>JARHVA010003408.1:980000-1692500 GCA_037957365.1 Torreya grandis | reverse complement strand
TTTGTCACTTTCCATATACACACTTGTCTCCTAAAACCATTTACCCTAAACTTATTGTTTTTAGTTGTACCCATTACCAACATTTATCACATCATTATCCTCATATTCCTTACCTCATCCTGTTGTTGGTAGTTGGTTGTACTAGGTCAATTGGGTTGACCTTGTATAGTTTTTGGCCTTTGATTACTATACAGGATCGACTGGGTTAACCCTGTAATATTTTGGGATATTTTTCACTTTGTATCTTGTTATCACTTTGGATAAAATAGCTCAGGAACTAGTGAATTATCTCCTAAAAACATAAAATATCGATTTGGTCAACCCCATATAGCTGACATATTCAAAAGGATTTAGGTTATGATCTTCCTATATATACAAGTTCATTTCCAACCATTTGAATATAGAGAAGTGAAGAAGACAAATGCTAATGAACATCTTCTGATTGGCCATTCTACTTGAGGAATAAAGCTTATGGTTCCATACTTTCTTTACAGATATGAATCTTATCTTATAGAGAAGTCTTTTGGATGCATACATAGGTTGTGTAGCCTGGAGCTGATTTGTCATTGTTATACTTACATACCATAATAATCTCTTACAAAGTACCTTGTCCAAAAGAGATATTTAGGCTTGGTAGGTTCATCTTCAAAGGTAAGTATTCCTAACTTTATTTCTCCTTTGTAAGAGTATATAGATAATGCATTTGTGCTTCTCTTCCATGCATTTAGGATTTTGTATACATTGACATGAGTATATGTATTCTATGCATGTTTAGTTTAGTTTATTTTTTATAACCCCGACATTGTGCCAAAAGATTTGGTGAGAACTATATTATATTTACTTTATTTTTATTAAAATAAGTAAAAATTTCAAAACCTAGGACCCCCTTAGGTTTATTATGTGTTTGTGTTAGTCTAGAGGCTTTAGAACCCTTTTTAACATAGTGTATTATGATAAGTGGTCTCTTAATATGGTCTAGTAGATCCACATCTTGGTTATTCTCCTGCTTAACAAATGTATACCCAATAATAATTTTAGGTGTGATTTATCTTCTATGAACTAGGATTGATTTATAGACATGATGCATTTCTAATTACATACACATGTTAACTAGTTTTGCTTAGTAGGAGAGACTACCAAGGAGTTCCAGTTATGTGTTCAAGATACTACTCAAGTGGTGATGCCATCAAAGATGATAGGAGGAGAGGTATTGGTATGGTAGGCCTTGCCTAAAGAGAGGTTTTCTTACATGGCTACTGTTATATTGATAAGAGATCTATGAGCACATTTTTCTCAACTACAAGGATAGGTCGACAATATGTATTCATAGACCTAGACATTATGATGGAGTTTTCATGCAACTCAATTTGGATACTCCATTTAAATCATGTCACCTTGCCTATTTTGAGCTTAGTTATAATTTTGATCTATTTATGATGTATTGGGATGTACTAATGCAAAAAATTGGGCCATTTATATAGATGGAGATATCATCTTGTGACCCATTGTTTTTATATACATGTATGAATATGATGAATGGGTTTATTGTCTTTCTATCACTTTATTTTATTTTTAAATATATAGATATGGTAAAATGATATAATTTATGATGTATGTTTTTTTTAATTTTCTATCAAGTGTGAGAAAATGCATGGTCAAAAAGAAGAAACTTAAAATGAAAAATCTTAAGTAGATAGAAAAATCCAAAAAAAAATGGATGAATAAGATAAAATGAAATATAAAACACACCATGAATATATGTAAAACATTTGAATTAAAAATAAAATATCTAATGTAATAAAATGCAAAAGATAATCAAAGAAGGATATGCCTAAAAAATTATTTCATCCCATGTGATACAAGTAAATTAAACTTAAATCAAACATGAACAAAACATAAATGATTGTAAACAATGTTACTTAAAATGCAAGACAAGTCAGCTCAACTTAAGTCAAACATAAAGAAAACATAAATGATTAGAAAGAAAATCATCTAAAATGTAAGATAAGTCAAGTCAACTTAATTTTATATAAGGGAAAACATAAAATGACTATAAAGACTATCCTATGTGAATGTAGTAACCTAAATTTGGTCTTGGATATATTATCATGATTATTTTATCTCTTTTTACCATTAATTGACATGTGCACTAAATTGACATTTATTTCACTAATTTAACCTATCTTAAGCATAAGAGGAAATATTATTTCACTATAAATCCATCTATTATCACCTAAAAAAAAGATATTACTATTGAAAACACCTTTATGAATATGTAAGCTTTAAATTGGACCAAAAGTTTAGTACCTTTTTTGAAATGGCAAGGATTCCTAACATGACAATAAGGCCTAGTGTTCATGTCGCTATATGTTGATCATATCTTTCCATCACACCTTTATATTCATAAACTCTCCAATGAGTATTTTTCCCACTTAAACCACTATAAAAGCACATTTAATTCATTCATTTCATATAATCTTGTCAAGCTTTTCAATTCTATTAAAACAACTTATTTACACAAATGCACATTGAAAAAAGTTACCTATTTATTCCAAATCAATTTCTAATCACTCCAAGTAGTCATGAGCCAAGTTTGAAGTCAATTTTATGTATCTCTAGTCGAGCATGATCAAGTATTCAATCTAAATCTATATGCATTCATATAGTCAAAGGAACACAAATGCACAAAGCACTTGGGTGGAATAACTACATAGAGGTTTGATCCCTCTTAGGATTATTAGTATGTAGGAAACACTCAACACATTGAGGCATTGATATCTATCACAACTAAAATCACTAACCCCTTTTATTACTTCACATATGTTTATCTTTTTATGGCACAAGACTAGGGTTTTTATCTTCAAGAAGGCATATACAAGTCTCTACATAGTTTCTAAAGATAAATCAGTTTAAAAGGACCTGCCTATCATTTTTTGCATCTGAGAGTTCTATAATTTCTAATTTTTTTGTTAAAAGTACAAATTGACCAACAAGGACAAAAGTGGTAGTTTATCCTATCCTCATTAATTATTTATATCTATCAAAAAACTTAGGCATAATTTTTGGGATATTTTGGGTTTTCTACATTTAGTTTTTTCATGCATTCTATTTTCCTATGTAATCACTTGACAACTTAGAAATCTAATGTCATTTATCTTTTGTGTAGTTTACCCTTGTTCATTTTTGTTTTGCTTTGTCTATTTCAATCATTTATCTTGAATTTATTATTCAAAATTATGTTTCCATCACCCTATTTTATTATATTCCATTTATGTGAATCAGGATTAATTGTAACATTAATTAAAAATTCATTGTGAACATTTGGTGAACCCACTTATTTTTCAAACCATGTAAAACTATACATTTTCCTTAGGGTTATAACCTTTTATGGCTTCAATAATTTTACTTATATTTTCAATTTTTTCTTTCCTTTACACATTTACAATTTTCATTTCATGATTTTATTTTATGCCACCTAATAAATTTGTCTCTAATATACCTTTAAGTTGAAGTGCTAGAATAATCAAGATTCAATTAAACAAATTCAAATTACTTTTAAAATGGATTCTACTAATGCACACATTGATTCCTATTTTAATGAACAAATCACTAATGAATTTTTTCAAGAACATAATCAAAATTAACAAGACAATGATAAAAATGAATAAGATGATGAGAAAAAAATCACAAGATACCAATGTTGGTTCAAATAGGATTTATCCTAATGACCTCAATGGAGTTGACCAAGAATAATTACAATGTATTTCTAGATTTTGATAAGTATTTCATAAATTACCACAAGACATTCCCAAAGTAATTAAGGTCCTCTTAGCTTCCAAAACTATGAAAAAATAGAGGAACTACTATTGTGCATTGTAAACCATACCATAAATTTGGCCACTTCCAGGGTTGATACTATTATTCCATCCCCATCTTTAGATTTGTGGGAAACCCATGGTTTATAACATATTTATATGCCTATTCCAAACTAAGTAAGTAGTTATAATTCTTTGATAGATACACATACTACACCACATACCTCATCTAATGAATAATCCCTCAAGAAAGAACTTATATTTTTGAAAGCTAAGGTATTTCAATTAGAGCAAGGTATACTAAAAGCTAACCAATCATTGGATTCACATGTTTTACTTCATAATCCTTTAGCACATGATATTGAATCCTATCCCTTACCCACCATATTTTTCACTTCTAATAGTCCTTTATATGAGGGTAAAAGAGATCATGAACAACATCTATGATCTTTTCATGTAGCATGTTTAATTATGAATTTAATGATAAATTGCTAACTAAACTCTTTCCAAGGATCTTAAAATACTATGCTTTGTGGTTTTTTTGTGATTTAATTACTCAATCTATGAAATCCTTGAATCCTTTAGTGAATTTATTTCTTAAACACTTTACTATCAACATTGATGAGAAACTTTTGTATGCACAAATTTCTATTCTCAAATAGGGAACTACTGAACCTATTAGTGAATGTGCTTCATTATAAGACTATGTCGGTTAAATAAAATTACTAATGTACTATTAGAAAATGAAATAAAAGACATATTCAAACAAATTTTGATTTCACCCTTACATGAGTCAATAATTTTAATAATGTTAAATCATTTTAATAGCTTTGTCATACTATAAGAGATGGAAAATTAAAACTTCTTGATTTGAACAAGATTAAGTACACATATTCACTTACTATAATCATTACAAAAAAATTTAAAAGTAAACCATCTTACAAGATCAAGCTATAATATACTAAGGTAGAAGTGAAAATGTAAGTCAATGTTATTTCTCATCCTACTAGTAAAATTATTTTATCAAATCAACCATGAAGGCAATTTTATATATTATTGCAACCACCTTAAAAATTATTACAATTTTTTATTGAATTTAACTTAATCACTTTAGCTCCTTTATATGAAATTTACATGAGTAAGGCATAAATTAAATATTTTTACAATAATGTATAATATGATTATCATTGATGCAATGGTCATTCTACAAACAATTTTTATAAATTCAATCATCTCATTCAAGATATACTTTACAATAATTTAATAAAGGTAGGAACTCTTAAAAAGGAAGAAAAACCTTTAAAAATGACCATTCTAAGCTCAAGATGTCTAGTGATCCATTTCCTAATAATGATACCAACAATGACACCTCAAATGTGCATCATAATTACAATGCCTATCCACCTTTTAAATTATATGATCACCCTTTAGATGGTATTATTATTACAATTACTTCAAATGTTATATCACATGTTATGATTACTTTTTATGATATTGCTATAGTTGATGGTGATTTTTATTTTCATGATTTGTGTATAAGAGCTCATGTTGATCAGTAACCTATTCAGAGTGTGCTGATTTATAATGGATCCAATGAAAATGCTTACATAATTACCTTGTTTCATTTATTAGGCTACACATAAATTGGTATACAATCACTTACTAAAAGTGTTAGAACTACTAATGGTAAGCAACAAACCACTTTAGGCTATATTATGTTACCTCTTCAATTTAACCCTATTATACTATCCACTCCTTTTATTTTTTACCACAAAATGACATTTTTGATACAATATTGGAGCATTAATGATTGTAAAAAATTCATGGTGTACTTTCTACGATTCATAGATTTTTGAAGTATATTTATTTCAATCAAGTTATTACAATTTAGGGGATAAAGTATGATCATCCTAGATATTTTATGTTAGTTCCTCCTCTCCATCCACCACCATAGTTTAATGATGCATATAAGCACAAGCAAAGCACAATATTGGCATCTAATCAAAATATTCCTAGTAAAAAGGTGCAAAAGGCTCAAGTACAAACAAATCAAAAGCAAGTTTCTAGAAAAAATGTATCCCCTTTACAACAATATTAGACACTTTAAACATCTCATAACCATGAATCTCAATATGTCCAATAATTGACACAATCTTCTACATCATCTCATGAGACTTCAGATAGTCTTACATTTCCTAGATCTATGTCTCCTACTAAAGATCATATGAATGGCCATTCAAATAGCTTTATCAATAAATATTATGCATGTTATGATTTTTATATTGGCACACTAGATACTTTTCACTTAACTAATATAAGGTGTTTATTGCTCATTATCGACTGGGTTGATTTCCATCTTAATGGAATCATTAGATAGCTTGTGCATTATTAAACTACAAAATTATTCAAATAAAAATTTAAAAACATAAAAAATTGATTTTACATAGTTTTTATATTATTTTATCTTCTTCCATTTGCTTGTATTTTAAATCACTTGATCCACTCTTTTATGCACTTGACTTTCATTGACTTTTTGGCCTCTTGACCCTTCTATTTTCCCTTCTTGGTCTATATAATCTCAAAATAGTGTTCAATCTTGGTAATAGTGATATTAATCTTCATTCATGTGTATTTTTCCCAAAATTTTATCATTTATCCAATAGGATAGATTCATTGACCACTATCCTAGTGGTTGATCCTATCCTTTATCTCTTTCTACTTAGAACCTACATTTCAATCCTATCTTTTGCCTCTTTCTACCCATAATCTACATTTCACGAACATAAAGCTCTAATTGTATCAATTTCTAGATTATTCATGCAATGTATGTAATGTATGGTTTTCATGAAAAATCTCTTTATTTTTAAGATCTATTATTCATGCATGTGACATCTTTCAACAAGTGTACGTTTTATGAAATGAGAATGTATAGTCAATTACTTCCATACATTTTTCAATCTCTTATAGACTTACAATAGTTCCAATTTGCATTCCATATGAGCTAAATTACTTTACTTTAGCCATTTTAATTTTTATTAGTCTATCTTCTTCATTGACACTTGTTAAAAACTATCCATATTTTGTCTAATTTATTTTATTTTTGACACCTTCTATTTCATTTTAGTATATGATGTTGCTAATTTTCCATATTACAAAAATTCAAAAAAATCATATATTCTTAAAAACTTAAAAAACTTTCAAATATTATCAAAAAAATAAATTTAGGACCTGAACATGGTTAGAAATCTAGTTTACATCTTTACAATATGTTATTTATCTCATGATTAGTAGATCACATATTCTTTATATATCACACATGCATTTCATGAGTATCTATGAAGTTTTGTGCATGAAATACAAACATTTTCACTTTTAATATGTTGTACTCTCCTCTACCTATTGGCCTTGATAAGTTGGGGTCATCTTCTTCACAAGTGATTGTATGCATGTGTTATCATTCTATAACCCCTATATTATTGAGCTTTCAATTATTTACTGTTAGAAATATTGGCATTGATGTCAAAGGTCTAACATTATTTGTGATAAAGGCCCCATTGCATTTAATGATGTTTGTAATTGTTATATCTTGGCTAATGTGAGTTAATATTTATTTAATATTAATGAATATATTTTTGGTTGCATATGAGACAAAAGAAGGGCCCATGGATAAGTCAAAGAGCCACGAGGTAAAGATAAAAGAGGAAGGGCACAATTTCTCATGAAGGGACACTTTGAGGAATATGAAAAGTCACCAAGATAAGGACAAAAGAGGGAAGGACGTTTTTGCTCATGAAGAGTCACCACATGACTTTTCAAAGGCAAGGATATGAAGGGTCATACAAAATTGGCACCATTTTCCATGAGGATTGAAGGGTCACAAAGGGGGAAGGCCAAAGGTCATTTAGAAAGCTATAAATAAATGCTTGAGAAGCCATTTGTAATATGAGTAAAAGAGGTTGATTTGATATTGTATTATCTAGCTTAGAAGAGAATTTGTGAGAGATGAATATCATTTATATTTGTTATATCTAGCTTAGAAGAGCAAAGGTGAGAGAGAGGAAAGAGATATTGTAATGAACTATCATTTGTTGAGATAGCAACATTGAGAGATAGTTGTGTGGTTTACACAAAGGGGTTGGTGCTCCTGTGGGTTGGTGCTCACGAATTGTTGATGGGTTGGTGCTCGATAAAGGGGTTGGTGCTCTTATGGGTTGGTGCTCATAAATTTTTGATGGGTTGGTGCTCGGCAAAGGGGTTGGTGCTCGTGTGGGTTGGTGCTCATGAATAGTTATTGGGTTGGTGCTCAGCAAAGGGGTTGGTGCTTAGCAAAGGGGTTGGTGCTCCTACAATTTGGTGCTTGTGAATATTGTTTGGATTGGTGCTCATTCATATACTTGAGATTATTCTTCGTGGTGTTTCCCACATTGGGTTTCCACATTATATCTGGTGTCTCTCTCTTGTGTGGTGTTTATTGTTTTAATTTTATTGCATATCTTGAATGTTTGATTAAGTGGAATTTGATTAAGGGAAAGTTTTATAAGATATATGATATACTGATTCACCCCCCCCCCTCTCAGTATATTTCATGGTTAAAAATTGGTATCAGAGCAGGTTTCTTTTTGAAAAAGTTTTACAGCTTGAAGGTAGATCAGGAAAGCACAAGATGGCCATACATAAAGGTACCTCTGCAAGAAAAGGAATATTTGATCAAGAAGAAGAAGAGGATGAAGTTGAAGTAAATATGGAAGGAGAACTCATGTGTGCCATAGATGAGTTGAAAGTTGTTGAAAAGAAAAATTGAAGATTGAAGTGCCAGATCAAGAAAAATGAAAAGGAGTCAAAGGAGATAATTGAAGATCTACAAGCACACTTTGAAGAAGCCAAGAAGAATGAAGAAGATCTAACGGAATAGTTGGAACTAGCAAGAAAAGAATGTGAAAGATATGTTACTAAAATTGCCTCTTTAAAAGAAGAGATTGAGAAAGCAGTCAATAATAAAATAGTCAATGATTCAAAATTTGAGAATAACACTAATATGCTGAATAAGATATTAGAAAGCCAAAAGGTAATATCAGATAAGATAGGTATCAATTTTGAAAAGAAGAAGAGCTATGTTAAAGCTCTTATAAATGAGGAAACAAGAAGGGAAGAAGTGAAGAATATAGAGGACAAAGAAGGCTGAAAGGAACAAAGCTATAAAAGGCAATCAGGTCAGAGATTCACAAACAGGTCCTATTTTTATGGTTACTAAATTTATTGTAATGGATATGGTCATAAGAAATTAGAATGTAGAAAAAGAGCTAACAATCTCAAAAATAAGGAAAAGGAAGGTCATGTAGAGTCAAGCAGAAGCTATAACTCTTTTGCTCCTCTATCAAGCTTTGATGAAGAGACCATAATTTGTTACAAGTGTAATAACTTCAGACACATATCTCGGTATTATAGAAGCGTGTTTGAGTCAGTCAAGAAGGACTAGAGTTTTAGGGATCCATTCATCAAGAAAAAGGTTCAGACATGGCAAAAGAAACAACCTGAAGGTTCTATGTTGGTCCAAGCAGCTTTGCATGCAAGAAATAAAGAAAAGCCATGTTTTATTAATAGCGGATATTCAAGGAACATGATAGGAGACAAGAGCAAGTTCATAACCATGAAGAATATCAATGGTGGCACAGTGAAATTTGGGGACAATACTACTGCTATAATTATTGGAAAAGGTACACTAAGTTTAGATAATGGTAGAACTAAAATTAAAAATGTTTTATATGTAGAAGGTCTTAAGTATAATCTTTTGAGTGTTAGTCAAATGTGTGATCAGGGGCACACACTAAAGTTTTATGTAGAAGGTTGTGAAATTAGAAGAAAATATTCAGATGTATTGGCTGCAGATGCTCAGAGAACAAGTAATAACTTATATATGTTATCAGACATCAAAGGTCAAAAATGTTGTTTGAGTCAGATTGAAGAAAGTTGGATATGGCACAGGAGAATGGGGCACATAAATTTTGACAATCTTGTCAAAATATATAAAAAGCAAGAAGTCAAGAATCTTCAAAAGATCACAAAACCATCTAACACGCTTTGTGGACCTTGTCAGCATGGGAAATAGGCTAGAAGGTGGTCCAAAACAAAAGAGTATTCGATCACTCAGATGCTAGAGCTTGTTCACACTAATCTATGTGGACCTATGAGGACTCAAAGTACTCAAGGTGATAAATATTTCATGTTGCTTATTGATGATTTTTCACGTATGACTTGGATAATGTTTTTAAAGAAAAATTAGAAGCTTTTGGACAGTTCAAAGCATTTAAAGCATTAGTTGAGAATGAAACTAATCTGAAGATTAAGTATCTAAGATTAGATCGAGGAGGAGAATTCATGTTAGATCAATTTATTGATTTTTGTGAAGATCATGGAATAAAGAGACAGTATTCAGCAGCTAGAACTCCACAACAAAATGGAGTAGTTGAAGAAAAAAATAGAATAGTTCAGGAGATGGCGAGGATAATTCTAAATGAATCCAAGATAGAAAATAAATATTGGAGAGAGGTGGTTGGTACATCAGTGCATATTTAGAATAGAGCTTTATTAAGAGTCAATAGTGATAAGACTCCTTATGAGTTGTGGAAAGACAAACCAGCAACAGTTGATTATTTCAGATTTTTTGATAGCAAATACTTCATAAAGAGAACCAATGAAAAACTCGATAAGTTTGAATCTAGAGTAGATGAAGGTATATTTCTTGGTTATTCTTGCAAAATTAAAGCTTATAAATGTTATAACAAAAGAACCAAGAAAATTGTTGAAAGTGCAAGTGTCAGGATAGAAGAAGATGGAACACAAAGAATCAGTGATCCAGTAGACATTCCTAAAATAATTGAAGAGGAAGGCTTTGAAGAATCAGATGAAGATGAGGAAAAGGAGAAGGAGAAACAGGGCACCAAGACTCCATCCAAATACGTTCAAAAAAATCATTATGAAAGTGACATCATCAAGGATATAAAAGAAGGAATTCACACTAGAAGAATGATGGTAAGTGAATCTAAACAAGTTAATTTCTCTTTGTTAGCTCAAATTCAGCCTAGAAATTTTTCAAAAGCTAGACATGATGAGCATTGGGTTAAGGATATGGATGAAGAATTAGATCGAATAGAAAATAATGATACTTTGGAATAGACCAGAAGATCATAATGTGATAGGAATAAAATGGGTTTATAGAAATAAGTTGAATGAAAATGGAGAAGTGACCAAAAATAAAGCAAGATTAGTATGTAAAGGATATGCTCAGATTGAGGGAATAGATTTTGAAGAAAATTTTGCACCAGTGGCAAGGTTAGAGGCTATTAGAATGTTTCTTGCATATGCAGTGTTTAAAATTTTCAAAGTGTTTCAGATGGATGTCAAATCTGCCTTGCTGAATGGGAATCTTGAAGAAGAGGTCTACATTCAGCAACCTAAGGGGTTTATTCTCTCTAATATTAGTAACAATGTATGCAAATTGAAGAAAGCATTGTATGTATTAAAACAAGCTCCCAGAGCTTGGTATGAAAGACTTGATAAGTACTTGCAAGATCAAAGATTCAAGAGAGGATTTGTTGATAGTAATCTTTACATCAAAACAAAAGGTGAGCATTAATTGATTGTTGTGGTATATGTTGATGATATCATTTTTGGAGGAAATATTGAAAAGATGACAAAAGAATTTTTTGATAGAATGCAAAAATAATTTGAGATGTCTATTCTTGGAGAATTATCATTTTTCTTAGGGTTACAAATATTTCAATCAAATAAAGGAATTTTCATATCTCAAAATAAATATGCCAAGGAAATGTTGAAAAATTTTGGTTTTGAGGATTGTGCACCAGTTGGCACACCTATGTGTATAGGAAATAAAGTGAGCAAGGATGAAGATTCACCTATTACAAATCAATCTTTGTATAGATGTATGATTGGTAGTCTTTTATATTTGACGGCATAAAGACAAGACATCATGCATGTAGTAGGTATGGTTGTAAGATATCAGTCATCTCCAAGAGATAGTCATGTTCAGTTGGTGAAAAGAATATTCAGATATATCAAGGTGACATTGGATTATGGATTATGGTATCCCATAGATAAAAATTTCACTTTAGTTGCTTATACAGATTCAGATTGGGTAGGGTACTTAGATGATAGAAAGAGTACAAGTGGAGGATCTTTCTTCCTTGGTGATAGCTTAGTATCATGGCTAAGCAAGAAGTAGAACTCAGTATCACTTTCTATAGCTAAAGCAGAATATATTGCAGCAGTATTGTGTTTTACTCAAGTGCTTTGGATGAAGAAAAATCTGGAATATATCAAGGTAAATTATGATGAACTTATTTCCATTTTTTGTGTTAACACAAGTGCTGTAAATATTTCAAAAAATCTAGTAATGCATTCAAGAACAAAACATATTCCCATTAGATATCACTTCTTGAGAGAGCAGGTTGCAGATCAATAGGTTAATATGGAATATATTAATACTATAGATTAGATTGCAGATATTTTCACAAAGGCACTATCAAAAGACACATTTGAGTATCTGTGAGAGAAGTTGGGAGTAATTTCCTTTACTTCCTACCATTAAGGTTCAGCATCAGTTGAGGGGGAGCTAAGTGTTAGCTCGAGGTAGGCCCTTTTCCATTGATGTCAAAGGGGGAGAATAATAGGTATATGTACAGGTGCAAAAATAGGTACAAGGAATAGGTACAGGTTACTACAATAAGGGGAAGTTACTATATGTTTTTAGATGATAGTATGTGCAGGTGACAGGATGTGGCAGTTTTAGTATTGAGGTTACCATCAATGATAAAGGGGGAGATTGTTGGAAATATTGTCATTGATGTCAAAGGTCTAGTATTATTTGTGATAAAGGCCCCATTGCATTTAATTATGTTTTTAATTGTCATATCTTGGCTAATGTGAGTTAATATTTATTTAATATTAATGAATATATTTTTGGTTGCATATGAGACAAACAAAGGGCCCATGGAGAAGTCAAAGAGCCACGGGGTAAAGATAAAAGAGGAAGGGCACAATTTCTCATGAAGGGACACTTTGAGGAATATGAAAAGTCATCGAGATAAGGACAAAAGAGGGAAGGACATTTTTACTCATGAAGGGTCACCACATGACTTTTCAAAGGCAAGGATATGAAGGGTCATACAAGTTTGGTGCCATTTTCCATGAGGATTGAAGGGTCACAAAGTGGGAAGGCCAAAGGTCATTTGGAAAGGCTATAAATAAAGGCTTGAAAAGGCATTTGTAATATGAGTAAAAGAGTTTGATTTGATATTGTATTATCTAACTTAGAAGAGCATTTGTGAGAGATGAATATGATTTGTATTTGTTATATCTAGCTTAGAAGAGCAAAGGTGAGAGAGAGGAAAGAGATGTTGTAATGATCTATCATTTATTGAGATAGAAACATTGTGAGATAGTTGTGTGGTTTACACAAAGGGGTTGGTGGTCCTGTGGGTTGGTTCTCACGAATTGTTGCTGGGTTGGTGCCCGATAAAAGGGTTGGTGCTCACGAATTGTTGTTGGGTTGGTGCTCGGCAAAGGGTTTGGTGCTCATGAATAGTTGTTTGGTTGGTGCTCAGTAAAGGGGTTGGTGATCCTACAAGTTGGTGCTTTCAAATATTGTTTGGGTTGGTGCTCATTCATATACTTGAGATTGTTCTCCGTGGTTTTTCCCACATTGGGTTTTCACATTATATCTGGTGTTTCTCTCTTGTGTATTGTTTATTGTTTTAATTTTATTACATATCTTGAATGTTTTATTAAGTGGAATTTGATTAAGGGAAATTTGTATAATATATATGATATATTGGTTCACCCCCCCTCTCAGTATATTCTATGCTTAACATTTACAAATGTCTTCTATCTTATATAGTGTACATGAACATGATATTTGATAGGATATGATCACATGACATATGCATATTGGGCACTTATTTTGTTAAGTATGGGAGTCATGATAGCATGATAGACACTTTGATATGAGGTAATCATTTTGAATTATTGTTATTTTGGCATCTTAACACTAGCAAGAAGAATCAATGTTTACCTTGTGCCAGTTGGTAGGTAGTTAAGCATTTCCAAGAATACTAGGGCATCTTTCAGGTTGGGTGATATGCGGTGATCGTATCACAAAGGGTGCAAGGTGATGGATCCAGTGGAATGATCAACAAAGGCTCCAGCTAAGCACCTATTCTATGTAGCTCCACCCTTGCTAGAGATTTTCCTATAGGCTATAAAAAAATCTCAAACTAGTGAGCATAGATATACAAATTGAATGCCGTAAAGCTCTAAATAATTTTATCTAAATGCATTGTGATGTCCAACATTAGTGTTAAGAATAGATTAGATGCCATAAAGGCTACGTTTGTATATTCCCACGCTCACTCGTGAACCTCTTGGTTATTAGATAGCTTGAGTAAAGCATTTACTTTGTTTTAAAATGTCATGTACTTTATTTTATTTGGACTTTATTTAATGAAGATAAATGTTGCATAAAATTGAGCTTGATCTAGTTTATGTGCCTTGGTAATGTTATTTGAATGTGAATATAATGTTTTAAATTCACTTTAATTATGTTAAGTAATGTGTATTCAAGCTTCTAGTTTATGACATTAATGGCATCCCTATAACATTAATGACATTAGAATATCTTATAAAAAATGCCTAAGTATAGAGAGAACCTATGCTAAATGTCCCTACTCTTGCTAAGAAGTGTCAGCCTAAGTATGAACACTTGATCTGAAACAATCCCTTAACCATCTAGTGCTTGTTAGATGTTAGGCTTAGTTTATCCAAGGCTTGTACCCAAATGACACTAGAACTAGTTCCCCAATTATGATTACACCTATAGACCTCCAATCTTAGTCCATGAAAAAATTATGCTAAGGGATTTACTTAAGCCTTATTTGAAATGACCAAGTCCCATAATTGATACATTGTGCCATGACACAACTAGCCCAATACAAGCCTTAGTTCTTTCTCTATTATACTTCAAGTGAGTGCATAAGGCTTGTGCCTTATATGAGTTGATACTAGCACTGCTAAGTGTTATAGGAATATTCCATGTTTGTTTCTAGTTGTAATGAGTCCAAAACTAACTAAGACAACCTTTCTCCCCTTGATAAGGACTTTTATACAACATTTTGGTTTTGCTGCTAGGACCTTTTTAAATTTTGTTACTGTAATGGTGTGATAGAATGCTGCTCTAACTCTCCCTTAAAAACCTTAAGTGCTTAGTAAAATAGGTGGAAGATAGATTTATGTTAAAGAATCTAACCTATAGAGGATAAAAATTGATAAAGTGGGTTAAAAATAACCTATGTGATGCTCTGTATGAGGTCTTTTTCTATGAACTACTAGAGCATGTGTATCGATGTTTATCTATATATGCAACCCATAGAAGATGAAGTTATCAATAGCACTATGAGTGGATAAAGGAGCACCTAGAGAGGCTTGAGACTCTAGATTCCACTTGGACTAAAGAATCATACAAATGGTGGCAAGGAGTGCTGAACAGTTACATGCTTGAGTTCATAGTTTCAACATACTCATGCCCTGAGCAAGTAGAGTATCAATTTTTATGCAAACTTGGAGGCATATTTTTTAAAGAGTTTAGCACAAAACTCAAGAAACTAATGGTGGATTATAGCTTTGAAACTTTAGGAATGAAAGGCTAGATTCTTTTCATGTATGAGTAATGTATAGGAGATAAGGGGATGTGTAGGTGAAGCAATATGGAAGGGGATGAGTAGATTGACACTTGAGACATTAGAAGATAGACCTATAATAAGAGACGGTATAGGATAATAGAATATTTGGAACCTAGAAGTGCCAATAGAACCCACAGTGAGTGGGAAGGGCATGGGGAAGGATCTCTTAAAATACAATAGTGCAAGGAAGAGAGAAATAATAAAGTGATAAATCAAGCTCAATAGTTGATGGGTGTAGAATGCATTGGGTTCTTAAAGGATGTGGTGACTAAAAATACACTTGTTGTGCCTTCCCCCTTTGCACTTGCATTGCAATCTCATACATTGGATCCCCCACTTGAAGAAAGAACAAGATGTTGGAGATATTTTAGTGATGTCATGGTGATTTCATGGAGGTGTCCTAGTGAGTGGATGAAGTGCTTTGATAGCCTAAGTAACAATGACAAAGTGTGCAATGTGCTTGTCCTAGTGTGCTTAAAGAAGGCTAGTTGATTTTGAATTTTGGCATTATTAGAGATGTTCAAGGATGAGTATGGTGATTATAGCATGTGAAATATATCCCTAATATGTTATCTATGTTTTGAGAGCTTATGTGCATATGTGGAATTCATCTGGTAGTCCATAGTTTTCATCTAGATAGTTTGGGTCTAGTGGCATAAAATCTGAGTAGGTAGTTTGCTAACATCATAGTTGCCACTTAGGAATGAGTTAAGGAGAGTTGGTCATATGGTTGTGATCACATTAGTCCCTAGTTTTTATGTGTTAGATCTCAATTCATGTATCAAAGCATGGTCAAATATATGAGGGTGAAAAGTTAGCTTTTCAGATAGAATTTATTATTTTCCCATACATAGCCATATTTGCATGTGTCCAAAAAGAGCTAAGTAAGCATGTTGATAAGGTCAGCATTCACATGCATGGATGTGTCAGGATAAAATGATCATATGGTTTTTGTCATTTTTATTCCTAGTTTTTTTTGCTAAATTTTAGATCATGTGATGTAGCATGTCAAAAGATATGCATATGCAAAGTTGGGTTTCCAAGCAATTTGACTATGTTTTTCCATAGCCAAATTTGTGTGTGACAAAAAAAGCTATGTAGGAATTTTGATGATGTTATATCTTTCACATGTGAAGGTGTCAAGGGAAACTAATCATATAAGTTTTTTTAGTTTTGATTCTAGTTGATTTTCACTAAAATTTAGATCATGTAATGAGGTGCATCAAAATATATGCTTGTTCAAAGATGGCCTCCCAAGTAGGTTTTTGACATAGTTGGCTCTGTCATAGAAGGTTTTGAGAAGGCATTTTAATGGATTTTTATCTCATATGCATAAGGGTCTTAGGATAAGTTTGGTAAATAGTTGGATTCCTCTTTGAAAGGAGAACATATGGTGCAATTTATGAGACATGATATTGATCACAGTAAAAGGTATATCTATCCAAAGTTGCCCTTCCAAGCATATTGAAAGGGTCCCCATACTTAGTCATTTCCATGCAAGTTAAATTTTGAGAAAGATCAATGGTGCACGTTCCTCTAAGAAGTTAAGAAATAGTGATGAGGATAGGTGTACATTATTTAATTACTGAGCAAAGGTATAGGATAAGGATATAATAGTGAGTTGGTGTTTGTATAGGCTGATCAAATGATGTGAGATACATAATAAAGACCTGACTGATCCATAGAGATCAATGAATTGCATTAACTCAAAGTTTCAAGATTGCATGATAAGAGGTTAAAGTGATTGAGCTTTAATGTTTGAACATTGGCACCTATGCATTAAAGTCTGGATAAGATTAATGGTGCATAATTGATCTGAGTAGCAAGGACACGAGATGCAAACTTAGTGTTTGAAGTTTAACCATGATATTTTTAGTTTGAATATTTGAATTTAACATAGGGAAAAACTATAGATCTATATGTTGTCCATTTCTTTTGATAGAATTCAAATTTGCTATTGCAGTAAAAATAAAATATGTAGAGGACTCAAAGGCACATTTGGAAATATAACTTTGAAGATCTAAAAGTGTGTATAGACATAGTTATGAATGTTTAAAGCTGAATATGCTTTCATATATGTTCTACAAGTGACTTGAGAAGAGTAATTGAGCTTATGTATATGTTGTTTTGATGTTTCATGGTGATTTGGATATTGGGGAGTGTAGATTTTAAGATGTTTTGTGAGTATTTTAGAGGTGTGATCAATCTATCATGAGTATGAATAATGCTTAAGAAGTTGATTATATGTTCAATAATGGTGTTCTTATGTATAAGGTCTCTATTTGAGTTGATTGAGCATATGTAGAGGTGAGAAAAGGTGACTATGATCATTTGATGATGTTCTAAGGAACATAAAAAGTGGACCTAAATTATTTAAAGTGGTCATGTATTCTTATTATGCTCAAAAAAGTGTTAAAGATCTGAATAGGTCTTCATAGGACCTTAAAGTGACTTAGGCCTATTTTAAAGTGTGTTTTTCCTAAGTGTGATCCATGTGAGATGCCTTAAGAGTGAAGGCATGTATTATGGATGATAAGGATTAATGTGAAATATATAATTCATGATAGCTCTATATATAGTGAAATCAAAGATGATGATTTATAAAATTTATGTGGAAGATTTTTGAGCAAGTGATTTGGGAGAGATTTGAGAGAGACTTGCATGTGAGAGAGTTGGAGAGTGAATGAAAGGAGAGGAGAGTGAGAGTGCCTAGCTATTAGGTTGATGAGTAGAGGAGATTAAGGACTATGTGTATGATCTGTAGGTCATGTTTTTGATGATAGTATAGTGTTATTATAGTTTAAAGTTGTGAAAAGAGGTTTGAGTGTGCATATGAGGACTATTTGAGTGAAGAAGGAGAGATTGTGGCATGCCTATGTGAGAGGCTTGTATGAGTTAGAAAGAGTTTCTATAGTTTTTAGATAATTAGAGGTCCATCATCAGGTGTTAAATACATTAGTTCTAAAGTGGAAATGTTTTTCTCAAGGAGGCTATAAAGGACTTGATCTTCCTTAGGGGAAGTTACTCCTTGTGAAATAGGGTTTCACTATATACCTTTGGTTAGAAGGAATTGATCAAGGTTGTATATCAAAAGGACTTGACTAAATAGGTGGTCAAAAGGACTTGATCAACTTAGGGGTAGGTGATCCTTATGGAATTATTATTTCACCAAAGGCCTTAGGTCAAAAGGACTTGAATAAGGTTCCTAATAAAAAGGACTTGATCAGTCTCTTGTTTGTTATCATCTTATAGGATAGTAGTCCATATGTTTTCAAGCTTGAGAGTGGCTTTCATTCCCCATGAGGGTTTCCCACATAGATCTTATGTTATGTATGTGATCTCACTTTATGTTCATTTTTCACTGCTATGAATGATTTGTATGCTTTATGAATGATTGTATTGAATGATTAAGTATTTGTAAGGGTTTAAAAATTGATCTTGATTGTATGCCACCACTAATTCACCCCCTTTAATGGATCATACCTCAAACAATTCATATTAGAGTGAGGTCATTTGGTAAAGGCTTAGTATCTTGAAGACGATCCAAGGTACAATGGATAGTTAAAATGTGAAATATGGTTTCTCTACTAAGCAAGCACCAATGTTCAATGGATCTAATTATGCATTTTGGAGTGCTAAGATGAAGACATACATTATGTCCCTAGGGTTTTCTGTATGGCAATCTATTTTGGATGGTTATTTTGCTCTTGTTATTCCTCCATCTAGTGTTGTAGACAAGAAGTTATTTGATAATAACTCTAAGGTAATGAATGCCATCATTTGTGGTCTTAAAAAGACTGAGTTCACCAAAGTAAATCATTACAAATCACCAAGGAAATATGGGATAAATTAAAGACTATTTTTTAAGGAGATTCAAAGGTGAAGTTATCAAAGTTGTAAACACATTGAAGATAATTTGAGATCCTCAAAATGAAATAAGAAGATTTTATGGCATCCTTTCTATAGAGTTGATGAGATTATAAACACCATCAGAGGTCTTGGAGAGAACCTTGAAGAGGCTACTATAGTTTGAAAGGTATGAAGGTCTCTATCCCTCAAGTTTGATCTAAAAGTATGTGTTATAGAAGAAACTCACAATCTTACTTAGTTGATGATGGATCAATTTCATGGCACCCTTACTGTATGTGAGATGAGAGTAAATGATGATATACCACCAAAGAAGGAAGTAGCATTTAAAATAGAGATGAAACCAAAAAGGTTGTTATAAGGTAAGAAACCCAAGGAAGATGACATTTTTGATATTGATGAGGATAAACTAATTGCTTTATTTATAATGAACTTAAAAATAGGTTCAAACAAGTATAAGGGTAAGTTGTCTTTAAAATGATTTAATTGTGGAGAGGTAGGACATTTTTATAATAAGTGCCCTCATAAATACAAGAAGGATGTTGATGAAAAGCATGATCAAGGTCATGATGATGACAAGAGATCATTTCGGTTTGATAGAAGTAAAAAAAGGATTTACAAGGTTTGACAAATAGAAGTACTTCAAATACAAGAGAAGTCTCTACACCAAAGAAGATTGTAGCTCATCAGATGAGAGTGAAGATAGTGAATCAAAATATGATCATGAATATGATGGTCTTACTGAAGATGAAGTTCTATTAATGGTTGAGGAAATAAGTTGATCACATTAGAAAGAGTCTACTTGGAGTGATTCAGATAATGATAAAGATGAGATGGATTGTGAGACTGTATTGATGAATGATCTTGAAGAACTAAATATTTAGAATAAGATCAATAATAAAATGAAATCTAAACTCAAGGACTATTAGGAACAATTTAGTGTGTATAAGGCAAGAATGAATGAAGACACCAAGGAGCATGAAGATATGATCAAGCATCTCAGTTGTCAATTCGAAATTATGTCTACAAGCCTAAAATCTAAAGAAGATGAAATTTCAAGGTATGTTTTTGAAAATGAGTCTTTAAAATCTAAGTTAGAGAAGACATCTAGTAAGGTGAAGACATTTGTGAGATTTAAAAAGGCTCATGTGATCTAGACAATATTCTGAGTGGTCAAAAACATGTTAGTGATAGAAATGGTCTTGGATATGAATAATAAAAAAAGAAAGTAACTCAAGATAAGATGAATACTAATTTTAATTAGGATAATCAACCTTTGAAGACAAATCATTAGATAAGGAATGATGGTGCAAATAGATTAAAGACAAATCAGATTAGACAACCAAATGCCATGAGGTATGCAAATTTCAATGGTTACTACTATACTTGTAATCAGTTTGGGCATAGAGATATAGAATGTATAAGACTTATTAAAAATGATTTTTTATGGGACTATGATGGGGTTCATCAGTCAAAAGGAGCAAGCAAGGTTAAGTGATTCAATTATCTTAATGAAGGACACTTTGTTAAGCATTATCCAAATAAGGAAAGGCAAGGTAAGTCTTCTTCAAAAAAAGTAGTTTATTTAAATTGTCATGACATTGGACATGTTGATGGTTTTTTTTTGAATAAGGTAAGACAATTTGAGTTTCTATCGAGTACGGTTTTCTAAAACTATGAACAGAGAGGTCACATTACTAGATTCTGCAAGGAAAGGCCATTAAGTCAAAATAAATTTTATCAGGCTCTTAGAGTGCAAGGTAAAAGGAAAATGATTTCATGAAGAACAAAGGTGTTAAGTAGTAATTATGATGAGTTTATAGGTCTAAGTAATTTTTTTCTATGGTGAAGATTTCTTATGAAGTTGAAGAGTCCCAAGAGGTCTCATTGTCTACTCATGTTAAGAATGAAGAGACTAAGCTCAAGGAGAAGACCAGGGTATTGGTTGAGGCTACTTATAAGGTAATTATGGATCCAAGTGAACATCCTAATGTTGTTGAGTAATATTCATGAAAATAACATTAATTTTATGTACCTATTGATGAGGTTCCAAGCTGTAAGGAAGATTCTATAGATGAAAAGGTATGTCATGAATCTATGTTATCTCCATGTATTATCGATCCAATCATAAAAGAAAAGGAGAATGTTTTAGTGGTTAATTAATTTTTTTCTCTTTATCCTAAGAAGAATAAGAAATATAAGTATCAGATGACCAAAGAGGAGAATAACTATGAGTAATTATGGGTAGCTCCTGGTTTCACACCATGGTAGAGCATTATGGTGTAGAGGAGGTCTTTGTCTATGCTTCTTAAGAGACTTATTTCAATGGAGAAGAAATTTTGTGTGCTCAAAGATAATAATAAAAATCTGAAAATGGAATTTTTTTTAATCTTAGAAGGTCTTTTTTTTAGGGGAAGTAATAATTTCATGAGTTTGCTCCATTGGTTTGTGAAGGAAATATAGTACAGAGTCAAAATGAGGGGTTCTAGGTGGCTTAATGAGTTTGATGTAAATTTAAAGAATATTTTGTTTCTCATAAAGGTCTATACACTTATTTTTTATGTGATCCAAGTGATTTTGTGGTCTAAATATATGTTTAAGGCAAATTGAAATTTTTGAGTGCTCTTAATTTTCTTAGTTTTTAGCTTAAGGGTAAGCAGGCCTAAAATGGGTTATAGGAAGTCTATGTTCCCAATGGTTTGGAAGCTCAAATATTAGTCCAAAGGTGTGTGATGGGTGTCTCTAGGTGTGAAAGAAGTGTCATAGGTGTGCATTGACCAGAAGGAGGTTTGTTGACTTTGTTTGTTTTAAGATTCTAGGGTTTTAGGCTATGTTATAAAAAAGGTTTTCCTTATGATTTGAGGTTTGAGGATTATTAATATGTTGAATTGGAAAAATTGGTTGTAAAATAAATATTCATATATATTTTAAGGTTTTTGGTTTTCAAATTATTCATGTTTTTATCAAGATGGAGGCCTAATTCACTAAATAGGTTTGTGAAGGAAGTAGGTTTGTGAAGCAAGTTCCTAGTGATGAAAATTGGTGTGATTAAGGGGGAATATGAGAGAAATCCAAATATGAATTTTTAGGTTTGGAATGTGTGTCTAATAAAAATTTTGGGCTTTGTAAGTTCTAGGTAGGGCTACAAGAGGACTAGACAGGCGTAGTGAGAAGAAGAGTGATTTTGATTAGTTTCTCCAAAAGAGAAAAACATGAATGTATCAAGGTGACTTTAAAATTTATTTTAGAACATTTTTCTTGATTGATGAGTGGTATTATGCTCTGTTGGTGGTCATGGAAGTGTCTTGAGAGAGAAGGCTAGTAAGCCTATGTGGTGGTTCTTCATGGTGTGTGGAGATTTGAAGATGTTTAGAAGGTGCAACAGATTAGATATCTTGGGTAGAGTCCCTCTAAAATTTTTATTTGTGAGTTCCATTATATTAAACTATGTTTTATGTGTTCTTTCTTCATTATTTATAGTTCTTGTTTGAAGAAGAGTGTTGTCATAGAGCAAGAGGAAGTTGTCAAGGCAAACATAAGTAGGCTCAAGGTAAGGGGGAGTTTGTATCATATTTATAAGATGGTCCTTTCATATTTATGGTCTTTTCAAGTCCTTAGGATTAGTTGGTGCCCACTTTTTCATTGTGTTAAAGGGGGAAAAAGTTCCTTTATGGGAATGCTTCAAGAGAGAGAAGGTAAGTTGTATATTTCTATATATGATGTTTGTTGACATTAATGATAAAGGGTGAGATTGTTGGAGAGTTTTAAATGATGTCATGGTAATTTCATGGATGTGTATTGGTGAGTGTATGAAGTTATTTGATATCCTAAGCAATAATGACAAAGTGTCCAATGTGTTTGTCTTAGTGTGTTTAAAGGAGGCTTGGTTGATCTTCAGTTCTAGCATGATTAGAGATGTTTAGGGATGAGTATGGTGATTATATCATCTAAAATAGGTCCCTAATATTTTATATATTATTTTATATCTTTAATGGAATTCATTTGGTATTCCATAGTTTTCATATAGATAATTTGGGTCTAGTGGCAGACAATCTGAGTAGGCAATTTGTTGACATCATAATTGCCACATGGGAATGAATCAAGGGGAGTTGGTCATATGGTTGTGATCACATTAATCCCTAGTTATTATTAATTATATATAAATTTATTTTACAAAGCATAGTTAAATATATGAGGGTTCAAAGTTGTCTTCTTAATCATAATTCATTATTTTTCCATACTTGGCCAAATTTGCATGTGGCTAAAAAGAACAAGTAAGCATGTTGATAAGGTTAACATTCACACACATGGAGGTGTCAAGGAAAAATGATCATATGGGTTTGTTCATTTATTTCCTATTTTATTCATGTTAAATTTAATATCATTTGATGTAGCATGTTAAAATATATGCATATGCAAAGTTGGGCTTCTAGGTAGTTTAACTGTGTTTTTCCATACTTAGCCAAATTTGCATGTGATAAGAAAAGTTGACTAGTAATTTTGATGATGTTATATATTTTACATGTGAAGGTTTCAAGATAAACTACTCATATAGGTTTATTTAGTTTTTATTCTAGTTTATTTTCACTAAAATTTAGATCATGTAATAAATCACATCAAAATATATGTTTTTTCAAAGTTGGCCTCCCAAGTAAGTTTTTAACATAGTTGGCTCTATGACAGAAGATTTTGAGAAGGAATTTTAATGGTGTTATATTTCACATGCACAAAGGTTTCAAGATCAATTTATTACATGGTTAGATTCATCTTTGAAATCATAACATATGGTGCAATTTTTTGGACATGAGATTGATCATAACAAAAGATATATTTGTCCAAAGTTGGCCTTCCAAGCATATTGAAAGGGTCCCTGTAGTAATTTATGCACAAGTTAAAGTTTGAGAAAGATTTATGGTGCATGTTGATCCAAGAAGTTAAGAAGTATAGAGATTAGGATAGTTACATGTTGTTTAATGATTGAGAAAATTTATAGGATAAGGATCTAACGATAAGTGGGTGTTCGTAAAGATTGATCAAAAAGTGTGAGATACATGATAAAGACCTGACTGATCCACAAAGATCAATGAAGTGTGTTGAGTTAAAGTTTTAAAATTACATGAGAAGAGGTCAAAGTCTATGCATTAAATTTTGGAAAATATCAATGGTGCATAATTTATTTGATCAGTGAGGACACAAGATGTGAGCTTAGTGTTCAAAGTTTAACTGTGACATTTTGAATTTGAATATTTGAATTTAACATCGGGAAAAACTAGAGCTCTGTATTTTTTCCATATCTTTTGATAGAAGTTAAATTTGTTATTTCAATAAATAGAAAATATGTATATGACTCCAAGGTGCATCTATAAATATAACTTTGAATATCTGAAAGTGTTTATAGACATAGTGTAGACACCGCAAACGTGTCTGCACCTTGGTTCTCCCCCTTGGCCCTTTCTCCCTCCTAGTCCTCCTTGGTCCCTAACCCACCTAAGTCTTATTAATTAGAAATTAACATCTATTTTTAATTAAATAAGGCCCCCTTTCCACCCTACCCTTGCCACCTTGGATCCTCCCTTGAATCCCTCCACCTTCCCCTTAGCATTTATTAGGCCAAATCTCACCATTATATCCCCCCTCGTCCATTTTGGCATCCTTGTGACCGTTCTGCCCATGACCCCTCGCTCGGCGGCGTGCAAGAGTGCGCAGAGGCTATTTTTAGCCTCTGTGCCCATCCTGCGACCGCCAACGTCGGTGACCCTTCGGCCGACGTCGGTGAAACTACCAGCGTCGGCAGCCTTCATTATCCCCTTCTGCATCCGTTGCACCCCCTGGACTCTTGAGCTCGAAAACGAATTCTCTTGACGCTTTGGCTCTGATCTCTCCTCTGTCTTGACCTCGTGCAATAGCAGCAACAGGTGAAAAGGCCCTGGATCAGCATCTTCTCCTTGCAGCAACTCTTCTGTGGCTCCAGCAACATCTTCTTCTCTCTTCATTCAGCAAGCTAAAGGTAAGCTAGTCTGGTTTTTTATTTCATTTTATTCAGTCATCTATATTCTATTGTCTTCTGCTCCCTCTGTCCTTCCCCCCTGAGAGGCTGCAAAGCTTTCTCAGGCCCCATCCTCTGTGAATCCTCCTCTTCCCTGTCCTCTGTGTCTCTTTCAACTTCCTCACCCCTCTGCCAAAAAGACCTTGCACCAGGCATCCAACCCAAACCAGACCACTCCCCAATCCATCCAAACTTGTCCCCGTTCAGTCTCAGACCCGTCCACAGTCCAGCAAGCAACCCAGACCCAACTACAGGCCACAACCCCGACCGACGCCGGTCACTTCCCCAACCGACATCGGCAGGATAGCCGATGCCGGCAGATTAGATAACCGACGCCGGTGACATTTCCGACCTCGGCGACTGTCTTCAGCCCAACAGCTCTTTTAGGTAATCATTTTGTTTTCTTCTTTCCTTTCTACTTTCTTTGTCACTTCTGTATTCTGGCATTCTGTCTTTTATCAGTCACTTATTTCATCAAAACAGTGGGTTGACCTCCCTTAAGGAAGTTTTTACACTTCTGGGAACAAGCCTTTTGCTTGGCAACCCACTGCCTATCTGTCTAACGTTTTTCTTGTCCTAGTTTCCTTTTTTTCTTGCAGGTGTCATTCCTCCACAGCCAAAGAGGAGTGCTCACAAACATCTGGATTTACGGTGCGCAATCTTTAGTCCAGGTACTTCCAAGCCTTGTCCATTACTTTCTTTTAGTTTCTTTCTTTTTAGTCTGAAAAGCGAAATTTGAGGTAGAAACATCTCTGGCACGCCCGGTGGGACCCTAGGTTCCTCCTGGGTTCCTTTTCCTTTTCATTCATTTAGGTGCATTTAGGCTCCTTCTCTCTTGTCTCTTTCTTCTATTCCAAATGACACTATAAGCAGGACTAAAACGAATCCTTCTTTTCTTTCTTCCTTGCATTCTAGACTAGTCTAAATATCATACTCTCGTCCCTTTCTCCATCTTGTCTTCATAACAACATCACATTTCGACTTGGGCATTAAAACATATTGCACTTTCATTTCTGCTTGTGCTTGCATTAGTCCACATCTAGTAACTTAGGCGCATATTGAATGAACCATAGACACTTGATGTTACACTACCAAATCACATGCACTAAAACACACATAAAACTTACCTGAGACAAGGCCCGACTGGGATTTCATCACCCAGCGGATACCTTACCCGTCCCGGTGACCCTACTTGGATTTCATCACCAAGGGGGAAGCCCACTCCGTTCTCTGGCGGAGGATAAACTCTAGGCGAGGTATATCTTGGCTAAGCGAGACCAGCTAACCACTGGAATCGTGAAGTGAGGGGAGCTTGCTCCTTAGCACCAGGCCACGTACCAGACCCTAACACAGATCTTTGAGCACCTAAAACAACACCTGAAACCATCTTTAGACTGCCTTCTCCTAGGACCCATTTTTCAGCCAATCTCCCCAAACATTCATCTAAGGCATAAGCCACAAGTTTCTAAGGTTAATTCCTAGGATTTATCGCTTAGGCTTGTCTGTCTTTCTCTATTTTCCTCTTCTCATCTGTTTGTTTGAGTGTGTGAGGACGCTTTCTTCTTTGTTTTTCCAAGAACCTTTTGGCTCTCTGGAAAACACAGTGACCGACATCGGTTCTGCCACCGACGTCGGCCTTCCCCTGTCACCGGCATCGGTTCTGATACCGACGTCGGCTTCATCTGTTACCGGCATCGGTTATCTGACCGACGCCGGCCTCATTTCCTATCGACATCGGTTTTTCAACCGACGTCGGTCTCTGTCACTGTCCTTTTTTTTCAAAACCAGCAACCTGAAACCTATCTTTTCTCTGTCAAAGACTCCATCCTGGTTTTTTAAAACTGAGCAACACAGTTCCTGAGACCTGAACCTCCTTTGCCTTGCATGGTTTTGACTCGTAGCCAAGCCAAAGCTCTTGTCAACCACGCTAGCCGTCAACCACTTTCGTCCACCCCGTTCGTGACCAAGCCTACAATGGAGTTTAACTCGGAGACCGAAAGAACTCCCATTCGTCCAACCCCGCTGCAGACTCCCATTGTCCAAGAAGGGGACCAAGACTTCGAACGATTCTTGGACCTCAACGTCAAGGCCTTGCAACATTATCTCGCGCATAGCCGAATGCAAGACTCCTTGGGCAATCCAATCTATGGAATGCCAACCTCCCTTGTCGCGACTACGGCTGTATCGACAGCATCCGTAGTTCAACCTTTGGACACTCAAGCCATCGCTTTGACCACTGACCAGACTTTGACCAATCCCCTAGGTGTGGCCTCTCCCTCTATCATTGGGCCCACTTCCACCGGGGTTCCGGCCCCTTGTCAACCTCAACCCACTCAACCGCTATCCACTCCATTTCAAAACCTTGTCGTCTCTATCCCGCCTACCCTGGCCCCTATCAACACCAGGGTGGCTTCTTACCCCTTGGCCCCCATTACCACAGTCCAGCCTCTCATGGCAACAACGGGCCCAGCTATGTCCTCTAACCAACCACCTTTAGCCTTCACCTCTGTCCCTGCGATTAGTCATCCGTACATTCTACAACCGACTATGTCGCACGCCTCCTCTAACCTCTTCCAAGCGCCCTACAACTTAGGGGGCGTGCAACCTGTCAATCCGTCGGCAGACATCATCAAGATGCTGATGGACAAGATGACCAGTCTTGAGACCTCTGTTTCTGGCTCGCGCAACACTCTTTCATATGAGCAGATCTGTAACGAGCCCATTCATCCTTCCATCCCAATCAGACCATATCCTAGCCATTGGGAGCTTCCGAAGTTTTCTCACTTTCAAAACAAGGAAGACCCCCAACAACACTTGCGGGCATTCAGACACGCCTGCTACCTCATTGGCCATGATGATGCGTTACTCTTACGCACCTTTCCTATGTCTCTCTCGGGTACTGCACTTGACTGGTACAGCTCCCTTCCTAGCATTCTCTCTTCTCATTCACGCAATTGGCTCAGCTATTCCTCGATCACTTTTCCATCAACATAACCAAGAAAGTCTCAATCACGGACCTCTATTCTATTTGGCAATTCGAGGACGAGTCCATAGCCGACTTCGTTGCTCGATGGAGAGGCCTTATCAACCAACTCTCCTTTTCCTTACCCCAGGCCGAGCTTATTGAACTCTTTTCTCAAGCCTGTGCCCGACATATCTCTTCCACCCTGAGGGTTCAAACCTTTCGCACTTTTGACGAGGCCTTCACGATGGCCCACAAACTAGAGTTGCGTGCCATCGAGGAGAACAAAGTCAAGTTGCGGAGTAAGAATCCCAGCTCTAAGACCAATGACTCTTCTTCTACCAAGCCATCGTCATCCAATTCTAAATCTAAGGCTTCAGCTAATGCCGTGGTTGTCAGACCTTCATCTTCTTCGACCAATCAACCTGAGCCCTCTACATCTCAGAGCGCTACTCAGCAATTCCAGCAAAGATACATGCAGCGACGATATACTCCCCTTGGAGAATCATATGCGTATGTGCTAGAAAAGCTTCTTAAACAGGGGGCCCTCAATCTCCCTCAAGCCCGACCTCCTCCGCAATTCGATCCCTCTCACGCCATCCCTGCGTGGTATAGGGAGCATGACTTCTGCAGCTTCCACCGTGTTAAGGGCCATGACACGGAGAACTGCAAAACCTTTAAGAACATAATACAAGACATGCTCGAAAATGGGGATCTCATCTTAGACAATCCAAATGCACCCCCTAATCAGGCCATCGACATCTTCAAACAACCTTTCCCCAATCATCTGCCAACTCAGAACAACGTCCAGACCTTAATTGACGACAATCATGAGCACAATATTCAGACAGTCAATACGGTCTCTCCTTTCGTCCCTAATCAACCTCTTGAGATTAGTCCATCAATCAGTCCATCACATGTGGACGAACCTCTCTCCCCGGCTAGTTCTCCATTGACCTCTCTCATCTTGGAGGACGCCTCGACCTTACCTGCACCTCCGGTCTCGCCATCCCCCGTTCTATTGCCTATGGAGGACCCAACCCTTCCTACTCCTCAGCTGCAAGTGGAGGGCCCCGTCATCCCTACCCTTTACCCGCTGGAGGAGCCTCGCTCCCCGGTTTCTTCTCCACCCAGGGAAGAACCTGTCCCTCCTTCATCCTCATCTAAATCTGTCATGACTTCACCATACCATGCGTCTAAGACCACTACACCCATCTCGTCTTCAACCTCGCAACCATCAACATCTTCCTCTCAGCCATTTTCCCAGTTAGTGGAGAAGATTGAACTTCTCCCTCTGCAGAAAGTGATGCCTCAGGTGTTGTGGGAGCGTCTTAAAGCCCTTCAACATACCCACGCCCTCTCATCACATGCCGCTAATCCTCCCAAGGCAGAATCTCGTCAGACTCTTGACAAAGACCAGACTCTCAAACCTCAACCAAACCCATCCAAACCAAAGCCTGCGTCTATCTCGTCCAAACCCATCAAGTCATTTGGCGTTCATCCTATCTCCTCCCTCACTCACCCGCAAGTGAAGGTGGACCTAGGCCAGACCTCGACCAGCAGTACTCTTCCAACCAAGTCAAAGAGGACTGCCAGACCGCAAAAATGAATGCCTCCTTCTCCGTCACCATTGCCATCTATTTTGGGCCCCCATCCTTCGACCTTGGCTAGCATCCTTCCCACTCCAACCTTCAACCAAAACTCGTTGCCTCCTTTGCTTCCTCTGCCTACCTCCAGTCGTCCCTCTCCTAAAAAGGCGTTCTCAATCACTAGGCTAGAGCCATCTCCATCTGTCACCGCGCCATCAACCCATAAGGTGGTGCGGAAACCTCTTCGAACCTCGCCTAAGCAAAAGTCACCAACCTCGCGCATATCAAAAAGCACGGACCCTTTATTGGGCTCATACTCGTCAATATTGCACCGACTTCTCTAGACTTCTGACATAACCCTTCCGCCCATCAAGCCTTTCCAACCTCTCGAGTCCAAGCCCTCCTGATTCGACGATACGAAAATTTGCTTATATCATCGTACACCAGGACACGACACCTAGACTTGCTGTGCCCTCAAGGCCGTCATCCGCCGCCATATGGAGAAGGACACTCTTCTCCTTGAGGACACTCTTGACTAGACCCCGACTCCTTCCTGGCCAACTTCTTCAAACACGTCAACATCTCACCAGCAAAACATGACCCCTTCTTCGCCTCCCATTTTTGAAATCAATGCCATCCGTATAACCACTAGGTCGTAACAAGACAAGGCCAAAGCAAAAGCTACCATTCCTTGGACCTATCCCTTCGTCAAGCCACCTCTTGCGCCCAAGCCTAAAATTTCTATCCTTGGCGCGTCCCAACCTTCTTCATCTTCCTCTTCTGGGCCAATTCACGACTCCATGCTGAAACAGCTTCACCAGACACCTATGAAGATGTCTCTTTATGACCTTATCCAAACTTTGCCTCAGCACCATCAAGCCCTTATCTAAGCCTTGCAGGTAGCGGAGGTCCAACCCGAGGACCCCCAACCACTCGCTGCCCTCGTCCATTCTTTATCTCCTGTCAACTCCATCACATTCAGCGATTCTGAGATTCCCACATCTAACACAGAAGATCAGGACGCCGCCCTCTTCATCACTGCCTATGTCGATCGAACGCGCATCAAATGCGTTATGATCGACGGCGATGCTAGCATCAACATAATCTCTACTCACGCCTTTGATCAGCTGGCTCTTCCCAAGAACTGCGTCTCCAAAACTGACGCGATCTTACGCTCTTTCAACGACACCACCACCACGACCATTGGCACAGTCATCCTCCACATTCGCGTAGGCCCACGCACAGTCTCGGAGCTCTTCTATATCATCAAAGGAGAGTTTCAATACAACCTTCTACTGGGCTGACCTTGGATCCGTGCCATGGCCTGTATACCCTCCACCCTGCACCGTTGTGTGAAGTTTGAGCATGATGGGCAAGTCCACACCATTCTCGCTGACCCTTCACCCTTCAAGACTTGCAACACCACCTATCGTCCTAATGACGTCCTCATTCCCATCAAGCCGTCCACTCCGGCACCGCCTCCATCTGCGAAAGCTTCGACTAGTTTGCAATCGGCAGTTGCCCTCACCCCTCCTCTTCAAGCGCCGACCAAAGACCCCATGGAAGACATCTTCCAATGACTATCACTTGGGGAATATCGCTTGTTGACCCTCGACATGTTCCAAACTCCATAAGAGTATGGACGCCTTCACCTCAGTCCTAATTACGACCCTCGAATCGGGATGGTCTTACCTTATGGTCCTCCTCACTGCCAAACCAACTTTGTCTATGGGGGGCTTAATCAAGCTCCTACCTACAGCACTTCCCTCTCTTCACCCCTACCTTTCACATCTGATTTCTCATTTCTTGGCAACCCCGCCTTTGCACACACTTACCTTCACAGGTGTGCATGGAAGGGTTTTGGTTTCGGACGTTATGAGCAGGGCTCCCATCAGCCCATCGAGCCGCTCAATGATCACGATGCCAAGAAACGGTATGGCCTGGGATATCATGACCCCACTCAGGCTCCTTCCGACCTTTGTCCCAAACCAACCATTGACCAATCTCTTTCAGACTCGCCCATTTCTCCTTCATCACCTACGGAGTCGGTGGTTTCCATCCCTCCTAGTTTTTTTTTTTCATAAACACCATCCGCCTGGAACCCCTGACCTATCAGCTCAATGGGGTGCCCAGGTCTCTCCCTCTCATCTTTCCTAGCATGGTAGAGGATGAGTCGGCAACCATTCACACTATCCACTGCGTTGACGATGACGCCATCCTTTCCTACATGGGTGCCGATGACTCTTTCGTCCAGCGTTTCCTCCCTTCCGAGACCCAGGTTATGTTAAATGAATCCACCATTGACATCAACCTCCCTTCTTCTTCTGATGTTCCTCACGTCTTAAAGATTGGCCAATCTTTAGACGCTCAGGAGCAGCTTGACTATGCCCAATTCCTTTCCAACCATAGCAAGGCCTTTGCCTGGACTTACAGCGACATGCCTGGCATCGACCCCACCATTGCTACCCATAACATTGTCACCAAACCAGAGGCTAAGCCTGTTAGGCAGAAGCTTCGAAAGATGCATCCTCACATTGCACTCCTTGTCAAAGAGGAACTTCAGCGCCTTCTTTCTGTCTCCTTCATCCAACCCATCGATTATCCACAGTGGGTCTCTAACATCGTCCCAGTTACTAAAGCAACTGGGGGGATTCGGATCTGCACGGACTATCGCGACCTTAACCTAGCCTATCCCAAAGACAACTTTCCCCTTCCCAACATTGACCAGCTTGTTGATCTCACGGCCAGCCATGAGATGCTATCTCTCATGGACGGGTTTTCAGGATACAATCAAATCCTGATCGCATCAGAAGACCAGCACAAGACTACCTTTATCACCCCATGGGGGACTTTTTGCTATCGAGTCATGCCTTTCGGCCTGAAAAATGTTGGTGCCACTTATCAGCGCACCATGACTTACATTTTCCACGATCTCCTCCACAAAATCATGGAGGACTATGTGGATGACCTTCTCGGCAAGTCCAAGCTCCGCCGCGACCACTTAACCATTCTCACAATCATCTTCTCTCGTCTCCTTCAATACAATGTCCGCCTCAACCCCAAAAAGTGTGTCTTTGGGGTCCTCTCAGGCAAACTTCTTGGCTTCATCGTTTCCTTCCGTGGTATCGAGATAGATCCCGCCAAGATCCGCGCTATTCTCGAAATGCCGCCCCCGACCAATCTCAAGCAGCTTCGCAGTCTACAAGGGAAGCTCCAGTCCATTCGCCGTTTCATCTCGCAGCTTTCAGACTGCTGCCAACCTTTTCATCACCTCCTTAAGAAGGACATCTCCTTTAAGTGGGATAAGAACTGTCAAGAGGCTTTTGAGGCCCTCAAAGGCTATCTGGTCTCTCCACCAGTCCTCATTCCACCTAAGGACGACCAACCCTTCTACCTTTATATCTCTGCTACCAACCATTCGTTAGGTGCCATGATCGCGCACCGAGACGAGCATCATCGCGAGCAAGCGGTTTACTACATCAGCCGAACACTGGTCGACTATGAAATTTGGTATACTCATACCAAGAAACTCTATTTGGCATTAGTCTTTTCTGCTACCAAGCTCTGCCACTATCTTCTCAACCACAAAACCTTTGTCGTCACTCACACCGACCCTCTCAAGTACATGCACTCCAAGCCATATCAGAATCAACGTATGGCTCGGTGGCTCATGCTGCTTGCTGAGTTTGACCTTAAATTCATCCAACAGAAATCTATCAAGGGGCAAACCATTACTGACCAACTGGCGGATGCCCCTCTTCCCGACAACTAACCTTCACACTGTGAGTTCCCTGACGAGTCTATCGCCACACTTTCCACCGATGACACCGTCTACCAGATGACTATGTTCTTTGACGGCTCTAAATGTCAACTCGGTGGGGGTGCGGGGGTCATCCTCATCCCACTCGGCGGGGAGCCCTTGCCTCTATCTTTCAAGCTTGACTTCGATTGTACCAATAATATGGCTGAATACGAGGCCTTAATTTTGGGACTCCAGACTGCTCTTTCTCTCCACATCAAGTCTATCAACATCTTCGGCGACTCGCAGCTCGTCGTTAATCAAGTTAACAGTTCATATCTCTGTAAAAACAAAGTTTTACAGAGGTATAAGAATCGTGCTAACACTCTTTTGGCATCTTTCGACCATCACCTCTTGCAGACTGTTCCACGCTCTACGAACAAGTTTGTCGACACCATGGCTTCTCTTGCTTCACATATCCCGTCTTCATCATCATCATCTCACCTTTTTGTCACAGTGCATCATGTACCCTTGCCTTCATACATCTCTCCTCACATTGACCATATCAACACTGTCAATTCTAGCCCACAAGATGACTAGTATAAGCAACTCGTGGACTACTTGTCTCTTTTTGTCACTCCTCCCAACCTCTCTAGCAATGCACGACGAGCTTTCATCAAGCGCACAGCTCGCTATACCATGCTAGGGGGTCTTCTCTATAAACGAGGCTTCGACGGCCTCCTTCTTCGCTGTCTAACCTCCACTGAAGCTCCTCAAGCCATAAAGCAAGTCCACGACGGGATTTGTGGCGGACACTTCAGTGGAAACTCGGTTGCCAAGTGCCTCCTTCGCCTGGGCTATTATTGGCCCACTCTTCATCAAGACTGTAGCGATTATGTTCGGCGATGCGTCAAGTGTCAGCAGCACTCTAACCTGCTTCATCTCCCCAGTCACGCCTTGCAAGTCGCTCAAGATTTTTGGCCTTTCTCTTAGTGGGGCTTGGATCTCATCGGTCAGATCAACCCTCACTCGTCTCTTCGTCATCAGTCCATCATCACTGCCACTGAGTATTTCACCAAGTGGGTGGAAGCCATTCCTCTTGTCTCCATAAAAGCCGACAAAATTGTCGACTTCATCAGCAGCCACATCATCTGTCATTTCGGTGTCCCTCACAAAATCATCACCGACAATGGCAAGTCTTTCAAAAACAAGACTGTCCAAAAACTATGTGACTCATTTGGCATCAAACTCAGCTTTTCTTCACCTTACTACCCACAAGCAAATGGGCAGGCCGAGGCTTCCAACAAAATTCTCACCAAAATTCTCATGAAGGTGGTCGACGATACAGGAAGGGATTGGCACGTTCATATCCCCTTCGCTTTGTGGGCCTACCGCACTAGCATCTGAACCTCTACGGGTGCTACCCCCTTTTCTCTCGTGTACAGAACAGAGGCTGTCTTACCTCTCAAAGTACAGATCCCGTCTCTCCGCATCTCCCTGCATGACATTCTCTCCAACGATGACTTTTGTCAAGATCGCTTAGCTCAACTTGAGTTACTCGACGAGCGCCGTCTTGCTGCCCTTAATCATCTCCATGTCTACCAAAGTCGCATAAAGCGAGCCTACAACAAAAATCTGCGAGAATGAGATTTCAACATCGGAGACCTCGTCCTCAAAGAGAATCAGCACGTGACCAATATGGAGCGAAGTAAATGAGGTAAGTTCGCCCCCAATTGGCTTAGACCTTTTATCATCATGCACAAGTATGGGTCAGGGACTTATCGTCTGTCTTCCCTCGACGGACGGCCAGAACCTGAGCCTCTTAATGCGTTGCATCTTCGACCTTTCTTCTGTTAGTCGAGTACTCGTCTACTTGACACGTAACTTGAGCTCGTCCCTTGAGCAATCCTCATCCTCTTAATCCTCATCCCTTTCAACCCTATTCCCCTTTAACAAGTCCTCTACAACCCTTTTAGGATGCAGTGATGCTTTGTCCTAATAAAAAGGGGCGTCCTTGAGCTTCTACAGTCTTGTTCGTGACTCTCATTCCTATCAATAAATCCAAATCAAGATGTCAAAACATATCCATGGTCACTAAATCAAGTCAAATCAAAAAGACAGACTGCTCCCTCGAAGGACAGCTGTACTATCATTGCTGTATTACTAGACTGATCCCTCGAAGGACAGCTAGGCCAACTTTTCAAACATTATTAAGCAAAAATATAGACCACTCCCTCGAAGGATGGCTATGACTACTCTGGCAATAAACAGCACTTTTCTTAGAAGCTTCCCGCATCGATCAGCTTCGCAACATGACCATTACATCAAGTGACATCTCTATGCAGGCTTCCCGCATCGATCAGTCTGCGCAAAAAAAAAAAAAAATGAGTCACGGACATTGGCTTGTAGTTGTCTCGGGGTCTCCTATAAAAGGGGCAAGGTTATTCCTGCTCTTAAACTGGGTTACCCTATCCTCCTCCTATCATCGGCTCAAGGGACTTCGAGCTCACTTTTATGTCAAAGTGATTCGATTACCGTTCTAACTCAACACTGGTCAACGACGCAATGCATGAACGGGGCTTTTGTTCTAATAACCCCTATCTATGCTTCCTTTCTGGTCCTTGTCAATGAAAGAGCAAATTTGCCTTTCACCTTTTCTCTACACTTTGGTCACGCTTTGGCCACGTCAATTGTCGACTCATCCTTAAACCCAGCCAACTTCAACATCTTTCAAACTAGCCTCGACATTTTCAACATGACATCAGGCATCATCCTTGTCCTTTTCGCATAGTTTCTATGGACACCAATACACATGGAAACTACCGACCAGACCTAATTTATGTTAAGCATAAACCAATACTTGCTGAAGCATAAATAGACCTTCTATTCATTTCTAGCATACATCCATCACGACTATGAAAACTTGCTAGGGATGAAAGACTCTCGACCATTTCTACAGAAGACACCATCTGTAGCATCTTTTTATCCTCATCTTTTTATCCTCATCATTTCGACAACATTGACCACATCCAATCTCATCATCGACCAATCTTCTCAATTTGTCCGAACTACATTGGTCTGAGGCCCTACGACCAGGGCTATGTAGGCAGCACTCAGAGAACACATCCTCTGAGGTTAGCTCGACCACCCCCGTTTGTTCGTCTCTATGATGGACAAACCTTCTCTTCTTTGACCCTGACCACGACCAGTCTATCGACAACTTTGACCACATCCAATCTCATCATCGACCAATCTTCTCAATTTGTCTGAACTACATTGGTCTGAGGCCCTACGACCAGGGCTATGTAGGCAGCACTCAGATAACACATCTTCTGAGGTTAGCTCGACCACCCCCGTTTGTTCATCTCTATGATGGACAAACCTTCTCTTCTTTGACTCTTATCACACCCAACTTCGTCAACTTTGACCAAGACCAATCATTTCCTTTGACCAGGACCAATCATCGACTTTGACCAAGACCAATCAATCCCTCCGACCCTCCCTCCCTTTTAGGGAGAACTACATCGGCCTGAGGCCCTGTCACAGGGGCTATGTAGGCAGCACTCAGTTGACATGAGGTCTTCTGGGGTTAGCTCGACCACATCCTTTCATCTATCCATCCTCTGGACCAATGACCATTGGCGATCATGTCTATCTCCTTCGACCTTGACCACTTCCAAGCCAATGTTGCCTTGGTTGTTTTTGCGTGTATGCTATTCCACGGTTGGTTAGCAGAATTATCCGCAGACCTTTTTTTTGACCCTTCACAAGTATAAGATCATGAGCCAGTTGATCCCTACTACTTGTGACTTTTTCATGTTTCTGGGAGCACTTCCTGAGCCCTGGATACCTGGAACACGATGACCATTTGGAGCTTCAGCTTAGATTGAGTGACCCGATCAGCAGACGACTAAATGCTGGGGCCCGATTACTTCAATTTTGGCACTCCTTGACCCTTGACCATGCGACAATTTGACCTGACCCTCTCGTGAAGTGGACTACGCGCAATCTTGACTATGGCAGCATTTTCACTCACTCTCTTCTATCCATTTCTCTGTCAAATCGACACTCGATCTTCGGTTCCCTTCTCTCGACTATCGCTTTGAGGGGGGAACACCTCATCCTTTTTTCTAGGGTAACCAACTCCTATTTTTGTCTTGCAGTTCGTCTAGAACAACCAACAAGACAAAAAGGGGCAAATGTAGACACCGCAAACGTGTCTGCACCTTGGTTCTCCCCCTTGGCCCTTTCTCCCTCCTAGTCCTCCTTGGTCCCTAACCCACCTAAGTCTTATTAATTAGAAATTAACATCTATTTTTAATTAAATAAGGCCCCCTTTCCACCCTACCCTTGCCACCTTGGATCCTCCCTTGAATCCCTCCACCTTCCCCTTAGCATTTATTAGGCCAAATCTCACCATTATATCCCCCCTCGTCCATTTTGGCATCCTTGTGACCGTTCTGCCCATGACCCCTCGCCCGGCGGCGTGCAAGAGTGCACAGAGGCTATTTTTAGCCTCTGTGCCCATCCTGCGACCACCGACGTCGGTGACCCTTCGGCCGACATCGGCGAAACTGCCAGCGTCGGCAGCCTTCATTATCCCCTTCTGCATCCGTTGCACCCCCTGGACTCTTGAGCTTGAAAACGGATTCTCTTGACACTTTGGCTCTGATCTCTCCTCTGTCTTGACCTCGTGCAATAGCAGCAACAGGTGAAAAGGCCCTGGATCAGCATCTTCTCCTTGCAGCAACTCTTCTATGGCTCTAGCAACATCTTCTTCTCTCTTCATTCAGCAAGCTAAAGGTAAGCTAGTCTGGTTTTTTATTTCATTTTATTCAGTCATCTATATTCTATTGTCTTCTGCTCCCTCTGTCCTTCCCCCCTAAGAGGCTGCAAAGCTTTCTCAGGCCCCATCCTCTGTGAATCCTCCTCTTCCCTGTCCTCTGTGTCTCTTTCAACTTCCTCACCCCTCTGCCAAAAAGACCTTGCACCAGGCATCCAACCCAAACCAGACCACTCCCCAATCCATCCAAACTTGTCCCCGTTCAGTCTCAGACCCGTCCACAGTCCAGCAAGCAACCCAGACCCGACTACAGGCCACAACCCCGACCGACGCCGGTCACTTCCCCAACCGACGTCGGCAGGATAGCCGACGCCGGCAGATCAGATAACCGACGCCGGCGACATTTCCGACCTCGGCGACTGTCTTCAGCCCAACAGCTCTTTCAGGTAATCATTTTGTTTTCTTCTTTCCTTTCTACTTTCTTTGTCACTTCTGTATTCTGGCATTCTATCTTTTATCAGTCACTTATTTCATCAAAACAGTGGGTTGACCTCCCTTAAGGAAGTTTTTACACTTCTGGGAACAAGCCTTTTGCTTGGCAACCCACTGCCTATCTGTCTAACGTTTTTCTTGTCCTAGTTTCCTTTTTTTCTTGCAGGTGTCATTCCTCCACAGCCAAAGAGGAGTGCTCACAAACGTCTGGATTTACGGTGTGCAATCTTTAGTCTAGGTACTTCCAAGCCTTGTCCATTACTTTCTTTTAGTTTCTTTCTTTTTAGTCTGAAAAGCGAAATTTGAGGTAGAAACACATAGTTATGAAGGTTCAAAGTTGAATGTGCTTTCATATATGTTCTACAAGTGACTTGAGAAGAGTGATTGAGCTTATGTAGATGTTATTTCAATGTTTTATGGTGATTTGTCTATTAGTGAGTATTGTAGACTCCATGAGGATGATCTGTGAGTATTTTAGAGGTGTGATCAATCTATCTTGAGTATGAATAATGGTTAAGAAGTTGATTGTATGTTCGGTAATGGTGTTTCTATGTATAAGGTCTTTGTTTGAGTTAATTGAGCATATGCAAATGGGAGAAAAAGTGGCTGTGATCATTTGAGGATGTCCTATGCAACATAAGGAGTGGACCTATGTATTTTTAAGTGGTCTTATGTTCTTATTATGATTGAAGAAGTGTCAAAGAGCTGAATGGGTCTTCATAGTACCTAAAAGTGACTTAGGCATATTTGAAAGTGTGTTGTGCTTAAATGTGACCCATGTGAGATGCTTTAAGGGTAAAGGCATATGTTTTAGTTGATAAGGATTAATTTGGACTTTATAATTCATGATATCTCTATATATAGTGAAATTAAAGATGATTTATAGACTTTGTGTGGAATATTTTTGAGTGAGAGACTTAGGAGAGATTTGAGAGAGACTTGTATGTGAGAGAGTTGGTGAGTGAAGGAAAGGAGAGGAGAATGAGAGTTCAAAAATATTGTTTTGATGAGTAGAGGAGATTAAGGACTATGTGTATGATCTATAGGTCATGTTTTTAATGATAATATAGTGTTCTTATAGTTTAAAGTTGTGTGAAGAGTTGTAAGTGTGAATATGAGAATTCTTTGAGTGAAGGAGAGAGATTTTGGCATGCCTATGTGAGAGGAATATCTAAGTTAGAGAGAGAGTTTGTGTAGTTTTTATATAATTATAGGTCCATCATTAGGTATTGAATACATCAGTTCTAAGGTGGAAGTGTTCTTTTCGAGGAGGGTGTAAAGGACTTGATCTTCCTTAGGGGAAATTTCTCCTTGTGAACAAGATTTCACTAAAGACTTTTGGTCAAAAGGACTTGACCAAATAGGTGGTCAAAAGGACTTGATCATCTTAAGGGTAGTTTCTTCTTGTGGAATTATTGTTTCACTAAAGGCCTTAGGTTAGAAGGACTTGACCAAGGTTTTTGATCAGAAGGACTTGATTAGTCTCTTATTTATGATCATATTATTGGACAATAATCCATTTGTTTGTAGGCTTGAGATGGGTTTTATTGTCTAAGAGGGTTTCCCATGTAGATCTTATGTTGTGTATGTGATATTTAATTATGTTCATTGTTCACTACTATGAATGATTTGTATGCTTTATGAATGATTGTATTGAATGCTTAAGTATTTACAAGGGTTTAGAAATTGAAATAAATTATTTTCCACCACTGATTCACCCCCCAGTGGATTGTACCTCTAACACAAGAGTGATAATTGAACTTGTTATTGACATAGATTTTGGATGTTTTATAGACTTGGAGTGTAATTAATGATTAAATAAGTTATTCCCCTATAAAGAGTTGAGAAAGACTACTTTTATACCATTGGTGTTAGCTCACCATAATATAATGTGAGTGTAAGCATACCAACTCAGGCAATGTTAGCTATGTAGAGTGGGAAATATCCTTTAAAAAGTGGTTTAGCACCACAAGTAAGTAGTACAATGCCATTGACATCAATGATGTTATCAGTAATAATGGGGCCAACACCTAACCCAATAACTAGAGGTATTGGAGGACTACCACCTAGACAAATTATAGGGGATAAGTGCCTCAGATGCCATCTATAACCCCATAGTAAATACACTACAAAATTTCCATGCACTCACCAAAGTATCATGATGTGGAAAATGTCACAAAACATATGCTAAAGTGTAAACTAAAATGGTGTGTTCAGGGCATAACCCAATCAGAGCATAAGGTAACCCAATTCATGACCACTTTACTAGATCATGCCCATACTTGGTATAATAAATTTAACCCTAAATAGGCCATGGTAGATTATAACACCTTGAAGGAGGAATTCCTTAAGGAATTTGACATTCTAGATTTTGAATAGCAGATCATCACCATGTTGAAAGAGATAACCCAAGGACTCTCAAAAAGAGTGTGTTTATACGATGCAAGGTTCAAGACTCTCTTTTTGAAGCTACCTTATGACATACACCCTTCCCAACATGCATAATGGTTCATTGTAATGTTGTTTGTGTTGTTTAAAAGAACAATTTTCATGAAGACCTTTATAAACCCTCATGAATCACTTGAATCCATACTTAGAGCTAAAGTAGTTAGAAGCACCGATATTAAGATCAGACCATTTATGGAGGCACATATTACATCTATGGCCTCCCAACTCTAAAATTTTACCTCTAGTTCATAGTAAGATGCTTGAAGTGGATTATGGTATACTGACTACAAATCATAAGGCCATAACAAGAGTAATTACCCTCGAAGGAATGTGTGCATATTAATTCTAAGTTGTGAAATCTGTTAAGAGGTGCATGATGTTTGTAACTTCCCCTTGTTATAATGCACCAACCAAGTTAGAATACCCATCTATTATCATTTTTATGATGCCTACACTCATACCAAATTTAATTATCAAGTGATTTATGAGATACATGATAACATGGAGAGAGGTACAAGGTAGGCCATTATAGTAGTCAGAGGGAAAGCTAACCAAGGAAATAAAGGGTATGGCCAATAAAACACAAGATTAAAAATGCAATAAGGTGTTAAAGGGTGAGGTGGAGGATGTAGTGGTAGAAGGTTCCCACCACACTCATGTTTCAAGTGTGGCTCAATAAATCACTATCAACATGACTTCCCTACACATCCAATGTGTGGGTATTATTAAGGGGCCCATAAGGTTGAATAATGCCCTAACTTGTACAAAAATTTAACCCAAGGTAGGCCTAGAATAGATAAGGGTGTTGGAGTGATCAAGTATGAGCTGAAAATAGATAATTAGACTTTGAATACACAACCAAACCGCATGGAGATAGTCAAAGTACATGAAACTACTTGCAGTTGATTCACCACTCAACCACCAGTTGTGTTAATACTAGAGTTATGCATAGAGTATGGGGATAAGGTTCATAAAGAGTGAATAACATGACCTAAAGCCAAAGTTACACCCTAACTAGAACCATCATTCTATAAATATGTATAGTAGGTTATGATTGTAATTCAAAACTTGTAAGGATAACTCCAATTGGCATGAGCTCTAAAAATATAGGCTACTACCTCCTAAAAGAAGTAGGATAGATAGGAGGTAGAGATACAAGAATTAAAATATATCTTATACCTCTTATAGATAGAATAAATATTACCCCTATTAAAATACTTACTCTTGGAACATGTGGGGAAAAATCCAATTGAAGTCACTGCACCACACTTGGAGCAGACATGAGAAGTTTGACATACATAGAATGTGGAATATGACCAAGAAATTCTTATGAATTCAACCATTTATGGATGGTTTTTATCATAGGTCCTCATGGACATAGACATCAAGGTAAATATCTTAACCAAGAATACAAGGGAGAAGATGGGTTGGCCATCCTTGAGGCCTTCTCCTCATGTACTTTTCATGGCTAATAAGACTTGAGCATAACTGATTAGAATTATAAAGATCACAATTATAGATATCATGGGAGTCAAGTTCTATAATGACTTTGAGGTGATCGAGTTATAATAACAAGATAATTATCTAGTGCTTCTAGGAAGGTCATGGTGTTATGCAAACAATGTAGACATGCACTTCAAGATGCACTACATGACTTTAAAAATATCAAGGAGAGGGTAGTTATGCCCCTCTCAAGTGACCATAGAGAGTGTGGACCTCAAGGATGAGATAAACCACATTAAAAAATCATGATGTGCAGTGCTAAGACTTTGAACCCTAATGACCAAGGAGTGCTTTCTTGGGAAGATGCGTAATTAGCCTGAGATATTATTGGATGGTGGAGCCTGATCTTATTTTAATGCCTAATTATTAATATGGGGTGTGGGGAGGCAATGCCCCTCCCCACTATGGTCACAAAATTTTGTTAAAATACACTATAAAATATTATAATTTCATAGTAAATCTAGACCATTCATTATTAAGTTGTAGATCTAATGGTAGAAATTATGTTAGTGCATTTTTACCCTATATGTAACCCTCCTTTTAATATGAAGGCATTATAATTATAGTGGCACACTGTATGTAAGTGAAGAGGATATTGTAGTGGTTATATTTTAGGTTTTTCCCTTCATTTGTTAGATTGAATAATAAGGACTAGTTTTTTCTACGTGGATGTAGCCCAAATTGGGTGAACCACATTAAATTTGTGTCTCTATTGTGTTATTTTTATACATTCTATTTTCATCTTTAATTCATTAATATTTCTCTATGTTTTTTATTCTTAACAATTGGTATCAGAGCTAAATATTTATTTGGTAGATAAACTCACAGTAAAAGAGGGTTCTTGGTTTAAGTGGGAGTAATGATGGAAGAAGGCAAGTTTAAGGTCAAAAATTTCAATAGACAAAACTATCAGCTATGAAATATGCAAATGGAGGACTATCTATATTAGAAGGATATTTTCCTACCATTAGGTAGAATAGAAAAGAAGATATCAACTATGAAGGTTGAAGATTGGGAGGTTCTTGACAGAAAGGTACTACGACCAATACAGTTTTGTCTGGCAACATCGATGGCCTTCAATATTTCAAAATAAAATTAAAAAAAGGATGTGATAAAGGCATTAGATAGAGTATATAAAAAACCCTTTGCCTTCAATAAGGTATTTCTTATGACACATTTATTTAATCTATAAATGTGAGAAGGTGGGTCTATTATTAATCATTTAAATGAATTTAACATGATCACAAATCAGTTAAGCTCTATACGAGTAAATTTTTATGATGAGGTTAGGGCCCTTTTGATTCTATGATCATTACTAGAAAGATGGAATGGCTTGGTTATGGTTGTGAGTAATTTTATCTCTGGCTTAAACACTTTAAAGTTCATTGATATTATGGGTGTTATTCTTAGCAAGGAAATACTATGGAAAAGCATAGGTGAGACATCAGGTAATGCTTTGACTATGGAAAATAGGGAAGATAAAAGGATAGAGGAAAGATCCTCGGGAATTATGGTAAGTCTAATAAGGGTAGATCCAAATCTAGAGGAATGTTGGTGTGTTAATGTGGGAAGAAATGATACCTGAAGAAAGATTGTTGGTTTTAAAAAGGAAAACAAAGATATGGACAAAAAGATAACTATTATGAAGAAAATGTAGTAGGTGATGTGTTACAAGATGATTTAATCATTTCTTTATAAATATTAATGATTTTTGGGTGTTAGATTTAGGGGATTCATTTCATGATATACCCCATAAGAAATATTTTCAATACTATGTTCAATGTGATTTTGAACAGGTTTATGTGGGTGATGGTGAACCCTGTAAAATTTTAGGAAAGGGTAAGATATAGATAAAATTATAAAATAGAAACAAATGGTTTTTGAAAGAGGTGAGGCATGTTCCTAAATTGAGAAGAAATCTAATTTCATTAGGATAATTAGGAAGTGAGGGTTGCATAGTTACATTTGCAAAAAAATTATGGAAGGTCACTAAATGATCATTGGTAATAGAAAAATGAAAAAGGTAGGTACATTATATTTATCTAATGGTAATGTTGAGTCTTTTATTGCTTTATTTTTTACAAAAGTGGATACAAAAGTATGGCACCACAGACTTGGGCATATGAGTGAGAAAGGGATGCAAGTTCTCCACTTAAAGAATTTGTTGTGAAATTTGAAGGAGGTGGATTTGGAATTCTATGAGCATTATGTGTATGGAAAATAGAAGAGTGTCAAATTTCTCAGAGTTAGGATTATAAATAAGGATGAAAAGTTAGAGCTTGTCCATACAAATGTATAGGGACCGGCTTAGGTATCATCCCTTGGTGCCTCTTATTATTATGTTACTTTGATTGATGATGCAATGAGAAAAACTTGGGTTTATTACATACAAAAAAATATGATATTTTTGATACTTTTAAGAAATGGAAAGCTTTGGTTAGGAATGAGACAATAAATAAGTTGAAGTGTGTCAGATTAGATAATGGAGGTGAATATTATAGCAAGGAATTTGATAATTATTGTTCATTACATGGGATTCATAGAGAAAATATTGGTCCAAGAACACCACAACAAAATGATGTGTCATAAAGGATGAACAGGATAATAATGGAATGTGTAAGGGAAATGAGATTGCATGCAAGGTTGCCCTTATAGTTTTGGGTATATGTTGTGGATATTACTATTTACTTAATAAATAGAGGGCCTTCAAGTCCTTTGGATGGTGGTATTATAAAAGAAGCATGGACAGGTAAAAAGGTAGATTATTCCTTCTTAAAGACTTTCAATTATGAAGCATTTGTCTATATTGATAAAGAAAATATAACCAATATTGAAACAAAATCCAAGAAATGTACTTTTATTGTATATGGAGTTAATGATTTTGGTTACCATTTATGGGATTTTAAAAATCACAAAATCATTAGGATTAATATGTGATCATTAATGAGAAGGTCATGTATATAGATCATTTGCAAGAAAATAAACAAGAAAATCCATATACAAAATATGCATTACTTGATGAAATCATGGGAAATGAAATTCCAAAAGTGCCAAAAAATTATACTGTGCAATGAATACAACAACAAGTACCTCAAACTCTTGAAAGTGTAGTTAGAAGATCTACCAGAGTAAGTAGACTCCCTAAACAATACTCTCCTTCACTTTTTTATTTATTATTGACTAATGGTGGTGAGCTAGAAAGCTATGAAGAAGCAATGTAGTTATAAACCAAAAAGAAGTGGGAGCAAGGCATGAAAGAGGAGATGGACTCCTTGGTACATAACCAAACTTGGTATTTGGTTCAGTTTCATGTAGGTAAAATATCATTGCAAAATAAATGGGTTTATAGTTTGAAGGAAGAAGATTGAGGCAAAAAGGAAATACAAGGCTAAACTTGTTATAAAGGGGTTTGCACAAAATAAAGGTATTGATTTTGATGAAATATTTTCTCCAGTTGTACAAATGACTTCCATAAGAATTGTTTTAAGTTTGGTAGCAATAGAAGTTTTGCACCTTGAACAGTTAGATGTGAAGACTAATTTATTTCATGGTGATTTGGAGGAGGAAATATATATGGAGCAACCATAGGGATATGAAGTAAAAGTTAAGGATAAAATGGTGTGTAAGTTGAAGAAGAGTTTATATGGTCTAAAGCAATCTCCAAGGTAATTGTATTTAAAATTTGACATGTTTATGATAGAATAAGGTTATAGTAGATGTCATTCTAACCACTTTGTTTAATTTAAGAGATTAGATAATGGTAGCTATATTATCTTGTTATTATATGTAGATGACATGCTTGTTGCAGGGTCTAACATGTAAGATATAAATGATCTCAAAATAAATTAGCAAATTCATTTGCAATGAAGGATTTGGGTGTTGCAAAGAAAATCCTTGGTATGAGAATAACAAGAGAGGAAAACTAGAAAATTGGCATTATCTCAAGAAGAGTACATAAATAAGGTGTTACTCTAGTTCAATATGCAATATGCAAAACCTATAAGTACACCTTTACTTCAAGAGGGTACTTTAAATTAAGCAAGGAATAGTATCCTAAAATATAGTAAGAAATCAATTACATGTCTAAAGTTCCATATGCTTTAGTAGCTGGAAGTTTAACATATGCTATGGTGTGTATGAGACCAGATATTGCTCATGCAGTGGGAGTTGTCAAAAATTTTATGAATAATCTAGGAAAAGAGCATTGGGATGCAGTCAAGTGGATTCTCAGGTACTTGAGAGGGACCATTGATAGATAGTTATGCTATAAAGGTTCAGATGTTACCTTACAAGGATATGTTAAAGTAGACATGGTTGGAGATTTATCTAGAATAAGGAGCACCACAAGTTATGTTTTCACTATTGGTGATACATCAGTTAGTTAGATTTCAAAATTCTAGAAGATAGTTGATTTGTCAACTATAAAGGTAGAGTATGTTGTAGCTACAGAAGCTAGCAAGGAGATGATATGGATGCAATGGTTCATGGAAGAGTTGAGGCATAAGAAAGAAAATTATAGGTTGTAAAATGATAGCTAGAGTGTGATTCATTTATTAAAGAACTCAGTATTCCACTCAAGAACCAAACATATACAACTCATGTATCACTTCATTCATTTAATTTTAGGGGATCGTCAATAGAATTTGGAAAAGATCCATACAAGTCAAACTCATATAGATATGTTAACAAAAGCAGTCACAAAGGAGAAGCTGGATAGTTATTTAGCTTCAATAGGTCTTTAAGGATAACAAAAAATATGCGAAACATGTCAGGGTCAAAGTTCAAAGAAAATTCTAGGGAAGAGTTATAGCGGTGGAGTTGCAACAGTCAATCTCTAAGTGGGAGATTGTTGGATGGTGAAACTTGATCTTATTTTTAATGCTCAGTTCCCAATAGGGGGGTAATGCCCCACCACTATGGTCATCATGTGAGGGTTTGGGGATATCACCCTGAAGCAAATTTTTTTTAAAAATGCACAATAAAATATTGTAATTTTGTAACAAATCTGGACCATTCACTATTAGGTTGTAGATCTAATGGTAAAAATTATGTTTGTGCATTTTTTCCCTATATGTAACCTTCCTTTTGATATGAGTGCATTGTAATTATGATAGCATGTTGTATGTGAGTGAAGAGGATATTACAGTGGTTGTATTTCAAGTTTTTTCCTTCATTTATTGGACTAAATAATAAAGACTAGCTATTTTTGTGTGGATGTAGCCCATATTGGGTGAACCACATTAAATTTGTGTCTCTATTGTGTTTTTTTTCTACATTTTATTTTTATCTTTAATTCATTAATATTACTCTATGTTTTGTATTCCTAATAGAAATCATCGATGTTTCCTATGATTGATTAGTCAAGGAAGTATATGAGAGCACTAGTCAAAGATGCCACTTAGTGCACGCAAAAATGCTAAAACTAGTAAAGATGGGCTAGGTCCAGATTGATTGTGCCTCTAAAATATGGGTCCCTTATACCAAGGAGAAGGGAAAGATAGTTTTCCACCTAAGTAAATTTAAACTTGTGGTGCTCCTAAAATATGAAGGGAGTAATCCATTGTAAGAGTATGTCAACTATAGACCCCATCGATGTAGAAAGATGTTCACACCTTTATTGTACATTGAAAATACTATATAAATTTCATAAGTAACTATGAAAATATTATGGTACCACTAAAAGATATCTTGTGCAAGGATGGCATGTTTTATTAGGGCACAATGTAAGAAGATGCATTTGAGACACTGAAGCTCAAACTAATAAGCACGCTAATACTATAATTTCCCAACTAGATGATTCCATTCCACATCCATGTTGATGCATCTGGATTTAAAATTTACACCATTTTGGTGAAACTAGGTGAAGGCAAAATGGATCATCCCATTTATTTTTCAAGTAGTAAATTTACCCAAGTAGAGCAAAACTACACCACAACTGACTGTGAGGCACTTGCCATGGTTTACACCTTGTATAAGTTTAGGCAATACTTGTTAGTGACCCCATTCATCTTTTTCACTAATCATGAAGCACTTAAGTACTTGGTGAATGAGCTCATACTTCATGGGTGCATTTGTAGATGGATAGTTCTATTTCAAGATTCTAATTCTCGATTGTAGTAAAGCCTAAAAAATAAAAATTGGGCCTAGACCATTTATCCCACATCAACTTTGATGTTGTAGTAGTGCCTATTAAAGATGATATGCCAAATGTGAAACTATATCAAGTTATGTTCACCCTCAAATACTTGGTGGAGATCACTACATTTCAGACATCTAGGTTGATACCCCAAACTATGATGACCAAAGAAAAGAAGTAGCTCATAGTTTATGCCACCCCCTTCCAGCTCATTGGTGGGAAACTATACAAGTTTATTTGTGATAAGGTTTTATACTGATGTGTCCTAGAGAATAAAATGGACTCCATCTTAAAGGAGGCACATGAGGTGATAATAAGAGGCCATTACACTGGAGATGTTACAATGTGCAAGGTGTTATAATTAGGATTATGGTAGCCAAGTTTGTTCTAAGATGCAAATTATTGTGCCAAGGCATGTGACATCTACTAGTGCATAAGAAATCCTAATTACTAGGATGAGATGCCTCACATTCCCATTCTTGCCTAGGCACCATTCAAAAAATGGGCCATTGATTTTGTTGGGTTGATCACTCCCACTATGAGGTGCACAAGTATGCAATACATTCTGGTGGCCACATATTACTTCACCAAGTGGACTAAGGTTGTACCAACCAAATATTTCACATATACCACAGCCATAATTTTTATATGGGAGAACATCATTAGTCACTATGGGTTCCTACTTAGTTTGACTAGTGATCATGGTGCACAGTTCATCAATGAAACTATGCACATTAGATTGATTGAATACATGGTGGCACACCATAAGATAATACCTTATCATCCTCAATTGAATGACACCACTGAGGCATTAAATAAGATATTAGGAACATGCCTCACAAAGATATGTGATGTTAGTTATAAGGATTGGGATGACTATGTGTTAGCAGTATTATGGGACTATTGCATGATGTATAAGTGCCTAAATGAGGCTACACAATTTTAATTAGTGTTTGGTATATAGGTGATTTTACCCATAGATTTATAGTACATTCATTTTACATCACATATATTGGTTGATTACATGACCAAGAATATTTAAGTGCATGCCTAAAAGACTTGAAACACTAAGATGAGACACACACCCAAGTAAGATGGAGTCAATAAGTAGATAAGGCATACCAAAAGCTATGGAATGATATACATATCAAGCATAAGGTACTTACTAAAGGATCATTAGTATTTATATATGAATCCAAGTACCTCAAGAATTTAGGCAAGCTACATATTAGGTGGATGGACCCTTATGTCATCCATAACATATTGAAGACTGGCACATACAAGTTACACATGTTGATGAGTGAAATGTTCCCTGGGAATTTCAATGGAAATTGATTAAAGCCTTATAGATAATATAATGTCACTTGTGCCATTAAACACTAATTTCTTGGTCACAAGTCAGTTGTGTTATGCTGACTAGAATAAAATTTAGTGTAATCTAAATATTTGTTAATGTTTGTATTATTTATGTTGAGAGAATAAGTGAAGTGCTTTCAAACCCATAGTAAAATTATTCTTACACCTACATGCATAATTCCAATCGTGTGATTTGATCACAATTACTTTCTAAGAATCTGAGGCTATACACCTAAGTTTCTAGGCATGTAGAGTTTTCCAAACTTAGAAGGATATGAGTACCAAGTTGATAAAAGAAAGGTGCACAAGATGCTAGTGCATAATAAACATAGAGAATGAAGCATTAAAAGACCAACATAATAATTTGTACATGGTAGGGTAGGCTAAGGCAAGAGATGAAAATCACAAAGAAATCACCTAAAAAATGGAAGCATGCTTGAAAGGAAGCACAACTAGAAAAAGAGATGGAATCGAAGAGGTTGAATTGTGTGCATGTAAAGCATTATGCCTAGGTTTCCATAATAAGGGAAAAGGTCAAGCCAAGGTGAATAAAGCATAGGATGAACATCATCAAGACAATTTGACATCCACCCAATGGTAGGTAAGAAGTAATCATTTGAATCACTGGTCACTTTGTTGAATACATCATTAAGAGAAGTTAATGTGATGATGATGGAGGCACAAATATCTATAATAAATGAGAATGTGGAGGTATATTTTCATGGATTTCATGGGTTTAGTGTATTTTAATAAATTTATTCACTACCACACTATTACTCACCTGTAATTAATAAGGTATCTAAAATTAAGGTATAAATGAATAAATGACTGACTATAACAGGCTACAAACCTTGTGCAAACTTGAATATAGAACTAGAGATAAACTAGAGCCACAAATAGAAAATGATACCAAAGTGAAATTTAATAACACCCATAGCCACCAAATAACAATGGTTGAAAAGATAAATATATTTCATTCTAGTTGATATTAGAAAGGAGTCATGTAGAGAGAGAATTACAAGAGAACTAGGTAGTATAAATTATAAGTATCATCAAGGCCACCATTAACAATAAAAAAACTTGAGAGATGAAGTCACAGTCATAGACTCCATGTCTATGAATAATCATGAAGAAAGATTAAAAGCTTTAAGAAGATTAATTGACTACACTTCAATAGCAGTTAATTTAAAATGGATAAGAAGAGGTTAAGTTTATGTCTACCAAAGGCATAAAATGATGCTAAGAAGGTGTGGATGGTAGAAGAAACTATGAAGAAAAATGTGAAATTTGGTTGGTCTTGGCTTAGTTGTCCATACTAGGAAATACCTTTGGCCTATCACTTCATAAACCTCTTTGACCCATCAATCATAGGCTAAGTCAGTTGTATCAAAATTTGATTGTCCATCCTCCCATTTGACCACTCTTTGGTCACTTGGGTTAAGCTTATCGGTGCCTCAGACCATGATGTTATAAATTTGGTTGATCTCATCTTTGAGATTAATAATTTATACATATGGAATCCCTTGATCACTTGATAGGGGGGTCACCACCCACTCTCTATCATTATCAAAAGTCATTTAGCACTTTTTAAAGTGCATGCCCACATTATTGGTGTAGCACCATGGCCTACCTAAGATCACTGGATAGTTATCATGCTCTTCCAACTCAATTACCTTGAAGTTCACTTGGAATTCAGTGCTCATAATATCTACAATGGTACCCTTCAAAATCTAGATAGGCTACACTCAAGTCTTGTTGGCCATAAATAGCATATGAGGGGAGGGATTTAAGGGTGGTCATCCCATATTCTCTAAATGGATTTTGGTTAGAATGTTAACCTCAATGATTGTGTCTACAAGGAATTCACAAATAGACCATCTATCAATTGTGGCATTTATTATCAATTATTGGTTATATTCTACATTCTAAGTATGCCTTACTTCATGTTCCCACTCCATATGTGGTGCAGCAACCTCAATCATCTAAGGCATGGCCTCTTCCTTTGGTATCTTCCTTGTGTGATCCAAAATCAAGTTTTTTACTAGGGGTAGCATCACTTTATATTGTAGGATGTGTAATATCTTGGTTAACTCATGTAACTCAACCTCTTAGTTATCTTTCTTCTTGTGTGTGGTGCTTTCTTGTGCCTCTAGATCTCTGGCCAATTAGAGCTCTTCCTAGAAATTTTGTAGTACACTCATGTCTTATTATGGGATGTCTTTCTACTTCATTGGGTTAGGTATGGTGTATCTTTTATCTTAGGTTGAGTTATGCACTCGATGTAGCTTGACTCACCATATTCTAAGTATAGCTCTTTTGTTAACATAGGAGGTGGTTACATGGTAAACCTACTTTGAGTCATGGTCTTCACCTCAGGTGGCTCCTTGAAATTCTAATACAACTTGGTAGCCCATTTCTCTTCCTTTTTCTCATTCCTAACCATGAAATTACCCTTATCTATACCAATTTGACCTTGAGTCAATTTTCTGTACAAATCTAGGCAATCTTTGATAGCATATGGTCCCTGATAATACCCATATGTTGGATGCATGAGGCATTCATACTAGTAATACTTAGTTTACCTACACCTATAACATGATTGAAGTGGGAATATTCCTCTACCATGTCCTCCATTATACTTGCACATGCCTCACTGATTCCCATAACCATCCTTAGCCTTTATTTCCTTAGCCTGCCTACCTAATGATTGTAGTCATTTCCTATTATGCACCTCTCTCTATATTTTGGTACATCTCATCAATGACTCTATAATACACTATTTATTGAGTATAAGCATCACATATCTTACAATATATGGTAGTGTTTACTTGACTGACATGCTACAATAAAGGATTGTTTCAAGAAACATGTGGCCCATGATAAACTTCACAGCTAAGAATTAAGGTGTAAACATTTATTTATGGGTAATTATTCTTGTTATGCCCCTCTATCTCATAATCAGTACACCATAATCCACTATGAGTTTCATATACCAAACTAGAAGTTAGCTTCTATAATTGGGAGGCCATCAACATGATTTACACCTCCATAAATAGGTTGATCCCAATGTTGGTTTTGCCTAATACCTTGGCCTAAATCATGTCTTTATGTTTTTTCTTAGCATCCATGAAGGTATTCATGGACATCACTCTCCTAAAAGGTACTAACATGCCCTCAAAAAACCATTGTGCATGTTTAAGGGGTGGAGATCATATGGAATATTTGAAAGGAGGGTCTTAAATTGTGCATCATATAGGTGTACGCTCTTGGTTATCCCTTAGAATTTTTCCTTAAGCATCACAATGCTCTATTGCTCAAACTCAAGAATATCAAATTACTTCAAGAAGGCCTCTTCCGTATATCATAATCAACCATAGCCTGGTTCAAATCAAATTTTCAATACCAAGTATGGGTATGATCTAATAAGGTGGTCATGAATTGAGTCACCTTATACTCTAACTATGTAATACCCTGAGCATGTCATTAAATTTCACACTTGAGCACATGCTCTATGGCATTTTCAATGATGTAATACTCAGGCAAGTGCATCACCATTTAATAATAAATCTACTAAGGGGGTGATGTTAGAGTCTGAGGTGATTACCCCCGTAGCATCTATGTTGGAGGTGGTCCTTCAATGCCTTTGGGTATAAGGTTGAGCATTGACCCTATTGGTGTAGGTTTCACCATCAAATCAATGGCACAATACTACTCATTTATGATGTCAATCCACTTTTTTTAGGCTATTGCCTAGCCAACATAACTGAAATCCTCTAAATAGGAATGCATATGCTTATATTTTGGATTCTTAGGTTGGCATATACTAGTTTCATAGTATTTTGGTATAATTCCTTATAAGGTATCACTAACTCAATCACAAAGTCCTAGTTCAAAGGTTTAATTCTTTCAAAATCAATGTCGATAATAGGGTTAGTTATCATTCTTCTTTCTTCTAGTGAGAAATATAATGCATGAACTTGCACTTTAGGTTCAAAGGGGGTAAGTACTTTTGATGAATATTCATTCACTACATATTATAATAACCTAAGGAATTCTACACCCAAATACTAAGCTTAGTCTCTTGCTTCCTCTTCTCTCTCATCACATTATTAAAATTTAATGGATCCTTCCCCTTGCCCTTCCCACTTGCTATGGGTCCTCTCAGCACTTCCAAGTTCTACATCCTCTATCAACCTACACCTTGGCTTGTTATAGTTCTACCTTTGGATCTCTCAAGTGTTAGGTTACTTGTCCCTTTCCATCATACCTCACCTACACTTACCCCTTCACATTATACACTTACTCATACATGTAAGGATTTTAGCCTTCCATTATTATGGTTTCAATACCATAATACATTAGTAATTTCTTTAATTTTGTGTCAATCCCTCTTATGATTGAGCCCCTTGGTTCATGAAATAACTCATACTCTACTTATTCAGGGTAATAAAAGGTTAACACTACAAATTCCAACACATAGCTATTCATCACACCACTCCACCACTTATCTACAGTATGCATCTAAACATCATCTAGGATTTTAAGCCTCTTTAGGTGATCCTTTGTCCATTCAAAGTGATAGCTATGGATTCATTTTCTAGAGGTGGTATAGTTGACCAACCACCAATATACATGCTTAGGTAATTTACAAAATAATACCTCATACAAAGTATCATACAAGTAGGTTTGCACCCATTCTCTTGGATTCTATCCTTGACATGTTGGATACTTTTACATGAAACTATCTTCTACTTGCTCTAGCCAGTGATCAATTTTCAAAATCAAACATTAGAGAACCATTTTATTTCACCATTATATCAATAAAATTCAATACAGGTCCTAGTAATGGAACCAAAATGTTGTAGAAAAATCTCCTATTTAGCTTTTGTGCTTATTCATGCACTTAGCAGTCAAGCCAGGTCAGCTCTACACTTGATACAATTAGGCACAAGCATAGTAAAGTCTATGTTGTATAATATTTAAATGCATTACTATGTTGGCATCAATTTCACATAAGGTGTCAGCCTTGTATGCTTACTTAAAGTTTAGTAATTAATGGATTGAGGCCCACGTTGGGCTAGTTAAAACATGACATAGCCTTTGTCTTAATAGGACTTAGTCATTTGTGAGTTGGGCTTAGGTGGCCTATCAACATAAGGCTATTATGGTTAAGATCAAAATTTATGATCCTATTCAAGGGCACAAGTCTTTTGGTGCAATTTCATATCTAGTTAGATATAGATCTTAGTGATGCAAGTCATAGGGATCACAATTTAAACATCTTTTAGATGCCATTCGTGTCAAGGCAATGGCCCATATTCTGGTACTCAATTTTTAAGGTAGCACTCTAAGCATGGTTACTAGGGACTTGACACATGCTAGGATCAACACTTAGTCAATTTTACTACTAAACCAAGTCACTATCTAGCATGAGGATGTCATTAATGACCATAACTATTATATTTAAGTCATAAACACAAGATAATTTTATAACCATCTAGAAAATACCAACACTTAATTACTCTCAATAACATTCTATATTAATTCATAGTTTAGTATACATAATCCATAACATGAAAATAGATCATGTGCTCATATTTGAAACTACTCATGCCCAGTGGGTCACAGGCGAACTTGGACTATACATTCATAATTCCTAACCTAGTTCAATGTAGATTATGATATAAAGTGGTGTCTCTTGATTTCAATAGAGATTTGATACCACTAATCCCCTCTCTTCCTTTAGGTTCAATCTCATTTTATAGGTGGAGGGGTATCTTCTTACTAGTTTGGATGGGCACATGTTGAGTATTGATCTATCGTTGGGAGTCATTAGGCCCTGACTCTACTACCTTGACACCTATGCTCTTCAACCACCATGTGCAAGCACTCAAAGGGATGTCCCTAAAAACTTGGGTGCTAAGAAATTTCCTCTCATCTAGCATAAGATCATTGAAGATTCTTTTCACTGGCACTAACAATATCAAAATGAGTAACCATCACCAAATATTACCTCACATCAAGATTTATTGAGTTGGCATGATCTACTAAGTATCACAAAAAGGGGCCCAACATAGGTTAAATTTAGAGTTGGTTTTAGGAGATGGATAATGGATATGAAATTGACATGATTAGGTGGGGAGGTATGAGATCTAACATGGTTTAGGTAGTGATTAGATGCATTGGTTGATGGGGATATTATCTAGAGACCATATGTAGGTTTCCCATCATAGATGGGGCTCAGTGCATAGACTTTTTCTTTGTAGAGCATTAAAAAGATCTATAAGATGTGGGAGTAGAAGATAGATTTGATCCATTTTGACCATGTAAGGAGATATTATGGCTTAGTATAGAGTGTTCTAGGAGTATTCTTGAGATATAGACATGAGGATGCAAAGGCATCATTGCATCCATCATAACCAATAGAGGAGGAGCCACTATATGAGGAGCTACCAGTTCTTATAGGAGTTGATAATTTTGGGGTGACTCTAGAGTATATTATTTATTGGTAGGGATAGTATCTTACATTAGTTAGTGGAGATGGAGGATAGGTTCTAACTGGAGGAGATGGTATATAGTATCAAGTTATGTATGTATATATGGAGGAGGATGATCCTGATAAATAGACTATTACTATAGAGAGGGATCAAGTGAGAGCATCACTGGCTACTATATAGACATCTCTAGCTTTCATAATATTGGAAAGAAATGTAGTGTAGGGGAAGCTAGTAGTGAATACCCAAGAAAGGGACTATGTAAGGGGATAGCTATCACTGAGGACCTAGGAGAGAGATAGTCTCTAGGCAGAGCTAGTCACTGTTACATAGGAGAGAGATTATGCACAAGGTCAGTTAGTTACTACCATGTAGGAGAGGGATGGGTTATAGGCACAAGTGACATTGGTATTAATTGAGAGGGATGCTATGAGAAAAGTAGGAGGAGGAACATATATTGGACCACTATAGACCATTCTAGTTTTAATATATGTTATGATAGTGGTTACAAGGGAAATATGTTCACTAGTCTTCCAGTTATGCCTTGATATTTAGAGTATTTAGCAAAGTGGGTTATGTCAAGGAGAACTAGTAGTACAACACCTAGTGGTTGTACAACATCTATAGGTTCTTAGATAGGCTAGAGAGATGGATAGGGTCTAGGGGATAATAGTACCCCTGCACCATAGACTATGGACTTTTATACTATTATGATTTTGATTATGGCCTACGAGATAATGTAGTGAGATGTATATACCATTTTGAGAGACATGGACATGTGTGTGTGTGTGTGTGTGTGTGTGTGTGTGTGTGTGTGTGTGTGTGTGTGTGTGTGTGTGTGTGTGTGTGTGTGTGTGTGTGTGTGTGTGTGTGTGTGTGTGTGTGTGTGTTGTGTGCATTTGTGTTTGAGTTATGGTGTTTTCATGGTTGATTGTATGATGTTATGGCTTAGTTACTTCTTTAGATGATGTTTATGTGATGGCTCATTTTATGATGTTTATGATGTTTATGACATGTGTATATGGTTTAGCATTTTTCCTATTAGTAGGTTTAGGCTTAACTTAATTTATCATATGAAGATATTTAAGTTAATGAATCTATGTGATCCCATACATAGATGTATATTTGATTGGATAACATAATGGATTGATTCATTTATTTAGATTAGAGAAATGATTAAATGTTTCTTGATTCATTCATGATAAATGTTATTATGAATTTTATAGAATTAATTTGATTTAGGCATGATGATAAGCAAGATTTCTCAGATATATATGAGATGCTAGAAAATTAATATGAGATGATAGTTTAATATATGATGATTATTACGATAAAAAAAATGTTTTTATGATTAAAAAAACACCTAAATAAATGATGTGGGTGGCTATAAAATTTGAAAATCATATTATAAACACATAATGTTATAAAATGTATGTAATGTGATGATGTCATTAATGTTATTTTAAAAGAGACATTATTTAAAATGTTTAAAACCACCTTAACCATATAGATAAATTTGGATAAAAAAGTTATATGTAAGAATAGGAAAGAAATGAGAGAAGACATTTAAACAATCAAAAGACAAATGCCTTAACTAATGTATCAACAAGTAGATATAATAAAGAAGAAGGAGATGTAGTTCTTTTTCATTTTAAAGGACCAAAAATAGGAAGTTGGACTGGCTTATGAACATAAGACCTTCTTATGCTTTGTATTAACATTCATTGGTTTGTTAAGAAGTGTCTTGATCACATAGTGTCAATTAAGCTCAAATCCCCTCATTTTGTGGAAGGTAAAAATGGAGATGGATGATAGTGGACCCTTCTTGTGGGGATAGCTTGCCCCTTTTGTTGGTGACTGAAAATACATTATAAATAATTCTATGTCTTATTTGGTGTAGACTGGTCGATGCGAGAAGTTTTCTATTTGATTTTTGCAAAAGTTGATTGCATATTTCATATATAATTTTTTTCTATTTTAAATTATTATTATGGGTCCTTTTGATTTTGTTGTTGCTAAGAGGTTGCAGAAGCTGATCAATGTGAGAAACTTCCATGAGATTGCTTGCTTTAAAAAATGTTTGACATAGCCATCCTTTAAGGGAGTGGTCTAAGCTTTTGATTTGTTAGGCTTGGATAGTTGTCCTTTAAGGGAGTAATCTACTTATTTTAAGCCATTTTTGAGTTGTTTTGGTAGTTGTCCTTCAAGGGAGCAGTCTACAATGCTAGAGATGACCCATAAGATATTTTATTTTTATTTTTTATTTTTTTGCTTTTGTAGACATATAGTTGCCTATATAGACTTAAGTTTTACCTTTATGAAGGCAAAACTATATCACAAAAAGGTTGAATGGTGGGTGAGAGGATGTTTAAAGAGATAATGACCATGGGAATCCATCATATAAAGGATGAAAATTATCCATGAGAATCATGCCATGTGTAGACCTATGGTACACATATTTAAGATTGAGGTTAAAAGTGTGATGGATAATCACATGATTCTATACTTTGATCAATTACCCTCAAAGTATGGGGATGAAGGTGATAACCTAGTAAAATAAGGGATGAGCTTAAGTTAGACATAAGGTGAGTTTGAAATTGTTTTAATAAAAGAATGGATGTAGATGTGAATCATTGAGGGGTTTAGGTTTTAGTTTCCCTTAAATATAAGATAATTGGTAAGCTCATGACCCATACTTGTGCATTATGATATATGATCCAAGCCAATTGAAAGCAAACTTACCTCACTTGTTTCGTTCCATGTTGGTTACATGTTGATTTTCCTTTAATATGAGGTCTTTTATATTGAATTCTTGCTCTCTTTAGTTCTTATTATAATCACACTTGATTCATTCCTGATAGACACAAATATGGTTGAGCATGGTCAAATGATGCTCATCAAGTATCTCAAGTTGGCATAAACATTCTTAACAATAATCACCTTCCCAAATGATATCCTTTAGGGATATACAAAGGGATGGAATTTGGACTTTGAGAGGCAAGACAACCTCTTCTCTAAAGATAAGTGAGAAAGGGGTATCACCCATAGGGGTTCAAATACTAGTTTGATATACCCATAGGATGAAGGGAATGTATAAGTACCAATACCTACCTGATTCATTGACCATTTTAGTTAGAATTTTATTAAGTGTTTTGTTAGAGGCTTTATCTTGTTTATTAGCTTGTGAATGATATGGAGATGAAAAGCTTAACTTAATGCCAAATGTGTCGCAAAGATTTCTTACCTTCTTGTTTTAAAATGTTTCACTATGTTTTGTGTTTATTTTATTTTTCCTTTTAGAAAATAAGTGAAAACTTTAAATAAGGGTAAGGTTTAGAAGAACCTAGATTTAATTGTGCACTCATGATCCAGTCAATGTAGAGAACTCATCTTTAGCTTAGGAGGATGACCTAAAATAATAAATAACCTAGAAATGGATTGATTCATAAGAAAGGTGGGTAGATTGCCTAGCAAATTCTATATCTAAGAAGTACTAGAATTCACTAGAGGGTTGTCAATCCACTCTTTTAAAAAGTTTAAGTTCTAAAAATGAAAAGAGATGTGTTACATAAAGTAATAGAAAGTACTCAGTCACAATGAAATAAATGAATTTAAATAAAAAATGAGTGATTTTATCAAAATGAAATTAAATTTTTCAAAAATAATGCTAAAATACTAAAACTTGATTCAAAAATTAGTTTATGACTCTATGTTATGACATAAGTCAAAAAGCTATACTTTGGGTAAAGGTTGATGGGTGGATTTAGCTTGTTGTTTTTTGGAAAATGAACCCACATTAACCAAAATTAGTCACCCCTAACTAGAATTGGTCATCCCCTAACTACACTGGTTTCCTTAACTAGTATCAGTTAAATGGTGATTAGTATCGGTCATTGTGTAATTCATTTTCCCAAAAATGAGGGTTGATTTTACATGTTTTTACTTGGTGAAATATTCTATTACAGTGATGATAGAATGATATAGTGAATAATGAGGGTTGATTTCACCAATGAGATCTAATCCCCACTAAGAAAAGGACCAAAAATCCTTAGAGACTTGAAGACCATGACTAAGAATGTGATGCAAATTAGCATGTTATTTAAACTTAACACACTTCTTGATGTAATCACAATAGTCATGGTTAAGGGTAGTCCAATAATATCTAAGGTTAAGGATGTGTTTATAAATAGCTAAACCACTAAAGTGTCCTCCACAAACCACATTTCTTTGATTGCATGAGAAATTTCATGATTATGTAGGCATCTAAAGAGAATACCATCAAAGCCTCAATTGTAAAGAATTCCCCCAGTATGGTATAATGAGAGGTACTCTATATAAACACTCCTCTACCAGTTTTAGAGAGATTTCTAGGGATGATGGTTAAAGTAACGTAGTTGAATATTTGCTTATACCAAATATCAAAGTGGACTTCTTCCACATTGTAGATGGAAGGGTGATCCACTTTGGTGTAAGAGGATTCATTAAGGAAATGGATGGTGATAAAAAATTTAGAATCAAATTGTGCAAATGGGATTTGGGAAGCAAGAGAAGTCATGGTATCGATAAAATTGTTCTTAGAATAGGGATTGGATTGAATAAGGTAATAATTAAATGACATCAAGAGTAAATCTACCAATTGCTTGTACTTTTGTAAAACATCAATTTTACATTGGTAAAAACCATTGATTTGGTTGACCAAAAGTTAAGAGTCACCAAAAATTCTGATCAAGTTAACTCTCAAGGACAAAGTTATTTGGAGACCTATAACTAGGGTCTCATATTCAACCATGTTGTTGGTACAATCAAATTCAAGTTTAAAATATAAAGGTAAAGGCTCACCTTCAAGGGTATAAGGATGATGATGGTACCCACACCATGTTGACACTTTAATCCATCAAGGAACATGGTCATCTAACAATAAATGTCTTCTTGAATGAGATTTATGATGGATTCATCAGGAAACTTAAGAGAAAGAGGTTGGTTGTTAGCCAAAGGAGATTCAGTGAATTGATTAGCAACGATTTTCTCTTTCATTAAATTTTGTTGAAGGAACTCAAGATTTATCTCAGATAAAAGCATGAGCCATCTAGCCATATGTTGATTTTGATATGGCTTAGAATGTAAATACTTGAGTGGGTTAGTGTTGGTGATGTCAAAGGTTTTGTGTTTAAGGAGGTAGTGATGGAGTTTATAATCCATAAAGACCAAATCAAGGCACAATTTCTTAGTATGAGTATAATGAGTTTCATATTCTATAAGTGTTCAAATTATATATTATACTACTTGCTCTTTATACTAATCATCATGATGTACAAACATGGAACCTAAAGAATGGTCTATGGCAGAAATGTAGAGGTAGAAGGGTTGGTCCTCTTTCAAAGGGTCAAGAATAGGTGGGGAAAGAAGGTATTCTTTGAGTGAGTCAAAGGCCTTTTGACAGTATTTACTCTAATGAAAGGAGATATCCTTCTTAAGAAGGTGATGAAAGGGCTGACATTTATTAGATAATTAAGATATGAAGTGAAGAATGGATTGAAGCTTCCCCTATAGACTATGGAGTTATTTTAGGTTATTCAGAGTAGGCATATTGAAGATTGCTTTGACTTTAGTGGGATCAACTTCTATTTTGTGGAGATAAACAATAAAGCCAAGAATTTTACGTGATAGGACCCCAAAGATAGAATTATTTAGGTTAAGGTGAATATGAAAGTGGATAAATAATTATAAGATAACCTTCAAGATTTTCAAATGGTCCTTACAACATTTAGACTTTCCAAAGAGATCATCTACATAGTCCTCCATAGTTTTATGGATAAGGTCATGAAAGATGTAGGTCATGTCACATTGGTAAGTTACACCAACATTTTTTAGACCAAAAAGCATGACCCTATAGTAGAAGTTTCCCCATGGGGTGATAAAGGCAATTTTATATTGATCTTCTAGGGTGATGAATAGATTATTATAGCCTAAGAATCCATCCATAAGAGATAACATCTCATGGCTAGTAGTTAGATTAATAATATGGTCAATGCTTAGTAGAGAGAAGTCATATTTTGGACAATCAAAATTAAGATCATGAAATTCCATGCAAATACAAAGTCCCCCTATTTCTTTGGTGAAAGGAACAACATTTGAGACCCATTGGGGATAATTAATGGGTTAGATGAATTTGATAGCTAAGAGATGTTGAAGCTCTTCTTTAACAAGAAGGGCAATACGAGGATTCATCCCTCAAATATTTTGCTTAATAGGCTTGTCATCAAGGTTGGTGATGATATTATGGATGTCCATGGAGGGATTTATTCCTATAATATCACTATAAGACCAAGTGAATAATATGTTATGATCACGTAGAAAATAAGAAAAATCATGATGCTCTAAGGAATCTAAGGATTGGTTGATTTTGACTATGTGGGTGTTATCCTAAGTACCCAAGTTGACATCAATGATAGCTTCATTCAACATGTTCTATGTCTCAGGAGGAACGGATTTGTGAATGGAGGAATCTTCAGCACCGAGATAGGTGAGAAGGGAATCCTCATCCTGACACTAGATAGTACTAATGGTAGGAGAGTAATCTTCTACCATCTCAAGATGGGTTAGAGGAATGGTTCTAGTTTCCCCATCCTTTTGATAGGTCATGGATCCCAAACTAATTTCATTAATAAAAAAAATTAGGTGGAATGTAATCAAGATCCTTAGATTTTGAAGGAGAAGTGGTTGGTGAGGATAGGATTACTTCCTCAATAATGGCAATGGAAGGTGGGTTGGTTGGTTCTTCTGGTGGAATGAATCCAATACCATATCATTCATGAGGTTTCTGAGTTTTTCATGGGAGCAACTCATGTGGTCCATGTTCATATAGACCTAAACCAAATCCCTTCTAATCACATTGATGGAGGTATGTCTTGGAAAATTCCAATTTATCTAATAAAGAGAAATTAGAGGTGAATGGTTTAACAAAAGAGGATGCATTGGAGGTAGAAAGTGGTTGATCAATCCCCCATAGATAAGATTAGTTTGGAAATTGGGAGGACCAAAAACAATGATGGATCTAAGGTTGGTATCATAGCTAAGATGTTCTTTAAGTTTTTTGTACTCTTGGGGAGTAAGAAGGGCATCTAAGGTTAATAGGTGGTACTCCCCAAGTGAGAGACATTGGAATGTGGGTTCTAAGGGGTCTTTCATAGGCATATGGGAGGAAGGTAAGGATGAGCTTGTAGAAGCTTGGTTGATGGAGTATGAAGGGTATATGTCCTTTAATGGGATGAAAACATCATTGGGTTGGTAAATCATAATGCATGACTTGAAAGGACTAGGGTTGGCTATAATGACATGGACTTGACCCTCATGCTCAAACTTGATGCACCTATGCAAATTTGATGGCACACAACCCATGGAATGGATCCAAGGGTGTCCAAAAAATATGTTATATAAAACTCTCCTTATACCACTTAGAAGAGCTCAGGAAGAGTAAGAGGGATTAAACATATATACAGGATGACTGTCCCTAAGGTAGTTTCCATGGTATTGTTGAAAGATTAAAGTATAGTGGTAGTTTCTGACATGATGTTCTCCAAGATTTTAAGTTTATTGTATGCATGGGAAGAAATTATATTAATGTTAGATCCCCCATTAATCATAACCCTCTTGATTTGGGTTTGGTTTATGTGGGTGGTAATAAAGAGGGGAGGATCTATATCATCTAGCTGAATATGGGGTATCTTTGAATCTTTGAAGGTGATGAGGATAGAAAGCTGAAGGGATCCAATAAGTGATGCTAGAGTTTCATGGATCTTCAGGTTAAACCTATATGATTGTATGGCTTCCATAATATCTTGATGGTGTTGTGATAAGGTTTAGATCAACTCATACAAATTCATCTTCACTAGTTTTTTGTGAAGCTATTTTAGAACTGACCTATGTATTAGTCTAGAGGGGTTAGATAGGGGTGTACCTAAGATAGAAATATTGGGATTAGGTGAAGGTGTTTAGGGTGATTCAATAGAATAAGGGTATGTCCATAAGATGGAAACCTTGGATTTCCCTTTATCCTGTTGGTTTTGTGATTGAGTGACCACATAAATGGTGTGGATTTGGAAAGGATGTGGGATAGTAGGTTGCTTCAGTTCCTTCGTACTCTCAGATGAAAGTTTAGGGAAAGGTTGATGTGGGGTGGTAGCTTTTGGTTTTCAACTTAGAGGTACACTCATGGTAATTTCCTCTATTAATATATCATCTGCATCACATATTTTTTGGATTATGTCTTGCAGAGCTTTACAATTCTCTGTGTCATGTCTAGGTATACTATGGTATGTGAAAATCAAATTATTATTAAACCAAGATAGTTTTGGACTAAGATAATTAAATGGTTTTATGGAAGGTAAGAATAAGTATTAGTATTCTATAAGCCTTTTAAATATGGTATAATATGTTTCTAGAAAGGGTGTTAAGGAGGTGGAAGTTTTGGTTTTGATAGTTGGGGTGGATACCTTTTTAGGGGTAGGCTTAATAGATGGAGTTTTGGGTGGTGGAATGATTTTGGTAGATATATTTGAGGTGGATGGTTTTGACGTAGACAGTGGAGGTATGGCTAAAAGTGGAGGTTGGACTTGTGGTTTATTTGGAAGGTTTGGTCTTCTTAACAAGGTGGAAGGGTGAGGTCTTAAAATGGATGACGAGTGTGGCCCTAAAATAGAGGGTAAAGTGGAAATGAGAGGTAAGATGGTTTTGGATTTTTGAATCCTAGATGGTTCAATTTTCTTTATTGTTTTTGTTTTTATATTTTTAGGTGGGTTGTGTGGTTTCAATTCTAAATTCAAAGGAGGATGGGTAATATTCTGAGTGGGAAGGACACCTAGGTTCATAATAAGCTTTAATAGGGTAATGGAGGTTACTTTGTGTGTTTTTAAAGGAGTTGGGTTGGTTGGTTTATCTAAATTTTGGGATGTGGATGTTTTTTTTTGACTTGGTTGAGGTAGTGGTGGTCTCACTTCTGGAGGTTTAAGGTTGGGTGTACAATGGTATGTTTGGTGACTCTTTCTTGGTTGGGTATGGGAGTCCAATGTGGTGTTAAAATGTGGCCTGGTCAAGGTTTTGGTTGAGATAAAAACTCTAGATTTTAGACCAACCTTGAAAATAGTTTATAGATAGGCTTAATTACCTTAGTAGTGGACTCTAAGGATAGACCAAGTGGAGGTGGGATGGTAATGTTTTCCTTTTCCTCTATCAATGGATCTAAGGATTTGGTGGGTTATTCTTCCATGGAGGGAGTAGGTGATACAATATGTTCCTTAGTTATGTTTTCCAAAGGAAGCGTAGATAGCTCTAACATGGAATAAAATGGTATAGGAGTGATGGTTTCCCCATTATTTATGATTTATAAAGGAGATATGGGTGATTTTATATGCAATCAAAAATGCATCATGTCTATAAATCAATCCTAAATCAGAGAAGATAAATCATACTTACAACTCCAATTGGGGATACATTAGATAATCAGGAACATGACCAATATGGGGATCTGATAGACCCAATTATGGGATCTATTACCACAATAAAAAATGATAGGGAGGGATACAAAGCCTCAAGTCAAGCACAATCACACAATAACCCTATCTAGGTCATATGTTTTCATATCTCACTAAACTAATAACAAGTAAAGTAAAGAAATCTAATCTAGTGTTCACCAAAGTTTGTGGCACAATTTGAGGGTTAGTAAACCAAAAAACATGTATATGATAATCTCAATTAATATATGTATTATTAATAACCTAATACATGAATAAGAAGAGTAATACTACTTGAAGCCAATATGTATGCTACTTCTATCTACTAGATAAAAGATCAAAGTTAGAGAATACTTACCTGAAAGATGAACCTATCGAGACTAAATCTCTCCCTTAGCCAAAGGGGTTTAGTAAGAGGTTGATGTGGTTTTTAAGGATCACTAATAAATTCCAAATCATCTAATACTTCTCCACAAGACTAGATTCTCCAAGAAGCCCTAAGCTAAGACTCCTCAAGTAGAATGGTGGAAGAGTAAATTGTAAAGAAGCACAAGTGAATAATAACTCTTATTCATTATCTAAATAATGAAAAAATAATATTGTATATATAGATAGATTTAACCCTAATCCTTTTCAAAAAAATTATATGATAGAGTCAACCCAGTCAACCTAGTATAATTATCGACAAAAATTCGTTAGTTTATAGGCTAGGTCAGCCAAGAGCCGACCTAGACCCTAAATGAATTTTACCCAAAATAGTAAAAGGTCAACCCAATTGACCTAGTACAATAGACTATAAAAATGGGCTTAAGGTGAGGAAAAGAGGGATAGAAAGTGTGAAAATACTAGAGTGTGCAAAAGAGGAGAAATAGCTTAGGAAATGGTTTTTAGGATCTAGTTGGATTGGTAATAAGTGGCAATAAGGGACAACAATCTTATGAAGCACCAATGGTATGCCCACCCCTTTCTTGATTCACCCCTTATGGAATTTACTCAAAGATATTGAGACTTGATAGGTTATTATAAGATAGAAATCATTAGTATTTGATAAAAGTTGAAAATATTATGTGTATGCATATGCCTCACTCAAAGCTCATCACGTGTCACTAAGGTGCAACAAGGGATGGGACTTCAAGAAATAACATAGTAACACACAATTTTGAGGCTAAAAAAATTGAATAATTTTAAAGAATAAAATAACTAAAATTAAATGACAAAAAGGGAAATAACTAAAAAAATAAATGTGATGCGTACCTTGACTTACCTTTATCACTGAATGGTTATCTGTTGTGTTTTTATTTTTGATTATGGAGGGTGTAGAGACTGCTTTTGACAAACCCAATAATAAAAAACTAAAGAGACAAAAACAAATAAATGTAGGAAAACCAAGATCATTGGTTCTATGAGAATGGGACATACTTGTGAATTTGGCAAGTTGGGGTGACAAGTGCTATGTCAGACCAAATGACCAAGTCAAAATTTAGATTAAATTGGATAACCAAAAATTCAAGGTTACTAAAGAATGAAAAAACTCAAACAAGAAAACCCTAAATAAGAAAGGCAAGCTCACCAAATCAAACCAATAATACATGTAAAAAGGATGGTAATCAAACATAAATGTAAAATTAGTAACAATGCTTGCTTAAACAAAGATAGGCAAGCAAAAACAAAATGGTAAAACAATATTGATGAGTGAGAAGTAACAATTATTACTCAATCATCAATGGAAAAAGGTGCATAAAAGGGAAAACAACATTAGTGAGTGAAAAGTAACAAACTAACCTCACTCAACAATTAAAAAAGTATATGAAATTATAAATGGACTCAGGTGTCCACAAAAAGGGTGGTACAATAATAACAAATGGTAAAAGGGAAGCAAGGCAAGTCTAAAAATGTAAGGCCGTGTGGAAATAAAGTAATCCATAGTTTCTCAAACATATTGTTTTATTCTAAGGATAGATAAAACTAAAACAAGGTAGTGCTATCATTTTTTTAAGAGATGAAGAAGAAATAAGTATTAAAAAAGGGAAAATATATTTAGAATCACACATGCCTATTATAGACACCTAAATCTGGCCATCGATAACCTCTAACTAGGCTTTTGACCAATTCTTACCAAAATGCACAATTTGGCCTAAAAATACTAAAATGCATTAAATGAGTTGAAATTTTTATATTCAAGTGCTGATTTTGGCTAGAGTATCATTAAATGGCACAATGCAATTTATGGTCCAACTAACTTTGATTAGATCATTTCGAGTCAAAATGCCAATTTTACACCTAGGTGATTTGGATTGCTCATTTTTGTCAAATCTCTTGACCAAGATGTGTGCTTTTATTATTTTGTGTTGGTAACATCCTAAATGGGATATCGGATCTAATGCATCTGGTATCACATTCTAATTCTAATCCAGTCAAATTTTGGACCAATCACAAGGCATTTTGATCAATTTGAGTAGTTTGTCCACAAAGTGCTTAATCATGCTTAAGAGCTAATTAAACCAAATTAGGGCCTAATTAATAATTCCATGGAAACTTGTTGAATTCTTATTTTTAGAAATTAATATTCAATATCTACATCATCAAGTGACATCATTTCTTGGGAAGACATCCCTAGGCCATAATTGCATAAAATATCAAGGTTAACCCCTCCCATGCCTCATCAATGCCTCCCATGCCTCTTAAATACTCCTCTATCCCAAATATTGATGAGCCTATTTGTGAATTTTAATTTAAAAATTGGATTAATCCTTAGCCACACATCTTAATCTTGAGATGGGTGGTTCAAGTTGATTCTAGCCATTTTCCAAAATATATAAATAAGAGGCCTTACCACATGAATTTTAAGCTTAAATTGTGCAAATTTACCATGCCAAATTTATTCCAAAGAGCTCTCACATGCCAAAGTTATGATACCAAAATATTAAAGCCAAATCCAAACAAGTTACCAAGGAGAGATGGAGGTAGTCAAGCTTCCATTGATGTAGACTTCATGAGCATAATCAAAGCAATCCATTACAACAAATAATTTGGAGCATCTAACAAAGGTGAAGGATTCTTTTTTTTTCCTTAATTTTTGTTTATTCTTTTAATTTTTTTTTTTTATTAATCTCATCCTAGTAATTAGGCATGAAGGTGTTAGTTTAATGTGCTTTTGATTTTATTTATCCACTAACACAATACTAATCTCCCCTTCATCGTCAAATTCCTAGTTCACACTTGTCAAGGGGGAAATGAAATGGGTGGAGGGGATAATGAAGGAAAAATCAAGGTAGAGGAACTCTTTATCAAAGTCAAGACACTCAAATTAGGTTTGTCAAAACAAGAGGACTTTCAACCTTAAGGACTCTAAAGAACTTTTGTTAGCCACACAAGTCATAGGTCAACAAAAGAAGTATATATATCATCCCATGAAGGCTATATGCATTAAAATTAAAATGGACCTATCTTCCCATAATGTGTTCCCCATTCCTCAAGACCCCTTATAGATCTATTGGTCTACTAAAAATATTGGGTACTTATGTGATATAGTAAGTAGCACCATATAGTTTATTGAATTCTCTTATTCTAATATACTGGCCTACTACACCCCAATGGATCTCAGCTCTATTGTGAGGCTAACTATGGAGTTTGAGCTTTGATTAGAGATAGGAGCTATGCTTGTAATCATGTCTTTTAGTGTGATTTTAAATTTTAATATTTGTATGTTGCCTTTTTGTATATCATTTCCTTTTGTTTTAAATTATTTGGCATTTAACTTTCTTGATGGATTTTTCTATTCCTCCTCCATATGGATTTGGAAAACCAAACATGTTTGCTAAAATGACTTTCATTTGAATACTTGGGACTTGGTTTCTAAGAGAGAGAACTTTAGAGAGCATGGGGTTTAGGAGTCTCATAAATCTAGGTAAAATGAAAGTGTTATCTTGACTTCAACCTTATTTTATCCAATGTGGAGTGTAAGGAAAGGAAATCAAGAAGACTGAAACATGAAATAATTTAAATTACTTTAAATCGTTAAAAATGTGACAAAGGGAGAAAAAGAGGATATAATGATATGAAGTGTGATTCATTATCATAAGAATGAGGTAAATGGAAGAAAACATGCTAACATAGATTATTATGCAAATTCCATCTATCAAAAGAAGCAAAAGTTAAAGCTATGAATAAGGATCAAAACACATTCTAGAAAAAGAACTAAAAAGATGGTGATTTTATGAGGAAGGTTAGGTCCTATCCATGGTCTTATAGTGCAACTCATAAAATAAAAACCCATGAAGTGCAAAAAATCATGTGAAAAATAAATGAGGTAAGAAAAAGATGTTATTTTTTAGAAAGACCAGGTCCTATTCATGGTCTTACAGTGAAAGTCACAAAATAATAACCCAAGGGGTGCCAGAAAGTGTGTAAAAATAATGAAAATAAATAATATTATGGTACATCAAGAGGAATATGAGGTTATATCCATGGTTTTATAATGTAGCTCATGAGAAAAAGGGGAAATGAGAAGACTAGAAAGGAAAGACTAAGGTTTGTAAAAAGAGAGAACTACTATAGAGGGAGAGACCCGTGTAAGTATTCTACAAAAAGTTTTAGATAGATATCATATAGAAATCATGAAAATAAGGGAAGGATCCTACATTAATGTCTATATAAATGATGAACATCTGAGAGACAATCTTGTGTCTTGAAAGGTTTCTTGAAGTTATATTAGTTTGGTAGCATTCTAGGTAGAATAAGAGTGGGCATCACAAGATGCCCCAATGGGTAATTGTATGAAGGGATGGGCTTCATAATATGCCCCAGAGTCTTAAATGATATGTGGGTGGGCATTTCAATATGCCCCAAATGCTATATTAATGTGTGGATGGGTATTGTAAGATGCCCTAATAGCTAAAAAGAGGAACAAAAGATAGGAAAAGATAAGAATCAAAGAGAACCCCATATAGTGTCTAAATGGATTCAAGTTATTCAAGAAGATTCTAAAAGGGGATATGATTCTTGAGGAAATAAAGAGGATGTTAAGTGAGAGAAATAGAGAACTGAGTTGGAAATATAGAGAAAGCAGTAAGAATACAGAGTTGATTGGGTTAACCTAGTACTATAAACTAGGGAAAACAAATCTTGATAAGAGTACAAAGTTGAGTGGGTTGATCTAGTATTTTTATCTGACTAGAAAAAGAGATATAAGGTTGACTGGGTCGACCTAGTACTGTAGGTAGGGGGAAAAATATTTTGTAAGATATTGTGTTGAGTAGAATGACTGTGTACTAAAACAAGAAAAATTTTGCAAGTACTTTTGAAAGCAAGAAATTAAAGGAAACACACAATCAATTAGGTTAATGAGGATGATCCAATTGAGTCACACATCACAAAACCTTACACCAATGCTAGCTAATGAAATTTTTTACAATATAACATACAATTGAGCAAAGAGAAAATAATAAACTTGGAAAGTAAATTCTAACTAAGTGGTCATCTTGAATTTTTTTTTATTATTAGAGTATGATTTTTAAGTATGATAATAAGTTGGTTGTAAGTAAGGAACTAGAAATTAATCTATGGATGGTTCCAAGATGTTTAGGCTAAAAGGGATCTATGTTGGTAATGGTATTGGGGCCTACCTCCTCACTTTAAACACCATAGTGATAAGGGTGTCAGGTGATTTTCCAATATATACCATTAACCACATATTTATACTTGGCCAAAAAACCAAGTCAGCTTCCCCCTTGGTGATGAAATCCAAGTAGGTATGCCTTGGGTAGACAATTGTTTAAATGCATTTTAAGATTATGTGATCTAGTAGTGTGTGCAAGAAAATATAAAATAGTGCAACTAGATGGTATATTGAAAAACCACCTAATTATATTATGTGATCTATTCTAAGCATGCAAGCAATAAAAAAGTGAAAGTGTGAAGTAATTACTAGCATGTAAGTGTTAATTCCAGCTTTGAAACACATTAAAGTGTCATTTTAGATGATAGCATATGTAGAGATTACAAAAATAGAGTCAACAATGTTTCTACTATAATGTTGAATCAAGGGTCTATTAAAGAACTACATCGATAGTGTCAACCTAGTCTTCCAAATAGAAAATACAATATAGAATTAGGTCAATAGAGTGGACCTAGTTTGTTGTAAAGGGGAAGTTTTAAAGACTACAAATTGTAAAAAATAGAACTGTAATGAATTAAAAAAATGAAAGAGAAAGAGAGAAAGGAACCTTAGTGGGTTGGAGGATTCAGAGGGAAGTGAGGTTATTATTGAAGTGCCTTTATTTTTATTTATAAATTTTACCAACTATGTCGACTGGTTCGACCTAGTTCTGTAGTTCCCCATTTATTAAAACCTATCGAGAATACTATGTTAGTAGTGTTACCTAGTATGGTTTCTATAAGTCTAAAAGTGTATTGTGTCAATAGGGTCAACCTAATAGTCTATCTCAAAGTCTGAAAGTTTACTTTGTTAATAGAGTCAACCTAATAGCTTATACCTAATGAAAACCTACACAAATAGAACAAAGTCATATGGATGTGATTGTGTATTAAACCTGCACACAAAAATTAGAGACTGTACTGACACTGTCGACTCAGTATCACAAATATCAAAAAATAATAAATAAAATGATAAAATAAAAAACATGAGATAAAAACTACAAGGTTTAGATTTAGGCTGGGTTCACCTAAATGTATGCAATCAAAAATACATCATTTATATAAATCAATCCTAACTCAGAGAAGATAGATCATACTTACACTTCTAATTGGGGATATATTAGATAATCAAGAACATGACTAATATGAGGATCTACTAAACCTAATTAGGCGATCTCTTATTACAATAAACAATGTTAGGGAGGATTCTAAAGCCTCAAGTCAAGCACAATCATGTAATAACCCTAGCTAGCTCCTATGTTTTCATATCTCACTAAACTAATAACAAGTAAAGTACAGAAATCTAAACTAGTGCTCACCATATCTTGTGGCACAATATGGGGGTTAGTAAACAAATAAAACATGCATAGGAGAATATCAATTAATATATTTATGAGTAAGACCCTAATACATGAAAAAGAAGAGTAATATTATTCGAAGCTAATGCTTATGCTACTTATATCTACTAAAGAGAGGAGCAAAGTTAGAGAATAGTTACCTAAAAAATGAACCCATCAAGACTTAATCTCTCCCTTGGATAAAGGGTATTTTTAATAGGTTATTTTGGTTTGTAAGGATCACTAAGAAATTCCAAATCATCTAAGACTTCTCCACAAGACTATATTCTTCAAGTAAAAACCCTAAGATAAGACTCCTCAAGAAGAATGGTGGAAGAGCAGATTGTAAAGAAGCACAAGTGAATAATAACTCTTGTTCATTATTTAAATAATGATGAAATGATCTTGGATATATATTTGGATTTAACCCTAAAGCTTTTTTAAAGTTTCAGCTGACAGGGTCAACCTAGTTGACCTAGTATAGTTATGCACAAAATTTACTAGGTCACAGGTTAGGTTAACCAAGCGCTGACCTAGACCCTAAATGAATTTTCCCTAAAATAGTATTGGGTCTACCTAATTAACCTAGTATATTATACTATCAAAAGGGGCTTAAGGTGAGGAAAAGAGGGATGGAAATTAAGAAAATACTAAAGTGTGTAAAAAAGGAGAAATAATTTAAGGAATGGTTTTAGGAGCTAGTTGGATTGGTAATAAGTAGCAATAAGGGATAATAATCCTTAAAAACACCAATGGTCTACCCACCCCTTTCCCAATATACCCCTTAGGGTATGAATTTAGAGAGATTAAGACTTGATGGGTTCCTACAAGATAGAAAGCATTAGTATTTGATAAAGTTGAAAATATTATGTGTATATAGATTTTACTATGGAAATAAGTGGAGAAGCGATGGTGGTTTCTTCCTTTGTTATGATTTCTAAAGGAGAGATGGGTATTTCCACTATGGAAGTGAGTAGAGGAGAAATGGTGGTTTCTTCCTTTGTTATGATTTCCAAAGGAAGGGTAGGTAACTCTACTATGGAAGTGAGTACAGAAGGAGTGATAGTTTGGGCCATGGGTTCATTAACTATAAGCTATTTAAGAACAATATTAACCATATGAACCTCATGTTTGTGGGATGTTTCAACATTAGTATGCTCATTATCTATAAAAGGTGGATGGTTTGGGAATGATTTTCAAAAAAAATCAAGCACTTGATTAGGGGTGCATTTGGGTTATCCATCACAATCTCACCCTTTTCAATCAAGTCTTGGATAATGTTTTTGAATCTTTTGCATCTATCAAAATTTTATCCAATGACACAGTCAAAGATGCACATCTCATTTTCCTTATACCAACTTGATATATGATGGGAGGAATAAAATTATTGAGTTGGTTTGATTGGAGGTAGATGGATTATGGAGGCCTTCAATAACTTCTCTAAAACTAAAACATAGGACTCCTCTTGTGGAGTCTACTACTTTTGAAAAAAATGGTTTTAGGATTTATAATTTTGGTAGGAAAAATTAGATGGGTCAGATTGGTTGACTACCATAGGATGATCCATTTTAAGTACAACAGCATTGGTTGTTCTTTTGGCTTTGGTGTTGGCATGGTTTACAAGTTTAGAGGAAGTTTCGATAGATTTGAAACTAGCATTTTTATTCTTCAACTTAATTTTACCCTCATCAATTGCTCAAATCTCCAAATTTCTATCCATGGTAAAAGCCTCATCAAATGTTTAGAAGGTTTGAACCTATATGGTGGATGAGATGTGTTTAGTACATACTCGAGAGAAAAGTTTAATTAACTCATGTTGGGGTAAGGAGAATGAGAGTTGGTTGATCAACCCTCTCCAATGAGCAATGAAATTGATAATTAATTCATCCTCAAATTTTTAAATGGAATATAAGTTAGTTATAGAAACCTTCTTGGAAATATTAATTGAAAAGTGGTCCAATAAGGTTTGAGTTATTTGACTGAAAGAGAAGAGGGAGTGCCTAATGATGGCACTATACCAATCTAACATAGGTCCCATTAATGACATAGGGAAGGTTCAAAGAAGAAGGTCATCATCATAGGCAATCAAATAACATGAATTCCTAAATGCTCTCAGGTGCTATTGGGGATCTTACTTGATTTGGAATTTGGAAAATTTGGGGAGTTCTCATTATGTGGGGTAAGGTCAAATTGGCACAGAAGGGTGGATGGCTCATTACAAATATAATCATAGTACAAGAGATTATGGGCCCCATAAATGGATGAATTTATATTTTCCATCTTATCCACCAAAATTTTATGAGGCCATTTTGTGATGGTGCACCCCCATAATTATAAGGTATATGATGTTGGGGTTGTGAGGGTACAATATATTGGTAACTAGTATAATTTTGTGTAGAGGCCACATATTGGTAATTAGCCATGGAAGGTTGGGAAGATAGAGGAGGCATATATCCTTGTCGGTTCAGGATATAGCCTAGGTTAGGTGCAATATTAGGTCATAGGCATTGTTGGGCTGATTGGTTGAAAGTGTGTAGTCACCTTGGTGCTTATGGGTGGGAGAGTAAACAATATGGAAAACACAAAAGTTTGGAAAGGGGTAGAGGATGTTGGGTTTTGAGTGGCAAGAGGTAAGGAATCAACATTAGTGGAAGGCATCCTAATGGTAAGTTGTGCTTGGGTTACCATGGGATGAGTTATCCCTACATTAGAAGGGTTAGTGATGGGGTTGGTGGAGGTAGAAGGTGTTTGGGCATTGGTTGGTGGAATGGAAGCTTGGTTTTGGGTAATGGTGTTTAAGGGGTTGTTTATGGAAGAGGAAGCATGGGTCACCATGGATTGTATGGTAGATATAGTGGTAATTGAGGTCACACCCATAAGGTAAGTGGGCATACCATAGGGTGGTTCAATGGAAGGAACCATAGCAAAGGTATGATTAGCAATTATGGTAAGATAGTGTTGGAGAGCCATGAGGTTATTATTAAGGAGGTTGGTAAATTCCATATTTCCTTGGGAAAAACATCAAGGCATAGCAGGACTTTTGAAATGATTAGGGAAACTTTCTACATCTAGAGTGTGCTCCATAGATGAGGAACAAAATGGATAGTTGGGAGGTAGATCTTAATTTGCTTGGTTTCTAACTTGTTACCTTGTCAAAACCATGCAATAAATGGTGTAATAATGGTTGAAATGATCTCACACACTCAAAAAGAGAGAAAACAAAATAAAAGATTCAAGGAAATCACACGCATGCTAAGAGTACATTAAATCCTAAAATTCTTTTAATCTCACTTTTACGCTTATGCCTCAATTTAAAAGTTTATGTGACTCCGCTTGGTTTGTATAATGGGTAAAAGAATAATAAGTCTATGGATGGTTTTGGGTTTGTTTAAGGCTCTCAAATTATTTGTACTAAAATTTTTTACATGGTTTGATTTTGGGGCCTACCCCCTCACTTCACATACTATAGCAATAAGGGTGTTAGGTGTGTATCCAAGATATATTGAGTTTTTAGAGTTTATACTCAACCAATGTACTAAGTTTTGGTTTCTCCCCTTGGTAGTGAAGTCCAAGTGGGATAGCCAAGGGTGAAGTTTTACCACAAGGTGATGAAATCCTAGTCAAGCCTTATGTCCATGTTTAATGAATGAATTTTATGAGTGGTTTGGTATTGTGTGTGATAAAAGTGATTGATACGATTGATTTACTGATTACTTTCAAATTATGTGATATAAACAAGCAAGTAATCAATGGATGCAAGTTGTTTTTAAACCCAAAGGAAATTTTTGATTTATTTTAAATGAGTATAAGAACAACTATGATACACCTAAATGCAGAATGAGGATGTAATTCCTATCCTAGGATGAATGTTTTTTCACTTTTTAGAAATGAAGGAAGGAAAATGAAAACTTTACCTTTTCTAAGAAATCAAAGAAAACAAATACTTGATTTGGAAAAGAAGAAATTGAAAACTATGATTTTCAATGAAGAAATGAAGAAAAGGAAGTTTTAGTTTTATAAACAAAAGAATGCCATAAATGAATCTTTCACTAATGTAACTAAATGTTCTAAAACAAGTATGAACCCAAGAAAACTCTAGGGTCCCATCAGGTGTGCTAAAATGTTTCACTATGTTTTGTGTTTATTTTCTTTTTCCTTTTAGAAAACAAGTAAAAACATTAAATAAGGGTAAGGTTTAGATGAACCTAGATTTAGTTATGTGTTCATGATCTAGTCGATGTAGAGAACTCATCTTTGGCTTGGGAGGATAACCTATAATAAGAAAGAACCTAGAAATGGATTTATTATCAAGAAAGGTAGGTGGATTTCCTAGTAAATGCTAGATCTAAGAATTATTATACTTCACTGGAGGGATGTCAATCCACTCTTTAAACAAGTTAAGTTCTAAAAATGAAAAGATATGTGTTGCATAAAGTAATAAAAAGTATTGTCATACTAAAATAAATGATTTTAAAGATAAAATGAGTACTCTTATCAAAATGGTATTAACTTATTCAAAACTAACGCTAAAATTCTAAAACTTGATTCAAAAATTAGTTTATGACTCTGTGTTATGATAGAAGTAATAAAAATAGACTTTGGGTAAAGGCTAATGATTAGATTTAGCTTATTATTTTTTGGAAAATGAATTACACAATTATTGATGTCAGTCACTATGCAATTGATACTGGTTAAGGCAATCGATGCCGATTAGGGGATGATCAATGTTATTTAGGGGTGATCGATGTTGGTTATTGTGGGTTCTAGTTTTGGGTAGAATGGATTTTGGGTTAATTTTAAGAGGTCTTTTATGGGTTGTTTAGGGTTTAATGATGGTCATAGAGATAGGAGGTAATCTCATAGGTATCAAACATATAGATTTGAATATTTAAATAGCAAAGATTTATCAAAGGGTATTTACTAGAATAAGGAGTGTTTGGAGTTGTAGAACTCCAACACAAGAGAGGATATGGGGAGATATGGGAAGTGGGTGCAAGCCTAAGACTAATGAAAACTAAATAACTAAACTAATAAAAAGTTCAATATACTTAGCTTTTGATGTTTATTGGCTTGGAGAAGTCTTGAAGTTGAATGTAAGCTATTTGGGAACTTAGATTAATGTAGACAGAGTGATGGTGCTAGAGTCATTTGTATTGAGGCTCTAAAACACCTTCCTATCTCTAGTCTAGTTCTTTGGTTTTTTGGGAAGCTTGGATTTTCTTAAGAGTTTGGATTCTTGCTCCAAATTTTCAAACTCCTGAGCAAGGGTCTTGGGGATACCTTAAGTAACTGATGTCAGTCTTATTCAATTGGTATCATTTGAGGGGTTACCAACATCAATCAAGGGAGAAATAGTCAAAGTTGCTAAAATTAGACATTTACACTTATGTTTGGCCATTAAGACCATTACAAGTGGTTTGATCTTATTTAAGGAAACATGGGCATGTGTGAATAAGATGTCTAGGAGTTTAGGGCATTAAATGCCAAGGTGGGAAATAGTTTTATGGCTAGGTGTCACTTATTTAACCATAGATTTAGGTAGGGTGAAATGTAAATGGACTTATTTAACTTAATTCACTAATTAAATTATCTAAATGGGGAAGATTGGTAGTATATAGGGGTTATAATAGATATCTTAGGCCAAGAGGCCAAGGGGGTATTTTATGATAACTAGAACCATGTGGTATAGTTTTTTAGTGTCTATAAAACTATCCTATATGAAATGTTTATTGTATCAATATTTAATTACTTGGGTCTTTCTCAATTTTATGTCACCTTTCATCTTATGTATTTTTATCACATGCATGGGTTTTTTATGACTATTTATACCTCAAAACCCTAGCTCTCCACCCTAGGTTAGGTTATCTTGCCAAAAAATGGGTTAATGGGTTCACGATGTCAAGCTGACCTTAAATACCCCTCTATCAATGAGCATTTACTACATATCCAATTCTCCAAGGAGGCCCTCATGCTTATGTATTTATCCCCTATGTGTGGGAATGTGTGTGCATAAGAGTACAATATAATATATGAATATATATGTAGTTATCTAGCTTGTAACTTGGTAAATATGATTCATGGGTTGTATTTTGAGTGCTTTAAACCTGTATTATTATTTTTACTATGCTTTACAGATAAATAGGGATGAATAGGGTATAATATGTTAGTTTTTAAATTGATTTATTGAGATTGAATATGTACTTGCTTGATATTTTCTAGATGTCCAAATGAATTGGCTTTGAATTATATTTATACTAGTTCTTTTGAAATGATCCTCCAGGAAAGGTTAATGGAATTCTTAGGTGGACACATACACATCAAAATATTTTAAAATTTGAGTGTTTGTAGGGTAATGACACTTTCATTAGATTAGGGATAGTATTGATTATGCTACTATCCAAGATGGAGGAAAGTTTATGGGGCTTTGTAACTGATAGTGAAGGATATATTTAGATTTAAGGTGTTTTATGGTTATAGGTGATCTAGATAATTAGAGTAATTAGGGTTAGACTAAGAAAGAAATAATTAAAACCATTGAGGTGATAAGTGTGAGCCTTTTGGATACAATAAAGTTCAAACTAAGGGGTAGAGCCCTGAGATATATTTTTTAAGTATACAAGACTACTTTAAAATATAAAGAAACTTTTAAGCATATGCAACTACACATGTTTAAAGTTAAATTTTATTTTGAGATGAGTGACTTTTTAGGATTGAATCCCCTCACCTCAAAATGGGGCACTTCAAAGGGATTATCATGCATGAGACAAGCAATTTTTAAGAGCAATCAGAATTTCAAAGTTTTAAGTTGTAAATTTAGTTATTAGCACATATTATGAGGGCATATGTCATTATATATGCAATCTTATTTCCTATTTCAAGGAGAAAATTCACACAGTTTTAAAGTTTCAATGAAAATTCACATACAATTTTAAATTATACATTACAATGGGGGCATGATATAGTTTTATACCACATTTCTTAGTTGCAGACATGATAGGATCATGGGTGTAATCCATTCTATTATGATCATGTTTTAAAATACCAATATATACCAAGACATTCCTTGATTTTTCAATTAAATCTATAATCCATATGTAGTGGTTGATTTATTTTAGTTTCATAATGCATGACTTGGATTTGGTGAGCACTTCAACATTATGTGTGTGAATCTATTAGGATTCCAACCTATTTACATCTTAGGGTTACATAGATAGATGAAAATAATCAAGTTTCATCTTTCTTTAATGATAAATACTTTTAATTCAAAATATCAAATGCAAGTTGGGCTTGATCACCCCTAACTTTATCCAAAGTTTTATCAAAGGAAACATCATATCCAAATTTTTAGGAATTCTCTAGCTCAAGGAAAAAATGGCGCTCGCTCAAAATTTGAAATCGGCTGTTGTGGTCATGGCGGCCGGTGTGGCTATGGCTACTGTTATGGATGGGGATCCTTTTGCTAGTGAGGGAAGGGATCTATTTGCCCCTAAAGTAATTTTTTCTGTGGGGGGAGGAGATACAATGGCCATTCGTACTACCTTTGCTCTCGGTTCAGGGTATGGACCTGGGGGAAGAACTTTCACAGATGTGGCAGCCTTTGAAGTGGATATACATGGTGCTTTGCCTCACGCATCATTTGGTCCTACCCGTGTATCACCGATAAGTGTTTTAAAACCTATCAGGGTATCTCTAGACCCTGATTTAGAGAAAAAATCTTCCAATCGAAAGAACGGTTTTCCTCTTGTGCTACAATTTTTCATTTTTGTGGTTTCTGGCCCCCTCTTATAGATCTAAAGAACTAGATTTCCAAGAACTGGATGCATATTAAAGATGGTCATGTTAGGATTGTGGAGCTAAAAGCTTCACTGATGCAGACATGGAGGAGGTTGCAGAATGAGTTGCTAAGTGTCAGAAGTGTTTGGCGTTGGTCTGGCCAACCGACGTCGGCAGGGTAAGACAGGAAGGCAACCGACGTCGGTCATATATCGGCCGGCGTCGGCGACCCCAAGCAGACAGGGACCGACGTCGGTCGCCTGTGTAGTTCGACTGCGAGTTAATTACGGGCAGTGAGCTAACGAACCAAGAGTTTGCATGATGAGTGCTAATTTTAGACTCATAGCTGCAGATCTAATTATTGTAATTAGATGTCTAATCATTGTTTGGATGAGATCTATATAATAGACTCATGGTTGTATTGGAAAAGTGTGCTAGGGAGTAAGAGAGCATAATTATAAGCTCCTTCTGTGTGTGAGGTAGAGCTATGGTGCGTTCCTCCTAGTGCCACAGTACCAGGTGTGTTGGTGCTGGATTGGAGAGCCAGTTGGGTTCTTCAAGAGTGTAGGATCTTGGTCACAGTTGCATGGCCTATATAGGAGATCTACATGGTAAGTAAGATCGTTGATCTGCAGGTGTATGTGTGTGCAAGGTCGAGGTTCACAGGTGAATAGAACCATTGCTTGATTTGCAGGTGTGCAAGGTCATATAGACAGCAACACAACAGGGAGCAGTATCAGGCAGGATCTACTTGGAGTACAGGTGTGTACTCGGATAGAGCAAGAGAGGAAGGCAAGGAAGTTCCTTCCATAAGTATGGTCTGTTGAATTGCAGGTTGTTGCAGATTCATGGGAGATCTACTTGAAGTACTTTGAGTACTTGTGGAGCACGTGGAGTGCTTGTGGAGTGCGTGGAGCACTTGTGTTATGCGTGGAGCATGGGAGGTGAACATCAACTCTGTATTTGAGTTGGGTGTTGTGACCTGTGAGAGGGAGAGCTTTGGGGAGAAGAATTACTGTTCACTTGAGGTGTGGGAAACCTCTGTAAGGTGGTGGAGAAGAAGTGGCATCTTCTTTATTGTATTCTTTTCTGTATAAAGTGTTAATACAAGTTGTGTATTGTCTCTCATATGCTGTGTTATTCTGAATTCTAGTTACTTGGTGAATCTGGTTTATTTCCGCATTTTAAGTTGCTTGGTATTAGTAATCAAATTGTGTGCTTCCGGTTTTGCATCCTAACAAGTGGTATCAGAGCCTTGGTTGTAGGTTCTTAGCTCGATACCAACAAGTGGTATCAGAGCTAAGGTTGCAGGAAGCAGGTTGTGTTTTGATTACAGGGCACTCTCAGGGGTTTCTGATTGAGTGGGAGTAGAGCAACAGCAGATCAAAGTAAGCTAAGAATGGAGGAGTTGAAAAGCACAGACGGTTACTCACGGTCCGATGGAAAGAAAGAGTAGGTAAAAGAACATTGTTGGTTGGTAACAGATCAGCATGAAGAAACTGAAGATACAGATGTTGCAGGTGTTGTTGCACAGGATGTGTCTACAGGTTTCTTGGATAAAGTTGAATCTTGGACAAAAGATTTGGTTGCCTCTTTCCATGCAGCCCCAGATAGAGGAGCTGGTAAGCCTTGCCAGAGAATTGGCAAAGGGGAAGTGAAGCTGAAATTGTAGGCGGCCAACACACAGATGTTGATGAAGGTCATGCAGGTCCCAAGTTTGGAGATATGGCTAATTTCTTCAGAAAGATTGGGTGATGAGAGATGCACAAGAACTCTCACAGCGGTAGCACTTGAATTAGCTGGTGGTAAGAAAACAGGTATTCTTTATCTACTCATTTATATTACTGATTCTTCTTCTGTTGCGGAGACGTGGCTTCGTAGGCTTGGTCACATGAGCAGGAAGGAGATGCATGTTCTTAAGCGGAAGACAGATATATTTGATAGGCTTAAGAACTGGAAAGCCTTGGTGTTCTTGGAGGAGATGGCGAACAGAGTTCAGTGGATGAGGCTGGATACATCTGAGCAGGGCAGTTTGGACATGGAGATTGATCCAAAGGAGCTCGCGGGTAAAAAGTCATCACTCACAGGCGAACACAGGTACCGGCGTCGGTCATGAGGAACCGGCGTCGAACAGACAGGTGCCGATGTCGGTCATGTGCAGACTGAAGTCGGCAGTGTCGGGCAGGGTAAGACCGGCGTCGGTCATGGGACCAACGTCGGCAGTATGTAAGACCGATGTCGGTCAGGAGGACCGACATCGGCAGCAGGGACACCAACGCTGGCAGGTTGGTAGTCAGGTACAGACGCATGGAACCGACGTCGGTCAGATGCAGACTGTGGAGTGACCGAGGTCGGTCACTGTAACAAATTTTGGGTGGACAGCAAGCTGTCAAGGAGTCTCAAACACCCATACGGAGGACTGAAGGCGTAAGTAGGCCCTCAAATTCGTGTTCCTCTTCTTCATACTTGTTGCTGATTGTAAAGCAGGAAGGATCCAGGAAACAGGTGTGAGCTCGGTAGGATTATGATGCAGAACCAGACGGGAGTCTTGGTAGGTTTGCCAGCTGGATGAAAGCACAGAGACGAATGGATTCCTTAGTAGAAGAATAGAGAGAACGGATACGTGAGACGGAAGACCAGGCATATGGTCTTGAGGAGCTGCAGGACAGTGGTACCAGGTTTTGACAGGTGGAGGACGAAGCATAGCTTCAGTCGATGTCAGGGTAACTACTGTGGTTTGACTTACCAGGAGGATGATGGTCATGACATCATTCTGTTACTGTATGTGGACGGTATGTTTTGCTATAGCAGGTTTGTACATACAGGGTTTTGCTGAGCTAAGGGTAAGATTAGTTCAGTGGCATGTCATGAGGAGTTTGGAGCAGCAGAATTCTTTGACATGGGAGGCATGGAGATCACAGGGTGATTTTGTCTCGAGTGGGAGCTGATGTGAAATAGGTGTTGGCGAGGTTCAGGTTGCAGAGCCGGAGCACACTAAGGGCTGGACAGGTACAGTGTCCAAAATCACATGAGGTCTGGTATAGACCTGAGTATTCCCATGCAGTGGGAGCTGTCAGAGTTAGGAGCCAATTCGGGGAAGTGGGTTCTCAGGTTTTTTGAGAGGGACCGGCAGCAGGTGTTGCTATGCAGGGTCAGGACTTCACTACATGGTGTTGCAGGTTCGGATGTGGCAGGGTACTCGGATGACAGGAGGTACATCACAGGTTGTGTGGTGTGTTGTCTTCAGGTGGGAGCTTGAAGAGGGATACAAACCAGGAAACAGATTAGACGGAGTACAGGTACAGGTACAGTGCAGCTATTTATCTCCAAGTGGGAGATTGTTAGGATTGTGGAGCTAAAAGCTTCACTGATGCAGACATGGAGGAGGTTGCAGAATGAGTTGCTAAGTGTCAGAAGTGTTTGGCGTTGGTCTGGCCAACCGGCGTCGGCAGGGTAAGACAGGAAGGCAACCGACGTCGGTCATATATCGGCCGGCGTCGGCGACCCCAGGCAGACAGGGACCGACGTCGGTCGCCTGTGTAGTTCGACTGCGAGTTAATTACGGGCAGTGAGCTAACGAACCAAGAGTTTGCATGATGAGTGCTAATTTTAGACTCATAGCTGCGGATCTAATTATTGTAATTAGATGTCTAATCATTGTTTGGATGAGATCTATATAATAGACTCATGGTTGTATTGGAAAAGTGTGCTAGGGAGTAAGAGAGCATAATTATAAGCTCCTTCTGTGTGTGAGGTAGAGCTATGGTGCGTTCCTCCTAGTGCCACAGTACCAGGTGTGTTGGTGCTGGATTGGAGAGCCAGCTGGGTTCTTCAAGAGTGTAGGATCTTGGTCACAGTTGCATGGCCTATATAGGAGATCTACATGGTAAGTAAGATCGTTGATCTGCAGGTGTATGTGTGTGCAAGGTCGAGGTTCACAGGTGAATAGAACCATTGCTTGATTTGTAGGTGTGCAAGGTCATATAGACAGCAACACAACAGGGAGCAGTATCAGGCAGGATCTACTTGGAATACAGGTGTGTACTCGGATAGAGCAAGAGAGGAAGGCAAGGAAGTTCCTTCCATAAGTATGGTCTGTTGAATTGTAGGTTGTTGCAGATTCATGGGAGATCTACTTGAAGTACTTTGAGTACTTGTGGAGCACGTGGAGTGCTTGTGGAGTGCGTGGAGCACTTGTGTTATGCGTGGAGCATGGGAGGTGAACATCAACTCTGTATTTGAGTTGGGTGTTGTGACCTGTGAGAGGGAGAGCTTTGGGGAGAAGAATTACTGTTCACTTGAGGTGTGGGAAACCTCTGTAAGGTGGTGGAGAAGAAGTGGCATCTTCTTTATTGTATTCTTTTCTGTATAAAGTGTTAATACAAGTTGTGTATTGTCTCTCATATGCTGTGTTATTCTGAATTCTAGTTACTTGGTGAATCTGGTTTATTTCCGCATTTTAAGTTGCTTGGTATTAGTAATCAAATTGTGTGCTTCCGGTTTTGCATCCTAACAGGTCAAATCCTTCCTTGTGCCAGGGGGTTTTTTATAATAATATTTCAAAGCCCTAAAGATAGGAAGTCTATTTTGTGTCACAATAATTTTTCTTGGCAAGGCAGATTTCCTCTTATGGCCAAACCGTGGCATAAAGATTTTAATCCTCTCTTGGAATCCTTTAACAAGTTCCGTATATGGGTGTGACTACCTTATCTTCCATTACACCTGAGGCAAGAGGCGATTTATAAAACCATTGGAAATGCTATAGGGGATTTTTTATATAAAGAAGATAGTGCGACTCCTCTCCACTCGACTTGTGCAAGATTTCTGGTAGATCTGGATGTTTCTAAGGGCCTTCCTGAGGTGATTTGCCTTGAATCCTAGAGGGGTACTTGGACACAAATTTTGGACTATGAGGGGATCCCTTTTTAGTGCAGGAAATGCTATCAGATGGGACATATTGCTGCTCATTGTGTTACAGGGAATTCTAATCCCAAACATTCACCTACTTGGTGGCCTAAAGCTTCCTCTAAACAAAAAATAGACAAACAACCTCAGGAAGCAACAACTGATTATGAGTCTGAGAATGAGGAAAGTTCGCAATCTAAAATGGAAGATGAAGAGGAATCAATGGTGAAACATTCTAAGGAAACTCCTGTAGAGGTTGTGGTTAGTGATATAGCTGAGCCAGAGGAGAAAGTGGTGGTCTCCTCCGCTATTTTGGAGCATCTTTCTAAGAGCCAGACTGTGTTTGATTCTCACAAGGATTTTACAACTTCTAGAATCCAAAGAGCATCATATTCTGAGGCATGGGTTGCTGAGGCAGCTAAGGTAGAGGACAGATGGACAGAAGTTAGGAGAAAGAAGTCAAAGCCTTTGGTCCCCCCTCTAGTTATGAATCTTTGGTCATGCAAAAAAAAACTTAAAAGATTCATCTAAAGGTCCCTATTGCTGACTGATTTTTTGGGGTCAGTAAACTGGTCACTTTTTTGGTTTTCTAGTTACTGGTCTAGGAGGTTGTTCAACTTGTTGATCCAGTTGGTTAACTTTTAGATCAGTGTTTTGTCTGCTATTTTTTTTGGTCTTATTTTTTGGTTATAGGTCCCTTTAAAACCTAGTTTTGGTACTTTTCTGTAATCAGGTTCTTTTGTTAACCTGGTTGTGCTTTATGGTTTATCTTTCTACTTGTTGTGTAGGGTTTCGGGGTCCCTTCAAAACCTATTTTTACCTTAATCTAAAACATCATCACCAAACAAAGTCACAAAAATAGCATGGATGTCACACATATAGGTGTATTCATTCTGTAACTCTCATTTCAATTTTCAAGTTGCTCATTTACAAATAATTTTCAATTTATCAGATTACATTTCAAATTACAATTTTCAAGATTCAAGCAAAGTTTAAAATGTTCAAATTAAAGTTTTCAAATTTCAATTTTCAAAAGAAAAAAAATAACTAATTCATGTGTTCTGTAGGTTTTCCCAAATAGTTTGGTTCTTTACATGATTGAAGTATACATCTCAAAGATAAAATGTGTCTTACACATAAGTTATGGCTTTCAATTAATCTAGTAATTGCATTTCTAAACTAAATGGGCAAAAAAATGTAGTAATCTAAATTTGGTCACAAATACTTGATCATGCTTATTTTATCCCTTTTTACCATCAATTAACATGTGTACTTAATTGACACTTCACAAATTTGACATATCTTAAGCATAATATGAGACCTTATTTCACTACAAGGATATATATTATACTACATAAATGATATTACTACCGAAAACACCTTTATGCATTTTTATGCTCTAAATTAGACCCAAAGTTCAACACCTTTCCTGAAGGGACAAGAACACCCAATAGGATAGGAACACCTAGCATTCCTATACATTTATTACAATTATTTCTTTCCCTCACAAGATTCAAAATTTCAAAAATAAAAGTATCCTTAGGATCAGCCTTTAGACTCCTAAACTCTCCAATAGATATTTTCCCCACTTGAACCACTATAAAATCAAATTCAATTCATTTATTTCATATAATTTTTGAAAGCTTATCAATTCTATTACAAGATCTTATTTACACAAGTGCACACTAAACAAAATTTTCCTATTCTTTAAAAATCATTTTATAATCACTCTAAGTAATCATGATCCAAGTTTGAATTCAAATTTTATGCATCCATAACTCAGTATGATCAAGTGTTCAATCAAAATCTATATATATTCATATATTCAAAGGAGAAAATTTGCACAAATCATTTAGGTTGAATAACTATATGTAAATTTGATATCTCTTTAGAGTATTGGCATATCGGCAACACTCAATATAGTGGGGTGTTGAGATATAGCACAACTCTAGTCACTAACCCCTTTTTACGCTTTCACATTCATTTATCTCTTTGTGGCACAATTCGAGGGTTTATATATTTAATAAGGCATAGACAAGTCTCTACACAATTTCCAAATATCAAGTCAACACAAAAGGACCTAACTATCACTATCACACTTGAGTGTTCTAAAATTTCAAGTTTTATATAAAAAGATAAAATTGACCAATAGGGACAAAAGTAGTAGTTGCTCATGTTCTCTGCTTGATGTTCCTATATGTCAAAAAACTTAGGCACAACATCTATGATATTTTGGGGTTTTTTGCATTCTACCTATTACTACATTCTTTTTTTTATGTGCAGTCACCTCATGACTCAAAAATATAAGTTTATTTATATTTTGCATAGTTTACCCCTATTTGGTTCTAATTTACTTTGTTTATTTCAGTCATTTATCTTCAATTTGTTGTTCAATTCTTGGTTTCTAGCACCATGTATTATCATATTTAATATATATAATTATTATTGACATTTTTATATTAATTTAATTTTAAATAAAATTGTGAGATAAGTATTCCAATAAAATTAAACAAGAACATGATGGAAAAATAAGCAAAATACTCTTATGAGTGAAAAATCAAAATCATTGCTTATTCAAAAACATGATGTGAGGGAGCACAACCATCTAAATACATGATTATGATGAAAAATATGGTGTGGAAATGAATGGTGATGGTTGTTTTTGAGGAATTCCTAGTTGATTCCTTAAGGTCTTATAATAAAACTCAAACTAAAAATCCAAATGTCATCAAAGGCAAATTTGAGATTAGAAAAGGATGTGCTTAGCAAAAAGTGTTATTCATGAAATGGATATTGAGGGAGATGTGACGTAAATGAAGATGCAAGATACAACACATGTGATATATAGATCCTTAGTAGAGGTTAGACACTCTAAACATGTGGGAAAGGCTAAGATTTATCAGCATTAAAGACCTAATAAAGTCCACTTAACAAGAACAAACTTGGGCTAATAAGTTAAGTATATATATCATCCCATGAAGATAAATGCATGAAATATAAAGGATCCTACCATCCCAAAACATGTTATACACTCCTCAATACCCCTTATAAATTTATTTTCATAATGTAGAAACTCAAAATTATTCATTAAGTGTTTGACATTATTAAATCTTGACATCTTTACCCTTACTTGGTCTATTTTCCATTCTGTTAAATTAAAATCTCTAAAAAAACATTAATTATTCCATAAATATTATTTAAAATAATAATAACATCATTAAAACTTCCATATTTTTCTTAAAAAATCTTGGCATACTATTTCTATTACTCTTTGTCCTTTTGAGACATGACCGCACTAGATCAGAAAGGTTACACTATGGCCTTACAACTAGTGTGGCCTTGTCTGCAAACTTCAATAGTAAATTTTTAAACTTAAGACATTGTATTTTACCCCTCATATTATATTATAAATGTTATTTAATGTAAATATTTTTTTAAAAAAATCTATATAAGCATATCAAGGTCATTTCATATACATCTATCAATTACTTGGTAATTCTACTACACATTGAGCAAAAAAGCACTATTATTTCCAATTCAAATTCTATTGTAACAATCATAAGACAAATCTGAATTTATTTTATTATAAGTCAAGGGTGCTAATTATAAATTATTTAAATCAAAATATCTAATTTTATTCATAGATAAAAGTCAAGATTCACACACTCATTAAATTACATCAGCCTGAGACTCTTTTAGGTTATGTAGGCTGCACTCATATTATGCAAGGTTTTTTGAGGGTATATCATCTATTCACATAAACATATTCCTCCCTTCTTAAATTTTATCTCTATTTTGTTTATTTTACATGATCTAAGGTTTATATTTTATAGGTATTCCAAACATCAAATCAGCACACACAGTCAAACAATAAACCCTCATGGATAGGCACACACATTCATATCTAAAAATTAGTCACACAACTAACCAAGATGTAGTTTTAGTAAATAGGCAAGTATTAAATGAAACCCTATCCTTTGAGTGCACGATTAGATCATCATAATTTAAATTCTTACTTTTGGTTATGACATAATTCACATGTCTTTTCAAGTAGTTTCTAGTCATAGTCAACAAAAAATCAGTTTAAGCTAAGTTTACATATCTTGTGTCAATTTACTAATTTTATCTCAATTTTAGTTTTATAAATTATGTGTTTTAAATTTATATCTATATATTTATTTATATCTAAATCAATTATCAATTGTTTATTTGGTCTTAGCATTTTATTCTTAAATAAAAAATAACATTAAACATTTTGGTGAAACTACAATTTTATTAAGAATGTTACTTATTATTTACTTTATTTTTGTATGGTATAGAGTTTTAATTGAATATTTTACTTCAAAATTATTATTAATTACTAATTTCTTAAACAAAAATCTTTCTATTTTTCATCTCTTTATTTTTTATTTGCTTGTTGCTTATTTTTAGTAACTGTGTTCTAGCAGTTTTAAAGTTACTTCATGAATGTCATTATAGGCTACATGAAAATCTATTTTACAAACATCATGGTGTATGGGTTCTACCCTAATACTCATAGCTATTGTAGGCCCTAAACATAGAGTTTATTTTCTATGTGCCTCACATTATATCAAAAATACATCAGGTCCCTTATTTATACCATAATAAACTTTTTTTAGTCATTTGATTTGTGGTACACCTAAGAGGAGCATATCGCCTAGGGATGTTACTCTCACTATACCCTCAAATATGGGATAGTGGACTATAGGCATGATTTTTCCCCTATAATTAGTGTTATAAAACATTGTGCCAACACTAATATACAAAATTGTAAGTATATTAGAGATCCCACATAATCATTCAAACCTTTGCCTAAATCACCCTTTTATACCTTTATTTTCGTTTGTATTATATTGGTAGTAATTAGGTATATTGATTCATAATAGGATCCATGAATGAATGTTTATTTCATATGTTATATAGGATTATTCAATTTCTTGTAAAATATTCTCTTACATTTCAAGATATTATTCATTATATATGTACATGGTTAAAATTCAATGATGTTCATAAACAAACCTTATAGCAATCACATTTACATTATACTTCATATTGTTATAATATTCAATCCAAATGTTCCCTATAAATAATAAACACCAAAAATAATATAGGCAAGATTTTTATATTAATAAATCATTAATTTTCATGTTTTTAACACTCGATGAGGTAAAGTTCCTCATGTTTCTTCCCTCCTCCATCAGATCAAATTCCTCAATCTATAGGATTTGACATCCTAGATAAATTAAATAATATTAATGCAAAAAATTCATTACTAGAGCTCTTAAAAATAATGCCAATATACAAAGATATCTTATATGAGGGATTATATAATACCCTTTTACCTAATAATATTGAACCTCCTTATGTAGCTTATATTATTAATATTATTTGATGGATAGAAGAAAGTATTTATTTTTAAAAGAATATATTTCCCCAAATCATATCATTAATCAATATTTATTTTCATATATTCATTTTTTTTTACAAAATAAAGTGGCCAAAAGAGTACTTATCAATAATATATCAAGATTAAAAATTTGTCACATATTTTTCCTAAATTTATGTGGCATAACGGTAAAGGATCTAACTCATTCAAATATGAGCATTCATGGATTTAACAACATTCCACACCAAGTACTTGGGAAAATTACATTGAAAATCACTTTGGGCCCATGTAATCTTTCCATTATTTTCCAAGTTATGCCTAATGATCTTAATTACAATATTTTATTAGGCTGACCTTTGGATTCATGACATGAATGTCATACATTCTACATTACATGCATGTCTTAATTTTAGTTATCAAGGTTATATATGCATGTCCTTTGGACTAAGATCCTTTCAAATATTTTTTAATGGTCCATCCTCTAGATATTTATATTCCATATATACAACCTTTGTCCCTTGAAGTACAAATATCTACTTCACCTATAAATTTACCCCCATTAGTACCAAATTCAGTTGACCCCTCAATCAATTTCAATCAATATGGTTTTGGATTTAAATACTTTCAAAATTATTACTATATCATTGGACAAGCATTGGGAAAACATGCTCAAGTTATTATTCATTCTATTACTACTTTCACTAATGAGGGTGAAATAGGTCTTGGGTATAATGATAAGTCCACCTCTCATGGACTTAATCAAGTCAAGTAACCTCCCAAGTTTATGCCTATTACACATATGAAATTTGAAAATAATAATCAGGTCAACCATGTTTCTCAATTATCATTATTATATATTAAGCTCATTAACAACACAATTTCACCTAAAATTTTGACACTTGATGAATTTTAAAGTGATTACTATGTATGCAAAGGGAAATGTAACTGATTTATAAATCAATTATAACTCAAAAAAGATAAATCCTACTTACATTTTTGATTATCGATGTATTATATATTTAGGGTCATGACCAATATGGATCCACTAGACCTAGTCAAGGGATATCTTACCATAATAATATCACTATAGAGGGTTCCAAATCCTCTAGTCAATCAAAACTATGCAATAACCCTGACTAGGTCATATGTTTTTATATTCACTAAATTAATAACAATTAAATTAAAATCTAATATAGTGCTCACTAAAGCTTGTGGTACAAAATGAGTTTAGTAAACATAAAATTAAACATGCATAAGATAATCCTATTTAATCTATGTATAGGTAAGACCCTAATATAGGGAGAAAGTAATATATTCAAAATCCATTACTTATGATATTTCTATTTACTAAAGAGAGGAGAAAAATTAGAGATACTTACCTTGAAGATGAACTCATCGAGACTCAATCTCTCCCTTGGTCAAAGGTACTTTGTAAGAGATTATTTTGGCTTGTAAGGATCACTAAGAAAGGCCAAAGCATCCAAGACTTCTCTACAAGACAAGATTAATTTCCAAGTATAAACCCTAAGATAAGACTCCTCATATATAATGGTAAAAAATTAGATTGTAAATAAGTGAAAATGAATAATTAACTCTTTCTCTCTCACTCATAAATGGTGAAATAGATGTATTTATATAGTTAAATCTAACCCTAGTCCTTTTCAAAAGTTTAGCTGACAGGGTTAGCTAATCGACCACAAATCATTATTAAAAAAATCAAATTAGGTCCTAGTCTATGTTATTGAATGGCTGACCTAAACCCTAAATGAGTTTTTTCAATTAGAGTATAGGGTATATGGGTTTGATAGTGTATCGTAAACCATTAAAAAGGATTTTAGGCTAAGGGATAATGAAGGTAAAAAATGACTAGAGGAGGATACAAAATAAGAGGTAAATATTAGGGGAATGTTTTTAGAAGATGGGTGTGTAGGTAAAAATTGGTATCATAGGTACAACAATCTTTTGAAACACCAATGGTTAACCCACCCCTTTCCTAGTGCACCCTTTAAGGTGTGTACTCACATAGATTGAGACTCGATGGGTTCCTACAAAAGATAAAACATTAATAATTAATAAAGTTTGAAAATATAATGTGTATACATATTCCCAATTTGAAGCTCATCATGTGTCTCTTAGGTGTAATAGGGGATGGTGTTTCAATAAAAAAACATAGCAACACACAATGTTGAAGCTAAAAAATGTAGTATTTTAAAGAAAAAAATAACTAAAAGTAAATGATTGAAATGGAAATAAATAAAAAAGTGTGCATACCTTGACTTACCTTTATTTTTGGATGGTTGTTTGTTTTTTTCATAGTTTTGATCATGGAGGGCATAGAGACTGATTTTGATAAACCCAAGGATACAAAACTAAAGATCAAAAACAAAAAAACATAAGAAAGCCAAGATAATTGATGTTATGTGGATGAGATGTACTTGGAAATTTGGCATGCTAGGGTGACAATTTCTATGTTAGATTAAATGATCAAGTCAACAAAATTAGATTAAATTAGGTAATCAAAAATCCAAGGCTACTAAATACCAAAAAACTCAAACAAGTAAACCTTAAGTAAGAAGGCAAACTCACCAAGTCAAACCAAGGATACATGTTAAAAATGATAATCAAATATCAATGTGAAAGTAGTAACAATCCTTACTTAGACAAATAAGGACAATAAAAATGGTAAAATAATATTGATGAGTGATAAATAACAATCCTTACTCAATCATCAATGAAAAAAGTGCATAAAATGGAAAACAACATTGGTGAGTGAAAAGTAACATTCCAACCTCACTCAGCAATGGAAAAAGTACATGAAAGTAGAAATATATTCAAGTGTCTACAAAAAGGGGTAGTATAAAAATAACAAATGGTAAAAGTAAAGTAAAGTGATGTGGGGATGTAAATCAATGTTGTAAATAAAGTAATCTAGAGTTTCTCAAGCATATTGTTTTGGTCTAAGGATAGATAAAACTGAAACAAAGTAGTGTTGGCATGTTTTTAAGATGTGAAGAAGAGGGAAGTATAGAAGAAGGAAAATAGATTTATAATCACCCTTACTTTTAAAGGGGTAAATTAAATGGGTGGAGGGTATAATTAAAAAAATAAGGTAGAGTAACTCTTTATCAAATTCAAGACACTCAAATTAGGTTTGTCAAAATAAGAAGACTTTTGACATTAAGGACTCTAAATAACTTCTAGCCACACAAGTTGAGGGAAATAAAATGAATTATGTAGATCATCCCATGAAGGTTATATGCATTAAGAATTAAAATAGACCTACCTTCCCACAACATGTTCCCCATTCCTCAGGACCCCTTATAGATTCATCAATCTGTTGTGAATATTAGGTACTTGTGTGAGAAAGTAAGTAGCACCATAGAGTTTGTTGAATTCTCATACTCTATTATACTGGCCTACCATACCCCAATAAACCTTGATTTTATCATGAGGCTAACTATTGAGTTTGAGATTTGATTGGAAATAGGAGATGTGCTTTGAATCACATCTTTTGGTGTGATTTGAATTTTTTTACTATGTATGTTTCATTTTATATCATTGCCTTTTGTGTTAAATTATTTGGATTTTAACTTTCTTGATGGATTTTTCTATTCCTCCTCCACACATGTTTGTAAAATGAAACATGGGTGCTAAAAATAACTTTAATTTAAAGACTTTATACTTGGTTTCAAATAAAGATAACTTTAGAGAGAATGGTGTCTACGAGTCTAGTTAATTTAGGTGAAATAAAAGTGTTATCTTGATTTTGACCTTGTTTTATCCAAAGTGGAGTGAAAGGAAAGGAATGAAAGAGGAATGAAAGATGAAACAATTTGAATTTCTTAAAATCATAAAAAAATGTGACCAAGGGTGAAAAAGGGATACAATGATAGTAAAATGTGATTTCTTATCATAGGAATGAGGGAAATGTAGGAAAACATGCTAACACAGTTTATTGTGAAAATTTGATCTACAAAAGAAGTAAAATCCAAAGTTGAGAACAAGGATAAGAAACTCATAACCATTTCTAGGCACATTCTATAAAAGGAACACTAAATTAAAAAATGGTAATTTTATGAGGAAAGACAGGTCCTATCCATGGTATTACACTATAAAACATAAAAGAGAAATCCACGAGGATGCACAAAGCATGTAAAAAGCAAATGGGATAAATATGGTATTTGTGAGGAAGGCCAAATCCTATCCATGGTCTTACACTGCAACTCACAAAAAAGAAACCCATGAGGGTAAATAATGTATTGGAAAGAAAGGAAACAAGGAGAACAAAAAAAGGAAACCATGAGGAAGATTGGGTCCTATCCACAATTTTATAGTGCAACTCATGAGAAAAAAGAAACCAAAAGACTGAGAAGAAATGACTAAGGTTTGTAGAAAGAAAGACTATTGTAGAGGGTGAAACCCATGTAAAAATTCTATAAAAATTGTTAAAAGGATAGAATATATAAAACATGATAAGAGGGGAAGGATTTAGGTGAAATAATTCTTTAAAATTATGCATTGGTGGGTTCTTTGAAAATATGGCCTTCATTAGTTTGAAGGTGATAGGTTCTTGGACCAAGGATGTCTTTGACTAAATAAGGGCCCCACAATTTTTGGATGTATTTACCTTCTTTATAATGAGTATAGTCTAGTTTAAGGACAAGATAACCAACATTAAAAGTGTGAACTTTAACTCTTTCATTATGTTGTTTGGTAATACAGGCTTTGTATTGGTGATTGTGTTATAGGTTATAAATATGGTGTTCATCAAGAAGATCAAGAGCATGAAGGCAAACTTTACATAATTATTCATTAGGTATGATACCATGAAGAGAGATATAGAGAGAGATAATCTCAAATTTTAATAGGAGTACTAATTCAGAACCATAGACTAGTGAAAATGGCATTACCCTAGTAGCAGTACATATGCTAGTGCAATAGGCCCAAAGAGTAGGATATAGATGAAGATTATAATTTGTGTAGGTTTTATGGATTATCTTTTATTAAGGATTTTATTAGTGTCCTCAGATTATCCATTACATTGGGGATGATAAGGCATGGAAAATTTGTGATTGATTTTGAATTAGCATAGAGTTATTTGATGTCTTTATTTTTAAAGTTACCACCATTATCTAAAATGAGAATATGAGGAACACCAAAGTAGCAAATGATTTGATTGAGGATGAATTTTGAAATGGTGGTGTCGATGACATTGATGAGGGGCATATCCTTGACCTATTTGGTAAAATACTCAATATTTGTGACAATAAAGACATGCCCATCCTAAGATCTAGGTAATTTGCCTATGAGATCTAATTACCACATTGAGAATGGCTAAGGAGACTCCACAATTTGAATCTTGACTAGAGGTGAATGAATTAGGTCATCTTGAAGTTGACAAATATTATATTTTTTATAAAATCAAATGGTATCCTTTACAAGAGTGGGCCAAAAGTGTCCCATATGTAAGCATTTATAGGTTGTAGCATGTCCACTATAGTGGCCACTGTAAATGCCCCCATGTGTTTGTTTAAGAAGAGGAGGAACTTCTTCTTTCATAACATAGTAGATCATGGTACCTTTAGCATTATGATAATAAAGGATGTTTTATCAAAAGACATTTGAAATCTTGTTTATGAATTTGAATCTTTTCATGAGAATCAATGTTTGAAGGATAGATTTGGTGTTTAAGAAATTAAATAATGTCTTTGTACCATGGGCTTTGTCTAATGGTGACAGCTTCATTATGGAATATAAGTGAATCTTGTGGTTGAATTGAATATGGGGACTTTATTATTTGGATAAGAAAATTGGAATCAGTAAGAATTTGGTGTGGATGAAAAATAAATGCTAAAGAATCAAGTAAATTAGCAATAGAACTTTGATCTTGAGGGATAGGCTCAATGGTACAAGTGAAATATTTGGAAAGGGTAGTTGTTATTTGATGATACACAATGATATTTTCACTTTTGCATTGATAATCACCATTAACCTGGTAGTAAATGAGTTGGGATTCACCTAAAGCATGAAAATATGTTATTTTAAAATCAAGGGTTGATCTCATGCCTAGGATTAAGTTTTGTATTATGCCATGTTGTTAGTGACATCAAATGTAAGGTGAAATGCCAAAGGGATCATTACCAATAGGAATATTTATGATACAACCTAACCTAGATCCTTGAAGGCATTTGGTGTCATCAAAATGAAGGGTCCAAGTGTCTTCATGTATATCACTAGTAATTTTAGAAGGTTATTTGATAACTAATTTTGGTTTAGAAGTGTCAAGGAATATAGAGGACTCTTCAAGATGACTTGCTTCAAGATCAGTAGTGAATTTATAGAAGTAATATTTAAGATATATGGCTTGATTAAGACCTTTAATATAGAGAATATTATTATTGGGGAGACCATCTTGAAGGTGGTTAGTAGCTGGTATGGGAGCTACTACGATTTGATCATCAATGATTTGTCCTTTGACATCTTTTTATGTAATAATTTAGAGATCAAATTCCATGAGAAGGACCATAAATTTTCCAATTCTATCACTAGGAAGAAAGGCTTTAGAGAATAAGTGACAGAGTGGATCAGAATGAATGATAATATAAGTGGTTTGATAAATCATACAATGTCATATATTTTCAATGACAAAATATATGGCAAGACAGTCACATTCTATTTTTCTATAATGTTTCTCATAGTCGATGAGGCCTCGACTAATATAATATATGGAATATTCTCTTCTGATGTCATCATGTTGGGTAAGCATTTCCCCAACTAATATGGATGTGGAATAAGTATATAAGATTAATGGATGATCATTAGAAGGTCTACAAAGAGTGGGTGGGTGAAGCAAAGATTCTTTCATATTGTTAAATGATTTTTGATAAGGATATGTCCATTTTAGGGCATTACCTTTCTTGAGAAGAGAATTAGCATAATAGATATGGTAAGCCATTTTGGGGATGAACTATCTAATTGCCCAAATTTAAAGGTAAGTATGAATATATTTAATGGAATGAGGGACGGGCATGTTGACAATATCATTGATCTTGGTGGGATCGACATCAGTGCTACAAAGAGATACTAAGAACCTAGCAATTTACCAAATGTGACATCAAAAACACATTTATAGGGATTTAGGCTAACTTTATATTTAATGAGGTGATAAAAGATGATATCAAGATTAGAGATGAGTCTTTCAAATTTTATACTTGACAATGAGGTCATCCACATAGTTTTCTACAATCTTATGGATAAGATCATGAAAAATAAGGGTCATCACCCATTGATAGGTAGCTCTATCATCTTTTAGGTTGAAGGGTATTTTAATGTAATAATAATTTCCCCATTATATGGTGAAATTTATCTTATGTTGGTCTTCAGGGGTAATGTGAATTTGATTATAACCCGAGAAACCATCCATAAGGAACAACATTTCATAATTGGAAGAGAAATAGATGATGCCATATATAGAATGTAAAGGGAAGTTGTCATTGGGACAAGTAAGATTGAGATTACATAAATCAATGAAAATGAGAATGACCATGTTAACTTTATTATGAATATGGATAGTGTTGGAGACCCATTATAAATAGTCTATAGACTTGATAAATTTATCATTGAGAAGTTTAATGATTTTTTTATGGCATAAATTAGAAATTTCTAGTGGAAATGTTTGTTGCTTTTGTCATATAGGTTTGGCATAAGGATAGGTGATAATGTTGTTCATCATGATGTTAGGTTTAATACCAATCATGTCCTCATATGACCATTCAAAAGTATCATGATATTTATCGAATAAGAAGCTAAAGTTATCATGTTTAATTGGTGTAAGTTTATGAGAGACTGTAATTGGTCGAGGGTATGATGGGGTACCATATTTGATTCTGGTAGTTTTTTTATAAGCATAGCATTTACATATTAGAAATGATATGATGATTTAAGTAAAGAGGAAATTATATTTGATTTAGTATCAATGTTGGTGATGAATTTGTTGAAACAATGGATTTTCATCTTGAAATATTTGAGTGTGTGATGTTGTCAAGGTAGTTGAGGTTCTCAAGCATGAAATAATTTAATAATGGATTCATCATTAGGAAAAGTTGTAAAAAGACTGTAATAGTTGATATCAATAATTTTATTACCATGACAATCATAATTAGAGTTTATTTGACATACATTTGTGGCCTTGGCATCTAGTGTAATCTCAAAATTAAGTGGATTGAAGGAAGAAGGTTGATTAGTTTTGTCTGGGTTGTCATTAGCATCATTGATGGGGGAAGAATTGTATGGAATGATTGGTTATATAGGTTGTATAGAAGATGTAGGAATGTTTTGAGGTTTAGAAGGTAAGATTTATTTGACCACTCAAAGGGTGTCAACGAGTGGAGAATTAGTAGGAGGTATGTGACCTTTAGGTGCTAACTCAAATTTAGTGAAAATGGTATGAACATCATGATTAAAAGCATGTATTTGGGCTAAAGTTTTTGATAATGTTGAACATCTAAATTCATGATTGAGCTCGGTCCATGATGTAGTTATCTTCATAGTTCATAGAAATTGTACATGCTTGAGATTCAATAGGTATTTCAGAAGTGGAAATACCTATACCATTGAATTTACATGGAGACATGATTAAAGGATCTTAGAATAATTTGGCCACTCCATAATCATTGCATATGAAGTCATCTTGTGGGTAAGAGGCTTCTTAAGAATTTCATGGAGGGGGGAATCATTGATCTCATCAATGAGGGGGATGGTACAATAATGAGGAAATAAAGGAGGAAGCCACTATGATATGTAAGGAGGTAGTTTAGTAGTGTTGCAAGTATGTTGCAAGTCATTAGGTTAGTCATCATCTAAATCAGTACTAGTGATATGTGAATATAGATTCATGTTAATTAATTTAGGTAAGGAGCACTATTGATTGCTGGAATGGTGGGAATGCGATATTGAGATTTAAGATTTGGAAGTTGAATACTCTAAGGGTTTGGATAGGCTTCATGTTTATACCTTTTGCCATTATAAAGGAACTTGATACAATAGCTATCATAAGAGGTGATAGCTCTCATTGTATGAGTCAATGGTCATCCTAGGAGTATGTTGTAAGATAGGGGTAAATTGAGGACTATAAGCTTAGTTGAATAGTCTTAGGTCTGATTGTAAAAGGGAGCCAAATACAACCAAGTGGATTTGAATTAGTTTTTTCAAATCCATGACATGTTAGGTGGTTTTGCTTGAGATGATATTTATTATAGCTAGGTTGTTAGATGAGCCATAAAGATGTTATGTAAATACCAGACCCTTTGTCTACTAATACTTTACAAATGAGGGTGGTATTGATGGATAATTTAATAAATAGGGGTGGATCATCAGCACTAAAGAGGATCTCATCATTAATCATGTATTATTTGAGTAATTATATGGAGGGTTTAAATTAATGGCAAATGGATTCAATGGTATGCATGATGATTAGTTGAGGCTCACGAGAGGGTGGTTCTTCTTCTATAAAAGATGGTTTTTCTATTTCTTGTAATTGTTGCATGAGGAACTTACGATGATAAGGGGAGGTATGAACTAACTCCATAAGATGAATCTTGCAAGGCATGGAGTTTAGATCTTAAAATAAGTTCCAATGGGTTTTAGAAGAACCATTAGGAGGTTTAGAAGGTAAGTTAGATTTTGGAGGAATAGAAATGGTTGGTAGTTTGAAATAAGGAGATGGTTCCTCATTAGTTATTGAAGCTAGGTGAGTGATTATAATATCTTTGAGTAGTTTTTCTTCCAAATATGGTTTCTTATGTTTAGTGATAGGATTATTGTGAGCCATTTTTTTATGATAATTGACCTTGGCTATGTTAACATATTGAGAATTATTGTAATATTTATCATAGTCAGCGTTAATGGCATAAACATCTTTATTAGCTTTTTGAGTGTTAAACATGGAAAAATATTTTTGGTTATTATAAGAGGGATCTTTAGGAGCTTATCATTTTTGAGAATCAGTGTTATTCTCTTGATGATGGATTTGAATCATGGATTTGTGATTGAATGACTCACCAAGCATATAGGAGATAAAAATTTGGTAAACCCTATATAGGTTTCATTAGAGTGACCGATGTTGACATGGAACCAACAAAACTAATTAGGGTCATACCATTTAAGAGTATTATTAGGATAAGTAAATGGTTTAGAGGGAACTAAAAATTATTTCATTTGTTACACAGTTAAAGGTGTGTGAGAACATCGGGGATTGTCAACTTTGGCAACTTTTGGCTTGGTTTGAGGAGTATTGTTAGTGATTCCATTAGAAGAAATTTGAAAATACCCTTTAAGGAATTTGGTGTTAGGTTTAAACTATTTCATTAATAAGTCTTGATGTTTGTCTTGGTCAAGAGCTTCATTAAGTGTTTGAGGGGAAAATTTTTGAACCTCATAGTAAAGAGGAGTTAAGGTAGTTATAAAGAGTTTAAATAGATTATCATTAGTCATGTTATGGTTAGCCTTATGGGACAAATATTTCCATCACTTGATAAAATCAAGAGTTGATTCAGTGGGAGATTACTTAGAATTGATGAAATGGCTAAGGAAATTTTTAGGAAGATCATTATGTTGAAACTCTTTAACTAGAGGATTGATTAAATATTCTAGTTTCCATATGGAATGTTGGGTAAGTTGGGTGTACCATTCCAGTACATCTCTAGTGAAGGTTTTAACTAAAATTTTAGTTGTGGTAGAAGTATTAGTTTGGATCCACTCTTTGTAAATATTTTTAAATACCTTGAGGAAAGATGCAGGGTCTTTAGTCCCATAAAATTTAATAGTTGGAGAGATGTTACCAATATCAATAAAAATAATGAATTTAGATAAGGCTCATTTTGTATGTTTTGAAGCATCTTATTATTCATGATAGGTTTGGGAATGATATTTCTTGAAGCATCTCTAAGAGGTAGAGGAATAAATTTTTGGTTATTTTGAGGGAGTATAATAGGAGGTTGATTATCTATATTGATCAAATGATGTTGTAGTTACATCATTTGGGAGGTGTTATATGTTTGCATTATGTTCATTTTTTTTATTATATGTGCAAGGATTTTAGTTGTATCAATTGGTGAGTTGGTGTTTGAAGTAAGACTCCATAAATTGGTATTAGGGGGAGGGTTGTTAGGAGGTAGATTACTAGTGGGGTTGTCAGATAGACATATGTCAATCAACCCCACATTATGAAGAGATGCTTGAATATGGGAATTGTCTTGATAAGTAAAAAAAGGATTTGATCCACCTATCTCATTTTAAGTCATGATTTGAACCATGTTGCATTCCAAAGATGGAGGGGAAGAAGTAGTCTAAGAGTGAGGAATCTCTTAGGATGTAGATAAAGGAAAAAAGGATCACCCCATATAGTTTCTAAATGGATTCAAATTATCCAAAAAGATTTTTGTAGGGGATTTCATGATGTTTGATGAAAGAAATAGAATTTTTAGAAAAGAGGAAGGAGAATCGAGGACAAAGTCAGCCAAATAGAGAACAGAGTCAAACAACAAGTACATAATCAACTAGGTTGATAGGGTAATACTAATATATAGGCTAAAAATATTACACAATCATATGGGTCAACTATGTACCAATAGACAAGGGATAGAACAAAGAGAGGAATACATAGTCATTTAGGTTGACTGTGTATTATAGATAGGAAGATGAGAAATAGTCTGTAAGAGACTATATCAAGAAATATAATAGTGTTATAAAATATGGGGAAATTTCAAGATGGATTTAAGCAATAATGAAAGTAAACACACAATCAATTGGATCAATGTGATTGATGCAATTGGGTCACACAGTACAAACCTTGTACCAATGATAGCCAATGCAAGTTTGGAAATACAACACATAATGATCAAATAACAAGCATCAACTAAAAATTAAAGGCTAACTAATTGGTCACCCTAAGTGTTATTATATTATTAGAAAGTTTTACTTTTAATGTGATAGGAAAGTTAGATAAAATAGGGAACTAGAAAGTAGTCTAAAGTTGGTTTTAGGATGTTTGGATTGAAAGGGATTTGTATTTATAATGATACTAGATTGGTATTAGGGCCTAACCCCTCACCATATAATAGTGATAAGGGTGTTAGGTGCTTTTCCAATATATGTATACATAGATAATTTTTAACTTTTATTAAATATTGATGTTTTTAATTTTGTAGGAACCCATCAAGTCTCAATCTCTCTGAGTTCATGCCCTAAGGGGTGCACCAAGAAAGGAGTGGGTAGAACATTGGTGATTCATAGTATTAGTGTTCCTTATTTCCACTTATAAAAAATCAAAATAGCTCTAAAAACATTCCCCTAAGCTATTACTCCTATTTTGCACACTCTTCTAATATTTTACCACCTTTTGTACCCATTTTCTTAACCTAAAACCCCTTTTAATGGTTTATAGTACTAGTTCAATTCGGTTAACCATTTACTCTTATTGGTAAAACTCATTTAGGGTCTTAGTCAGCTCTTGGCCAACCTATCCTATGACTTAGTGAGTTTTTGTCAATAATAGTACTAGGTCAAGTAGGTCGACTTTGTTAGCCAAAACTTTTGGAAGGGATTAGGGTTAAAAACACCTATATATAAAATATCATTTCATAATTATTAAAGAGACATCAAGAGTTATTATTCATTTAGGCTTCTTTACAATCTGCTCTTCCACCATTCTACTCGAGGAGTCTTAGCTTAGGGTTTTTACTTGGAGAATTTAGTCTTGTGGAGAAGTCTTAAATGCTTTAGCCTTTCTTAGTGATCTTTAAAAACCATAACAACCTCTTGAGAAGCCCCTTTGGCCAAGGGAGATATTGAGTCTCGATGGGTTTATATTTTAATAAATTATTCTCTAACTTTGATCCTCTCTTTAGTAGATAGAAGTAGCATAAGTATTAAATTTTGAATAATATTACTCTTCTTCTCCATGCATTAGAATCTTACCTATACATAGTTTAATTAGGATTCTATTATGCATGTTTATTTTCATTTGTTTACTAACCCCCATATTGTACCACAAGATTTAGTGAGCACTAGATTATATTTTTTTTGCTTTACTTATTATTAGTTTAGTGAATATAAAAACATAGGGTTTAATTAGGGTTATTGCATGATTTTTCTTGACTAGATGCTTTAGAACCCTCCTTAGTGATATTGATGTGATAAGAGATCCCCTAATCAAGCCTATAAAATCCAAATATTGGTCATTTTATCAATTATCTAATGTATCCCAAATTAGAAGTGTAAGTAGGATCTATTTTCTCTAAGCTAGAATTAATTTATAGATCTGATGCATTTTTGATTGCATACATTCTAGTGAACCCAATATGAATCTAACCCTTATAGGTTTTCTTTCACATTTTATGATATTAGGTTGATAGGGTTGGTATAGTTTCTAACTTTTGTATGCAGGTTTAACACATAGTCACATCAAAAATAACTTTATTCTTTCTATGTAGGTCTTCATCAGATATAGGTTACTAGGTCAAACAGGTTGACACAATACTCTTATTCACTTCTATAAAACATACTAGGTTGATCAGGTTGGTATAGTATTTCAGATAGCTTCTAGAGAATATACTAGGTCGACTAGGTCGGTATAGTCATCTTGACAAGTTTCAACAAATAGGGAATTATAGAACTAGGTCGACCCAGTCCACACAGTTGGTAAAATTTTTAAGAAATATTCAAGGCACTTCAATAGAAATTTCATAGTCCTCAACATCTTTCAACCAACAAGTTCCTTTCTTTCTCTCTTTTTCAATTTAGTTCTTCCTTTTAATTTTATTTTACATAGTTTACAGTCTTTAAAACTACCCTCATACAGCAAACTAGGTCGACCTGATTGACCTAGTTTTATATTTTAGCTTTTTCTAAAATACTAGGTCAACCTTGTCAACATAGTTCTTAAAGTCCCTTGATTTTATAGTATAGTAGCGACACTATCAGCTCTATTCTATAATGTTTACATACATTATTGTCTAAACTGACACTATATTGTGTTTTAAATTGGGAATTAACAATTCTATGCTAGTAATTAGTTCATACTTTCACTTTCAATTATTTGCATGCTTAGATTAGATCACATAGTCTACTTAGGTGGTTTTTCAATAAACCATTTAGTTACACTATTTTTCTCTTTATTGCACACACTACCAAATCACATAATTTCAAAATGCATTTAAACATTTGTCTACCCAAGGCCTACCTACTTGAATTTCATCACTAAAGGGGAAGTTGACTTGGTTTTTTGGGCAAGTATAAACATGTGGTTTATGGTATATATTGTAAAATCACACAACACCATTATCATAATGGGATTGTGAAGTGAGGGGGTAGGCCCTAATACCAAGCCAGTACCATTACCAACATAGATCCCTTTTAGCCTAAATGTCTTGAAACCATTTGTAGATTGCTTTCTAGTTCCCTAATTTTAGCTAACTTCCCTATCACACTTAAAATAACACTTTATAAATCTAAAAAAATTAGGATGACCATTTAGTTAGCATTTACTTTTCAAGTTAACTAATTTCTCTTTTCTTATTGTATGTTGTATTGCAAAAATTTGCATTGGCCATCATTGGTACAAGGTTTTATACTTTATGCCTCAATTAGATCATTTTATTTGACCCAATTGACTATGTGTTTTCTTTCATTTATTGATTTCAAGTACATTGCAATACCTTTCCCTATTTTTAGTACACTATCATTCTATTTGACACAATCTCATGTAGACTATTTTTCTCCCTACCTATGGTACTAGGTCAACCTAGTCAACTTTTTATCTCTATTTAATAGTCAGATTATAGTACTAGGTCAACCCTATCGACTATGTACTCTTATCAATCTCTATTTTTCCCAATTTATAGTACTAGGTTGACCCAGTCGACTCTATACTCTTACTATCTATATTGTTTATCTAACACAATTCTCCATTTTTCCTTAACATTTTATTCATTTATTCAAATCATCATGAAATCCCCTCTCATAATCTTATTGGATAACCTGAATCCATTTAGACATTATATGGGGTTCTCTTTGCTTCTTATCTTTTCCTATCTTTTCTTCATATTTTTATTTATTTCAATATCTTGTAATTCCCATCCACACATTTATCTAGCGTTTGGAGCATCTTTTGATGCCCACCCACATATCATTTTAGAATTTGGGGCATCTTACGATGTCCATCCCTTCATCCACTTACCCTTTGGGGCATCTTCTGATGCCCACTCTTATTCTCTATTACATGATGCCAAACTAATTCAACTTCAAGAAACCTTTTTGGACACATAGGATTAACTCTCACATGCTCATCCTTGATATATATGTTAACATAGATTCCTTCCCTTATTTTTATGCTTTGTATATGCTATCTATCTAACACTTTTTGTAGGTTACTTGCATGGGTCTCACCCTCTAAAATATTTCTCTCTTTTTACAAACCTTAGTCCTTCCTTTTGGTCTTTTGGTTTCCATTTTTCTCATGAGTTACATTGTAAAACCATGTATAGAACTTGGTCTTCCTTATGATGTATTGTTATCCTCTTTGTTTTCATACTTTTTACACACTTTTTGGCACCCCTTGGGTTTCTATTTTGTGATTTACAATGCAATACCATGAATAAGACTTGGCCTTCCTCACAAAAACCATATTTTTCTTACATCATATATTTTTCCAATACTTTTTGGCACCCTCACGGGTTTATATTTTACGAGTTTAAATATAAGACCATGGATAGGACCTGGCCCTCTTCATAAAATCACCATCTTATCATTCCTTTTATCGAATGTGTTTTTTAATGGTTATGAGTTTTTTATTCTTGTTCTCAACTTTAGCTTTTATTTATTTTTCATAGATAAAATTTGCACAACAATTTATTTTAGCATTTTTCCTCCATTTCCCTCATTCTTATGATAAATAATCACACTTTTATATCATTTTATTTCTTGTTCACCTTTTGTCACATTGTAATTTGAAGTGATTCAAATTGTTCCATGTTTCATTCCTCTTGATTTCGTTTCCTTTCATTCCACATTGGATAAAACAAGGTCAAATTTAAGATAACACTTTAATTTCACCTACATTTATGAGACTCTTAGACACCATGCTCTCTAAATTATTTTTATTAGAAACCAAGTCCCAAACATTCAAATGAAATTCATCTTTAGCACCCATGTTTGGTTATATGAATCCATATGGAGGAGGAAGAGAAAAGGCCATCAAGAAATTTAAAATCCAAATCATTTGAAACAAAAGGCAACATACAGATCTCAAAATTCAAAATCACACCAAAAGAAAACTAATTATTAACCATGTATTTATACTTGGCCAAAAAACCAAGTCGGTTTCCCCCTTGGTGATGAAATCCAAGTAGGTATGCTTTAAGAAGAGAAGTGTTTAAATGTTTCTTGAATGTTAAGTGATTTGGTAGTGTGTGAGAAAGAGTAAAATAGTGTAACTAAAATTCTAATTTAAAAAACCATCTATTTAGACTATGTGAGTTATTTTAAGCATGCAAACATCTGAAAAGGAAATGTGAATTAATTACTAATAAATAGATGTTAATATATTGATTAAGAGTAGTATAAATTTGATTCAGGCAACACTGTATGCAAGCAATATAAAATAAAGTCAATTGGGTCATTACTATTATGTGGAATCAAGGTCTCTAATAATAGAGTTTAATAGGTTAACTATGTCTCTTAGACAAAAGGCTGACTACAAAACTAAGTTGATCAAGTTGACCTAGCTAGCTATAGGGTTACATCTTTAAATACTACCAACTTGTGAAAAATAGACTGAAGGAAGAACTAAAATGATAGAGAGATGAAAAGGAAACCTTGGTGGGTTTGAAGATGATTTACATTATAAATTTTTATGTTGTAATGCTTTCATTTCTACTTTCAAATTATATAAACTAGGTCAACTAGTTTGACCAAGTTTTATAAAATATTGTGTGCTAAAGAAGAAATAATGAACTATGTTGACCTATTTGACAATATTTATTGACCTATATGTTGACAAAAGAAAATAGAAGATAGATTCATCCTATTCAATAGTGTATGCTAATCTAGAAATAAATATGAATACTATATTGAACTATTAATTCTAGTAACATGTAGTTGATGAAGACCTACAAAGATAGGACATATTCATTTTGAAGTGATTATGTGTTAAACCTACACATAAAAATTTAGAACTATATTGATTGGTTTGATACAATACTAAAAATATGGAAAAATATAATAAAATTATAAAAATGATGGTGTGAAAGAAAACTTTCAAGGGTTAGATTCACATTGGGTTCACCAGAATATATGCAAAGGAAAATTCAACTGATCTATAAATCAATCCTAGCTCGAAGAAGATAAATCCTACTTACACTTTTGATTATTGATACATTATATATTCAGGGTCATGACCAAGATGGATCCACTAAATCCAAGGGATATCTTATCACAATAATATCACTAGGGAGGGTTCTAAAGCCTCTAATTAAGTAAAACTATGCAATAACCCTAATTAGGTCTTATGTTTTCATATTCACTAAACTAATAATGAGTAAAGTAAAATCTAATCTAATCTAGTGCTCACCAAAGCTTGTGGCACAAAATGGGGTTAGTAAACATAAAATTAAACTTGCATAAGAGAATCCTATTTAAGATATGTATAGACAAGACCCTAATACATGGAGAGATCAATATATTCAAAATCCATTACTTATGCTACTTCTATCTACTAAATAGAGGAGTAAAATTAGAGATACTTATCTTGAAGACAAACATGTCAAGACTAAATCTCTCCCTTGGCCAAAAGTGATTCATAAGAGGTTTTTACAGTTGTAAGGATCACTAAGAAAGGCCAAAGCATCCAAGACTTTTCCACAAGATAAAATTCTTCTTCAAGTAGAAACCCTAAGCTAAGACTCTTCAAGTATAATGGTAGAAGATAAGATTGTAAAGAAGCATAAATGAATAATTAACTCTTATTGTCTCTCTAAGAAATGATGAAATGGATGTGTTTATATAGCTAAATTTAACCCTAGTCCTTTTTAAAAGTTTAGTGTTAGAGGTATAATCATTGAGAGGGGGGTGAATCAGTGAGCCCAAATAATCCAAGTTCAATTTCAAACACTTTAAAGTTCTTAATCAATTACCATATGCATTCATGAAGCATACACAACATTCATAGTAATGTGAAAGAGATACAATACAAAATCAATCACATAACATATGACATGTGTGTAAAACCCTCTTGGGGGATAAAACCCACTAGAACATGTATTAAACTACTATCTTATAATAATAATAATAATCAATTTAGACCAGTTTTAACTGATCAAGGAACTACAATCCCTTATTTATTGAGACTACAATCCCACAAGGTGATACCACACCTATCTAGTTGAGTTGTAATAATAAATAGAACCTTAGTAAGTTTCACCTTGAAAGGAGGCTACAACCCCATAGATGTTGAGTTACCACAACACCTATGAACTAATGTCTTTAACACATGATGATAGACCTTTGATCATTATTCTTCACCTTCGTTCATGCTTGATCTACAAGATCACTATTATACCAATATAATTATGACCTAAAAGTCATACAAATAGTTCTAAATCTGATCTACACTTCAACTCATCTACTGGGCACTCTACCTCTCCTTCATTCCACAATTCACACACACAAGCCTCTCACAAATCTCTCACCGGTCTCTTTTCAACTCTAGAAACCAACACATTTGGTTTCACCATTTATAGAGATATCATGATTATCAAGATCTTGGTTGGCCATTATTCATGACTTAACCCTTAATTTATATATAAAATTAATACATAGCTCAATACAATCTTTATAGGTTGGCCAAAGCATCTATGGGTTACCCTTAAACAGTTACACCTTTCGTATAGGTCTTATGGAGACCTATTCACCCATTTAGCACTTCATAAAACAAAAATGAACACAAAACCACTTTAAATTATTTATTTTGACTCCACATGACCCGTTTTACATTATCAAATCATCATATTCAACTTTTCTCACTTCTATGTATGCTCAAATAACTCAAATACTGACCTGGTGCACAAGAACATCATGAATGAGTACATAGTCAACTTCTTAAGATTTTTTTATATTTTATATGAATGTTAAAATATTAATCATGCACATATATAGTCCTCATGGATTTTATAACACTCCTAAATATTTAATTTATCAATATATATCAAAACAAGCTCAAATACCCTTCTTAAGTTACTTGCAGAACATAGTCAAACACAGTCAAATTTGGAGCTCAATAAATTTAATTTTAATAATGATTAGAAATTAAAATTTATATTTATATATTTTAATTTTAATCCTCTATAATTTTTATTTTTACATCATGAGTAAATTCATCTTGGATCAAAAGATATGGCCCAAAAACTAGACACTAATCATTCCTTTGTTAAATTCAAATATTTAAATTCAAAAGGTCACAATTAAAATTTGAACACCATGCTCACATCTCAATTCCTCACTTATTAAATCAATCATGAAACATTTATCTATTTTACATATCTTTTCTTTAATAATTCTAAATATCTATCAATTTGACCTATTGACTTACTGTGCACCATAGATCTAGATCTGTACAATCACATACCATTGATCCTTGGAAGAAGCTCGATATATATCTCTACTCAGTGTTAAAAATTAAACACTTGGAAAAATATAATTTATTTCTAACATACTATATTAATTTTCTCTATTTATGTTACTTTAACTTTAACTTTTTCAAAAATGACTAAGTATGGGTACCATTGCAATTTGCCTGGAAGGCCAACTTTGCATAGTTATATCTTTTTCTTCACTCACTCGCAAGTTATCAAAATTGGACCATATGATCTCCTCAAATAGGATAATCCAAACATATAAAAATAATATATTTAAACCCTCACATATTTTATATTTAATGACATTAGAATGCTCACTCAGATTTTTCTATCATAGAGCCAACTATGTCAAAAACTTGTCTGGGAGGCCAACTTTGAACTTGCATATATTTTGTCATGTTTCAGTGTTTGAAATGAAAGTTAGAAAAAATAAATTAGGTATAAAATTTAAAAAACATATATGATCACCTTATCTTTAAATGTATACACATGAAATATATGCCATCACCAAACTTCTTACTTGGCTCTTTCTTGCCTCATGCAAATTTGGCAAAGTATGGGAAAACATTGTCAAACTACTTGGGAGCCCAACTTTGCACTCGTATATATTTTTATGAATTTTATTTCATGATCTAAAATTTAGCACAAATTATTTAGGTACTAATTTTATCATAACCATATTACCAACTCCCCCTTACTCATCAATACATGGTAATGGTGACATCATCAAACTACCTACTTAGATTTTCTACTATTGGACCCAAAATGTCTAGATGAAAACTATGGACTACTAGATGAATTCCACTTATGCACATAATAACTTAAAGCATATAAAACATATTTAAGACCTTTTTCATATCCTAAAATCACCATACTCATCCCTAAACATCTCTAACCATGCCAAAATTGAAGATCAACCAATCATACTTCAAGCATACTAGAACAAGCACATTGCACACTTTGTCATTATCATTTAGACTATCAAGGAACTTAATCCACTTACTTGTAAATTTCCATGACATCATTGAAAACTTTCCAAAAATATCCCCTTTTGTCATTGATGTCAACACCCATCAATATAGCAATATATAGCTCATCTTCTTTCTCTCTCTTTAAGCACTCTCACAATGGGAACTTTCTCCCCCTTTGACACAGTGATAAAGTGGGCACAAAATAATCTTGAGGACTTTAAAATAATACCAACATGAGAGGACCATCTTATAAAAATGATACAAACTCCCCCATACCTTGAGACTACCTCTTCTTTCTTTGACAATTTCCTCTTACTCCATTCTCACACTCTCTTCAACCAAGCACTATAACCAATGAAGAAAGACCACACAAAACCACTAAAATATGATGGAACTCACCAAGAATAATTTGAGAGGGACTCCCCCTAATATTTCTAATCCATTGCATGACTTGATCATCTTCAGATCTTCACACACCATGAAGGACCACCTCATAGGCTTACTAGCCTTCTCTCTCAAGATACCTTAAGAACCATCAAAATAACTTCATGCTACTCACCAAATATTATTAAGCCACATAAAAACACCCATTCTCTCCCTATACTATAGCTCCTTCACAAACATATGGAGCAAGTTAATGAACTTGTTGATCCCCGTTAACCAAAGACCTATTGATTCATAGAGAAATAAATGATACCCAAGATTTTTCTTAGATACTCAAAAGTAGATTTTGACAATGGTTAGGTCATAATATCTTAAAGTTACTCTTTTGTAGGCACATGATCAAACTTAACACATTGATTAATCACTTATTCTCTCAAGAAATGATATCTAATAGGAATCTATTTATTTTTTGAGTGCATAACAGGATTCTTTGAGATACTAATTACACTAGTATTGTCATAATAAATAAGACAATGTCTATTTTATCTTACCTTATAATCCTCCAAATTTTGTTTCATCCACATGAATTATGTGCAATAAGAGGCATCTACTATATACTCAACATAGTTGATAGAGATACTGAGGCTTGCTTTTTGCTTAGCCAAAATACCAAGCATTCTCCAATGAAGAAGACCCCACCACTAGGACTCCTATCATCCACACATCCTGCCTAATCAACATCAATATATGATTTCAAAGAGAATTATTTACTCCTAGGATACCATAAACCATAGTCTATGGTGCCTTTGAGATATCTCAAGATCTTTTTTATTGCTTTAAATTGAGATTCTCTAAGGTCAGCTTGGAACCTTCCTACAAGGCATACTTCTTACATGATGTTAGGCCTAGATGTAGTAGAGTACAAAAGACTTCTAATCATGGATCTATAAAAATTTTGATCAACTTTTGGTGAGTCATCTAGTTTACTTAACTTGCATCCTATGATCATTGGAGTACCCATTGGCTTACAATCCATCATGTCAAACTTTCTTAGCATATCCTTGATGTATTTATCTTGTGAAATGAATATCCCTCCATTAATTTGATTAATCTATAATCTTAAAAAGATAGACAATTCTCCCAACATTGACATTTTAAACTCAGTCTTCATAGTATCTACAAATTCTTTACTCATTTTATCATTGTCAAAACCAAAAACTATGTCATCAACATATACAACAATTATCAATTGATGATTACCTTATGTCTTAATGTACAAATTACTATCATCTACCCCCCTTCTAAAACCTTGACTCAAAAGGTACTTATTTATCATGTCATACCAAGCTCTAGGAGCTTGTTCAAGACCATACAGAGCCTTCTTCAATTTACACACAAAATATTGATTGCTTGGCATGAAGTATCCTTTACATAACTCAATGTAGACTTCTTATAAGTTGCCATTCAAGAATGCATATTTCACATCCATTTGATATACCTTAAAACCTTTGAAACATGCATATGTCAAAAATATTTTAATTATTTCCATTCTTGCCACAAGAGTAAGAGTCTCATCAAAATCTATTCCTTCAACCTGAGCATATCCTTTACACACCAATCTAACCTTGTTCCTTCTAACTTTTCCTTTCTCATTCATCTTGTTTTTTAAAACCCATTTGGTACCTATCACATTTTTATCTTTTGGCCTAAGAACTAAGTCCCATGTTTCATTCCTTTCTATTTGATCAATTTTTTCATCCATTTCATCATTCCAACTTTCATCTTTACTATCTTCCATAAATTTTTTGGGTTCAATCATGGATAATAGAACTGAGTCTTTTTTATTTTGATTGATCAGCATTCTCCTTCTAATTTGTAAACTTGTATTAAAAATTTTGATAACTTGGGATATGGGATGATCTTTCTAAATCCTTTTAGATGGAGCTCTAGAGTCTTGTCTTTTTTCCTTCTCTTCATCTTCATCATCTATTTATATGGATAGTTCATCATTGTTTACAATATAATTATGAATTGAATCACTTACCTATAATTTTGGCTTCTTGGTTTTCTTACCATGAAGACATGCCTTGTAAAGAGAATGGGGAAGCTTAGAAATCTTAGGCATATGCTTTACCAACCCCTTTCAACTAATTTTTATCGTATTATCCAAATTTATATGTCCAAGCCTTTTATGCCAAATATAGATTTTTTCCAATTGACTTATGAAGCACTCTTCCTTTTTGGATTCATGGAATACATACATGTTATCTATTTTATGAACTTTTACATTTAATATGCCAATTTTTTCCTTTCTTATTTCACATACATAATCATGAAAAGTTACAACATTTCCTTGCTTACACATTTGGCTCACACTTAAAATATTATGTTTCAAACCCTCTACATATAAGACATTCTCAGTCCTAGTATGACCATTATCCAAAATCACAGTACCTTTATTGACTATGCTATCATATTTGTTGTCACTAAATCTAACTACATCTAGGTTGGTCTTTTTGAGAGATAAACTTTCTCTTATCTTTTGTCATATGATTTGAGCATCCAATATCTATGAACCATCTCTTTCTCTCATCATTTTAAGTGTGCAAGGATGCTTGAACAAACAAGACTTTTCCTTTGGTGATTTGCATGGATTTTGCTTCTTTTCTTCTTTAGACTTATTCTTATTGAACCATTTGATAATGTCAATGACTTTTATATCCTTTTTCCAAAATGATATTTTATAATTTTTAGCTATATGACCTTGTTGGTTACAATTGTAGCATATGAGATCCTTTTTGATCTCTGATGAGAGATCAAAATATATATATTTATGACCAAAATTATTATAGGAGAAGCAATAGCCATTGAATACATTGTTCATATTTGACCTCCTTTTTTCTTGATCATTAGTGATCCATGAATTTTCATTCTTGACCTTTTGGTGGAGATTAAATTCCATTTGTCCTTAGATAAGATTACATCTGAGTAATTCATGACTTTACTTTCTAGTTGTTCCATCCTTTGATTAAGATCTTTATTCAACATGTCATGTAGATTCTTGACTGTTGACTCTAGATTTTTCACTTGTCTCTTCACACCATTAACTTTTGATAAAGTACATAATAGATTGTCTTAAAAATAATCCATAACCTCTTTGTCAACCATTATACCTTTGATCACCTTTAAGTGGTTAAACTTTTCACAAAAGACCTACTTTGATACCAATTATTAGAGGTACAATCATTGAGAGGGGGGTGAATCAATGAGCCCAAATAATACAACTTCAATTTAAATCACTTTCAAGTTCTTAATCAATTATCATAAGTATTCACATATCATACACATCATTCATATCAATGAGCAAGAGAGACAATGCAAGATCAATCACATAACATATGACATGGGTGGGAAACCCTCTTGGGGGAGAAAACCCACTATAACCTATAATTATACTATTATCTTATAATAACAAGAACCAATTTAGACCAACTACAATTGATTAACTAACTACAATCCCTTATGTGCTACCACATCTATCTAGCTAAGTTACAACAATAACAACTAAACCTTTAGTAAGTTTCACCTTGCAAGGATTTTGCAACCCCCTAGATGTTGAGCTACCACAAAAACACTTATGAACACATCTACCTCTGAACTAATGTCTTCAACACCTAATGATGGACCTCTAATTATCACTCTTCACCTTTGCTCATACTCAATCTACAAAAGCGTTATTATACCAACAAAATTATGACCTATAGTTCATATAAATAGTCCTTAATCTAATCTACACATCAACTCATCTATTGGGCACTCTACCTCTCCTTCACTGCATAATTCACACATAAACCTCTCTTAAATATCTCACCAATCTTTTTTCAAGTCTAGAAACCAACACATTTGGTTTCACCATTCATATAGCTATCATGATTATCAACATATTGGTTGGCCATTAGGCATGACTTAACCCTTAAGGCATCTATAAAATGAATACACAACTCAATACAATCTTCATAGGTTGTCCAAAGCATCTATGGGTCACCCTTAAGCAGCTACACCTTTCAATTGGGCCCTTGTAGCTCTTATAGGTCTCATGGAGACCTATTCACCCATTTAGCACTTCATTGAACATAAAAAGAACACAGAACCACTTTCAATTGCATAGGTCCACTCCACATGACCCTTTAACATACTAAAATGATCACATTCAAATTTTCTCATGTTTATATATGCTCAAACAACTCAAACACTAACCTAGTGTACAAGAACATCATTAATGAATACACAATCAACTTCTCAAGCTTTGTTTATATTATATACAAATGGTCAAACCTTTATAATACATATAGATGATCTTCATGGAGTTTAAAACACTCCCAAATATCTAATTCATCAAGATATATCAAAACAACCTCAAATACCCTTTTTAGGTTACTCGTAGAACACAATCAAACACACAAACAACTTTAGAGATCAATAACTTTGACTGTATTAATAATTAAACCCTAAAATTTATATTTCCAAATGATCCTTGGATCCTCTATAATTTTTATTTTTAAATCATGAGAAAACTCATCTTTTATCAAGATGTATGTCCCAAAAACTATACATTGGTCATTCATTTACTAAATTCAAATATTTGAATTCAAACGGTCACAGTTAAACTTTAAACACCATGCTCACATCTCAAGTCCTTACCTCTTAGATCAATTACACACTATTGATCTCCTATATGTATCTTAGTCTTTAATAATGTTAAATAGCATTCACTTTAACCTCTTGATGTACTGCACACTGTAGATCTAGATTTGTATGATCACCCATTCACTATTGATCCTTAGAAGAAGCTTAATTTTTATCTATATTTAGTGTTAAACATTGAACACTTGACACCATCTCACTACTTCTTGACATATTGGAAAAAATCTCTCCATCATTTTTTCTCTAAATTTAACTTGTGCAAAAATGACTAAATATGGGAACCATTGCAATCTTCCTGGAAGGCCAACTTTGCACAGTCATATATTTGCTTCTCTCACTCATAAGTTATCAAAATTAGACCATATGATCTCCTCACATATGAGAATCCAACCATATAAAAATATTATCTTGGAACCCTCACACATGTGAGATATAATTACATTAAAATTCTCACACATATTTTTCTACCACATAACCAACTATGTCAAAAACTTATCTAGGAGGCCAACTTTGAACATGCATATCTTTTGTTGTGTTTCAGTGCTTGACCTAAAAGTTAGTGAAAATCAACTAGGAAAAAAATTTAAAAAACCCATATGATCAAATTCTCTTTAAATATCCACACATGCAATATATCCCATCACCAAACTACTAACTCAACTCTTTCTTACCTCATGCAAATTTGGCTAAGTATGGGAAAACACTGTCAAATTGCCTAGGAATCCAACTTTGCACTTGCATATATTTTGACATGTTTTGGTGCATGATCTAAAATTTAACAAAACTAAACTAGATACTAATTTGATCACAAAAATATAACCAATTCCCCTTGACTCATCCATATGTGGAAATGGTGATGTCATCAAACTGAGTACTTAGATGTTTTGCTATTGGACCCAAAATGTCTAGATTAAAACTATGGACTACCAGATGAATTCCAATAATGCACACAAGCACTAAAATCATATAAAAAAATATTAGGGACCTATTTCACATCTTCAAATCACCATACTCATCCCTAAACATCTCTAACCATACTAAAATTGAAGATTAACCAATCATACTTCAAGCATACTAGAATAAACACATTACACACTATGTCATTGTCACTTAAATTATCAAGGAACTTCTTTCACTTGTCTGGAAACTTCCATGACATCACCATGAAATTATTGAAAACTCTCTAAAATTTATCCAATAGGGTTAGCTCAATTGACTCTATATCATTATTAACAAAATTAAATTAGGTTATGGTTTATGTTGGCTAAGGGCTAACCTAGACCCTAAATGAGTTTTATCAATTAGAGTACATGGTTGATGGGTTTGATAGTGTATCATAAACCAATAAAAAGGATTTTATACTAAGGAAATGATAATAAAGGTAAAAATTACTAGAGGAAGGTACAAAATAGGAGGCAAAGCTTAGGGGAATGTTTTTAGGAGATGGGTGTGTAGATAAAAAGTGGTAGTATAGGGACAAAATATTGTAAAGCACCAATGGTTTTCCCACCCCTTTCCTAGTGCACCATTTAAAACATGCACTCAGATAAATTAGAATTTGATAGGTTCTTAGAAGAGATAAATCATCAATAATTGATCAAATTTGAAAATATTATGTGTATATAGACTCTCTTTTAGAATATATAAGTGCATATGAGGATCTTCCTTCCTTTCACCACAAGAAAAGATTTCCTCATGAAAAAAATGCACATTCATATTTATTTGAAGGCAATGATACTATTGATCAACTATAATTACATTCTGATATTCCCAATATTAATCCATAACACCATATATGGAAGATCGATCAACTTAACTTAAAGAGAAAAATTTTGAATTTCATTTTAGAACTGATAAAGACCTTTGACTAGTCTTTTTAGTATCCATGTTAAAATATGATGAAGGAAAAACTTTTTAAAAATATTTCCATGTTTAGACACATAGCATTAATCATTAAATGCTTGATAATGTCTATTCTTAACATCTTTACCTTGTTCTATTCACCATTTCACTAACTCATAAATTTATAAGAGAGCCTCCATTATATTGTTAACAATGAAAATATCATATAGACTTCCCTATTTTATCTAGTTTTATCTCTATTCAATATATAGGATCCTATCATACATATCCCTATAGTCTTTGGTCTTCTGGGACAAGTCTATGCTAAGTTATATAAGGAAGCACTTCAACCTTAGCCACTAACATGACCTTATCCACCACACTCTAATGGTTACTTTTTCAAATTGAGATGTTTCACAATATCTCTGTCACACATATTATAAATTTAGTGGAAATATTCCTAAGATTCCCCTATAAAATCACATCAATTCCACTCAATACACGAATTGATCAATCTAGTAATCACTTCATAATTCAACTGCACACTAATTTGAAGAGCAGCCTTTCTTCCAATTCCAATTATGTTACATTCTAACTGTCATAAGCCAAGTCTAAATATTGTTTATTATAGGTCAAAGGAATCCATAGTCAAGCATTTTAATCAATCTCCTATCAATAGTCATACTTGAAAATGACAAATCACAAATCACCTTAGGTGTTTAACTCTAAATTTAGATGTGTGATATCTAAGGTTAAGAGGTATTAGATTGTATTTTACACAAGGATGATGGACCAATTTAATGAGTGGGCCACTTAATATAATTTTAGATAAAATAAATATTTTGAAGTTACACAACTAAGATTGCTAAAAATAGTAAAGTACAAATAGTGATAGATATTATAATGAATAAGGAATAATTATACTTAGTTTATTATGCTCATGCAGGTCTAATATGGAATAAGATGTAATTGGATTGGAATCTAATCTTGGAGTAGTCGTCATATTATGTGAATATTCTTTTTATGGCTTCAAATGCTTGTGTTGAATCTAGACAAGTGTATTGACATAAGTATCCTATACAAAATACTAACTAGATCTAAATACAATCAATTAGAGCCTTTTGGGTTTTTTATTTCCTTTTGTATGATGTCTTACGATCATACACATAGGTTAGCACTCTTTATAAAATTATCAAAACCTAGCTTCTTCACTCTTGGAATGACTATGGGAAAAATGGGTTAGTGGGCTCACGGTGTCAAGTTGCCCCAAAGAACCCTCTATCAATGGGCATTGCCTACATAGACAATACTCTTAAGAGGGATTTAGACTTATGTATTTATCCCCTATGTTTTTGATTTTGTGTGCACAAGGATGTAATGTGTGATGAGTAATTACATGTAGTGACCTAGCTTGTAACTTGGTAAATATGGCTCGTGACCTACTCTTTGAATATTTCAAACCTATGGGAATACTACTCCTATTATTGATATAGAAATAAGTATGAATAGGGCAGGTTTTCTCACTTGAATTCTTGATTTAGTGCTTCTTGGTAAGTTATCTTGTGAGTTATTGGTATTTTCTAGGTGAGGAATGAATGAGGGTTGATCTTGTATATACCAATCTATTTTAAAAATATCTCGTATTTAAGTCCTTAGGGTGACATTTAGGATATGTTTCATTTACAAATTAGATGACTTTTGGGCACTGGACACCTTGTAGGAAAAGTGGATACTTACATTGATGTAGATATTTGTATAGGATGTAAGTGTCGAGGAAGCTAGAAAATAGGTACAAGTTCAAAATTGGAAATGAATAATAATGATCAGGTTTAGATATTTTTTCATGGTGTAGAAGGATTGGTCATTATAATAACAATGGTTGGACTAACATATAAGGAATTTAGTCATAAATAGATATTGAACATGAGCCTTTTGGTAATGAGTAAATTATAATTGAAAGGTACAACCATGATGGGTATTTTTCATGTGTACAAGACTAAATTACTACATAAATTATATTTTAGTACCTATATTCCCCCCTTTAATCTAGTAATGAAATTTCTTGTTTAAAGGAAATAAATGTATACTTGGGTGTGTATAACACACCTTGTCTTTGTGTGATCCCAACTTGAGTGTTTTAATGGTGACTGAAATTTAACCAAGATGATGTTACAGTTATAATTAGTGCATGAAATTTGAAATTGAAATACTTTGAAATGCTTGAAATCATAAAGAGCAGGGTTAGGATTACACCTATGTGGTGATATAACCATCTTGCCTTTTGGTAATTTCATTTGAAAGGATGCCTCATTATGAAGCATTAAATATGATATTAAGATAATTCAGAACCTACAAGTACATATATATAGAGATATTATAAGACACATGCCCTCAACCTTGATGTAAAAGTGAGTTTCAACACGTCCATTGAACTTGTTTCATCTCAATCATGCAACCCAAATATGTACTTGATTTAGTGAGTATGAGTGATTTAATTAACTCTTAATATATATCTAGTGATGGTGGATGATTAATTAAATCCAACCTATAATTATAGTAAATATAGATGATTTAATTAAGTCTAACTTATAAGCTTGGTAAAATTGAGCGATTTAATCAACTCAACTTTCCAAAAATGAACCAATTATTGTAGTAGATTGGCTCAACAATAATCCATAAAAGTCTAACCTAGGTGTAATAACAATCCATAACAATATTTAAAATCTATAAATGTTTTGATTTTACAATTTTATGTGCCCCTTTGCATGGCATATGCACCTCATATATGTCTCACAATGAAATTCAAGTATAGTAATAGTATCAATGTATAAAATATTTCCAAAAATGTATATTTGAATCATATACTATGAAATTTGGTGAATCTAAAATTGGTGCAAGTGTGGAGGACATGATTCTATGACATGTCACTAGTAAACTTTTATAATCTAAGAATTAATGTCAAATTTGGAGAACATGGAACATGTTTACATAACATTCCCCAACTATAATCTGGAGATGTTGGGTACTGAATAAGTGTGGAGGTCATGCCTCTATGATATGCACCCACTAATATGCCCCCCTTTTGAGGTGAGTGGAAGTAGAATCTAGGAATTACCTTACATCAAAAAGATAAGATAACTATATAATTTATTTATGAATCATGTAGCATATAGGAGTAACATGTTTAGGTATATATAGCATTGAAGCACATAGTATGTTATCACATCAAGTCCTAAGATACATGATGTCGATCATCAAAATGACTAGAGATTAATAGTAAAAACTTAGCAAGAAATCAAACACATGCATAAGAGCACTCAAAATTAATACAATAGGAAATGATCCAAGGATACCTCATACAAGGGTCATGTTCAAATTTCACATAATCAAATGGATGTGACTTAGTCAAAAGTCCACAAAGCATAGAGTGGCATCATCAAATGTCTATGTACAACAAATAATGACATATTAAAATGTCCAAATAGATAAGCATAGCATGGGGGCCATAATAAATGGGGCATATTAAAATGATCCAATAGGAAATATAATGCAATACAATGGCAAGAAAGGAAAATAGGCAACCAACATAAACATAGCATACTAGTTCTTAAATATATGTGTTTGTAAGTAATGTTAACTACATAGCATATCAAGTACATTATGAAATGTCTAAGAATGGATATATACATGTATAAGTATATAAAATCAAACATGATAATGGAAAGTGATCATAGAATAATATAACCTAGGTGTATCATGATCAAAGAAGCATATGCCCCCAATGTATTAGGACGTGAGTAGAGAGATATCCTAACATCTGTATGTGCATATATCATGTACCTAGGTATGCATGTATCACACTCAAATGAAGTGTGAAACACATGTATATAAGAAAGAATAATATGTTATCTACTAACATGGAGAAAACAACATATATATATTAAATAGTACAACTAGGAACACATTAAAAATGTTTGGTATTTTTGAATTATTTGAATGTTTTTGGTATTTTTGAATTATTTGAATATTTTTGGTATTTTTTTTTTATTTTTTTTGGTATATTTTATGTAAGACATTTATGAAAGTGCATAATTTTTATTTGGTTTTTTTAGAGGTTTGACTTCAAGTGTAGCTATGTGGTATATACTTTTGCCTAGTTTTTTACTAATTGTGAATGGTCCCAACCAATTTGGTTTGAATTCCCCTTTCTTATCATTTTATGCATTGGTTTTTTTTTTTTTAAATACCAAGTGACCCATAGAAAATTCACATGGTAGAACATTTTTATCATATGTGCTCTTGATGTGATCATGGTAAACTCATAAGTGTTCAATAGCCTGAGTACATTTTTTACTCAATTATTCTAACTGATATAATTATTGTTCACGATACTTGTTATCTTTTATAATATCCTTGAGAAAAACACACAAGGATGGGATTTATAGTTCAATTGGTAAAATCACCTTTGTACCATAAACCAAATATTAAGGTATGGCCTGGGTAGGTGTATGAACACTAGTGAAGTATGCTTATAAGGTGTACACCATTTACTAGTGTCAATCAGTACTATATCATTCGATGGTTTTTTCAACTATTTTGACAATATATTTATTTTTTTCCTATACTTATCCATTAACCTATGGGTAATAAGGTGTGGAAAATGTATGTTTGATTTTATAATTATTACAAAAAAGTTTTATTGTTTTATTTTTAAATGATGATCCATTATGGATAACAATAACTGAGGGTATGCCAAAACAAGATGTAATATTGGTCATCAAGAACTTGCATATGTCATCCCTTGTGTTAAACTCAAGTGATATTACCTCCACCCACTTTGTAAAATATTATGTAGAGGTGATTATGAATTTAGGTCCATCAACAAACATGGGATTGATTTTTCCAATCAAATCAAATCCTCATAAAGAGAAAGGCCATGGTGAGATAATCGGCTATAAATCATGAAATGGAGCATGGTTTAGATTGCTATGTTTTTGTAATTGTAAATGTAATTTAACATGTTCAATTCACTATTTTTCCATTTTATGTAAATAGTAACCCTGTTATAACATTTTTTGGGACATTACCCTGCCACTGAAGTGTCCTCCACAATCACTATCATGTATTTATAGAAGTGAAATGTGTGCCTCATCTTTGCTTAGACATAAAATTAATTGACCATCAAACCCTCAAATAAATCACTGTTGATAATACCATAACAAAATACCTCTCATTGTAATTTACATTTTTCATTTCATGTGAAGTGATTTGGTATATAATCCTGATATAAGAAATTATAGATGTCATTGTACCATTTTGTGATTATAGAGTTGTGATTAACAACAAGAATTTCTAGGGTATACATTTCATCTGGAATAATGTAAGGTTCCATAATTGTCATATGGTAAAATTTATATAATCATCATTGATATTAAAAGGAATTAAATACGTTTCACTAGACATTGCATCTGCATGGTGGTTGTCTTTTCATGAAATATTGTTGTTAGATAACGTATCAAATGTTTCTTTAATTTTATCCACCATTTATTTATATGGGAAAAAAAATCCATTCTTTGGTTTGGTAATTATTGGTAACTTGATTAATAATCAACTATGAGTCACCAAAAACTTGAGTGTTCTTGATATAAAATATTTTTGCTATAGATAATCCAATTATCAAGGCCTCATCTTGTGTTATATTATTAGTGTAAAAAAAGGTTAATTCATAAGATAAAGGCATATATTCTCCCTTGAGGGTGAAAATTATGACACTAGCACCTGTACCTGCCATACATATGGATCCATAGAAAAACTTTATCCATTTATTTAAAGATATATTATATGTTTTAAATTCATTACAGAAAGCTTTGGTGATTATAAAAGGATCAGGTAATGGAGATGTATATAATTGATCATCTACAACTTAACCTTTTACTAATTTTTGAGACATAAATTTGAGATCAAATTTTGTAAGTTGCATTACCCATTTAGCTATGTGACCTGTTAGGTAGGTTTTGTGCATGAAAAATTTTAATCAATCCTCTTCAATTATAACATGAATCTCATTATTAAGTAAATGTCATAACTTTTGTGTATTAAATACTAATGATAGACATATTTTTTCCATTATAGTATATTTGCATTTATAATCAACCAGTTTACAACTTATATAATAAATTATATATTATTTGTGATCATCATCATATTATGCTAATAGGGCCCCAAAGGTCTCATGTGTAGCTAAGATATAAAGGAGAAATGGTCTATCTGGTATAGGAGGCACGATACTTGTGAATTTTCTAAATATTATTTGATTTTATCAAAAATTTGATGACAAATGTCATCCTATACAAATTTTGTGTCTCTTTTAACAAACATGTGGAAGGTATTATTTTATCTACATATTGCACAATAAAATATTGAATGGCTTGAATTATTCCTTATAAACATCATAGTTTTTTTAAGTTCATTAGTGGTGGCATATTAGTAATAGATTTACCTTTCTTCAATCAACTTTGATGCCTCATTGTGAAATTATTTATCCTATAAGCGTTCCAAGGATACCCCAAAAACACACTTTTTTGGATTCAATCACACATTAAATTTACATAGTCTTTCAAATACTTTTCATAAATCAATAGCATGATCTTATTAGTGTTTTTATTTTACAATTAAATCATCAACATAGTCTTTGATAGTATTATGAATGAAATCATGAAAAATGTGAGGCATTGCCCTTTGGTATGTGGTTCCTATGTTTTAAGGACAAAAGGCATGATTGTATAACAAAATTTTCCCTATGGGGAAGTAAATTTTATCTTTTCCTAATTTGTAGGGTTAATTTTGATATGGTTATGTCCATCAAACCCATCCACAAAGGAAAATATCTCATAACTAGTTATATAATTGACAATCATGTCAATGTTAGGAAGCACAAAATCATCTTTGGGAGAAGATTTATTTAAATCATGGTAACTTATAAACAATGAATGTCACCATTTGGTTTAGTGATAGGGAGAATATTTGAAACCTAATCATAATATGTGATATATCTTATGAAACTTGCATCTAATAGCTTTTAAATTTCATCTTCTACCAATAATACAAATTTAGTATTTATTTTGTTAATCTTTTATTTTACTAATTTTGCATATGAATAGAGTAAAATATTATGCATTACAACAAATGATGGGTCTATCCCAAGCACTGAAAAATCCCAGATGAATAATTCTTAGAAATCATGTAAGGGTGGTTGATAAGCTCTACCTTCATCTTCCTACATCATTGCATCGAGCAATATTGGTTGAGGATATTTTTATGTTTCATAGTTATATTGTAGTGTTTCTTCATTTAATAAAGTGAATCATTTCATGAAATATGGCATGATAGGGATTGTATTATGGGCATCATGTTGTATATTAGATTCATCACTCTCACCAAATTCAGCATGAGTAGAGGACGTGTGAGGAAACCTATTATTATGATATAAGGAAGGGAGATCCTCATATGCCCCTAACTACTCTAGCAATCACTCATCATTTTAGAACTCATCCAATGTCAAAATTTCTAGTGAAGAATTTACATCAATAAAGTGTATATTCTCAAATTTTAGATCATTATTAGAAGTAGGTACATGTAAGCATTATGATTGTGTCATTATAAAACAAGGCGTATGGTGAGTGGATTGCTTTGTAGTTATAGTTTTATCTAAAAACACCAAGCTTTGTTGATTTTGATTATTTGAAGGTGTAATAGTTGGATTATTTGATTATTTGAGTTTTTATTAATTGTCATACTAATTAGTTTAGCTCATTGTCCTCGTGTAAGAATTAATCTAATACCCCTTAACCCTAGATATCCACACATATCTAAAAAATCAGGTTAAACATTTAGTTAATATGGCTTATGAACTGATCTTCAAATGCTTTAGACCTATGGAATATTCCTCCTATGATTGATATATAAATGGGGATGAATAGGTTAGGTTTGCTCGGCACTTGACACTTTTTAGGAAAAGTGGACACTTATGTCCACGTAATTGTCTATCTGAGATGCAAGTGTCTAATAAGCTATAAAATAAGTACATGTCCAAAACTAGTAGTGACAGATAATGATCAAGTTTATATCTTTCTACACAATGTATAATGTCTATTCATTAGAATAAAAATGGTTAAACTAAGAGATGAGTAATTTAGGCACAAAGAGGTGAACATGAGCCTTTCGGTAGTGGGCAGGTATATAACTAAAAGGTACAACCATGATGGATATTTTCCAAGTGTAAAAAAATAGATTAATGCCTAAATCAAATTTTAGTATCTATAATAAGAAGGATAAGTACATCAACCTAAGGCCCATTTGGGATATATAGGTAGTACTCAAATTACACAAGGTTTTTTAAGAGTAGCTAAGTTAATCCCCTAACCCTATTCCCTCCCTTTTATATGTTATCTCCATCTTGTTTATTGTTTAAAAATAAGGGTTTTATCTTTATTAGGTATTCCACATGACACATCGACACATGGAGTTAATCAACAAACCCTCACAGATTGTCACACATGCCTAAATCAGAAAATTAGACACATAATCAACAAGGACAATGTTACAATCATCAAACAATGCCCTAATGTGGCCTATCTTCTTCCTATGAACTTGTCCTAGCACATAGTTACTAAATTTGATCATGACATAATATATAAGCCTGTTTAATCTATTTTTAGTCACATTCAACTTGTACAATCAAAATTTAATCTATTTAAGGGATATTTGTACATCCTTAGGCTCATTTATTATTTTTATTAAATTCTAAATTATATAAAAAAAATTAGCATACTTTATTTTAATGTCATATCCATATATTCTATAATTTTCCATCTTAATATTTTAATTTTATTAGTTTGGATTCATTCAAAATAAAACTCTAGTGAACCCACTATTTTTAGACATTGCTTGTTATTTGATTGATTTTTGTCCTAAGATTTCATTCAATTTGTGTAAATTCTTGACACTAAAATAAAATAACCTTCAACCTTGGAAATAAATTTGAAACATAACAATTTAATTCTCTTTTATCTTAAAATAATCTGGCACTAAAGAGATTCTCTTGTCACCTTGGATAAATTTTCCACTAAGCTCTTTCTTTCAAACTCGAGTTAAAATTTCTTGATAGCTATACACAAAAAGTTTATTTTATTTTTCTCTTTATTTTTTATTGTATTTGCTTATTTTTATAAACTATGTTCCTGGAGTTTTTAAACTACTTAGTGATTATCATGAAGGGCTACACAATGTTCTATTTACATACATTATGGCATGAGGAGTTTACCCAATACCCATAGCCATTGTACATCACTAAATACATACATTTTTTTCCACATACCTTGTGATATGTCATAAATGCCTAAGATACCTTATTTATACAATATGAAATCTCTCTTAATCATTTTATTTATGGTGCACCTGAGAGAATCATATCTTTGAGGGAAATTACTCTCATCATACCCTCAAAAATAGGATTAGTGGGTTGTAGGCATGGTTCTACCTCTGTAGTTATTGTTATGAAACATTGGTCTTAAACTAATTAATGAATGATCAAGTATATTTAAGGGCCCACACTATCATTCAAACCTTACCTAGATCACCCTCATACATTAATTTTTACTTGTATTGTTCATACTCATTACATTTCTTGATTCATATTATATTTTCTTCATAATGTGATCAATGAATGAATATTTATTTCATATGTTGCATAAGATTATGAAATTAATTATTATATCTTACATTCCCTTATAGTATGTTATTAATTATGCCAGAGCATGGGTAAAACATAAATCAAATCAAAATAATAAATCAAACATAAATCAAATCAAAAGAATAAACAAAACATAAATCAAATCAAAATAATAAAATGTATACTAGAGATCCTCAGGCACTTTCCAATTCTTATTGTTGCATTATCACATCATCTGATTCTCTTAAAAATAAATTTTCATCAAATCTAACATTCCTTATAGAAAATAATACCTAATTATTTCACCCAATATTGGACAAAGAGGTCTCAGTTACATAGAAGAGTCTACCCCTTATGGACAAAGGCAATTCAAGTCATTTTCTCAACTCTTATCTACCTTTAATACCTATTTTTACAATATCCAATCTGAGTTACTTCATATCATCAGTAGATGCCAAAGAGCATGTGCAAAACCTTTTGTGTTTCCCCCTCCTTACCCTCAATATAATTCTATTTTTAAACCTATTCACATTATTTGTCCAAGCTCATCTTAGATTCTCATCTTCATGGTGTCCAAACTAGGAGGAGATGACCACCTTTACCTCCCCAACCCAATCCTACTAATCATAGTGTTCTTACTCCACCTCCTTCATGGAAAGTTTCTCATCCCAAGGGATATGATCTTATTTACCAATTGCATAATACTCCTATAAAAATTTATATTATGAAACTATTACATAAGGTACTAACCTACAAGGATATCTTATATACGATGTTGTGTGATATAATTCTTCCTATAGATACATGACCAGCTTTAGTTTCTTCTATCATGACTACCTTAAAGGATATTGATCATATTTTTACTTTTGACAAAGGATATGTAAATCCCAAGCATATCATTGAGAATAATTTTATATTATTTATTAAAATATAAATACATGGAAATTTATTCAAAGGTGTATTAGTTGACAATGGTTATGGGATAAATATTTGCATCTATGATTTCATAATAAAATTAGGTTTCAATAAGGATAGTCTTCACATATCATAATAACCTATACATGGTTTTAATAGAATCCCAAAGTAAATATTGGGAACTATCACATTGGATTTACTACTGGGACCAATAATGGTGCCTACTATTTTTCACGTCATACCTAATCAAATACAATATAATATTCTATTGGGTAGGCCCTAGATTCATGAAATGGAAGCTATACCTTTTACATTTCATAGATACATTAAAATTTTACATGATATGCAAGAGTATACAATTCTAGTTGATGATGCACCTTTTCACTATTATAAAATGACTCAATCATAACCTGATACAGTCTCAATCATACCACCTAAACAACAAATTCAAATGGCATAAATGCATACTTATGAATTTGGTGAAACAATCTTGTAAATGATACCTCCCAAATTGATCAAATTCTTAATAAACTAGAAGAACCTATAAAGGAAGTTATGCCAAAAACGTAAAATCTTAACCAAATATAGGAATCTATCATAGAAAATATGCAACAAACACCAATTTCCATAACATCAATAGAACCTATTCAATAACTACCATTATTGGTCAATTCATAAAATTCATGTATAATTTAAGATTATTATAACAATGATGATGAGGATAAACAATAGCTTATAGATGAGAAACTATGAAAACTCAATTTCAATCCCATTGATGAAGATGAATACTTATCTAATTATTTATTTACACCTATTGGTGTGGGTTATTATATATATATATATATATATATATATATATATATATATTTCTTACATAAAAAATAAGGGAAAGGCACCCATTTCAAATCAAGAGGATTTATAAAATGTCTCAAGTAGTTGTAATACAATTTAAAAATTGGTTGACATGAATACTTCTAACACAGTGATTACATCCTCCAAAGAGAAGGTACAAAGTGAATAATTAAAGACTCACATAGATCTACATTTAGAATTACAGTCATTAAATCAAAATCAAAGTACTTTGAAAAGAGGATTTCTCAATAAATATTTTTACACAAGAGTCCATATCTAAGGTTTCTCCTAAAAATATGGTTACAAGAGAGGAAACAAAGCAACATTATTATTATTTAGAGCCTCTCATTATAAAACCACTTATGAGTGAAAAATAATGCACTAATTTTGTGGTTACATGCTTATAATAATCTAATATATATATATATATATATATATATATATATATATATATATATATATATATATATATATATATATATATATATATATATATATATATATATATATATTCTAGTTTTTATTAGATATCTTAGATATGATACACAACATCTCACTAAAGTTACCACACCAAAGCATTACATCAAGTCTACCACATTACCAATCACTTTTGATCATAAATTATTATTAGCATTATTTCACATTTATCCTACTTTATAACAATATAATCCAATCCTTAGATGATCATGGCAAATATTAATGGGGGTTACACTCAATGCTACGTATGATTCTCTAAGATTTCAATAAGATAGTGTAACAGTCACAATTTCAAAGGAGAAAATAATCAACACAATATCACATAACAAGGCATCCTCCAACTAATATCTCTATTATAGTTACAATTTATATGTAGTATAATGGATCAAATGGATCTACAAGTGACATCCTATTATGATTGGTAGTTTATAGCAAAATTAGGCAGGTGGATATACCCTTTATGCAGGTGCTTCATGGGAACTTTATTCTAATCAATTTATTGATTAACCCAATAGAATATTCCATTTCTACATACTTTATTTAATTTTTATCCATTTCTACTTATTTTTATGTTTCACTTTGGGTACTTTCCCTCTTGATTTTCTAGCCATTTTGAATAATCCAAAATAACTACCTTATAAATACTTTCAATGTTCCTTCTTGCTAACTATTGCATCCCCACCATACTTGGCTTTCATTACATTTAAATGATCACATATCTCTATATCCCATGAGGAACATTTACATTATTATCTATCTTAAGCATTTTATCTACAATTTTATAACTCATTTGTACATACATTGGGTGGCACATTGCTTACCTTCCTTCTTATCATATTATGTTTTCTAGACCTTGTTAAGGATTATTTAAATCCTTTCCACTTCCTCTATTTTCAAAGCTTTACTTCTTAACACATTTTTAAAATATTTTTGCATTCAAGTATTTTTAAAAATTCTAAAAAAATCAAATATGGAAAAAATTCAAAAACATGCAAATATATTCAAATTTTCAAAAAAATCAAAATTTTATTCATATTTTTTTAAAAATGATCTACAAGCATTTTTCAAATGTTTTTAACTTGTTTCCTTCCTTCATATGTGTTATTTTTTTTTATGTTAGATAAAATTTCATTTATTAATTTTCAATACACACTACATTTCAAAAGGTATATGAGTGTGATACAAGACATACTTTTACATGGTTTCGATGTCAGGCTTCCCTTATTACCCAATAGCATTGCTAAGTTTGGGGCATTTCTTCATTCTCCATGAAAAATTCAAATATGTTATATTTTTTCACAACCTTCCTAATATGTTGAGCTATATATCACACAAATGTTTTGCTACTCACTTATATTATACATGTGTTACATGAATATTTTACTTGCTAAGAATGGCATGAATCCATATGGTGGATTAGACTAGTTTCTTATGTTATATGCTTCTCTCTTACTTTACTACATGATAAGTTAGAACTTGCATGTTTATTATGTGTGGACCTTGGCCTTGAATGTTTAAATTCTTGTGTGTATGGCTTCATTATGCCATTTTTGTGTGTCTCTTGGCATTGTGTGCTTATGTAATATTCACATGTCCTTATATGTGGCCTTTAGGCCTTTATGTGTGATAGCATATGCAAATTGTTTGACATTATATGGCATTATTTATATGTACTTGCTTGTTACTAGAGTTACATGATTCATATCATGCATTACTCTTACTCTATACTCTTATTGTGGTTCCATGATGAATATCATACACATCTTGTTTATGTGCATCAATTCTATATCAATCTAACATATGTTTCATATGATTCAAATACTATGATGCAATCCAGTTCAAATATTCAAAATTTTATTATATGCTTCTATATTTCACATATGATTTATTTGGATATAAGTGACTTCTAGGCTATGTCTCTCATCTCAAAAAGGGGCATCACATTGGGATTATATTGAGAATTCAATTCTTCATGAGAAAATTTTAGATTTATGACACTATACAGTTTCAAAAATTACAACATGTTTCAAGATTTTAAAAATATGAGGGCATGTGACATACATGTGTGCTCATTTCCTATAGTTACAAAGTGAGAAGTTTCAAATAATTACAGGTTTCAATGGATGAAAAATTCAAATGGAATTGAATATAAATTTAATACATTGTAGGGGGTATGATACTCATTCATGTTCAAGTTACTACATGGCAATTTCAAATTTCACAAATTCAAAAAGTTGAAAAGTTTCAAATAGAATTTAAATCTATTTGCAGCGGTATGTGATTTGTCTTCATGTTATAAGTGGATCGCATTATATTCTAGTGACATTTGATATATATAGTTTCATGTTTTATATTTAATGATCCAAATTTAGTAGTTAAACCCCTTCAATATTTTATAGAGTACTTTACACATGAAAATGGGAGTTAGAGCATAAAATCTTTCCAACTCAAGAGCATTCAATGGTTTCTTAAATGAGACTTGATCACTCTCAATTCACCATAAGATCAACATTTATCCAAATGAATAAACAATGGGGCAAGCACTTCTCCATTTCCAAGTTACAAGGTGATTAGATTGCATATTATTTTAAGTGTATACTTTCATTACTCTATTTTCAATTTTTAAATTTTCAATACTTTAAAATATTGGCATTAACTGATTTCAATGGCATTATTTTAGGTGCATTGAATCATCTTGCACAACCAAGCTTCACATCAAAATACAAAGTGTGTATATATAATTAGGTTTACTTTTACTTTAATCTAATAATGTCATTGCATTGCTTCATTAGAATAAAGTGGGGACAAATGCAGACACTCAAAATCAATCATTAAGTGTTTGATAATGTTTAATCTTGACATCATTACTCTTACTTGGTCTATTTTCCATTCCTTTAGCTATAAATTTATATAGGATCATTCCCTATTCCACAAAATACCTTGAAACTACTCAAAACATGACTTAGACATCATTATTTTATTTAAAAACTCATGTCAAACTAGTTATAATAGTTTATGTCCTTTTAGGATGAGACTACACTATGTCAGACAAGGTCTCACTATGGCCTTGTCCACTAGTGTGGCTTTATCCCTTGCCCTAAAACAATAAATTTTTAAATTTGAGACATTGAATTTTAACCCTCATGCACTTTTAGCAGCGTCAGTTAATGGAAATATTTTATAAGGTTGCTTAAGAAAGATAATAAATTTGAATGGGATGAATCTTGTCAAAAAAAAATTATGCAATTAAAGAATATATTCTAAATCAACATATTCTTACATATCCCATTCTAAATCAACCCCTCTTATTATTTTTAGCCATTGATCATGTTTTGGGCACATTATTTGCAAAATATGATAATAAACATCATGAATGTGGCATTTACTATATTAGTTGCAAAATTCTTGATTGAGCAAAATTATATTGCTATTGAAAAGTTATGCTTAGCTCTTGTTTTTACCACATAAAAAATATGACATTATTTACTCCATAATGAGATTAATTCCATCACTAAGGTGGATCCATTTAGATATCTTATGTCAAAGCCCCATATATCAGGGCATACAACAAAATGGGTAATGTTTCTTACTGAGTTTGATTTACATTTTATCTCACAAAAATCTATTAAAGGGAAATTTATTGCAAATCAATTGGTTTTTCCCCATTACATGATCCACTACCCACTAATTCTAAATTCCAAGATGAATTTACTTCTTATAATATAGATAATGATATGTGCACCATGCACTTTGATGGATCTAAATATATTATGGTTGTTGGAGCTAGGATTGTTTTTGTTACTCCATAAGGTAAACACATGCCTTTTGATTTTTACTTGAATTTTTCATGCACAAATAACATAGCACAATATGAAGCTTTAATATTAATCCTTTTAACTATATAAAATCTATACATTAAATCTTTGTGTGTATATGGTGATTCATAACTTGTCATTAATCAAGTCATAAATTTTTATCAAAGTAAATAAGATAAGTCAATACCCTATAAGGATACCATCCAACGTCTCATAATACACTTCTCTTCTTTCACCATTGAGATAATTTCTCACAAGGATAAATGATATGATGATGTTATGGCTCGTGTCTCATCCCTAATCCAAATTGATATTAATGATGATCATGAAACATTTACTATCTAACAATTATGAAATCCTTTGATTGATATTGATATTATCAATGCATTAGAAGTGTTGGCAGTCACATGAAGGGTAGATAATCTTGAGTGGTGTACCAATATATATAAATGTCTATACAAATCTACTCTTTCAAATAATACCATGCAAGAAGATAGAAAGTGGTTATAATTCCAAGTCATGTGTGTTGTACTCATTGGTGGATCCCATTTTAAATGTTATTTTGATGGATAATTATTTCAATGTCTAAAACAAGTTGAGGCTCAAATTTTTATACTTGAATTTCATGATGGCAAATGTGGAGGCCATTTTAGTGGTAAAACCATGTCTTAAAAGCTCTTACATTGAGGATATTATTGGCCAACAATGGAACAAGAATGCCATGAATATTCTAAATTATATTCCTAATGTCAAATTCATAATGATAATAATCACACTCCATCATATATGCTACAACCTATTGTCTCTCCATGGCCTTTTTCTCTCTGGGGCTTTGATTTAATTGAAAAAATCAATCTAGAATGCTCAAGACATAAGTTTATCATTACAGCTACTAAATATTTTATAGAATGGCTGGAAGCTATACCCTTACAATTGACAAAAGGTGAGAATATTTGAAGTTTTTTGTGAACACATGTTATCACATGACTTGATATCCCTTCTATAATTGTAATAGATAATGGTTCATCTTTTAAAAATAAAACAGTCAAAATATTTTGTGCTAAGTTAAAATTTTGATAAATTTTCTCCACTCATTACTAACTACAAGGAAACATTCAAGCAAAAATTAAATAATAAAACAATTAATAAAAACTTAAGTAAGACTATTTTAAAACATAGAACAAATTGATATAATCAAATCATCTACATTCTTTGGTCATATTGCACAAGCAAACACAGACCACCAAAGACTACACCTTAATTTCTTGTTTATAGAACAAAATTTATACTCCCTATTGAGATATAAATACCCTCTTTATGTGTCTTGTTAAAATATATTATAAAAGATAACGAATATCAGGAAAAATGCCTACCCGAATTGGAAGAGCTTGATAACAAACACATACAAGCTCTCAAAAACTTAAAATTTTTATCAAGCATGTATCAAATGTTCATATGGCAAGAAAAATTTAAATCATGAGTTCCAAATTGGTGACCTTATACTTAAATAATATCAATGTTGATAAAGAAACCAAGGGAAAATTTAAACCCAATTGATTGGATCCATTCATAATCACTAAAAAATAATGCATAAACTTATCAATTAGCCACATTTGAAGGCAAACCTATAAAATTTCTCATGACCATCATGAATTTTCATCATTATTATACTTACATAGATACCATTTTTTAATATTTCAAAAAAAATTAAAATTAAAATATTTACAAAAATTCAAAATTACGACCTTAAATGCATTTTATTGTGTTACTAGCTTACTTATTTTTGTATGTTATTTATTTCATTTTAATTATATGTCATATTCCAATTTAAAAAAACACATTACTTTTCATGAGGTATTTGAGTATGACACATGGCATACTTTTACATGGTTTTGATGGTGGGCTTCCATTTGACCCAACAACCTTGCTAAGTTGGGGGCATCTTTTCATTCTCCATGAACATTTCAATATGTTGTATCTATCCACAACCTTTATACCATGTTGAGCTATATATCATGTTTTTTTTTCTAATCACTCATACTTTGCATTGTGTTGAATGAAAATGTTATTTTCTAACAATGAAATTGATACATATGGTTGATATAGACTAGTCTCATTTATTCTATGTTGTCATTCTTACTTTACCACATGATAAGTTAGGACTTGATTTCTTATTATGTGTGTCCCTTGGCCTTATTTGTACAATATATACATGTTCTTATTTGATTAGTATCCTCATATCATTTGTGTGTGGCTCATAACCTTGTGTGTTTTTATGACATTTATATGTCCCTTGTATGTGGCATTTAGGCCTTCAGTGTGACATTATATGCCAATTTTGTGATAGTAATGACATTGATTTTGTGTGCATTACTTTCTAATATGGTGACATGATTCATATCATGCATTACTTTTACTCTCTATTTTTACATTGGTGCCATGATACATATCATGCATATAATGCTAATGTATTTCAATGTTATATATATCTAACATGTGTTTAATATAAAATTTAATGTTATATTTAATACTATAATGTAATTCAATTCAATTTTTCAAATCATGATTACATTATTATATATTTCACATATATTTTATTTTGAGATAAGTGACTTTCAAGCTACATCCTTCATCTCAAAGTGGAAGCATCATAATGGGTTTGTCTTAAGAATCCAATCATTATGGGTAAAAAAAATTTAGATTTATGATAGTATACAGTTTTCATATTGTAATATGATTCAACATTTTCATATTTTTTGGGCATACAACATGCATGTGCACTCATTCTTAAAACTAGTTCAATACATATTCACATATACTTGATGCATATGTAAAGGCATGTGAAAACCATTGCAAGTTTCAAAAAGTTACAAGTTTAATTGTCATTAAATATCAATTCAATATAGTAAAGGGGGCATGATATTCATTTGTGTCCAATTTACTACATGGCAATTTCAAATTTCTCAAGTTCAAAAGTTTCAAAACTTTAAAGTTTTAAATAGGATTTAGATATGTTTGTAGTGGTGTGATTAATCTTCATGTTGCAAGTGAGCCACATTAGAGTCTAGTGACACTCAACATATATAAGTGCACTTTTTATATTTAGTGAGCCACATTTGGTGGTTTCACATCTTCTTCAGTTGCAAAATACCAAGCCAAATTTTGTGGTTTTACCCTTTAATTATTTTATAGAGTATTCTACATATTCAAATGAGAGTTGGAGCATACAATCTTTCTAACTCAAATATTTTCACTGATTTTCAAATTGAAACTTGATCACTCTCAATTTTCCATAGGTTTCAATATTTATCCAAATGCCTCAACAAGGGGGCATTCACACTTCTTTAATTTCAAGTTACAAGGTAATTAGATTGCATACATTTTTAGGTGTACACTTTCCTTGCTCTCTTTTCAAATTTCAAATTTTCCAACACTTTCAAATATAGGTAGTAACTACTTTAAATGCCATTATTTTAGGCTCTTACATTGAAGCATCTTACATAATTAAAGTTCATATCAAAATACAAAGTATGTATACACAATTAGGTTTACATATATTTTACTCTAGTAATTTTATTTCATTACATCACTAAAATAAAGTAGGAAAAAATCTAGATACTCAAAATTAATTATTGTGTGCTTATTAATGTTTAATATTGGCATCCTTGCCCTTACTTGGTATATTTTTTATTTCATTAACTTGAAATCTCTATGGGAGCATTCACTATTCCACAAATTATCTTACAACTACTTAGAACATCACTTGGGCATCCCTATTTTACTTTAAAACTCATATCAAACTAGTTTTAGTAGTCTTTGTCCTTTTGGGATAAGACTTCAGTAGGTTAGATAGGGTTGCACTATAGCATTATCCCTCATGCTCCAATAATAACTTTTTAAATTTGAAACATTGTATTTTACCCTTCCCATGCTTTTAGAAAGGTTGGATGATATAAATATTCAAAAAAATCTCTATATAAGCACATTAAGGTCATTTCAAATACATCTAGAAATCACTTGGAAATTCTACTACACATTGAGCAAAAAAACATTATTCTTTACAATTCTAATTATAAATCATTCTAACAGTCATAGGCCAAGTTTAAAATTGTTTTATTCCAAGTTAAGGCCACTCATTGTCAAGCATTTAAAATAATCTATCTAATTTCATTCATATATAAAATTCAACATTCAGGGATAACTAAATTGGTTTGAGGCCCTTTTGGGTTATATAGACCACACTCAAATTATATGAGATTTTATGAGGGTAGTCTGGTTATTCCTCTAACCTTATTATTCCAATTTGGAATTTTACCTTGATTTTTTCTATTGTGTAGGAGCTAGGGTTATTATTTTCCAAGACTTTTGTGTATCAAATTATCACACACAATCAGATAGTAAATCTTTGCAGACATGCACACACACCCAGATTAGAAAATTACTCACATAGTCAACTAAGATACAACCATAGTCAACAAACAAAGTTTTAGTACATACCTTTCCTCCTAATGTGTCCTTATCCCAACACATTTTTAATTCCTACTTTCAATTATGACATAGTTCACAGATATTTTCAAGCGATTTCCAATCACAGTCAACTTGAATAATCAACAACAAATCATTTTGAGCTAGGTTTGCATATCTTGTGTTAATTTACTATTTTTAATCTCACTTTTAGTTATATAAATTATGTATTTTATATTCATATATGTATATTTATATAGATCTATATTATAATTCAATAGTTTATTTATTCTTAGCATTTTATTGTTAAATAAAAAAGAACATTAAACACCTACTATGAATATCGGGTACTTGTGTGAGAAAGTAGGTGGTACTATATATATATATATATATATATATATATATATATATATATATATATATATATATATATATATATATATCCTATCGAGTCTATTGGGATACCTCATCCCAGTGGACCTCTTATCTATCATGAGGCCAACTATGTAGTTTGATCTTTGACTAGAATAAGATATGTGCCAAACAAAGATCACATCTTTTGGTATGATCTAACTTTTAATATTGTATTTGACTTTTGATTTTAATTAGATTTAATTTATTTTAGATTTTTATATTCCTTATCCATATGGATTTATAAAGACCAAACATGTATGATATAATATCTAACATAAGAGATCTTACACTCAATCTCTAGAGAGGAAAACCTAAAGACCATGGTGCCTAAAAAACTCTAAGACTCTCCCCATGTGAAAATGTTTTTGGGTGAATAATTTGTCAGCCAGCTAATTGATGAGCAAAATAGGTCTTATCATCCACATCAAGGGATATTGGTCAGCCCAGTGTGTAGGTTTACTACATCAAAGGTGGAAAAAGCTCTCCTCTCATCAAGGGGAGGTTCCCTATTAAATATGAGGGACTATATACTATATATAAGCAAAAAATAACACTTAGGGGTAGGGCAACACCATCCATCTCTATTATTTCATATATGATGCTTAAAAATAAAGGAGAAATCTTGGTGAAAACACTGAAAGCACTTCTCTTCTTTCATAAGTGATCTTACAAGAAACAATAAGAGTTCTTTCAAGTAGTGACAAGAAACTGGTAACAAAGGGTAGTAACCAGCAGGATGAAATGGAACACAAAGTCTCCACCTCAACTACCCAAAGAGTGAAACACAAAATCTAATGGGGGCACAAAGTCATCCCAGAACCTTCTACACAAAAAGAAACTAAAAACACACATTGAAGACAACTATAACAGCACAAAGTCTGAAAGTAACTAACTTCAGGACATCTTCTTTATCACTTTCACTAGTTCTGCTTATTAGATTAAATAAACAAGAATGCATCTAGAAGACAGACATAAGAACAATCTCCTAAAATGGCACAAGCTATAAGAATGCAAAGTCTACAAGCAACTTTCTTTCTCATTCAGATAAAATAATATGAACAACAATCTGAGCTCAAAGTCTCAGTATTTACCTTTCAATTTAGAGCAGAGTTTTGCTTATGTGATCAAAAAGATCTCCCTTAAAATGACACAAGGGAATACAATATATAGTAGCCAAGAAAGGCTTGGTGCTTTGCTCCATAGAATTGCCCATGCTATACTCAATGCATTGAATGCATTTTCAATTTTGTCAAAGAGAGCCATGCTAGAATAGGGTGGTCACCTTAACTGTGGTGTGTTGATTCATCTCAAATGTCTTCTCCTAAGCCTGAGTCATCTGGTTTGTCACCTAATGTCTGCACAATTATCCACCTTGCCTTTACCCCAAAGGAGCAAGCAAGCTATGCCTTCAATGTTTGTAGTCTCAAATATCTACTTGGTGGACTATTCCACCTACTGGAATAACTACTGCATATATATTTCTGGTCTTCCCCCTTTCCTGCTACAATTTGAGCCCTTGATCTATCTTTTCCCCTTTCTAGTTCTTTTGGTTCTTCCTCTCAACGGTTCTTCCTTTCACCCTGAAGGTCTTTGAATGCCTTTGAAAGCATTTAGGTCCACACTTAGGCCTACAAAGATCAACAGCTATTTCATTGCCACAAATTTGACATCTTCGAGTCCATCATCATTTAAAAGCCAATGGCTAGTTGGTTACCCCGAATTTGATGGCTGCGGGCCCGTCATCCTTCTTATCAATTCCTTCATGTCTTTCTCACTTGATTTGGCCACTTTTCACTGATCTTAACAAGTGATACATGGCATTTTCCATTGTAAAATAGGTGAGGACACTTGGCAGCTTTTGCTTAACTTATAGAAGCTTTAGACACATTTTGAGAGTCCTACAAAAGATTACATATGGTGGCTTCTGCTGAGCTTTAGAAATAATATAGAAACATTCAGGACTCATTCATATTCACATAGATGATGACACTTGGCACACTCTGCTTACTTTAACAACTTGCCTAGGGACCACCACAGTCCTTACTTAATAATGGAACAAAAGGAAGAAACTGTAGATGTTGACACTTGGCAGCTTTCACTGAGCTTTACAAGGGACACGTGGTGACTTCCGTTGTTTTTTAGAAAAACATATTAAAACCTTCCATGGTTGCCATGTGGCACCCTCTTCAGAACTCTGAGAGAAGATTTTTGAAAGAAGCTTTATAGCTTATAATAAACTCAAAATGTGGATGCAGACACTTATCACGCTCTGCTGAGTTATAACAAGACATAAGGAGGAAACTATGGATGTTGAAACTTGGTAGCTTTCACTAAGATTTACAAGGGACATGTGGCACATTTCACTACTTTTAGAAACAAATTATAATGTGTCCTAGAAGATGACACTTGGTAGCTTTCGCTCTCAGGATTTTTCCTTTTGGGCACTCCTTTAACCGTTGAATCGTGAATCGGTTGAACTTGATAAACTTTGACAAAGCACTTGACTCTCTGAAGCTTACTGATGACGTTGAACCTTGAACCCCTTGATTCCTTGACTGAAAAGGCTTGAAAAATGAAGAATTTGAAAGCTCATAACAAATTTCAATAAGGGTAAAGATTATTTTGGTCTGTTGAACCAAAATAGTTCACATGTTGTCACAAAAATGAGTGATATTTTTGGGGACAATAGCTGGCTCTAGTTGGGGAACTTCCTTCAGTGGAAAACTTGGAATAGCTGAGGGGAGTAGATATGAGAATCTCTAGTGACTTGAAGTATGCCATTGGGCTATGGAATCATGGTACCCAAAAGAATGGTTCTAAAAAATAAAAATGAATAACAAAAAGAAGAAACAAATACTATACAAATATACAAATGTATAAGTGAACTTATCTAATAATTCAAGAATTGAAGTGATTTAAATGCTACCCATTGTGAGGTAGAGAAAAAGGTGTGCCATCATGATACTTCAACATGAAGTTTGTTTTCATCATTGAGCTCATGGATAGTAAAAGGGCCTCTCCATAGGGAATCAAACTTTCCATGCATTCCTTTTGGTTCTCTCCTCTTATCCCACAGGAGGACCTGATCTCCAATTTAAAAATTATGGTCTTTTGATTTTTGGTCAAAGAGCTTCTTCACCAAACTTTGATGGGCAGCAATTCAGTCCACCACCATAGTTTGCTGCTCATCTAGCTCAGTCAAGCACATGATCCTCTTATCAATAGAGCTTTCATATATTTGATCCTCAATTTCCTAGACTAATTTCAATGCTGGCAATTCTAGAGTAATTGGTATCTCAGAATTGAGGCCATAGAGAAGTTGGAAAGGAGACATACTAATTTCCCTTTTTGGTGTGATCCTATCTGCCCATAGAGCATTAAATAATGCTTTATGTCATATCCTTTGGTTGTCATCTACTAGCTTCTTAATGATAGTTACCATGTTCTTGTTGCTTGATTTAGCTTGTCCATTCCCTTGTAGAAATTAATTAGAAGAGTGGGAGAGGGTGATCCCATAGTAAAAATAGAACTGAGTAATCTCCTAGGAAGTGAAACAAGATGCATTATCAGTGACAATCTTGGTCAGGACCCCAAACCTAGAAATGATGTTCTCCTTGAGGAAATTGCACACTACTTTTGAAGTAGCATGCTTGGTTGGGATAGCTTCCACCCACTTGGTGAATTAGTCTGTGGCTGTGAGGACATAATCATGTCTAACACTCAAAGATGGTTTTATAGCACCAATGAAATCGATTCCCCACTACTAGAATGGCTCTTCTATCACCACTGGCTTAAGAGGCAGAGCAACTAACTTGGGTCTTCCAACAAACTGATGGCATAATTCACATTTCCTTACCCACTTATACGCATCTTGAAAAAGAGTAGCCTAGTAATACCTGGTTCTAAAAATCTTGTGGGCGGTCATAGGAGGAAAAAAATTTCTTCCATGGGCTAGATTGTGGAAGGACCTCAAAAGTTGGTTTTGTTGCTCTTTATCCACATAGTGAAGGAACACTCCATCAAAGCTCCTCTTGTATAGGCCATTGTCTCAGAAGGACAAAATTGGTAGCTTTTAGTTTGACAGTCCTCCTTTCTTTATGAGATCAGTGAGCAGGACACTCACCATAAGTAAGGAAATGAGCAATACCTAAATACCACTCATTTGTGGTGGAGACAAATAGAACCGTTGGTGTGTCTTCTTCTTCTGATTCTTCATGCTTTATTCATTTTGGCTTGTTATCAGCAATTAATTGGCATAGACCCTTTCCATGCACTAGCTTCATTAGTTTGATAACTAGATCAAACTCCTATATTTTAGTAATCCGATTCCCCCTTTTTATTCTGAACTCCTGTTGAGTTAGTATGGATTTAACTGTGGTATCAGGAACCAAGGCAATAGTGTGAGAATTCAGAATGTAGAAGCAGAAATGTTTCACTACCTTCACCACTCATAAGCATGCTTCTCCACATTTAATAATGTGCTTTGAGAGGACAGCTCATGAAGGAAATGGGAGATTCCATAGCTTCTTCATTCTGCTGAACTAGAATTGCTGAAAGCATGTGTTCAGAAGCATAACTATACATGATGAATTCCTGTCTTGATGTCCTAGAATGCTAATTTGCATTCTTCAGTCCAACTAAAAGTGGCCTTTCCTTTCATCATATCTATAATATGATGAGTCTTCTTAGCAAACTCGAGGATGAACCTTGATAAGAAATTCACTTTTCTAAAGATAGAGTGAACCGTAGTCTTACTTATGGGTAAAGTAAGCTCCTAGATGGACTTGACTCTGTCTGGGTCAATCTTTATGCCTCCTTTGGACACAATGTGTTTAAGAAGTTTCCCTTCTATTACCCCAAAAATAGACTTCTTGGAGTTTAAAGAAATGCCATTCTAGTGGCAACATTCCAACACTTGTTGCAAGTGGCGCACATGATCCAAGTGATGCTTAGAAAAGACAGTCAAGTCATCAAGATAAATGACAATGAACTTACCCATTTCATTTTAAAATCAAGGTCCATTTCTCTTTGGAAGTTGGCAACAGCATTTATCAAGCCAAAAGGCATTCTCTTATAAGTGAAGGTGCCCCAAAGTGTGGTGAATGCATTCTTATGCTGGTCTGCTTCACAAACTTCAACTTGATTGTATCCTGAGAAGTTGTCCAGCATTGATAACATCTCTGAAGTGGTCACCATCTGAAGCACTTAATCCATGATGGGCAGAGGATAGTTATCCTTTAAGGATGACTGATTCAAATTTTTGAAGTCCACACAAAGGTGAATTTCACCATTCTTCTTCTTTACAAGCACTATGTTGGTAATCCATGTGGAATGATGGATTAGGAAAATGATTCTAGCATTCAACATTTTTTGTATTTTAGACAAAATAGTACCTAATATCTTCATATTATACTATCTAGATTTTTGCCTGTAAGGTGCCAAATCACTTTTGAGAGGAATGTCATGGCAAATTTTATCAGGCTTGAGTGACTTCAAATCATCATATGAGTATGTTAAGATGTCCATGTATTGGCTGAGCAAAGTAGTGAACTTGAATCTTTCCTCAGGAGTGTAGCATTTCCCAATGTTCACCATCTTAGGATCGTCCTTGGTACCTAGATTTACTTGATCAAACTCCTACGAGGAGCTTGAATCCATTTGCTACTATTTGATGAGTCTATCATGTTTTTTAAATAGCTTCTCTAGGGAAACCAGGCCTTTTGAGATTTTATTCCCTTTGAGTTGCAAGAACTCTTCACCTACATTTGCACTTGATTTAGGGGCTGGTTCAAGCTTTTGAGGCTCACTGCCTTCAAAATGTAGCTATTCAAAGCTATCTTTTCACTCCAAGAAGGCAATGATTTAGTTTTCATTATTAAACACCTACCAATGACTAGCATTATCAAGTACACTTGGTCAAAAGACTAGCTCAATAGTGTACTTGTCTCCTTTGAAGTCTGGGTGAGGAACTAAGAGAGTTGTTGAAACAGCCAGTGCATCAGCTCTATCATTGAATTCTCTAGGAATGGTAGAGATTATAAAAGCATCAAATTTTTCAATCTGATCCTAGAATAGATTGTGGTAGTGGCACAATCTCTCATTCTTAGTTTGATACAGGTTTCTCACCTGACAAATCACCAATTTAGCATCTCCTTTGGCATGAAGGAGTTTGATGCCTTTATCTTGAGCAGCACCCAGTCCAAGTAATAGTGATTCATACTCAATTGTATTATTGGTATTGTTGAATTATAATTTGTATGATGAAGGAAAAATATCTCCTTGAGGAGATATCAGCACAATCCCAGCTCCTAAACTGGTAGAGGAGTAGCTGCCATTGAATTCCAGAATCCATACCTCATTAAACATTGACTTTTCTTTAGATTCTTCTTCATTCAGAGGGAGAGATTCTTTCACACTTACATTACATTTTACCAATTATTCTACTATTCTAGCTAAAACCATCATCAAGTTATCACATTCAGGAGCTTCACCAAGCGTCTCATGGACTTCCTCTGTGGATAGAAAGTAGTTACCCATGCCTGAAGACTCAAACAGAATTTAACCTTCAGGTGTTGATGTTTGGGTGGCCACTTATTTTTCTTCCTTCTCAGGGAGTAATCTCTTCATAACACCTTTGACAGGGATTCTCACCTTGGATAAGTCCATGCTCAACTCGCCACCAACATCCTTGCAAAAATTTTAGCCAAGAAGGATGTCGTATGATGCTGGGACATCGGCTACCAAGATAGTAATCTTGATTATTTTGTCTGGGAATGTTGCGAATGTAAATTGAGCATCCTTGATTTGTCCTAACAGTGGTACTTACTTATTCTCCATGGATAAGCATCTACCAAATTTTTTGGTCAATGTGAGACTAAGGGATTCTACCACTTTGGCAGGCATGACATTGTTTGAAGCTCCAAAATTAATGATGTAATTGTTTAGCTAATGTCCATTTATTAGCAGTGAGACATATAAAGGTTCAATCCTACCAAGATTAGCAGGAGGAGTAATGACAAGGTTGTTCTTGGTGGGTGCATTCTTGGGGGAATCATGAGTCACCTTGAGAATTGCTTGTCCTATAGGGACGGCATGGTTTTTAACACATTGAACTAGTTTATCCATTTTTTTAAGATTGGACTGCAAAAATTCAAATTCAGACATTTGAATTTTGGTTTTCTTTATATGATTAATAATTTCAAATGCTTAAAATGGACTAGGCACAAAGGATGGGAGTTCATCCTTTTGAGTTTTGAGAGGGGGATAACTGGACAACAAATTTAAAGTAGAAGGCGTAGGGATGTTTGATGTACTCACCTTTCTTGTAATCACTAGGTCCTTTATCTAGAAAGGAAGAGTGGTTCCCCATTTGGCAATTCAAATTGTGGGCTGAGCTCACTCCTCTGCTTTCTCCTTATCATCTGGTTGACCTGATTGATTCTTAGACTGGGTGAATATAACATATGATCCCTCAACTGCATTACCTTCACCTTTAGGTTCATCTTGATAATTCAAGAAACTAATGTTGGAGTTACCAGTTAATTCTTTTTCTTCCTCAGTGAAGAGATTATCATCATCTTTAGGATTTAACTGAGGCTGGAATGAAAAATCTGATTCAGCTTCAAGATATCCAACCGCTGAGTTGGTTGGAGGTGCTTCAATGGCAAGGTTATTCTTCTGAGGGGGAGGGAAATGATTTGCTTGCCCTTGGTTCCTAGCAACATTGCCTTGGTATGACTAGTTATGGAATGTCCTCCTTGGTGCATCTTTGTATGAAGGATCAAATGACATCCCTTGTGCCATTTGTTTTCTAAGGGCTAGCAATTCATTTGCTAGCTTCTGCACCATTGTATTAGTGGTGGTTGAAGGTGAGTACTCAGAAGAAGAAGATTTACCTCTGTTTGGATCTCTCCTTATCTTTCTTGCCAAGATAAGGTCATCCTCTACCTCAGTAGCCAAGTCTTGAGTAGCCTCAAGGTTTATGTGGCTAGCACGTCTCAGCAAAAAACTCACTTTAGGTAGCTATGAGTTGATGAAGAAGCATTTGAGGTTTGCAGGGGTTGGTTGAGCAATTGCAAGAATTTGGTTCCTCAGCTTGTCAAACTTTGTTGTGAAATCTCTCATAGGTTCATGAGGTTCCTTCTTCATCTGTGTGAGTTGGGCCAGCAAGGCAGTGCATCTTTTGTATGCTTGAACTTGGCTTCAAATTTAGCTTTGAGTGTGTCCTAGTCAGTCACTAATCTAGCTTGCAGATGGTAGAACCAGTCTGCAGTGGCACCTTGTAGTGTTTCCATAAAAATCTTGACTGCCACATCCTCAAAGTCTACACCTATCACACCATAGGCTATGTTGAAAGCTACAATGTGTTCATTAGAATGAACTCTCCCATCACCAAAGAATTTGGGTAAATTATTTCATGAGCTGCGTGGAAGTTCATGTAGAGGTGGAGTGAGATTGAGTGGGCCAAATGAGTTACCCCAGGGGCCTTGAACTGCCATCATTAGATTATGGAAAAGGGGGATAACAAATCTGGGTGGAGTATGTATAGGCAAAGCTCTACTGACAGTAGAAAAAGTAGCTCTACCTTGGGTTGGTGACCTAGTACGGGTAGGAGGAACACTCCTAGATCATTGAACTTGAAGTTGGGGAGGGAATAGGTTGAAATTTCCTTGTTGTACCAACTCAAAGATAGGGTCAACAACATCTTGATTTCTCTAGCTTTTGGTATAGCATGGAGTTTCTAGATTGTGAAACAAATATGAAAAAGGACTGGTCTTACTTTAGCTTGAAGCTTGAGGCTTCAAACTACTTGTCCTTCACCAGAAAAGTCACCAAAAAGATTGTTGGGTGAATATTTTGTCAATCAACTAACTAATGAACAAAATAGGTCTTATCATCCATGTCAAGGGAGATTGGTCAGCCCAGTGTGCAGGTTTACTACATTAGAGGTGGACAAATCTCTCCTCTCATCAAGGGGAGGTTCCCTATTAAATATGAGGGGTTATATACTATATATATAAGCAAAAAATAATACTCGGGGGTAGGGAAACACCATCCATCTCTCTTCTTTCAGAGATGATGCTTACAAATAAAGGAGAAAATCTTGGTGAAAAAATTGAAGGCACTTCTCTTCTTTCAGAAGTGATCTTACAGGAAATAATAGGAATTCTTTTAGGCAGTGACAAGAAACTGGTAACAAAGGGTAGGAACCAGCAAGATGAAATGGAATATAAAGTCTCCACCTCAATTTCCCAAAGAGTGAAACACAAAAGATAATGGGGGCACAAAGTCATCCTAGAAACTTCTACACAGAAAGAAACTAAAAACACACACTGAAGACAACTATAACAACACAAAGTCTGAAAGTAATTGACTTCAGGACATCTTCCTTATCACTTCCACTAGTTTTGCTTATTAGATTAAATAAACAAGAATGTATCTAGAAGACAGACATAAGAACAATCTCCTAAAATGGCACAAGCTATAATAGTGCAAATTCTACAAGTAACTTGCTTTCTCATTCAGATAAAATAATATGAACAATAATCTGAGCTCAAAGTCTCAGTATTTACCTTTCAATTTGGGTAGATTTTTGCTTCTATGATCAAAAAGATCTCCCTTAAAATGACACAAGGGAATATAATATATAGTAGCTAAAAAAGGCTTGGCACTTTTATCCATGGAATGGCCCATACTATACTCAATTCGATGAATGTATTTTCAATTTTTTCAAAGAGGGCCATGCTAGAATAGGGTGGTTACCTTAATTGCGGCATGTTGATTCATCTTGAATGTCTTCTCCTAGGCCTAAGTCATTTGGTCTATCAATTGATGTTTGCACATCTGTCCACCTTGCCTTTACCCCAAAAGAGATAAACAATTCATTCCTTCATTGTTTTTAGGCTCAAATATCTACTTGGTGGACTGTTCCACCTGCTGGAATAACTACTGCATAGATATTTCTGGTCTTCCCCCTTTCTTGCTACAATTTGAGCCCTCGAGCTATCTTTTCCCCTTTTTGGTTCTTTTGGTTCTTCCTCTCAGTGGTTCTTCCTTTCGCCCTGAAGGTCTTTGAATGCCTTTACAAGCATTCAGGTCTGCACTTAGGCCTGTAAAGATTAATAGCTATTTCATTGCCACATATTTGACATCTTCAGGTCTGTCATCATTTGAAAGCCAACGACTAGTTGGTTACCCCAAATTTGACAATTGTAGGCCCGTCATCCTTCTTAGCAATTCCTTCGTGTCTCTCCAACTTGCTTTGGATACTTTCCACTGATCTTAACAAGTGACACATGGTATTTTCCACTGTGAAATAAGTGAGGACACTTGGTAGCTTTTGCTTAACTTATAGAAGCTTTAGATACCTTTTGAGAGTCTTATGGAAGATGACACATGGTGGCTTCCACTGAGCTTTAGAAACAATATAGAAACATTTGGGACTCATTCAAATTCACATGGATGATGACACTTGGCACCCTCCACTTACTTTAATAACTCACTCAGAGCCCACCACAGTCCTTACTCAATAATGGAACAAAAGGAAAAAATTGCGGATGTTGACACTTGGTAGCTTCTGCCAAGCTTTACAAGGGACACGTGGTGACTTCCATTATTTTTTATAAAAACATATTAAAACCTTCTGTGGTTTCCACATGGCACCCTCCATAGAACTCTAAGAGAAACTTTTTAAAAAAAGCTTTATAGCTTATAAGAAACTCAAAATGCGGATGCAAACACTTGTCGCACTCCGTCAAGTTATAACGGGGCACAAGGAAGAAACTATGGATGTTGACACTTGGCAACTTCCACTGAGATTTACAAGAGACACATGGCACGCTCTGTTACTTTTAGAAACAAATTGTAATGTGTCCCGGTAGATGACACTTGGTAGCTTCCACTCTTGGGCTTTTTCCTTTTGGGCACTCCTTTGAACCGTTGAACCATGAAGTGGTTGAACTTGATGAACTTTGACAAAGCACTTGACTCTTTGAAGCTTGTCAATGATGTTTAACCTTGAACCCATTGAACCCTTGATTGAAAAAGATTTAAAAATGAGGAATTTGAAATCTCAGAACAAATTTTAAGAATGGAAGAGATTATTTTGGTCTGTTGAACCAAAATAGTTCACATGTTGTCCCAAAAATGAGTGATATTTATGGGGACAACAAATGTGTAATCTCAAAACTGACTTTAGTGATCCTCAAGTGAAAATGAAAATGTATATATGGGGATCTCTAAAGATCAATCCATATAGAAAAGGTGATACAATGATGAATAAGATTATAGCTAACCATAATGAGGGATAATAGTGCTTCAAAATGGAATAGGCTATGATATGAAAGGTGATAATTGTGTCACTAAGAAAGATGTACTAACCTACATAGGATCTAACATAGGAACTAATTTGAGAATTTATCTCAAAAGAGGGAGAGTATAAAAATGGTCTGAAGAATCATAAGAAGACTAAGGCAAATTGAGAAATGTAACAATGTAATAAAATAACTTGAAGGTGATACCTAAGACCCACATGAGAGATAAAGGGTGACTGTAAAAGGAGAAAATAAGACATACATTTTAAAAAGTAAAGTGTTGAAAATATAAAATAACATGATATAAGTAAGATATATACAACAGACATTACATGTGCTAAAAATAATAATGAAATGAAATACACTCATAAGTGTTTTATCAAATTTTAGGAACTAAAGATGCTAGACCTTAATTATATAAATTGTTGTGTAGAATTATATTGTTATAGATATGCAATAAATGAAACAAATTAATTTAAATCTTACTAAATTTATGAATATGTTAAATAAGAAAAGTACTAAAGAGAACACAAACTTAGTTGGAAACTAAGATGTAGATTGTATCCAAGGCTGAAACTAATTAGGAGGTTATGTTGACTAAGGGTGGATCTAGAACAAGGCTTTGTAGTATTTTTAGAAAGGAGCATTATAACTGGACATGAGAGTAATGTATTATTATCCCTAGGGAGTACAAGTGTCTGATAGGTAATAGAGCTCTGATATTTCTTTGGTAGGTTTACCTTTGCTTATATGTAATGTGGATTATGTGTGAGCTTTTGATCCATTGTAAAAACCACAATATATTTTCTCTTTCATTTAAAACCCTATCTCAATGACACAAGAAGATGAATGCAATCACTAGGTAAAAAGGGTTAGCATTTAAAGTTTTGCTTGACCTCAACACTCCTTATGTTGAGTGAATCTCACATACCAATACTCTAAAGAGGGATCGAACTCCATGTAGTTATCCCATGCTACAATAGTGTGTGTGAAATATTGGTGCAAAAATTTAAATGTTGGTGGAATCCTAGTGTGATTACGTGCTTCAATTTTAACTTGTGGCCTATGAAGTGTATTCAGACTTTAGCTCAAGGTTACTAGGGTTTTATTTAATCAAAATTAGGAGAAATAGGGAACTTTCTCTTAATGTGTAATTAAAATTTTGGTTTTTTTCAATGTGGAAGCCTCTTGTGTGAAAAATGGTATGAAATATGGATTTATAGTGATATTTTAGGAATTCCTTTAGATGGGGCTTTCTAAACTTGTAGGACAACCCATTACATGAAAATAGAATTTTAAAAATAGCCTTTATTTGGTGAGAGGATAAGAGCGATGGAACTAGACAAGAGAGTAGTGCATTATTGTCTAATTAGGGTGTTGTTATCTAAGGAGAACAAATAGTTGATTTGGGTGTTAGGAATAGTCTATGAGTGAACCTAAACTACTTTGTATGAGTAATAGGGACATTTTAAGGTCATTAATATACTTATAATAATGGGTCATCCATGTGAAAAATGAATGAAAGTGGTTAAAAGGTCCTTAAATGAGACATGAACTAAGTGAGTAAAAAGAGTGGTCACATGTGCATTATTTTAGCTTAAATGTTAATTTACATGTCCAAAATTTAACAATGTGAAAAATGTGATATGACTCAATTATTTGCTCATAAATTCCATGAAATATCTCAATATACATCATCTATAACATCTAATAGATCATGTTATATCTGATATTTAGCTCTAATCATAATCTCCTCTACTCTCTCTAAGAGTTATGCTAGGATTTCTTGGCACATGAGATCTATGGAAAAATTAGGCATGCTATAAGGAGGAGGTCATGAGGCCTCTTGGTAGGAAAACTCAATACAAGGAACTTGTTGCATCATGTTACATAATCCTTTGATTTACTAAATGGCTTGGTCATAGGGGAGGTTGTTCCTTTGTCCTCTCTGAATTATATGAGTGTTTTTGTGAAGTTGGAGGCAAGGGCCTTGAGAAATCTTTAAAATACTACTAAAGATATCTACATATGTGTATATGATGTGTAATTCACTAGTGTTAAATATAATAGGCATCCCTATGTTTGAGGATATAATCTAGTGTAATATTTAGTGGTAAAATATTTAGGATACTAGGAAATTGAGTTATTTTAGTACAAAGTGCATCTAAGTAATAATGAAGAGCTCAATAGTGGATTGAAGAGTCTATCTTCCTCCCATAGAAGCAAAAAAGATGCCTCGGATTGGTAGACCTAGGTTGGTCAACTATCTGTGGTGGAAGCTACACTTTGCAACTTTTGTTATGCTGAAAATATTTGTTATGCTAGACATTATTTGGCTAAGTGACCAGATACTTTGTGAAACTCATAATTATTTTATCTTGAATTTAATTAATTATGTGAATTAACCATAATTCTTATAAATAAAATAAAATAAATAAGGGTGTTGTAAATGCACTTTCAACAAGTAGATTAAAGGAAAATAACTGAATTTGATGAAACACAATTATTGTAAATAAAGCTAACTATGCAAATGAAAGATGAACTTAGTTATTTATATCCATTTGATTAACTATGTTGACTAGAGGATTATAGAAACAGGAAAATATAATGAAACTAGAAACCACCCAGAAGTTGGATCTGAGGTTATGTAGGGACATGAGTGTTGATTAGGGATAGGAACATTTACCATTATTATCCATGTTTAATTATTTTGTATTTTTATAGATAATTGGAAAGTATGGAACAATCACTTGCGACAACTGCAATTAGGTCTATGTGTGTTGATTTTGCCTTTGAAAGTGTGTGGAAGACCTATGGATAACTTATTTAAATTTTTAACCCTAATAGGGCATGCAATGATTAAATGAAAAATACGAAAATCAAGGGTGTAGTTAGGGTGAGTTGGCCCCAATCACCACACGATGACTAAAATTTGTCTACATATCCAATACTCCAAGGAGGGAAAACAATTCCAATGTATTTCTCCCACATAGAGTGCTTTATGTAATTGTGTTCCTTTGAATATATGAATGCATATGAAATTGGATTGAATACTTGATCATTTTGACTAAGGCTACATAAAACATGTCTGTGACTTGGCTAAGGACTATTTGAGATGCTTAGAATCTAAATTGGGAAGAATATGAAACTTTTTATCAATGTACAATTAAGTAAGTAAGCCTCTAAATTTAAGTTTCTAAGTGAAGTAATAAGTGACTTGACTATGCCTTTATAGTAATTCAAAAGGAATGACCACAGACTAGGAAGCCTAAAAACATGGAGAAAAACCTAAGGGAGGGTTTAATTTGAAAATGTGATTGTTGTTAGGAGAAGGACATAAACATTGGATTGTTCATGTCCCCTAGGGAAAAGTGTTATACTTTGGATTTAGGTTAAGGCACACATATGCATAGTGGTATTTTTAATGATCAAAATATTTCTATATGCAACAGATGGTAGTCTTAAGATAAAAATAGGTCATATATTATGATTAGGATAGGGTTAAGTAGAAAAATAGGTACTAATTAAGTGCATAATTTAATTAAAGATAAAAGGGATAAAAAAATACATGATCAAGTATTTGTGACCAAATTCAGGTTAGTACATTTTCCCCCATTTTAATCTAGAAATTTAATTGATAGATTAAAGAAAAGTTATACCTTAGTGTGTAAGACACACTTTGTCTTTCAGTTAGTAATTCAATCATGCAAGGCATCATACACTTTGGCAAACCCTAAAAAACACGTGAAGTAGTTACTTTATTATTTTGAAAATTTAAATTTAAAAAAATTGAATTTAAAAATTTAAATTGCTTGAATTTTTGAAAATTTGCTTGAACTTTGACATTTGAATATTGTTTGATCTTAGAAAATCTAAAATTAAAATGAGAGTATGGAAGGAATACACTTTTATGTTTGAAATCAATGTTGCTCTTTTGTGACTTTATTTGAGGTGATTCTTCCTTGAAGCATTGGAGAATTTTTTCCCTTCATAAAGCACTTGGAGAAGATGGTTCCTTAGTTAAACCATTGTAAATAATTAAGGGTGATCAAACCCCAACTTGAATTTTCACTTTTAAATTAGAAATAGAACCCATTGAGAGAAACTAAAACCTTAATTTACCTATGTTGGTTTTGTAACCCTAAGACATGAATGGGTTGGAATCCAAAATGGATTCACACACATAATGTTGGAGTGTGTAGTAATCTCTAAGTTATGTACTATGCACCCAGATTGAATAAACCACTATAGATGGCTTGTATATTTAATCACAACTTTGTTATTGAATGCATGATCAAAATATAATGGAATACACCCATACTCCTACCATTTCCACATCTAGAAAAATATAATTTGAAATGTGTAGCATGAAACTATATCATGCCCCATTAAAAATTTAAATTTGAAATTGTATGTAGATGCTCATTGTAAATTATGTTTAAAACTTTGAAATTATGTGAATTTATATTTTTATCTTAAAATAGGAGTGTATATTCATGGCATATACCACCATAATATGTGCCAATGCTAAATTTTTAAATACTTTGCATCTTTTGAAATTAAATTTGTGCCAGAATTGATTTTTGCTCTTTAAAAAGGCTTATCACATGCTTGAGAAACTCACTAAAATTCCCCAATTTTGAGGTGAATGAATTTATCCTAAAAATTCATTCATCTCAAAATAAAATTTAATTTAAAACATTCATAGTATATGTGACATCATTGAAAAATGTAGCATATGGAAAAAGTGTGTTAGCATAAGTAAAATTTAAATTTTGTATGTAACTCATGAGGCAAGGATTATAGAATATATCATTGAATCACATAGAATTAGAAATTTAAAATATTATGTTATGTTATGAATGCATGATATTAATCATGGCACTTATAAAATTCAACAAACTCACCAAGTACACACACAACAAGCATAATGAAGGAAATGTCAAACAATAAGGCCAAGGGTTGCATACAAGGGACATGTTCAAATGTCACAAATTAGAATATTTCACACATAATAGACATAAATAATGTCACAAATAAGGTACATGTTTAAACTTTTCACACAACATAGGGCCAAGGGCCAAAATTAAACAGCGTATTCAATTATCGCACAAAACACATAATCTCATAGAGATGCACCAATGAAATTTTTCACACAAGGGCCAAGGGCAAACACAATAGATAAACCAAATGTAATCTACTGTGTGAAATGAAACATCATCAAAGGAACATAGAATTAGAAAGGTATTCTAAATTATGCATATGTATTATTATCATATCTAATAAAATAGCATATTCATGTACACTATGTAAGACATAATTGTTAACAAGACATTTGTAAACATTATAAGGCTCAACAGTATATGGGTCATATAATGATAACACCTACATACTATCACCTATGGTTAAAATGCCCCCAACTTATCAAGGCTAGTGGGTAGAGGAAATTCCAACATTTTAGTCCTTAGAAAAGTTTGTATGCCCTAGACAACACTCATGAATACTAGTGAAATACATGTGTGATATAGAAATAATATGCTACATATTAATCATGAGATAAATAACATATTGTAAAGATGTAAACTAGATTATTAATCATTCTCAAGTCCTTTTTTTTGGATTTTTTTCCAATATTTTGAATATTTTTGCATTTTTTAAATATATGTTTTTTTATAATTTTTCAATATTGAAATCAACAACACTAATAACTGAAATGAATCAAGATGTTGAAAATATAAGAAGTTAGAAAGATCTAAATAGTTCATAACATGTATCAAATAAAAGATACTCATTATAAAGGATTGTATGGCTAATTGTGAGCAAGATTCCCCCATTAAAATTAAATTGTAATGTTGAGGAATATATAGGATATTGAAAATGTATATAGAGGATCAATTGTACATCCTTGTGTCATCAAATGTACACTTGTCAAAAATGTCATATGTACAAACAATAAAATAATGAAAAGAGATATTTTTGCCTTAAAAATAATGATTTTCACACTAAAATTGAGTGATCAATCATAAAAATGGAAGAATTAAGGGTTTATATACAAAAATTATGATTTGTTTAAAAACTAACAAAGGACATGATTGATCAACTAGGACAATAATGGTACATGATTATGTTGTGATTTGGGTGATTCTATCATGGAGGATAATTGACAAATTTTTAGTGTAAATTATCAAAATAGAGAGATAAATGGCAAGCTTTGGTAGCATTGATCACTAAATTTTAGTTGTTCAAAACCTAGAAAGTAAAATAAAAGAGTTAAGAGGCCAACAAGCCAAAAAAATCCAAGAGCCTAGAAGAAATGATGAATCAATCAAATATTAAAGTAAATATAATAATAAGATGCAACCTTATAGAAGCTATGTATGATCAATTATGTTGCTAAAGTCCAAATATCTCATCAAGAGGATACCTCTATGTAGGTCCTAGATCATGTGTGTTATAACAGTTAATTATATTTTCATATTCATCATGCATATGATTCATGTCACTCTAATCATATTCTACATAATCATCATCATAATCATCCTTTTGATCCTGAAGTTATGGTATGCCACTCTTGTCTTCTTTTGTATATGTATATGAAAAACTCGTTGCACCATAGATTGAAGTTATCTTCTTGAAATTATATTTATTTTGAGTATGTTTGTCATTGTTAGAACCTTACATGTCATATTGAATTCGAATTTATTCTTATAATTTATCTCTTGGTAATTGATATTCTATTATTTTTAATTATTGAAGTTGTTTCGACCTTTCTCGCTCTAATTTTTTTTTGTGAAGCTTTTTTTGATCAAATTTTGTTATTTGAATAATTTCTTGTTCTAAATTATCCTTTTGTATCCATACTTCTTGTTTTTGGTCCTTTTACACTAGTTATGATTTTAACAATTATTCTACTTGTACTTGTCCCTCAAGAGATGCAATTATATTATGATGGGTTGCTTCACGTATGTATCTACAATAGGATCACCACTATCATTTATATTTTTTATTTTGAGATTTAAATACAAACAACTATTTGTATGATGCCTATTTATTCTATGATATGCAAAATAATATTTTTATCTTCTTATATGAGGCATAGAAGCTAATGTAATCAAATTATTATGAATAATTTCTTTTATAATCTCACTTGAAATTTGGTTACCCTTTTGTTCACTTTTTGAATCACTAGTTGTAGATGTATTATTTTTTGGCTTCCAATCTTGATATGAAGTCTTGTTAGATACAAAAAAATTCAAATGAAGATGTAAATACATGATTAACACTAACATACTATGTATTTTTTGTATAAGTGTTATTATTTTCCCATGATTTGATCTTTGAACTAAAATAATAATTTTGTTTTTTCAATTCCTCTATTGACTTAATCATAGTGATGATTTAATGCTTAAGATATTCAAAAACACAAACCATAGGTACTTTTTATTGAATATGTATACAAACACCATCAAGAGGAAATATGGGAGGTAGATTGGGTTGAGGAAGGATATTTTTTTTACCTTCATTTGATACTATAAGATTGTTAACTAACTCTTGGTCCATCCTAACTTATGAACATTGATAACTGACTGTCTTTCTTCTTTGAAAGACCATTACTTATTTTAGTTGTAATGCCCTTTCAAAGAGGGGAAAAATGTATACATCTAAATTTTCTTGCTTCTTCACATTAATTTCATCTTAGTGTCATATTATTCACCCATCATAGTCATTAGTCTAATATCCCCTTCATCCTTCATGTCATACACTAACATTACCCCTTTTCATATTAATTTATCATATCATTAGTCTTTTATTATCATGTCACTTACCTACTAACCATATTTTATCCATATTGTCAATTCTTGAGTTCCTCATTGCAATCTAACATTATCAAGTGCAAGCATTTTATCACCTTGGGGCATATCTACTCATTTCCAGGTAGATTATTTGTTATATTGAGTTATTATTGCTCTTATTTAAATCACTATATTGCATTCAATTTTATTTCCTTTCCTAATACTGAATTTTATTTGATTTTAGAATTAATTTCTAGTCATTGGTTTGTCATTTGCATTTCAAATTATGATTCCAAATTTCACCTATTACATAATGGTGACCATGGGGGGACTGAGCATTTTACCTAATTTCTCATTAATATTTTATTATTAAAATAATATTGTTCAAGGTTCTTGAATTTATTTTTAGTGTTGTATTTTAGTTTATAAATTATGGTAATAATAATAGGGTTTTTAATTTTTGGTTTTGTATTAAAATTTTATTATTTGTGATTTTCATGAGAATGTAAATTTTATAGCATGCATTTTTTCCTTGTCTCTGTAAATGTTTCTCAGTCATAATTAGTACTTTCCTCAAACTTAGATACAGGATCTCACTTGATGTGGAGATGGTTTTCTTTATTTAGGCCTTACATTTATCAATTGCATTTGCTTGAAAGTTTGTGAGGCCTTGTCAACAAACTAATTTTGTGTATATAGTATTTTTCTTAGGTAGCTCTTATATGTATTTCCACTTTTTAAAACTTTAACATCTGACAAAAATATATTTTCATTATGATTTGATATATTTCCATACCATGTTTCAAATCTTGGGCAAAGGTTGTAGAGTCTGGATTTTACACCTGTAAAAATATCTAAGGAATTTTTCAATGATCCCATCTTACACTTTGAAGCATTTTTGTCAAATAGTCCATGAACCATTTGAGGTTGTCACTTTGAGTCATTTTTTTAAAAATTCTATGCACCTCATACTAAGAGGACACTATCAAAAAGGTGAATTGATCAAGGTAGGCACTTGCACGTTGCATTAGGTGAAATAATGTCAAAGTGACATATGAATACCTACGTGTTTTGTAAGCTATAATAACTACATTTCATGAGAAGGTGTCTTGGTTATCCATTTTATTTAACACTTATCATGCATCATTTTAACTTCTACACTTAACATACATGTTGATAAACTCATTTTCAATGAATATGCGAGTAGAAAATGCAAAACCCTGGTCAATGATGAGAGAGTTAATTTTTTTAACTTGAGAAAGTGCATTCTTGTCAATGCATGTCTACAATAATTATATATATATGTTAAATAAATTTTTTAGTAATAAACATTTATAGCACCTCCCCCAACTGACCCTTTATACATAATGTTATGAAATTGAGATGGGCAGTGGATTAGATTGACATTGTATGATTATAGTTGAAGCATAGGAAATCTACACTATTATTGAATATAATTCTCCCCCAATGACAATGAAAATGATATTATAGCCATTTTTTATTTATATGAATGATGATAACATTAATAGTGGTAATATTAGTTTGTGGGAGCATTATAGTTTCTAGCACTAAATTTCAACTCCATTTCTTCATTTCCAAGTTTTTTATTATTGGTAAAGGAGATTTTTTGACAAAGACTCTAACCTAGAAAAAAGGAACAATATATAAGGTCTTAGAAACTAAAAAAAAATAAGCTTGAAAACAAGAATAAAAATCCCATAAACAGCTACATCATAGCCACCTCATGGTAAGAAATAGCAAGGCATTAGACTTTCTACCCACCAAGGGTTTCATCCTAGGTAACCAACATATTATTCAAAGTTTGTTCCATGTAATCCATATTAATAGAATAAATATTATATCATGTCTCCTTTCTCATACCTTTGTCCTTCTTGGCATTCTTTCTCGAGCCTTCACCATCATGTCTCTTTTTGATAAGCTGGATAAGCACGTCCGTGTTAGTGAAAAAGTTTTTGACGGTGACTTTATTATAGGCCAATAAGGCTTCCAAATTATTTTTGAGGGAGATATTATCCTCTTCCACCCTTCCGACTCTCTCCTCAAGTATTCTCATCTAGATTATCATCTCCTCAGAGTCCTCTTTACGACTCATACCATCTTTCTCTCATGAATGACTCTTTATGGAATCTTTGAGGATGTTATGGTCCTTAAAGAACCATTTGAAGAAGGATCCATGTAAGTCAAGATCCTCTGATAGTTATTTAAATCTATCATATTCCTTAAGGGCTACAAATAATTCCTTGAATTCTTTGCTAGTCTTTATTTTACTTTTCTTTGTCCTTTTGTCTATGTTGTTGTTGCTAGCATGTTGAGATTTTAGGAGTTTTAACCCCTCAACAACCACATTCATTATTTTTTATTTAGGTTTATTGTGACTATCCTTAGTTATTAAAACTTCTACATCATATTCGATGGCAAGTTTATCCATAGTCTTCCTAGGAGAGGTTTTACTCCTCAACAATCTTTTTATATTTTAATAAGGACTCCCTTTCAGAATGTTCTTATCCTTATGTCCCTCCAAGCCAATATGCCTTAGTCCTCACTTCACCGTATTAGAGTACTTATAAAGAAAATAAATGACAACTTGGTGCATAAGAAACCTTTTCTTTCCTTTTTAACTTCTATGACCAAGCTCTCTAATGAAATCAAGATGTAATAGGGGATACTGACCAAGCGGTGATGTCTGAAGAGATTGAGAAAGACAAAGTGGAAGGTAAGAACATAGTTGTACTGGTCATCTAAGGTTATAAATTTTATCACCTGCTTAGCAACCTCATTGTAGGGATGAGAAATCTAATATATAAGGTAACCATGTTGAAATGAAATCAATTTTCCACCATTGAAAAGAAATTTTTTGATTTCATCCTTGGTATCTTTGATAGTTTTGAATAATTTCTAACCTTCCACATTCATTCCAATAACTTCAGTAATTAGATCCTTAGAAATCTTTGTTTCATCCCTTTAATATAAATCATTATGTGTTTCTACCTATCTACAAAGTCCCTGGAAATGTGAGGGCCATATTCATCAATGTTCTTGATGAAATTATTAAAACCACTAGCACAGAGGATCTCTCACAACTCTAAATCCTTAGTTAAGACACTCATAAAAGATGGTTCCAAATGACATAGCTCCATTCCCATGTTGTTGTAGATCAAGCTATCCTAGAATGATAAGAAGATGAAATAAATAAATCATGTAATAATAAATGTGTCATTATGGTTATTAAATTAGTTCCAAGTTATTTACAAAGCTAAATTTACATTTCCTTCAAACTAGGCTCCTTTCCAAAAACTAATTTATAAAAAGTTTGTCACCATCAATCCATTTGAAAGCAAGATTTATTTTGATATTCAAGGTCTAGTTGAGAACATCCTCAGTTCCACATATCAACAAGAGCCTCATTTTGAGGACTAATAGATGGTTTAAGATAGGCAAGTCGATAAGTCAGTCATCTTGAATGGATTTAACCATTAAGATGTCCAAGAAGATGTTCCTCTAGTTATATTCCACCTCAAGCCCATGAAACTAGGCCCAACTTTTTTTCTACCAACCATGACCTTGCATGCTAGCATCATGGTTTTCTAAATCCTCCCAACGATGATACATTTAATACTATTTGTAGTGGTGACTTGATCCTATGGATATCTAAATTCAGTGTTAAAAAGAGGTTAAAAGAATAATTAAGTTACGTAGTACTCAATGCTTTTGAAAATAATTGGTGTTTTATAAATGTGTCTTTCAAAATAAATTAAAACATTGAAGAATTATCCTAGACTTAATATTTTATACTTATAAATTTATATAATAGTTTAAAGTATAGATTTATCATAATTTCAATTGATGTTGAGTTATATCATTCTCCATAATTAATAATTATAATTATAAAAAAAAACATTTTTTTAATAGTGATAAAATTATATCAAAATGAAAATTCATTTAAAAAAAAGAGTTTGTCAAATTTTAAAAGTGGAGGATTGTTCAAATATGGGAGAATGTTTGCCTAGCATGTAGGTACATGACTGTAGAAGACCAAACCTATCAAAATACTACCATTATTTTTTCAATTCACCCCTCAACATCAATAATCAAACTCATTGATGTCATTTTCTCTACAGGTTTGCTTGTCAAAGAACATGATTCAAAACTACTAACGCCATTTTTTGTAGACCATCTTGTTTGTAGGTCATTTATTAAAATCTTAGCAGTTTTGAAAACTATTTTTTTATACATTTATCAATCACATATTAATTAGGGTTAAATTAAATTTCTTTATTAGGTGTTTTAATTCAATTAATCGAGCATACTTTTTGATTGCATGTTTGTTACCCAAGGCTACGTTGGCATATGTTATCCCCTTAATTTTATAGGGAAATTATTGGGGATAATAAACCATCAATAACCCTCTTATTTTTTTATTTTCTATGGGCAACTGTGATGTGTAATGTATCCCCATATACTTTCCATAGTATTATGGGATTGTGACATGGATTTCATCATCACGTATAAGACCACACTCCAAGTTTTAGTAGAGTATAAATATTAGGGATAACTATCACTTTAGCTAAGTAGAATTCCCTATACATGATTCTATGAGGTGAAGAGGTAACACTCTTGAAATCATAGGAATTTGATAAAGAGATTAGGTTAGTCCTGTGTTAGTCCATAAAATAATAAAATGAACACACTAACATGCTAATATCTCTATCCTAGATCATAGGGGGAGCTTAATGAATAAAACCAAATGGAAAAACACAACTAAAATGTAAAAGACAAAAAATCTTTTACCTTCATTCAAAGATCTAAATGATTCATTGTGTGTCTTGCTTGGTATGTGATCAAAGAGTCTTTGACAATGGAGTTTGTGTATCTCCTCTCTTTGGCACCATGGCTTGATGTTGGCTTGATGTGGCTTATGCTTGTTTGGGTCAATATTTTGGCATTATAATATTATTGATGTGAATCATGATACACAACCTAAATTATAGCCATATATTTTCCAAGCTTTCTTTTTAATAGGCAATGGCTTGTATTTATAAGCTTAAGAACTAACCCTAACCCAAGGTGAGTTAAAGTATAGCTTAAATATGAAATGGGTTAAAACCTAACATAAGTGAGTCAAATAACCCCTAGTAGAGTTAAATAGTGTCAATAACTCATGATTTTCAATGAATAGGCATGGGTAAGATATTTTGAGATATTTGTAAAGGCTTGATAACTCATAAATGGTAATCATGAAAAGCTAGGATATTTCATATTTTTGAATTTCTTTTTTTAATAATTCATCAATTACAAATGGATAATTCAGCTAGGAATTTAATTTGGTTTAACTTATTAATTAATTCAGATTAGTCTTTTATAATTTTCAAATTTTGATTTAAGTTTATGTGTCCCATTTAATAGGTCCATAGGCCAAATTGACTATTGTGATGCTACAGGATGGTTAGTGATGAATCCATGAGAGGTTATGATTACATACGATAATATACCCCAATTAGGGATGTCTCAACATGATTTTGATCTTTGATGAATGATGCACAAGTAAATTTGGGATGTTCAGTGATTCTTAGGCTTAATTTGTAATGGTTGGTAGGAATCAGTCTAAAGTCTGGTTGAAGACCATTGGTGTCTATAGTTTTCCCTTATTTGGGAAGGCATTTCAAGTTTTAGGCACAATAACATCTTTTCAAAGATTGAAAAGGTCTTATTTTCCCATGACTTTAATGGAAATGGATGAATTATAAGTGCCCCCTTGAGGGAATGGTTGGAAAATGGGTCATAAATTAGTCCCTCAAAAGGAAAAAATAATTGGATCAAAAAAGATGAAATGGGGTGAAAAAGACTAATTTACCCATAGGTAGTCATAATCAATGGCATATGGAGCTGCACCAGTTAGGGTAAACAAACAAGATGAATTTCCCATAGGTGGTTATAATCATCAGCATAGGTGGGATAAAAAAGGTAATGTTTTTCCCAAAGGCAATTATAATCATTAAAAAAGGCTTAGGGTAATAAGAGAATGATTTACCCAAAGGTGGTTATAATCATTAGCCTTCAAATATATAGAAATATAATAATTTGATAAAAGGTGGTTATAATCATTGGTAACATAAGTGGGATGGTATACAATGGTTTACCCAGAGGTGGTTATAAGCATTATACCCTGATAGTGGCAAACATGATGTGGAATATAATGACAAATTTATACAAAGGAGAAAGATGAATTTGGGCAACTTGTGAGTAAGGATATGCTTGTTTGAACTAGAAAGGAGGAAAATTTTATCATTGCATAATTACTCTTTGTAGGAGATGATTTAGATTAGATCAAGAATTGTTTGGTGCCAAGGAGATATTATTGCCTCATTTTCATATAGACTCTCAAAGATTATATTTGTTGTAGCATGTGATGGTAGGCATCATGATATAACTCCATGATAACTTGGCCAAAATATGCATAAAGACTAACATATGATCCAATACTCAATTAGAAATAATGCACCAATGATAAAAAACCATGATGATAATGTTTATGGCTGAATATGGATGGATTCAAGAATAATGTGCAAGGAATCACCCAATGAACACACTTAGACTAAATCAAAACACAACAAGAAATAAAACAAATATGTAAATGAAAAAACAAATAGAAAGACAAAATAATAAATAAATAACAAACAAGAAAAAGAATGTAAAACACAAACAATGGTTAATCACAATGTTAGTAAAAACTACATGACACAAATAAGATGACGAACATTGCCCCTAGACAAGAAGAGACAACTGAACAATCAAACAAGATGGGGGAATAAAAGAAAAGGAAGGAGGTGGCTGAGTTATCTCTAGATACACTAGGCAAGTGGATGTTGCCTACATAGTTCCATGGATGTAATATCTAAAATAAACTTCAGTCCAAACGTAGTTCTCCTAGGGAATGGGATAGAATAAAAATGATGAAAATAAAAACATGATTGTGTTATATAAGAATATGGGATCATAAAATAGTGATAGCATGAGATGCTAGGCTAGTAAGGATGGGGAAACTAAATGATAGGTGGTTTCTTGTGAGATAGTTAGGGATCCCATAATCCTTAAGGTAAAAAAGTGGTTGATTTTTAGGATTTGCTAGATTTATTTTCTAATCTTTTTAGAATTTTTGATGTATCTCAACTTGATAGAGAATGATGAGATACTAAATGGTCTAAGCTCAAAAAATTGTGAGAGCATTCTAACTTAAAATTTATCATAAAATGGAAAGAGCATGGCTTAGGTTGCTCACAAAATGGTGAGAGCATTCAAACTTAAATTGATAATAAAATGGTGGAAGCATAGCTTAGGTTGACTGATCTAACCTCAACATGAATTGAGTTATGCCTACATAGTCTTAGGATAGGACCTCAATTCATTTTAGTTCTGCCTTATTGTGGAGGAATCTAACTAGTTAGCAGTGAATTTTAAATAAAATAGGCAAAGTTGGCAAATGGCACAGTACGGTATAGGTATGGTAAGGTGGTATTTCAAGGCATGATAAATAATTAGTGCCCCTAATTTACCCATAGGTAGTTATAATTAGGAAACAATGACATAGATCAATGATACTAATTTTCCCATAGGTAGCTATAATTAGTAGCATTATGGTGAGAGATTGATGTGCCCAAAAGCAATTATAATCAGGCCCACATGGTAGAGAATGAAACAAGAAATAAAAGATGCAATTGCCAAACCACTATCATACTGCTCCAAAATATGGCCTCTATCTAAAATACTAAAATAAATGATGAAACTTCATCTAAATCTTTGTGTTAAAAGTGGCTATAGAACTAATGGAATGTAACCAAGGTCAAAGGTTTGGGTAGGGAGGGTTAAAATAACTTATTCGAGATGAAAGGCATAGCAGAACAAAATATGATAGAATGGTATGATACAAAAAAAGAATGTCAATACTATGGTACAATATAAATGGGCCTCATAGATAATACACTAAGTCCTTCAAGTGAAGTAATGCTTGAGGTGTATAATGTTCATAAACTCATCAAGCTCATCCCCATTGGTGTAATGAGCCTATATGCTCTAGTGCCATAGTTTGTAATAATGATGAAAGGACCTATCCAGTTGGGTTTGAACTTTCCATTATGTTTCTTCTCGATCCTGGTATTCTATTAGTTTTCTTTAAGAAAAAGATCACCAAACTTGAATTATCTACATTTGATGTGTTGATTATAGTGGCCATGGAGTCTATTATGGTATGCTTGAAGATTATTGACTACGACAATGCAATTCTCATCAAGTAACTCTAGCTCTTAAAATCAATCTACGTGATAGTCTTCATTATTCAAGATATGCTTCACAAAGATGTGCAAAGAAGGTAACTCAACCTTAATGGGAAGAATTTCCTCAGTACCATAAACAAGTGAATATGGAGTGGCTCCTATTATATTAAGGTGATCGGTATAGTATGCCCAAAGGGTGTGTAATATTTGAAGGTGCCAATCATGGCCAGCATCATTGACAATCTTTTTAAGGATGTTGGTAATAGCTTTATTAGATACTTCAAATTAGCCATTACCTTGAGGGTTATATGCAGTTGAAAAATGTTAAGTAATTTTGTACTCAGTACACAATGATTTGACATCCTTATTTTTGAATGATTCACCATTATTAGATATAATTTCTAAGGGGATACCATAGCATAAAATGAGATGGTTGAATATGAATTTGTAAATTTTCTTTTGAATCATGTAAGTGATGGGTATAGCTTCAACCCACTTAGCGAAATATTCAATGGTGATAAGGATATGTTTATGGCCATCAGATGAGGTGGGTTTTATCTTCCTAATGATATTGAGGCCCCATGTATTAAATGGCCATGGTGTAAGCATTGGTTTTAGATTCTTGGCTAGGGCATGAATTATATTAGCATGCCTTTAACATTTATCACACTTGTCACATCTGCATCCATTATGGGCCAATAGTACCCAATACATAAGAGTTTTTTGGATTAGATTGCCTTGCTTTTGTGGGCTCCACATACTCCTTCATCAACTTCCCATAATGTTAATGTGGATTATGTTGAAGGTAAATAATGAATCAAAGTTCCATCAAAAACTATGATGGTATAGGGTTGGTCTGAGTAAAGTATAATGTGTGGCATGGTGGATAAAGTCTTTGGATTATTTGTGAGATAAGTCTAGTGGTAGTATTTGGTCATGAATATCGGTGTATAGGTTTGAATACCATATATAACTGGGACCAAAAATTAATGATGTTATTCCATTATTTGCTAGAGTTTAAGGTTAATAAATATGTAGAGCACAATATTTTGTCTATCAGTCAAATCAACATACTTTATTCAATAGATTGAATGCATACATATAGAGAAGCCACTCTTATAAACAAAGAGGTTGTTATAACTACTCAATCATATCCAAACATACCCCCTATTCTTTCTCCCCTATAATTTCTCATAGGATAATATCCCTACATGAGATATATTATCATTTCAACAAATACAAACAATAATATTTCCTAATTACAATATTAATAAATATACTAATAAGCTAACAAACCCATGTGATAACTAATAAGTATATCCTCAGCATTGGCCCCCTAGTGGTCACATGGGGAGAGAAAGCACATGGTCTAAGCACTTTATAATGTCCTCCCCATAATTTTATCATGCAGACATCGGTTTCAACTAATAATGAGTCAGTTACAAAAATGCAAAATTATTACATTGAAAGTTTATGAAAGAGCATCATACATGTTTTATTGATGCTTGACTTTAAAGGCCTATTTAGAGTTTTCACTAAAAAAATACAAGATGAAAAAAAATAACTCTAAATTTAAAAACATAAAAATGACAAATGACAAATTATTAACCAGACTAACGACCAAAACTAAATAATAAAAGATAAAGAAATTATAACTTATAACTTTTTATTCTGATAATAGTGACTTAAAAATAAATAAATAAATAAATAAAAATTATAAATTTAAATATCAAAAATAATCTAAAATTAAAAACTTAAATGATTACTATAAAGTTAAATAAATTAAATAAAATTTGAGATTCATTTAATAACAAGTGTCATAGAGCAGCCTGAGTACCTGACAGCAGCTAGAGCTAGTAGGACAGTTGACATGGGATAGAAAATTCTTGACTATCTATAAAAGAGGAGATGGTTGTTAAATTGAATTAGTTCATCACAAGCATGGTTTTATTCACTAGGTGCTTGGATAGTAGTGGCTTGGCTAACTTTCAATGATAAAAACTAATTTTATATACAACCAAATGCAAGAAATAACATGCTCCATAGCAAACATGTTATGAAATCAATGCTCAAATAGAATGCAAACACATGAATACAATAATCAGCATAGGGAATTCATAGAATGGAAATAAAATGAGGTGAAAACATAAAATGTGAATGTAGGTTGAGCATAGGATTATCATGTGCCTACTCATGATCATGAATCCCAACAAGAAAATATCATCATCGGTGAGGGCCAAGAGGCTTCAAACAGAGGATCAGAGGCATAAATTGTATGCACACTTGACACATTATTGTCATATGAAAATTGAGCATGTAAAAGGATATGAGGACTTATGGGATAGTTATGACAGTGATGTCCATACTAAAAGTATAAAAAGAGGAAAGATCACTCACCCATCTTTATTAGGTTTAGATAATGATGGCAAGGATTATAGCATTGATGAAGCAAGGGGGTTTGATAATCAGAGTGTATATAATGTGGCACTTATAATGATTTAGGAATTGATGAAGAAATGGTGTATGACAATCAAACTATACATAATGTGGCACTTGTAACTCTAGAGCTAAAAGAATGAGGCATAGAAATCTAGAGGACAAGAAATTAAGAGGTTGAATTTGGAAAAAGGCACCTCAGCTAGAGTACCCTTGAAGGAACATAAATAATGCTCCCACTATATTGATAGAGCATATACCAGTGAAATAAGCTACTAGAGGCATAGAGTCTTCATCCCTCCCACAAAATCAAATTTAACATAAAAATAAGCAAAGGGGAAATTACACAGGGCACCAAGCAGAATACTAGTAGCTCAAGACTAGCCAAAGGTAGTGGTCTTGTAGGAGGTCTTGATGACAAAAAATGATAAAAGGTCAGGTAAAATAAAATATGTAACACCACCTTCTAGCCCACAAAGGGAACCTAAGAGGAAAATAAAGGTGAATGTGACTGTAAAACCACTACACTCTCTAAATAAAAAGGTTGAATCAATTGAGAATGTTAAAATCTTGTTCGAGAAGATGGAAACAATTAAGTCTTGTTCAAGAAGAAATGAAAACAATTAAGTCACAAGACTTATCAACCCAAGAAGAGTTTACAGATTATAAAATTGATCAAGGATAGAATACATAGGCTTGTTTAGAGTTAGTGGGTGATGAGGAATTTATATTAAAGGAATTTCTATGGGAAAAATAGAGAAGACAACCAACATTGCTTGAGTTGAAGCCACTACTTGCAAATAAGCATCTTAAATAGAGGAAAACCTTAAGCGATATCCATTTTTAGTCAAAATTAGATAATCTGAGATAAAAAAATAGAACCAGGAGATTATGATGGCTCCAAAAGTATTCTATCTATTGCTGAGTTGGGGAGGAGAAGAACCAAACTACTCAAATAAATTTTAGATGCAAACTAAAGTTAGTGGGAACATTCTGATATAAAATAAAACAATTAAAGTTGAGAGTAAAGCCTTGAATTTTTTTTAAATTAATTAAACCATCTATCAACACTAATCCCATAACACTAATCCACTACAATAGTATTAGAAAGAAAATAAGTCAACAATAGAAGTGTACAAGTTTGCAGCCAATGGTAAGGCTTTATAAAAAAAATTGAAGTGATTTGTGATGAACATGTTGTTTTAGTGTTCAAGTAGTCCTGGGAAGCCTACGGAATTTTACAAGTCACCAAAGATGAAACCAATAACCTTTAATAAAAGTGTCATAAGGAATTGATCTTGATTGAATATTTCTTCACAAATATTATGTAAGGTAGTAGCACATGCACTTGTAAGCATAGGCTAAGAAATCCCTGAAGACAAAAATAAACTAAAATAAAAATATCAATAAACCTCAAATAGATTTCTTGTATCCTTTGCATGGTACTCATGCTTAAAATATTTTAATTTTATCTACGCCTATATAAAGTAGAAATAATAAAAATCAAGTTTAGCTTCTATGATATCTAAAAGGCTAGTTACTTTAGGAGATGATCCTTACAATAAAGGTACAATAGCATTATTAAATAAGTAAACACACTTTGAGAATGACCCCAAAGATCCATGCATTAGTGATATATTTTTACACTTGGTGGGATAAAAGATATTTAAAAATCCTTGGGGGCAATGATATCTTATAATGCAATATGTAAAAAATACTTCAACACACTAGACCATGGAATCCTGGAGGTTCTAATTTATGAAACATAATATCATAATATGTACAAACATGACTATAATTAAGCAAATATTAAACTACATAAATAATAAGATTGATAGGTAGAATTTTCCACAAAAGATAATAGTAAAGCTATAAAGACCCATATTTTTTTGGTATCATATCATATAGAAACAATAGTTAAACTTACCAGACACATAAATCATGTTATTCCACTAGAATAATTCCTGGACAGAACCATGACCAATTGCACCAGGATTGAAAAATCAAAAGGTTGTACATTTTTCAAAACTATTTCTACCACTTGAAATAGAACAAACAATTATGAAAATCATAATATGAGGATCAGGATGAAAATGCCCTTAATGAAAGAGTGGGAGAAAATAAGGATATGCACTTCAGGTTTAACTATTACCCACCATGTCCATAGCTAGAGTTGGTATTGGGATTAGAGGATGGAAATGTAAATTTTAGTACTTCCCTTGAAGTTGTAAATGTCCATTGAAGTTTTACCCATTACTTATGTTTGGCATGATTTTACATAATTATGTAAATTTTATAGTATGAAACCCTAAAATAATGCCATAAATATTGAAAATTAAGGGACATAAAATTTTCTTGGATAAATATGAAGTAAACAAGATTTTCAATGCATTGCTTTGCATAACTTAACTGATAATACAATTAATGTTTTAGGGTAATCCATGATACTAGATTGCAACACTCGATACATTATAGATGTTAGAACTATCAACAAAATTCCCTATTTTGTATTAGGAGTGGATGGATTGTATTGGTCTTTGTGTTATCAAAGCATATAACATACTCTATGGAAAACCAATGGCCTAGATATTCCAAATTGTAGCACACAAAAAAATTCATAAGCTTCTCTATGCATTGCATTGTATACCTTCACTAGAGAATTATCCCTCTTATTTGGAGGAAAAAATAGGGCAAACAACACCTACATATTTAGTAGCAATAAAAAAAAAATTCACACCTCAAATTTGAAGAAAATAGGGATTCTACTGCATTGTGTAGTATACATGGTCCACTTATTTTTGTGCTTCAAAGGGAAATAACAAAAATTATATGGAAATTCTATCCTACTCTTTTGGATAAAATAGAGATTACCCTTATTAGAAACACTTGCATGTTGATTTATTTGTCATGATCCTATCTAGAGGTACACAGGTGGCATCTGTTGGTTTTCCTCATACTATGATAGAACAAATTTTGCTACATAGGCAACAAATGTCAATTAACAAAATCAGACTATGACCATGGAAAATAGCTCCTTATAATGCATCCTCCATCCACATGCTAAATACCTCACACATCTCTACTATTTCCTAAGGAATTAGAATAAATATATAATGAACACATCCAGCTCATAGGCCAACTATAGAGCCACTATCTCTTCTTTAATGTTAACTAGGAAATATTAAAAAATATGATCATCCATCTGTAAACTTAGGGAAATAGTTTCCATCATTCACAAAGAGCCTCATGTTATTGGTTAATGATTCCAAGTAGCTACAAATAATAGCCTATGGTGAAACATATAGTACCTATCAGGTACTAATAAAACCTAATACTAAAAAAATCTAAAAATAAAAATAAAACTAACTAAAAATCAAAAAATAAAATAAATAACTAAACTATTTTCTTAAAAATAATGAAAATATTTATAATAACTAAAAACTAAAATCACAAAATAGATAAAAATTTGAAATCAAAACAATTAAAAACCCAAAAAACATTAAATATTAAAAAATAAAACTCAATAAAAATCTACAAAAATAAATAAAACTCTAAAAAAATACCTAAACTTTATATTTTTTCATTATAATTGGGAATGCGGATGTAGCCAATGGTAGAAATGGAGCTCGATGTGGAAGTAAGCATTGTGGATTTGAATGATGATTTGGAGAGGATTCATTATTCGAAAATGTTGAGTCGTAGGCATATGGTAAGCTCAGATGATAGGATCTTGAAGATCAAGCAGTGTATTTACCTTCCACACCAAATAAATGTCATTGCTCTTCTAGTTGAGAGTTATGTGGCTTTATTGATGGTGAGATAAATGAAAGATTAAATTGTGTTGACTATGACTAGATATGTATAATGTTAGTGGAAAGTCAAGGAGACTAGAGATATTGTGAGGTGTGTTGATTGAAGGTGGGAGAACCCTGAGAGATAGTGCAAGATCCAACAATTGTGGATCAAAAAAACCATGGTCAAGATGAGTGCCAAACTAAAACACCTAATTTAGAAACAAATAAATGATCTTGTGATGATTTGATTCAAAATAGGGTCAGTGGCAGCTTACTACGTACATTAGAGTCGAACATGAGTTGTTGATATTCACCAAGCAATGGGATTGTTTGATTTGAAATTATTTACCTCAGGAGGTTTAGATCAGTCATGAATTATTCAAATAGATCTTGCCATAGTCCATATAGGACTTATAATAGGATTCAAGCTTTGGTTACTCACCTAAATGAATGCCAAGATTTATGATATCTCATAAAGCAATGGTAAACACTAAACTATGTATAGAAGAGGGTTGAAATCAAATGAGTGATCTAAGTAGATGTTGATACAAAAGCCAATGCTCTTCAAAGCTATTCAAACACTTAACTAAGGAATCATACAACCTATAAAAAAATTTAATATAAAATATTGTCAATAAAATATATAGTGGTATGCATTGTAAACCTTTTGACAAAATATAGAGATCTACCAATGGATATAAGAGATAGACATGGTCCTCACTCCAAATCTATTTTTACGACCAAGACCAAAATTATAGAGAGGTCCAAGGGAGAACCTGCTTTGATACCAGATAATGATGTTATTCCATTATTTGGTAGAGTTAAAGGCTCAAAAATATGAAGAGCATAACACTTTGTCTATCAGTCAAATCAACATACTTTATTCAATGGATTTAATGTATACATATAAAGAAGCCACTCTTATAAACAAGGAGGTTTCTCTAACTACTCAACCATATCCAAACATACTCATTATTCTTTCTCCCCTATGATATCTCATAGGATAATATCTCTACGTGAGATATATTAGCATCTCAACAAATACAAATAATAATATTTCCTAATTACAATATTAGTAAATATACTAATAAGATAACAAACTTATGTGATAACTAATAAGTATTTCCTCAACAACATATCATAGATCATTATGATGGTTGAAGGCTCATGAGCTGGTACTAGAAAATTTTCAATGAGGAACTGGTATTATTTCACCATATTTGTATGATGAATTAGAGATCTAATGGTGGCCATGGCATCTACTTTTTTGTTACCAACCCTTGGTATATGTTCGAACTATATATTAGCAATTTGTAGTTTGAGAGTGTCAACCATGGCCTTGTATGGAACTAGATTGTCATCTTTGGTTTGAAAATGGTCTATAACCTAATTGACGATTAACTAAAAATCACCATAAACCTTGAGATGTCGTATGTTCCATTATACTACCTATTGAATCCCTATAATGAGTGATTCATATTCATCCATGTTGTTGGTATAAGGAAAACTGATCCTAAATGACTTAGGGATTAGATCCCCTAGTGGTGTAATGCATAAAAGGCCTTCCCCTGATCCATGTGTTATGAATGACCCATCAAAATGTAGCTTCCAATGCTGCTCTTCAAGAGGTGTGTCAATCATGGCCATAATGAATTCATCTGAGAAGTGAAATGTTAGTGGCTTTATATCTATAAGGGGTGCTTTAGCAAGTTGATCTATAAGAACTTGCCCATTAATGGCCTTTTAATTGATGTGTTCTATCTCAAACTCACTAAGGAACTAGATATATTTGGTCATGCGATATTGTGAAGTTGTTTTGGATAGTAGATAATTGAGCAGATCTACTTTTGAAATAATTATGGTCTTATTGTTTGACATGTAATGTCATAATTTTTGAGCTATGAAGACCATAACTAAATAAGCTTTTTCAATGGGAGTATAATTATGCTCATATGTCACTCGTATATGTCTTAGATAGTACATGGCATGATATTTTGCATTATCATCATGCTAAGCTATAAATTCCTCCAAGGCTTTATTTGTATCTAATAGGGATAGTAAGAATGACTTCCCTAGCATTAGTGGCAATAAAAAAGATAAATTTATTAGATAGTTCTTTAGTTGTTGGAAATATTTTTGAAATTCATAATCCTAATGAAATATGATACCATTATTCAACAAATGTGTAAAATTATGGAACGTGTTAGCCAATTGAGATATAAAGTGTTTGATAGACTATATATTACCCTACAAAATATAGAGCTACTTTAAATTGGTCAGTGGTGACATATGGGTAATGGATTTTACTTTGGCTAAATTAACTTTAATGCTTTTACAAGACATAATGAAGCTAAGCAATTTCCATGAAATAAATCTAAAAACAAACTTCTTAGGATTGATCCTAATTTTGTATTTATAGAGTCATTCAAATATCCTTCGTAGTGTGGTTGGATGATTAGCCCTAGTCCTTGATTTATCAAGGATGTCATCGACGTAATCTTCAACTATGGCATGCATCATAACATGAAATATGATTTTCATGGCTCTTTGGTACATGGCCCCTACATTATTAATACCAAATGGCATAACGTGATAACAAAACATTCCCCATAGAATGATGAAGGCTATTTTATGTTGGTCTTCTGGTATAATTTAGATCTAGTTATACCCTTAGAATCTATTCATTAGTGAAAGAATTGCATAACCTATTATGGAATCAAGTATCATATCAATGTTTGGTAGAGGAAAGTCAACCTTGAGGAAAGCCTTGTTTATGTTTCAAAAATTAGTACATATTTTAATTCTTTCTAGCTTCTTGTTGATTGATACAACATTCAAGATCCACTATGAGTATTCAATCAATCAAATATATCTTGCTTCTAAGAGTTCTTCCAACTCTTTCTTGACTAATACAATAATTCAAGGATACATCTTGCATAATTTTATTTACAGGTTTGGCATCTAGATGTACCATAAGGTGGTATACAACCAAGGTGGATTCCAATATTAGAATGTTAGAGTAGGCCCAAGCAAATATATCAACAAACTCCCTCAAAAGGGTTGTAAAGATTTCACGTTCATCCTTAATGAGGGATGCACCTAATTTGATCCATTTCAGGTCATCTAGAGTCTCAATTTTAACTTTTGTAGTGTTTTCCACCAAAAGAGTTGAGCCATATTCCATAATGGTTGACAAAGATTTAAACTAGCCTACAACATAAGAGTCCTCTATTAGGACTGGCACTTCAAACTCTCCTAGGCATGATGAATCAAAATCCCCTAATGGTAGGGATGGCCATGTGACAAACATTGTTGGAAACTCTTGGATGATTCAATCACAACCCTATTGTTCTTCAAGACTAAACTCAGACCCACAGGTAAGTTCATCATTAGCGGTTTCCTAAGTTATGTTTGAGGAAGGTTGAACACCCCCATGTAATGGTGCCTAAAATAAGTTTTCACCACTAGACTAGCCTTTCTCTTTACTATTTTCTTGGTCCAAAAGTGCCTCAATAGGTTTTTACTTTGGGACCTCAATGTTTTATTTATTTGTGTTTGGCTAAGGGTGTTCATCCATTCTCCAAAATAGGATTTAGGATCCAACTTGATTAAGAACCCTTGTTTATGGTCTTCCAATGGAACATTATCCCTAAGGCCTAAAAATTTGTATAAGGCCTAAAAATTTGTATAAGGCCTCATCATTCTAAAACTCATCAACTGACACTATTGATTCTTGTTGGTCCCAGTCTATAAGTTGAGAATAATATAAAAGAAGTGGATTATGGTTAATGACTAGTCAAAAGGTATAAATGGCATTGGTATAAAACAAATTGGTATTAGTTAGGTCATTCAAAGGGATATGATTAGACTTTGATTTACTGTCGACATCATAATCACTAGTTGTTGGCATTGAAACATGAATAAGGTACATGGGGTCACCCCCAAGTAGTTTAAATCCAAGACCATATGTTCCTTTATACCAAGTGGTAGAAATTGACTCAAACAGAACCTATTGATTTGGCCTAAGGCCTCTTCCTTTATAGGCATGCTTCTCCATGATTTTGTTTGAAATGAAATACTTGGTATTTAGGTAAAATTCAACCAGTTTGTCATTATACAACCAAGATTCATCACCTTCAAGTGGGTCATGTTCTTAGCTAGTGGCCAGTATGAAAATGATAGGTGTGGGACTATGCAGTTGGCCTTTGCCCTTTTGTTTCCATTTCATGCAAGGTGGTTTATCTTTTGGTATTCTAAAGGACCTAAGGTTTTGTGGAAGATTGGAAATGTGGAATGTATCATGGGTCAAATATTCTTCTAGGCCATTAGCTGAGATAATATAATGATTAGATATTTTAGGAATCAGCATGTGGGAAAGTGAATCAAGGGTATCTGGGTCAATTCAATTGGCCTCTAGTGAATAAAAAAGTATTTATTTTCCCTTTTCTTTCTTAATAACTAGATTCAGACCAAAATGGTAGTTATATTTTTGGTACTCGGCCTCCAAATGCTTATAATGTCTGTATGGTTGCAAATCTCCATGGATATTAACCTCCATACCTAAATGGGATAACTTGATACATTGGTGTAATTTTAAATGGATTACACATATTTTATGTATCTTAGGTCTACCCAAAATCATATTATATGATAAATCAAGGTCAAACACATGGCATAATGTATTATGGGTCAAGGGCCCAATGATAATTGTTAAGATGATTGTGTCTTGTGATTCCCACTCTTCATTATCATAGGCCTTGATTATGATTGTTTATGGCTAGAGATTGGTTTTGGTGTACTCAATAAGATTGATGAGTGATACACCCTTAACCTTTGGCATGTTTTGGGGTATGTGTGGCCAACTTGTGGCTTACATACCTCTTTTATATTCTTGTTACATTTCTCTATGTTCTTAGTTAGGTCGGCCTATGGAATAACCATGGATAAGTAGATTGTATATAGGAGGTAGTGATTAGTATTTGATCATAATTTTAATTATTCTTCTCTTAGTGCATTGTTTTGGAGGTTTCCCCTTCGAAGTGGCTTTGTTATATTATCTAGTATTCTTCTCTACTATCAATTATTATTATGTGATCTCTCATATTTGATTATTTTATGTGATATAAAATCATCCTATGTGAACATCTAAGTAATTTCATTATAAGTGGTATCAGACGTTCGATTTGGGTAAGTTTCCTATGGCATTTTTCTGGATCTAGCGAGGAGTGACTTCTATGAGGGGAAGGAGTGAAAAAACATAACTTGCAATCTAGGAAGAAATAAAATTTTTTGTCAATGCAGTATTGTTTGAAATGCTTTTTTGAAAAAATAATTAAAAATAAAAAATAAATAAAATAAAAATAGAAAAATAATTCACTTTACACAATTGCATTCATTAGATTCATCTTAATGGGACAATTGTAATGGTATATTCCATCGGTACACATTTTTGTGCCAAAATTTTTACCCTAGTGCACAAAAATAGTCATTAGATTCATATTGGTGAGGTTATCATAATGGTACCATCTCTTGGTACACTTTTTTTGGGGAAAAAACCCTCCTAGGGTTTGTATATGGCTGGTCCTTCTACACAAGGACGAAAAGGGGGACAAGAAACTCTTAAGACTCCTATTGGTGACATAGAATCTACAACTTTAGATCTATTGATTTCTCAACTTTAGACTAACATAAAGGGCTTGGTGAAACATGATGACTTTGTTACAGTTTAAAATGATGTTTTAGGGATGCACAAAGAGATTAATGGGGTTCATAATCAATTGAATTAGATCACTACTTCATTGGCTACTTTTTCATCTCAGTTATAGTCAAACAACCCACCACTTCATCTTTTGAGTCCTCCTCTCAACACTAACAACTCTAATTTTGGTGTGAAACCAATGTTGCCCAAAGTGGACATGTGTAAGTTTGATGGTAAATATCCTCTCACTTAGATTACCTAAATTGAGAATTTATTTAATCTACATCAAACTCCTAGTTCTTAGAAGGTTATAGTGGCATCTCTGTATCTAGAACCTAAGCAATTCATTTGGTATTGCTAGTTGTGTGCTCAAAAGAAAAAGAATTATCCTCTTGTTACATGGTCTATTTTCATTGATGAGTTTTTGGCTCATTATTAGAATAATACCTCTGATAATTACTTTAGCTAATTATCCAAACTATGGAAAATGAGAACTGTGAAGGATTATATTCATTAGTTTTATAATCTATCCTTATATGTGGAAGACATCATTGAGGAAAATTTGACTAATCTATTTTTGAGTAGTCTCAAAGATAGCATCTAATTATAGGTTTAGTTTTTTAACCTAGCATCTATATCAAAAGCTATCCCACAGGTATGCATGTTAGAGGAAAAAGAGATGGTCAAATAGAAAACCTTCACTATTGGTCATGACCGTACCTTTCTAGCACCATCATATCCTCAACCCACTAGACTGATACCTTGTTAAATTTAGAAGAAGTGAGCCAAAGGGTTGTGTTATGGTTGCAATATAAAATGGATCAAAGACCATAGTTGTACTGAAAAGAAGTTGTTTTACATCAAAGGTGCCAATGAGGATGATGATGATGATGAGGCACTTGGAAAAGATGATGAAGGTCCTGAGGAAGAATCTGAAGACTCTCAACCTACTATTTCCTATCATTCCCTTTTAGGTATTAGTACTCTCCAAAATCTTAAGGTGATGGATTTCCTAAAGAAATAGAAGGTCACTATTTTGATTGATTCTGGGAGCACACACAACTTCATCAACAATAAGTTGGTTGCTCACTTTAACTATTTCATTTATCTTACTCTAGAATATTAGGTCATAATTGCAGATGGTGGTATTGTCAGCTACTCAAGAAAATGCCATAGTATTAAGCTAGCCATGGGAGACTACTTGTTGGATTCTCCTATGTTTGTTATTGCCATTGGGGGAGTTGATATTATTCTAGGAGTATAATGGCTCACCACTTTAGTCACTATTGAGATGAATTTCCAAGAATTATTCATGCATGTTCATTCTAAGGGAGGGACATTAAAGCTAAGGGGATTAAGGGATAAATCTCCATAATTTTTTAGCTCCCATCAAATGACAAATATTCTCTAAAAAGGTATTGAAGGATTTATAACTCGCTTATTTTCTATGGAATTTCATCTAACTCAACCATTTACACCTCCTAATCTATAACAAGTGATTGATGCCCATTTGATTATTTTTGGTGACATGTCAAAAGGACCTCCACCTAGATGCATGTATTATCATGCTATCAAAATTATTCTTGGTAGTACACCACCCAACATTATGCCATATAGGTATCCCTATGCTTAAAAAAGTGAAATTGAAAATATGGTACAGGAGATGTTAGATGCAAAAATCATTTATCATAGCCAAAGTGAATATTCTTCATTAGTTATCATGGTGTAAAAGAAATATGACACTTGGAGGATGTGCCTTGACTATAGAGAACTCAACAAGTACACTATCAAAGATAATTTTCATATTCCTATCATTGATGATTTACTAGATGAATTAAATGGTGCTCTTTATTTTACCAAGTTAGATCTACATTTTGGGTATCATCAACTCTAGATCCATGATGAATACGTACCCAAAACTACTTTCAGGACTCATGAGAGCCATTATGAGTTTTTGGTTATGCCTTTTTGGCTAATAAATGCACCATCTACCTTTCAAAGTTTGATGAATACTATTTTTAAGCCATTTTTGATGAAATTTATTCTGGTATTTTTTGATGATATCTTCATTTATAGTAAAAATTAGGAAGACCATTTGTACCATGTGAAACAGGTACTCTCAATTTTAGAACAACGTCAGTTGTATGCCAAACCTTCCAAATGTACTTTTGGATCTTGTGAGATTGAGTATTTGGGTCATCTGGTTTCACATATAGGAGTAAAAGTGGATCCTAAAAAATTCTAAGCAATGGTGGACTAGTTGATTCCTAAGACACTCAAGCAACTTGTTGGGGATCAACCAACAATTTTGATTACAATATGAAAGCAATTAAATGCGGAATTAAACCAGAAAGATAAGTAACTAGAATCAAAAATAGAAAAGAACAAGAGATACAAGAAACCACCCTGAAAACTTGTATTAAACTCTTTACAGAAGGAATACAATTGAAGAAACTTCTTTTCTTCCACACCTCTCTCAAATGTACAGATCTCTCTCTAGATCTCTTTCCCTCAAGAGCTCTCTCTCTCAATTATAATCAACTCCAACAACCTGGAATGATTCACATATACAATTCTATACTATTCAACATTACTCATTCAATAAGCTATGAAGATCTATCCTATTATATAATAATTAGGAAACATGAGCATACAACTACAACCATCAGATGCACCTCCTAATCAAGGGCTCTAAACAGTCTTACTAATAATAGAGATGCGAACTTAAGACTATCACTTAATCCTAACATGCAAACACTCTGTTCTATCCATGAAAATAGCTTTCTGGACGCACAAGTAACCGACATCGGTTCCTGCCTGTTTGCCTGTGACTGACGTCAGCCAATCCATGACCGACACTGGCATCTCCTAGTCTACTCCTGACCGACGTCGATCACTCCTGATCGACGCCGGTGACTATGTAAACCTACAACTTTTGAAAAATGCTCCTTTGATGAAGCTTTTAGCTCCACACCTTAACGATCTCCCACTTGGAGATAAACAGCTGCACCAGTACCTGTACAGCAACATCTTCTAGTTCCTCCATCTTCAACTCAATCATGAAGACCAACAGAAGTTGAATGAAGATTCAACTTCTCCTTTGTTATTAGCTTGGTTAACATATCCACAAGATTCTTATCTGTATGGATCTTCTCCAGCTTCAACTCACCATCCTCCAATACCTATCTTATGAAGTGGTACCTAAGCTATATATGCTTTATTCTTGAATGAAAGGTTGAATTCTTAGCCAAATGAATTGCACTCTGACTGTCACTATACAATCTATAACTCTCTTGCTCCTTTCCTAGCTCTTCCATGAACCGTGTCATCCATATCATCTCTTTGCTAGCCTCTGTGACTGCAATATATTTTGCTTCTGTAGTTGACAAGGCAACAACCTTCTACAACTTTGATATCCAGCTAACTGCCGTTCCACCAATAGTGAAAACATATCCTATGGTGCTTCTTCTACCATCCAAATCACCTACCATATCTGAATCTACATAACCATGTAGAGAAGTATCTAAACCTCCATAGCACAAATGCCTACTGTTGGTTCCTCTCAGATATCTAAGGATCCACTAAACTGCTTTCCAGTGCTCCTTCCCTAGATTGGCCATATACTTACAACTCCCACTGCTTGGGCAATATCTGATCTAGTACAAACCATTGCATGCATTAAACTCCCTACTGTGGAAGAATATGGAACTCTACTCATGTACTCTACCTCATCATGTGAATTAGGACATTGTTCTTTACTCAACTTAAAATGTTCAGCCAAAGGTGTGCTTATCGGTTTTGCATCCTGCATATTGAACCGTTTCAACACCTTGTTCACATAATCCTCTTGAGATAAAATCAACCTGTGATTTTTCCTATCTCTCTTAATGCTCATGCCAAGGATTTTCTTTGTTGCTCCCAAATCCTTCATGGCAAATGTGTGAGCTAATTTCACCTTAAGCTCAAAGATATCCTGCATGTGTGATCCTGCAACCATCATATCATCTGCATACAACAACATAATAATATATCTACCATTATCCAATCTCTTAAAATACACACAATGGTCAGATTGACATTTACTGTAGCCATGCTCAGTCATAAACCTGTCAAATCTCAAATACCACTATCTAGGAGCTTGCTTGAGGCCATACAAGCTTTTATTCAATCTGCACACTAACTTCTCCTTACCTTTGACCTCAAATCCTTCCAGCTGATCCATATATATTTCTTCATCCAAATCTCCATGAAGAAATGCTATCTTAACATCAAGCTGCTCAAGATGCAAATCCTCAATAGCAACTAAAGACAATACAGTCCGTATAGAAGTCATTTTAACAACAGGAGAAAAAATCTCACCAAAATCAATACCTGGATATTGTGCAAATCCTTTCACTACCAATCTGGCCTTATATCTCACCTATCCATTCTCACCTTCTTTCAATCTGTAGATCCATCTGTTGTTCAGTGTCTTCTTTCCTACTAGCAACTCAACCAAATCCCATGTTTGGTTCTCTTTCAAGGACTCCATCTCCTCAACCATGCCACGCTCCCACTAATTCTTGGATTCTACCTATATTACTTTTTCAAAAATCTCTGGTTCTCCACCATCAGTTAGCAATAAATAGAATAATGAAGGGGAATATCGAATTAGAGGTTTACTCACCCTTTCTGACCTCTTGATGGGCATCTGAGACTCATTCACAACACGCTATCCACCCAAATTCTCTGACAGTGACTAACCTTGGTCACCTCTAGGCCTGTAACTGGCTGACGTTAGTTCTCCCTGACTGACGTTGGTTCCTTCCTGGCTGACGTTGGTCATTGTATGACCGACATCGGTTTTTATCTTATCGATATCGGTTCTTATCTGGCTGATGTCGGTCTCTGTGTTTTCCTGTCTGTAATTAATTTTTCTCGCAAGCTCATTTTGGACCATCACCTCGTCCAATTCTCCATTGCTCTGCCCAGATTGATTTAGCTTCTTGAGCTGATCACTATATATCACTTTTTCATTGAAAACAACATCACGGCTCCTAATTATCTTGTTAGTTCCTAGATTCCAAAACCTGAATCCAAAATCATCAGAGCCATAGCCAATAAATGTGCACCTCATAAACTTAGCATCCAGCTTCTTTCTATTTTCCTTATCAATGTGCACAAAGGCTTCACAACCAAAAACTTTGAGAAATGAGAGATCTACCTTTTTACCTGTCCATGCCTCTTCTGGAATTCCACCATCCAGAGCTATAGAGGGTCCTCTGTTAATCAGGTACACTACAGTATCAACAGCTTCTACCCAAAACTCTAAGGGTAACCCAGCATGCAATCTCATACACCTTGCACGCTCCATTATTGTTCTGTTCATCCTTTCAGCAACTCCATTTTGCTGAGGTGTCCTTGGAACTATCCTTTGCCTGTAGATTACATGCATATAACAATACCAGTTGAACTTATAGCTGTAGAACTCACTGCCATTGTCAGATCTTAGGCACTTCAATCTCCTACCTATTTCATTCTCAACCATAGCTTTCCAAATCTTAAAAGTCTCAAATACATCAGATTTCTTCTTAATACAATAGACCCATACCTTTCTTGTAGCATCATCTATGAACGAAACATAGTACTGTGATCCTCCAATAGAAGCAACCTGAGTCGGTCCCCACACGTCTATGTGAACAAGCTGTAACTTATGCTTCTTCTTTGTTGACCCAGTCTTGAGAAAACTCACTCTCTTCTATTTTCCAAAAACACAGTGCTCAAAAAAATCTAGATCTATGTTTTTCAAATTTGAAAGCTTACCTCTTGACTTAAGAATGGACATTCCCTTCTCACTCATGTGGCCAAGCCTAGAATGCCACAACTTTGCATCCACATCTGAAGTAGATAATACAGAAGGAGAATTATTAGTAACACAATTACATAAATAAAGAGTACCTACTCTCTTACCTCTGGCCATTACAAGTGCACCCTTGGTCACCTTCCAAGATTTAGCTGTGAGAGTTATTGTACAACGCTCATCCCCTAACTTTCCTATAGAAATCAAATTTTTCTTCAAGCAGGGAACATGCATGATATCTCTCAACACCCATGTGTTGTCATTCTACATTTTCAGCTACACTTTTCCTTTGCCAATAATTTTACAAGGCTCATCATCTCCTAAATACACTATTCTAAAATCTCCATGGACATAGTCACTAAAATATTCTCTATTAGGGGTTGCATGGAAAGATACACCAGAATCTAAAACCCAAGATTCTATATTATTATGCAAAGAGAATATAAGAGCATCTTGTGCAATACCTGCAACCTTTGCTTCTTCTTTACTTTCATGTTGATTGTCCTCCTTAGGCTTTGACCAGCACTCTTTGCTTATGTGCCCAATCTTTCCACAATTCCAGCATTGTGGCTTCTTGCCATTTCTAGATTTGGATCTACCTCTCACCTTTGACTTAGACCTTGATCTCCCTTTCTTGCTCTTCTTTTTTTGCCTTCCCCTGCTCTCAAAACTTAAAGCGTTCCCTGATGTTTCTTCTGTGATTTTCTTGTGAATTTCTTCATTCAAGATTACACTAACAACATCCTCTACTTTTAAAATATTTGAAGTAGATGCAGCATTACTAATTGCCATTACCAAGCTATGCCAGCTTTCAGGCAAAGATCATAATATTAAAAGAGCTTTAATTTCATCATCAAACACAATTTTGACTAAACTTAATTGATTTACAATTTCATGGAAATCATTCAAATGATTAGATACAGATCCACCTTCCTACATACGCAAATTAAATAACTGCTTCATAAGATATACCTTATTAAAAGCTAAGGGTTTTTCGTACAAATTTGCTAAAGTAGTCATCAACTCTACCATTTTCTTTGTCTGTGATAAATTAGATATCACAGTAGATGCCAGACTCAATCTTATAGACCCCAGAGCCTTTCTATCAAGAACTTTCTATTCTTCATGATCCATGTATGTGGGCTTCTTTGCAATCCCACCTAATGGTAAGTATAGATCTTTCTGATACAGATAATCCTCTATCTGCATTCTCCAATGTTGATAATTCTTGCCATTGAACTTCTCCATTCTCAGTTTACTTTCTTCTGCCATTGCTTCTCCCACTCAAATAGAAATCCTTGCAGAAACCCCTGTGAGTACCCTATAATCAATACACACTAACCAGATCTGAAACACCTATTAGTCAACCTGAGCTCTGATACCACTTATTGGGGATCAACCAACAATATTGATTACAATATGAAATCAATTAAATGCGGAATTAAACCAGAAAGATAAGTAACTAGAATCAGAAATAGCAAAGAACAAGAGATACAAGAAACCACCCTAAAAACTTGTATTAAACTCTTTATAGAGGGAATACAATTGAAGAAACTTCTTTTCTTCCACACCTCTCTCAGATGTATAGATCTCTCTCTAGATCTCTTTCCCTCAAGAGCTCTCTCTCTCAATTACAATCAACTCCAACAACCTAGAATGATTCACATATATAATTTTGTACTGTTCAACATTACTCATTCAATAAGCTATGAAGATCTATCCTATTATATAATAATTAGGAAACATGAGCATACAACTACAGCCATCAGATGCACCTCCTAATCAAGGGCTCTAAATAGTCTTACTAATAATAGAGATGCAGACTTAAGACTATCACTTAATCCTAACATGCAAACACTCTGTTTTGTCCACAAAAATAGCTTTTTGGACCACAGGTAACCGACATCAGTTCCTCCCTATTTGTCTATGACCGATGTCAGCCGATCCATGACCGATGTCGGCATCTCCTGGTCTGCTCCTGACTAACGTCGATCGCTCCTGACCGACGTCGGTCACTCCTGACCGATGTCAGTGACTATGTAAACCTGTAACTTCTACAAAATGCTCCTTTGGTGAAGCTTTTAGCTCCACACCTTAACAATTCTAAGCAATGGTGGACTAGTCGATTCCTAAGACACTCAAGAAACTAAGGGGATTTATAGGGCTAACCGGTTACTATCACAGGTTTGTCAAAAATTATGGTAGAATTGTAGCCCCACTCACATATTTGTTAAAGAAAGACTCCTTTTATTGGATTGATAAAGCTACCAGGGCATTTAAACAATTTAAATTGGTGATGTGCATCACTCTAGTATTGGTTACTCTTGATTTTTCCAAGACTTTTATGTTTGAATGTGATGCATCTAGGTATCTTATGGGTGTTGTACTCATGTAATAAGGTAGACCACTTGCATTTGAAATTCATTAACTAGAGGGTAAAAATCAGCACAAACCCATTTATGAGAAGGAAATGATGGCCATTTTGCATGTAGTCAAATAATAGAGGCCTTATTTGATGGGTCATCACTTTCAGGTAAAGACTGATCGTGATAGTCTCAACTATTTTTTAGAACAAAGGTTATCATCTGAAGAACAATAAAACTGGGCAACTAAGATGTTAGGCTATGATTTTGAAATAGTTTACAAGAAAGGCAAGGAAATATAGTGGTAGATGTACTATCTAGGAAGGATGAATCAGTTGAGGTATTGTTATATGCTATGACCATTCTATAGGCAGATTGGCTAGAAGAAGCATGATCAGAATGGGACAAGGATAATGCTACCCATGATTTGATTCATAATCTTCAGTAAGGTTTGGGTGGATTTGAAAAATTCATATAAAATGGTGATGCATTATGGTATAAAGATAGATTATACCTGTGTAATAATTCTTTTCCTAAATGAAAAATCTTTCAGGAATTTCATGTAACTCTAATTGGGGGTCATTCCAAATTTTTGAAAACCTATCATGGAATCAAGTAAGATTTTTTTGGGAAGGACTCAAGGGGGATGACCAAAAATATGTGGTTGAATGTATTATCTATCAACAAAATAAAGTAAAAACCATCAAAACCCTAGGTCATTTGCAACCTTTATCCATCCATAGCCAATGTTGGGAAGAGGTGTCTATGGATTTCATTAGAGGGTTACCAAGATCTGATGGTCAAAATGCTATCATGGTTGTGGTAGATCATCTCAATAAGTATGCTCATTTTTGTTATTTATCATAACCATTTGTTGTTAGTATCATAGCTTCTACTTTTTCAATACAATTTAGAAATTGCATGGTACCCCTAAGATCATTGTCAGTGATAGAGATCCCATCTTCACTAGTAATTTTTGGACTGTGTTATTTGCATGTTTGGGCACCCATTTGGCTCTTAGTTCATCCTTAATCAGATGGATAAACTAAGCTAGTCAACAAATGTCTAGAAGGATATCTTTGTTATTTTGTTTTTGATAAATAGGATAATTGGGTTCATTGGTTGCCACTTGCTAAATGGTGGTATAATACTTTTTTCATATTTCTTGCAAAATGTCTCCTTTTTTGGCACTTTATGGATACCATCCATCACTTCAACCTTGAAGGTCCATCCTAAGGTTTGTGTAGTTGAATAAAATATTCACTATCAATAGGAGGTCCTTTCCAGTTTGCATGAAAATTTAGCCATGGCCTAAAATCACATGAAACAATAAGCAAATCAACATAGGAGTGTGATGCATTTTGACATTGGTGATTGGGTCTTTGTTCACTTATAGCCATATAAGAATATGTCCTTGAAGTAATAGACAAAAGATAACAAGTTATCCCCTAAGTATTATGGGCCTTATTAGATCTTGCAAAAAACTGGTGATGTTGCATATAAGTTAGAGTTTCCTTCCTCCACTCACATACATCTAGTATTTCATGTATCATGCTTGAATAAAGTCATTGGACACAAAGTTTCTACCTAATTTGAGTTACCAAAATTGGATAAGGAAGGAAGAGTTATTATTGATCCTAAGGTTATCCTTCAAATATGCACTAAGCAATTACGATCTTAAGTGATTAAGGAGTACCTGATCAAATGGAAGAATCTACCTTGTGAAGATGTTACTTGGGAGGATGAATTCTTTAAGCATCAACATCCAGAGTTGACCTAATGTTGAGGATAATGTTGTTTTGAAGGGGAGGGACATGATATGCCCTTAACCTTTGGCATGTCTTGGGATATGTGTGGCCAACTTATGGCTTACATACCTCTTTTATATTCTTGTTATATTTCTCTATGTTCTTAGTTAGGTCAGCCTATAGAATAACCATGGTTAAGTAGACTATATATAGGAGGTAGTGGTTAGTCTTTTATCATCATGTTAAGTATTATGCTCTTAGTGAATTATTTTAGAGTTTTCTCCCTTGAAGTGACTTTGATATATTATCTAGTATTTTGATCTATTATCAATTATTGTTGTGTGATCTCTCATATTTTCTTATTTTGTGTGATATAAACTCATTCTATGCAAATAGAGACATAATATTTAGACCTGATCCATTGTCTATGAGGACATCCTTCACTTTGTGTCATGTTATGACAACTTCTATGTATAATGGATTGTTATGCAGAGGGCCAAGAGATGACATATTGCTTTGGTCAAAGGCTAATTGTTGGCCTAGGGCTAAATGTCCAACCAAAGCTAAAAATTTACTTGGAGATATGTCATTAGGAATTTGGGATTGGATAAGGAACTCTATTAAGATATTCTTGTGGATGGTGGATGTACGTAACAAATCTAAAATGGATATTTGTGCAAGCAACTTATGCAATTTTTCCACAATATCAAATATTTTTCTTGCACAGTGGTAAATGGCTTGTTTCTAGCCAAAATGGTGTGTTAGATGGGTGAAGTGGTAGGTGGTTATTGGCCTAGTATGGTAATCTTTGACCATCAAGTTGTGATTACATAATCAGGATTAGATATAGGACCAATGTTACTAATAAATGATGGTTATGGGGGACCAGATAAGATAAGTCTTAGTTACCAGTGCACTTGTGCATGGTAATGAAGCAAGGACAAGTTATCGGTATATTATCTAAAAATGGTAATCCTTAATTATTGGTGTACTTATATGCAGTCCCAAATCAAGGAAAGATCATCAGCATGGGTTCATTGGTTGGAATTGATTAGCAATGGTCTTGTTTGATTTGTATTTGGTCTTGGTTTGATAGAGATGGTAGAAATGCAACTTCTCACAATATGGCCTATAACCTTGTTGTAGTCATGTGCAACTACATGATAGGTTTATTGATTATTAGAATCATTTTGGCCTTGGTTCCATCTATTTAGCTAATGTTGTTGGTTATTCTATTAGTTTTATTGGTTCTATCTCAGTTTTTGATATTATTATTATTGTTGTGTTGGTTGTTATTACTATTGTTATTGGTTGTTATGTTGTGGAAATGGGTTTTGATAAATCCTTAGGTTCTGATTGGATGTGGAAGCTCCATTATCCAATGTTATCTCCCTATTTTCCAACATATTCTCAATTAGATGTTTAATTTGCACACAATATCACAAATTATGTCCATTAACCCAATGATACTTGTAGAATTCATTTTGGAGGTACCAATATGGATAAGGGATGCCCTCAAGATAGTGCTTTAAAATAGGCCAGCTAATCATATTAGTAGTGGTAAACTTGAAAAACATGGATTCAATGGCCTCTTTAAGGTCACTAAAGATGCAATGAGTAGGCACGGTTCTCCTTAGATGAGGTGTTTTCAAAGGTAAAGGTTATTACATTTATTATGTTAGCCTATGCTGTTGTGCTTGTTACATTTATTACAAAGGTTGTTGGTTAGGAGTAATTTACATATGCGGCATAGATTGAGTAGATGGTGTTTGCACCATTTAGACATGTTGTGACTTGGTTACTCCATTTACCACAACATTCTTGTTATAATTGGATGGCTTAGACTTTTCATAATTGTTGGTCTGTGTTGGTTGTGATGCTTACGCTTAGATTTGGTTCTAATTTTGGTTTTAGCCATTTCCTTAGTTTGTAGTTTGGTTTTGATTTGACAAGGTAAGTTTAATGATCCCTTTGTTAATAAGGGATCTTTCAATTAACAAACCTTTATCAATGATTTCCTTAAAAGTGTACATGCACTATAGTTCCAGATGGTAAGATATCTTATTATGCAAATTCTTGGTAAACATAGTGGTTAATTGCTTGTCTGGTAAACTATGGGTGAATCTACTATCAAGTGATCTCCATTACTATCAATAACTTGCAAATCTTTCACCGACCTTTTATTTGGCTTACATCAAATCGATCAATGAAACCTCATTCTTGAGATTGTAGGAGAAGTGTTGCACAAACTTATCTAAAAGATCATCAAAATTAGAAATTGAATTCCTAGGCAATTTTAAAAATCACTCCAATGTTTATCTTGTTAGACTACTTGGGAATAATAGTAGGATGTATATGTCACTGTACATCACCGATTGACAAGAAACAAAGAATTCGGTCAAGTGGGCCTTAGGGTCTCCTTTCCCCGTATATTTATCAAATTTTTATGGTTTGTACCCTTGAGGAAATGGTATTTGCAAATACTCCATATTGAAAGGGTAAGAACACACATCATCTAACTTGAACTTCTTGGTTTGTTTCCCATCTTAGATGGTGATAATTGCATCTTTCATTTGTTATAGGTCTTGGGATAGGAAACTAGAGGGAACATTGGTCTGAGGTGGAGGCTAAGTGTTCAAAAATGGATTACTTTGACTTTGGTATAATGGAGGCATGGTTTACTGTGGAAGGTTGGTTTGATTTGGGAATTGACGTAGAATATGTATGCATAGATTAGGATGCAATTATTGGAATTTCATACATTACAGTGCAATATTCTAGTTAGGATTTGGTATATGGGCCTAGTTTTGGAGAAATTATGGCTAAGATGGAAGGATATGGTTAGGAGTGACATATTATGCCTGTTGAGGTTGACTAGGGACTTATTGTTTTAGATTGAGGGTAAAAGCAGGTTTTGAAGGGGCCCCAAAACCCTATTACAAAGAGTGAAAGAGAGAACGTCTAAGACCATAGGCAAAGCCTAAAAAACACTACAAGTAAGTAGCAAAAATAGGTTTTAAATGGACCTGGAACCACCAGATAAACATCCGGTCAAAACCCAGAAAACATAGATCTGGTAACACATCAGTCAAAAGATAACAAAAAGAAAACAAAGAACAGTACCAATTTCAAAACCAACAAGAAGGACCAGATTATTCATCCAGTTCCAGTATCAAGTTCATGGCTTCTTTTCCTTTCAAAATAGTTTCCTCGGTGGTAGCCTCCAGCAAAGCTCCTTTTAATGTATCTTTCTTTCTAGAGCTTTGCCTCATCCTTTTGCTGGGACCCTCTAGTGCTTTGGTCTCCTCATTGGCTCATTTACCTATATTGATAGTAGCAGCACAAATGTTGGAAGTTACTTCCTCCATTTTCATTCTATTGTCCTTTATAAGTTCTTGGAGGTTGTTTTCATAGGCTTTGAGCTTGACTGGGATCTCGCTTAACTAATTTTCCATGTTGTTTATTTTGTTCCAAGCAGCTTTCAGGGAATCTTCCAAATTTTTTGCTTTTTTCTTGAGATCCATAATCTCCCTGCACATCCAGGAATCGATTTGGGAAGATGCCTCTGCTTTACAGTTAACCCAGGTCATAGGAGTGTATGTTTCATCATTCTGATTCTTCCCTCTCCAGTCCTCAGGATTTTTATTAGGACTATTCCTGGCTTCTTCAAAGATATCTTCTTGACTCTTTTATTCCCACTCCTTGATTCCAGATTGTATTTCCATATTCTTATTTTGAATATCATCCTGATCAGAATTTTCCTTTTCGTTCTTAGAAGTTGGGTCCTCAACAGGATCTTCCTGGACAAATTCTTCCTCCGACACATTCTAGTTTTCCTTCGTATCTACAGTTCTATTAGCAGAATCCTCCTCAGTATTGACTTTATCTTTTTCAATTTCCTTAGAACATTCTTCATCATCACTAGAGTTAGTATACCAGCTTTCAGTTCCTTCTTCTTCCTCCAGTTTTTCCTTCTCGGGTTCTTTAATTTTCTCCCATCCCCTTTCTTCTTCTACATTTTGCTATTTAGGACTGGGGGACTTGATTTTGTCTCTCCTGATTACTCTTTCATTCTTTTTATCTCCTGACACCTTATTTTTCCCCTGTTTGGGGTACTTAACCAGTGCCCTATTCTTACAATAGCCTTCAATAAGCAGAATAAGGCCTTCATGGAGGATAGGGCGCATTTCCTTTTTCCTATGAGCATATAAGCTTTGGACCAGGGAATAGCGAAGATAAAAAGGAAAAGACAGACTAACCTTATGCTTGAAATGGTTGAGGAAAACAAAATGGAACTTGTGCACTCATTTGCTTCTTCCGTCCAGGATGAAGTACTCCCTTATATAGCTTAAGACATCCCTCCATATCCCTTTAATCTGGTCCAGCTCATAGAAATCTCCATTTTTGACCAGCTTTTGCTCTTCCTCATCCATTTTGGGGAACTTACAAAAGGCCTCGTTCGAAATGCTTATCTACTTGGAAAATTTTGAGTCCATCCATTGGCAACCCTGTAACCTCAGCAATAAAGTCCTCTGTTAAGTTTACTGATATACCATGCAAAGTGACCCTTTCATTAGACCAATTTTTGAAAAAAGTTGTCATGATATGCGGTTTTGAGCCATGGAGTCTTTCCATGTAGCTCATAACTTTTCCTTTCTACAAGATTCTCTAGACTTCATGCTTCTCTCTCCATTCTTCATAGCTCTTGGGTTCCTGTTTACGGGGTTCTCCCTTCCTTTCACGAGCCATACTCATTTTCTTCAAATCCCTTTTGCTGTGGACTTTGCCCTGAAACCTCCTACTGTCAAATTGATTGGGAATTTGACTTTGTATGTGCTTTTTCATGATCCACTTATCCCTCTTGAGGGCCTTGCTCTTTAATAATTGAATTTCTTTCCCTGTGCTGCCACTCCTCCTACTCATTATAATTTTATTATACTCCAATCTTACCTTCTTTCGCATGGGTGGCATCATGAAGAATGAGCGCCCTTAAATCCACATTCCTTTATAAAGTTTCATACCACCTCACTATTTGACCTTCTCGGACAGCACAATTAGCAAGCCAATCAGCAACACCATTGGCTTCTCGAAAGGTGTGGGTGATTTTAATATCTTCAAATTTTTTCAAAAGTGTTTTCATCTCCTTTACCTTATCCTCTATGGTCCAAGATACAGTATTCTTATTATTGAGAATATTGATAACATTCAAAGAGTCCCCTTCAAGCCACAATTTAGGATAACCCGAATCCACAGCTAATTTAAGGGTCTGGAGGGTAGCAGTAGCTTCGGCAATGTGGCAATTAGATATACCAATGGGGGTTGCGATAGCATCAATAACCATACCCATATGGTTTCTCAAGACACCACCACAACCAGCATTCCCCGGGTTCCCTTTGGCAGCACCATCAAAATTACCTTTGGCAGCACTAGGGACTTATTGTTAACTAGTTAAACCTTGTTGATTAAGGAGAACTTGTGAACCAAGGCCCTATCATTGAGTTTGTGACACATTAGGAATACAAGGTAATTATTGCCTAATCATTATTTTTAGAACATTAGAACCTCTTGGTTATATGAATCCTTGTTAGGAAGTAGACTCATGTTGAAGGTTCAACATTTATTTTTGACCAATACTTGTATTTTTTTGGTTAGACATTGTTTGTGATGGTAATGATATGTCAGTCTATGACTAATGAGGTATATTCATCACTACCTAGTGAGGTGAAACATTAGTCACCCCTTATTGAGGTGGCAAGATGTTTTTCCTTTGTGGCATGGGTATGTTGGATTGTGCCTATGGTTTTGTAATATTAATCATCACCTGTTGTGGTGGATTAATATTAGTCACATTTTATTGAGGCACAGTACTAGTTATTGCTTGACTATTTAACCCTTGCAGTTATGTGCTCAAAGAGGTAGTTGGTTGAGGGTTAGAGGTAGTTATTTATGGTTGGGAGGTAGAAGTTCCTATCTTATGCATTTTCAAACCACTTGTAATGTTAACTAAAGGCATGTTTTATTGTGGACTAGTTTTTTGTGCATTTACAACACTTTGGTCTAGATTGGATGATACTTGCATATTATCCACTATGTTTGGTTCACTATTATGCATAGAATCAAAAGACACTTCTTCAATATCTGGGGAATTAAACATGTATCCCACTAAAGTGCTTCACATGAATGGGTCTATACCCTAATTTTATTAGCATGTCAATTTAATTAAGACTCTTGTTGAAGGAGCTAACTCAATAAGAGGAGCATTTGACATGGTCATGTTGTTGAAGTTTCACACTAAGTTCAAATAAGTCTAGTATGTTATTTTCATCTATATAAAGTGGTCCTCCATGAGGCCTTTTCTTGTGACAAGCATATGAGGGTCCTAATATGGAATTGGCACTATAGAATGAAGATTGATATAAGAGTCATGTTTAATAGTCTGATTATAAGGCACATTATAAGGCACTCTTACTAAACTTAGAAAATTTTCATGGGGAAATTTTGCTAGAAACTTAGCCCCTACTGCCACAGCTCTGATTAATACTTCTTCCTTATTTGTAAGCAAGAGGTGATTAAGCAAATAAGGGTCATAAATTGATGGCATTGTAATGTACTACAGTTACTATTAGACTTATTCTATAATTAAAGGTATGTTATCTAGGTATTATGCCATTTGCTTTTGGTCCTAATTTGGGTATGAAGGTGTGTTGACCAAATAATGGGCCAAATGGTCTTGGATTTATTCCTCTGATTGAGTGTTATAAAGTGGATAAGGATCTATCTCAAAAATGGCATCATCTCCATAGGGGTCTTGAACAAAGTCCTCTTATGAGACCATATTACTATACTCTAGATTGTACATGATCCCACTATGAGTAAAGTGAGACATGTTTAAATAAATGGTGAATGTTTTGTGACAAAAGGGGTTAGAGTTCCAAAAACTATGAAAAATAATGTCTAAAAAGACAAAAAGTTAAAACCCAATCTAACTTGTTCAAAGGATGGAGTTGTATCTCCAAAAAGGGTTATGCTAAAACTTAGTACAAAACAAACTAATGTTAAAATGTCTCACACAAAAATTTTATGTGGATGAACTAAAATCAAAATTATAAACTCTAAGGATAAATTGTTATAAATAGATCTAATCTAGGAAAAGTAAAGGTTGCTAGGTCTTTTGGCCAAACACAATGTCAAAAAATATGCTCAAACAAAGGTATGTGATTTAATCTAAAAAATCTGAAACATGTTGACATAGACTAAGAATTTGACTTTAGACATGAATTTGAAAAAATTAGCATAAGGCATGAATCAAAAGGCACTTGGATGTAGACTATTTTCTCCCAAATAAAGGCACAAATTAATAGTTTTCAAATTTAGGTAATGAATTAACCTAAGTTATGCAACCCAAAAGAGAAAGATCTATGTTTAGGCCCAAATTTGATAAGGCCTAAACAAAAATCAATCAATTTTTGGATTTAAACTTGTCAAGGTTAATTAAAAACTTAACTTAGGAAAAGTAGGCTTTTTTAATCACTAAGCTAGATAAAGGTGAATGGCATAATTGTACTAGACAAAGACCCCTAAGGCATATATGGATTGGTTAAAATTTTGGACTCTAGGTAAAATAAGTCTATGAAATGATTCAAATAATTTAATGGCATTATCTCTCTCCAAAGGTATGATCAATGGTTTGTTTTAAGACTCTACGGCATAAAAATTGAAATATTTGGGTAGTGTAACATTACTCATTTCAATCAAGTGACACACATAATGTTTTTGACTAAAATTTCAAGGCAAATGTATGATGTCAAATGGATAGCATAATTCCTCCTTAAATAATAGAGTCATGTGAACACAAGACTCATTTTGACATGACATAAACAAACAAATATTTTTAGACTCAATGACCAAGCAAGTAAAGGAAAAGAAACTAAATACAACTAAGTATATTATCCAAAGCCCTAAAACTAACAAGGTTACATTGTATTAATTAAATCCATCTATATATGTGATCTTATGAGGATTTCAAGTGTTAATCCAAAAATAAAAGTGCATGAAGTAGTAGGTTTTTTACACCTCCCTTTTCCTAAGAGTTTGTACGGTGATATGGACCTTTGAGCTACTCACCCTGCATCAACGACATATCCATGACAAGTGGGGTTATTCTTAAATTTAAATTTCTGACCATTTAAATGGTCCCAAATGTGATTATCACTAGAGATGTCTCATGTCAATTGAGTTCATACCAGTTAACTTACTATGTAAGGTTTTATTCCTTTACATAATGATTCTATCCATATACTACTTAGTGAAATCCCTTGGCTAACCAGACCTAACTCAGGTTTTTGTTACAAAAGAAGAGGTAGCCACTCAACCCTTGGCTCTCATAGTATATGTGCCCTAATTTATATACCCTATCATGGAGTGGGATTGAAATAATATTGGGATATGAAACCTCATGTCAAAGCTTCCCTAAATAAATCGTGAGAAGGCTATGAACTCCCACTCACAAGCCAAGTTGCATAAAATAAATGACCAAGCGAAAAGACTTTAGAGGTTGTGTTTAGATCACCCAAACCATACAGGGTTTTAGGGATAGCCTAGACAACATTTTTTTCATGCATTGGATAAAGGTATAAAATGCAAGGAAGAAATGCTTTTGGTCACCCAAGTTTCCTAAAATGGATGGGGGAGATCATACACGCATTCTTAATTTATGAAAAACACACACAATTTTAAAACAAGCACTTTTAAGAATTAGAAATCTAAGCAAGTGTCAATTTTATGCACTAAATGAAGTGTTGATGAAGTTTTTGGCCCCTTGGCTTAATTGCACATTTGTAAAACTTTTTAAAAGTAATTAACATAAACACCTAAGTTCCTTTTTATATCACTAAAATGAAATGTTCAAGACTTAACCATTCCTTTTAGGCCCCAAAATGAATTGTTCAAGAATTAAACATGTTAAAATTTAGCACTTTTCCATTATTGACCTTCGAATGCTAGAGGGTTTTTAATATTTGTGAAATATTTATGCAACTTGAAGGTAAAATGATAGTATATTTTTAAAATTTAGGAGAAAACATGTGGTTTTGAAAAATAAATCATCAAAAATAGAGTTTATATGACCCCAAATGAATCTTCAAAAGATGGCCTATCAATCTCGAGTATACACAGTGCAAAAATACAACTACAAGTGTAAAAATACAACTCATATAGAAATATCATGATTTAACAAGTTATGGTATTATAAATTTAACAAAAAAAAATTGCAATGACCACTAGCAGCTAAGACACAAAATCATTTATGGTTATGCGATATCACAATTCTCAAAATCATGGTTTTATGATATCGCGATTCTTAAAATCATGATATTGTGATATCATGACTCTCAGAGTCACAATATTGAAATATCACAAATAGATCCTTGAAATTATAAAATATCTATCATAACATTAATAAGTAGGTGCAAAACCATAAAAATAGAGGCAAAACCGCAACTATGTGATTTACGATATTGCAGTCCCAAGAGCAAAATCATGATTACACAGGGCAACCTCATGGCTTCTAAAAAAACATCTTTTTTTTTTAATTTTTCACCTATTTTGATCATTAGGATAAAATTTTGACATGAAAATCATCATGGGAGTGTTTTAAAAGGCTTTAAGAATAAGTTCATCGGGTGCATGTCCCACCGACGTGCCATTTGTGAACATAGGAATTTGACAAAGAGAGGAGGTTAGTCTTGTGTTAGTCTATAAAATAATGAAATGAACACATTAATATGCTAACATCTCTATCCTAGATCATAGGGGGAGATTAATGAACAAAACTAAATCATAAAACATAAAAAAAATGTAAAAGACAAACAATCTCTTACCTTACTTTAAATCTCCAAATGATTCATTGTGTGGCTTTCTTGATTTATGCTCAAAAAGTATTTGATAATAGAGTTTGTATATCTCCTTCTCTACTTGGCACCATGGATTGATGTTGGCTTGATGTGGATTATCCTTTCTTGGATTAATATTTTTTCATTATAACATTATTGATGTGAATAATGCTATAAAACCTGCATTATAACTCTACAATTTCCAAGCTTTCTTTTCAATAGGAAATGGCTTGTATTTATATCCTTAGGAACTAAACCCAACTCAAGGAGAGTTAAAGTGTAGTTTAAATATGGAATGAGTTCAAACCTAACCTAAATGAGTCAAATAACCCTATTAGAGTTAAAACGTGTCAATAAGTCACGATTTTCAATGAATAGGCATGGGTAAGATATTTTGAGATATTTGTAAAGACTTTTGATTTAATAGTTTTGGGAATATTGGTGTATTATTCCTAATTTAGTTAAGGGTTTGGAGTAATAAAATATATATATATATATATATATAATAATTAAGCTCCTAATTTATATAATTTGATTGTAATTTAAATATTTCTAATATTAATAATAAAGGAGAGAAAATAAGACTTAGTTGACTAATTGAGATGGTTGTTGTAGGGTCTAAAATTCATTGTGCAAGACTAGGACACTATCACAAATCAAGATCTAGTCTTCATTTATTGATTGAATAGGACTGCTAAAATAGGACACCTTGGGGTCCAACACTATAGTCCTCTTTTGTCACTATTGTCTAGGAGACTTGAGCTTTTTAGTTTTATTCGCTATGTCTATGTGAGCCTACTTGTGAAATTTCAACAATTGGATGTCCATGAAACTCCCTGTATAATTGATTTAGTCTTCAAACCCTATACACCATTATGCTTTGACAAACTTTGGGAAAGAGGGCAGGTTAGTGTGTATAAGATGCACTAAACATGTATCCACACCCTTTGTGTGGTCATGCTACCTACATACCAATACTCTAAAGAGGGATCAAGCTATATGTAGTTCTCCCACTTGATGTGCTTTATGCAATTGTGTGTATGAAGAAGCAAAATGCTAAAACTAGGTGTACTCAAGGTGGTTAGGGACTGGTGCAAGGATTTAGATGTGCTTGTAATAGTATTGGTTAGTTGTATCTAGAGAATAGGGAAGACTTCCTTAGTGGTTTTGCTTGTTTTGTAATAGTTTTCAACCCCTTCTAAATGACCTTTGAATGGGATTTTATAAGGATTTATTGGTCATGGGTTAAATGTGCTCGCATTAGGCTGACAAGAATGGGGATAGGAACTAGAAGAAATTTACCATTGGAGGTAAAAATGTACTTGGAAAAGAGCATCAAAAATGGGCACTAGAGGTCATGGTGCTATAGTCCAACTTGGGTGCTATAGTCCTGAGCTAACGAGACTTGAGGGGATAGATTTATCATGGAAAGATCAGTCTAGCTGAGCTGGGATTAGGTTTAGAAGGCTATAGATGACTAGAAATTAGTGAAAATATGCCTATGAGGATCATGAGAGAAAGCCAGAGGGACCTATAGGTTGGGTGTCATTAGCCACACACAAGTTACCAATTTTCACATTTTATATGTTTACAACTTGACAACTCACAAAAGGCAATCATGAAAATCTAGGATATTTCATATTTTTGAATTTTGTTTTTTAGTAATTAATTAATTACACATGGATAATTCAACTATGAATTTAATTTGTTTAATCTTGTTAATTAATTTTGATTAGGATTTTATCATTTTCAATATTTGATTTAAGTTCATTTTTCCTGTTTAATACATCCATAGGCCAAATTGACTATTGTGATGCCACATGATGGTTAGGGATGAATCCATGAGAGGTTATAATTGCATATAGTAGGATACCACAATTAGGGATGTTTCAACATGATTCTGAGCTTTGATGAATTATGCATAAGGAAATTTGAGACATTCAGTGATTCCTAGGCTTAATTTGTAATGATTGGTAGGAATCAATCTGAATTCTAGTCTAAGTCCATTGGTATCAAGTTTTAGTGCCTAAAACTTCAATACTCAAGATTCATACAACACCCTACATAGAATTAGGCCCCACATACCATAAGGTATTTATGGGACTCCCTTAGATAGCCAGTCAAACCTAGAATAAGACCCCTTGGCCACAACAAGCATCGTAGGCATGGAAAATAACATTCATAGATATCACTCACTAGGTACAAATGGTGAGGGAGGGTTGGGTGACACCAATATATGTACCTCTCATTATGAGTCATTGGATGGGATGGGTGTTCAGTTTCACTCCCAAGTTAGTCACTAGAATTATTTTAGTGGTTTTCTTGTTATTGTTTGTGTGTTGTTAATACTAGTATTATTTGCAGACCTTATACCTTACATAGAAATCAAACCAAGTCAAAAATTATCCTTAGGATCAATAGAGTTACTTGTCCAATTATTATGTTTACCATCATATCTTTTATCATCTATGTTAAACATGCCATCATTCACCATATCTAATCATACTTTAATCATCCACAGTTGGTCAAAACCCCCACCATTCATCTTGATTTTTCTTAAATCATCTTATATCCTATCATCCATCATCACATTTGAGCTTTCCTTCATCATCATTCATCTTGGTCTCATCTACGTTTATCTTATCCATCCCCTCATCATCTCTCCTTAGTTAAAACCAAATCATTCATCTTATTTCTTAAGATTTCCCTAATTATTGTCTCACCTTGTCCTAGTCACAACCTCATCACTTATCATCCACCATCTTGCCTAAATATTGTTTTAATCATAGATGAACTTGCCTAGTCCCCATCACCCATAATCTTGTCTTATTTCCTTATTTTTCAAACCTATCACCCCTCATCACATCTCATCCTAATCCAATATTATCACATGTCCTCTTGTTTAGTCTTACCTTAACCATCATCCCATCTTGTGTTAGTCATACTCTACCACTTGCCTTAACCATATCTAAACTTGTCTACTCTAAGCCTATCACCTATCATATTGTCCTAAATCCCCATTTAGTCAAAACCCCCTCATTCATTCTTGATATTTCCTATGCTTGAATTAATCATCACTTCATATTGCCCTAGTTTAATTTTATAAATCTTCTCTCACCTTGTCTAGCTTGCCTAAACATCAAACCATCCCCTTTATGATCTAGTCTAAACCCATCCAAGACTTAGTCATCCATATTGACATAGTCTAAACCTACCTACATATTAGTCACCCTTTTTTATTAGTCCAATAAATTTTATCACTATTGACCTCGAATACCTTGAATAATATTATCTACGACATCATATTTAGTTAATCCTTATCAAAAATTGCCTCGATTAGGGATACCCTCTCTTAGTCAACATTTGGTCTAGACATGTCACTCTGCCAATTTAAACCTAGTACCCATTATCTTATATCTTTCATTGTGTTTGGAATCTATCATTACCCCATCATTACCATGTCACTCTACTAATTCAAACTTGGCACATGTCATCATTTTGATATTAGCCATCATTATATCAATTTTGGCACCCTTCATCCTCTTGTCAATACCCATCATTCTACCAGTTTGAATCCAATACCTACTAAATCATATTCATTATGGTCTAACCTATTCAAAACTTAGGGAGACATACCTTATTGTCATTTAAACTAATCAATCATACTAGTTCAAATCTGATAGACCCTTTTAATCAAGGTCATACATGGTCCTAATCTTATTCATCCTTCACATTGAATGAGTCAACCTAAAGGTAATCTGAACCTATCATCTATCTATCCCACACAATAATCCACATAACATCCTTAGATTTATACATCTTGTCTTCATCCTAAACTAGTCACAATACCACCTCAATCATAGTCCTAACACCTAGTCCACCTAACCTCCCTTATTCTTAGCTTCCCTTTGCATCCCTTAGTACCATCACACGTAAAATCAACATCCTTAGTCAAACCCCAAAAAATTATAATTATAATCCCATCATTACCTCATCAAATAACATCACCTATATTATAAGCTTATGCATACCCATACTTGTCAACCCATGATCCATAATCTTGTCAAGTCTATAATTATCCCCAATCACCAATAATTATTGATCCCATCGAGTCTAAAATATCTTACCTTGGTTCAGGTTGGTATCAACTTTTTTTCACATCATAGTCACCATCATAAGTTTGCTTGAAGCTAAACCTAATCAATTTTAAATCATGCATCCCAATCAAATCTTATCATCCACTTAGTCTAAGCATTCCAAATCTAACTTGAGTAGACCTTATAAATATTGAGGTAATATAAATCAAGTCAACCCCATTTAAGGTCATTCACAACCTAATCACATCTATTTGGCTAGTCAAACCTAGCCATTATCTTAATTCAAACCCTAAATCTTGCCATAGCTCATCATCATCAAACATCAAGATAATAAATTTGAACATTTAGCTAGCTCACATCCTAACTTGATTTACTCAATCTCATCCACTTGAAACTTATCATACCCTGTCAAATATCTCACATCACCAACTCAAACCTAAACTCAAATTCAAACAAGCCATAACCACCTAAACATATTTGGATGTCATGTTTGAAAATATCTCTTTTTCAATAAGGATACACTATTTTTATGGCTTTTATAAATGGGTGCCTACCTACCTATAGACTTAGACCACATAAAACCTAAATTTCCTCATAGGTAAGAGTTCCTTGTCCTTACCCAATATCAGTCTATATATAACCTTTGTACCAACCCATCGTAATCAAACCCATTATCTATTAGTCATATTATTGGTCAGGACATTCCCCATCATATTAGCAAAGAGAACTCTATCTTAGCAACCTTATCCAGTGCTAGTTCATCCCCTAAGCCATGTCAAACACCTCAAACCTATTAGATCATATAATTACTATACCTAGACCAGCTATTTTATTTTGAGTCAAAATATTCCATGTCTAAACAAAGTCATAAAGAGAGACAGCATACTCATTTATATATCCTTGTAAGCCATATTTCATCAACTAGTCACCGCATATATTATTATTTATTCCCTGACAAGGCATCTTGATCCAAATAAACCCAATCCCTCTTGGTATTAAGAATACCAATATTGTTGATACCATATAACCTAGGGTCATACTATTAATTGATGTTATAATTTCAAAAATTAAGTCCAAGACCTCATCGATCATCGTGATATATAAATTGAGAATAAATCAAAAAATCATCATTCAAGAGTAAACCAGAAGGGATATACCAAGATTCACTTTTTTTCCATGATCAAACTCTTCCCTTTTATAACTAAGGCCAAGACAATGAACCTATCATCCACCATTTATTTTCTATCCATTACATCATACCCCTCATTTCCTAGAGTACCTCCATCCTAAATCCCCCATCTCTAAGCATAAATTGAAGAGGATACTTGCAAACAATGTCATCTAATAGGCCCTCTTTATAGCCATAATCCAAACAACATCATCTACTAAAAACATCATATCATCAACTTCATCCACATCCACATCATAGATAATGACAGAGTTAGCATTGGAATCAACATCCTTATCATCTTCATCATGATCATGTACAACCTCCACATCTAAATCCATGTTAGATTCTACATCAAAATGATCATCCCTTATAGATGTTGAATATCATGCTAATATATATATATATATATATATATCTTTGAGGATGCCTCTAATTCAAATATCAACTAGTAACAAGGCATGTCTTTTGATCTATATTAGGATGATGAAGTCATAACATAGTTTTTAAATGCCTTGTCAATCATTGATCATTAGAGTGAATTTGATCTAACCTCATATATGTGTCCTACAAAGATCCTTAGTGATCCTTTCATAAATCTTGAGGATGCTTCCTCTTACATCAGAATAGGGTTTCTTATAAACCTCTATGAAGATCATGCTTCCCACCATCTACTTATCAATCCATACCCTTCACATTTCCCCATCATTACTCCTTTCTCACATGTCAATAAACACTTCATCACATCCCTAAATGGGAACAAACATAATCATACATCATTATAATCTTGTCTAACTAACATATCATGTGTAGAAACTACAAGGATCCAAGAGAGCATTCAGTCTATCAAACATAATCATAAAGTTATCTTTAATCCAAAAATAAGTTAAAATCAAAACAAGTCAAAAACTCAAGCAAATCAAAAAGCATCTTCCCTTAGTGAAAACCTTTGTGAGGTGATAGGGGGCCATCCAAGTCAAAATTATCATCAATCAAGTCCAAAATAAAATTCCTTTAGCAAAACCTTTTTTAAGGCACTAGGGGGTAGTTAAATTCAAATCAATTCAGCAAGTCAAAAATATTCCATGGTACTCATGGCCAAAAAATTCACATAAAAAATAATATGGATAACAATCCTTCAAGTCTTTAGGTAAAATTATAGAAAAGTATCAAATTTTTGGACTCCTGAAAATTTAATGTCATGTGGTACAAAATTCTAGAGGCACATTTAACATCTCTAATGGTGAGTATGACTATTAATCCCAATTTTTGATCCCTTGATAGTCAAAACTCCCTTCACAATCCCATCATAAATCTAAGTCTCATAGACCACCATCAAGCCTTAATCTCATCCATACCATACATCATCTTCTTAAAAAACATTGTCTTTCATAGGGGCTACAAAGACACATAGTTGATATGTCTTCAGGAATAAAAATCAAGAGTCAAAGAAGGTCATGATAGTTATCTAATATGAAATTTGCTTTTAGAACAATGTCATCAGCATCACACATCACTCATGTTTCCAACATGAAGAGATGACATAAAAAGTCCTAATTCTTGTACATTACTTTACATAGTTGTGTTTCAAAAAAAATCAAAAAATGATTAAAAAATAATAAATAATAATAATAATCATTCATCCAATGGTGAAAACTAGTTTTCTAGCACCTTTGGCAAGTACCATGATAAAAACTAGTTTTTGGTGTCATGGTAAAATAATTTATTAACTATAGGTACCTTGACACTTGGGTGTAAAATCCACTTCAATCCCCACATTAATTTCCTAAAGTCCCTCTTTGGCCCCATCTTCATCACATCTCTCTTCAAATCATCCTTATCTATCCTATCCATAAGTCCATTGTCCATCTTTACTTGTCCTAAACATCATGTGCAATTGTTATCCATCTTATTTCCCATCTTATTATGTTTTTCATTTATTATTGGCTTGGCCTTCATAAGGTAATAGATGATGTATTGATATATGTTTTGGAATCATCTTGTCATATCCTTCAAGTGGCATTTGATGATGACACATCTAGTTCCTATATGATGTAGTCATTGGATATCCCTAGTCTATTCCTCAACATCTCTCATCCCATTTGAACATCACCCCAATGCTTTCATCATTCCATATTTCATCATTATCCATCCTATTTGTTAGGATCAGTATTCCCTTTACTACTAACCCTTTATTTGTACATACATATTTTTAAAAATCCTAAAAATTAAAATATCCCAAAAAATAAAAAATAAAAAAATCCAAGAAATCCAAAACATCCTAGATGGCTTGTCTTATGTCCTAATCACTCTAAATCATTATTCAAAATCCAAATCCTAATCCAAATTCACATCATAATTGTCACTATGTCATTAACATCCCATTTCAACCTCATTAGACTTAGTCCAACTTATTTCCTAACACTCATCACAATCATGTAAGCCTGCTCAATAGTCAAATCATAATCATGATGCTTACATAAGTTTCCCTCACTATCAAATCCTGTTACCAACATCATCATCATCCCATATAAACTTGATAAAAACTTGTCTAATTGCATATTTGAGCTAGTCTTATCAAAATTAACCTTAATTAGGATCAACCATGACCTATTCAAACTTAGTTAAATCACATCTTTTCTAATTTAAAACATAGCACCCATAAAACAATGATCTTGTCTTATCTCCCCATCTAATTCAAAAAATCAAATTTTAGGGTTACTTTTAACCTACCACATATATCAACTAGCTCCCATACCTAGGCCAAGTTTTCTCAGCCACACCTTGTCTAAATCTCATCACCTATCACATTTATAGTCCCAAACTTTGATCCAATTAAGCTTATCATCCCTTATCCAACACATAATTTTTAATTAATCATTCAAATCATCTATCAAATTTAACCTCATCACTCATCTTGTAGGATTTCATTAGGATAATAAACAAGATATTGACCACATAATCTACATGTAGATACTTGTGTGTTTTACTTGTATGATCTTTGATGATGTTTGACTTGTTTTAATTTCTTCTATTATGAATATATTTGTGTTTAATCTTTTATGATTACTTTATTATATGCATGTATGTATTTGATTAAGCATTTTGTGAATATCTATATATGTCTTTTGTCTTATTATTTTTATTATATGTGCAATAACATATGACAAACATGTCATCTTGGTTATTTATACCAATGGCACATTATGTTTCATGTCACTTGTACACTTTATTTTTGATATGTGTGTCTCTTAAATTAGTCCAACATGCACTTTGGCCAAACATCATCATGACTACATGTATTTCAGGGTGTATACTTCCTATTACTACATTAAAAAGGATTAATTGGACTATGATGATCAAAGACTTATAGCAACAATAGAGATTGATGAATTTTTTGACAATAATAGACATACATGTATCCTCTACACACTTTTCTATCAAATCCCTTGATCTAATCATGTCAAACACATCTAACATTCAATACCCAAATCATTTCTTCAAGTCATCCATCATTTGTCTAATCAAATCAACTATCAATCAAATCATCTAAATCATTTATTTAACAAATAAAATTTCTAAAAATCCATCATCATAATCTTCTAAGTCATAATCATCTTATATCATAATTAAACTATCTTTGCATTTATTGTAACATGACATATCACATGAACATTGTTTCATCTATATTTTAACACATCACATGTTTATCACATCTCTAGTCTACCATAAACAAATAATGTATGTAATCATTTAAATTTGAAATCATATAATTTCACCCATATAATGTGTATAAAAAATAATCTACCATCTAACTCCTCATGTATATCTAATCACATCTATAACATCATGTACATCACATCTCATCACATCATTTACATCATTTCATATCACAAAAAATCATCTACACTAAGTCACATACTCAATAAACAATAACATTGCATAAATATCTAACATCCATACATCACATCATCAAATAAATCCATGTAATCAAATCACATATAAACTAAGCATGTAATCATCTATCATCCATTAAACATACATGTGTAATCATAATACATCATCCATAAACATTAATTCATCATAATCACAATGTACGTCCATAAGTCCATCAAATCATCAATATATATATATATATATATATCAATATATATATATATATATATATATTATATATATATAAAGGTGTCCGTGAATACATCAAAATGACATTTGTAATATGCATTGTAAACATCTATGTGCCAAAATATAATGGTATTTCCAAATCACATGCCACTCTAACCACCTAGTGGTGGTAGTGGTGATGGTCTCAGTGGCAAGTTTACAAACCTAGTTGACAACCTAGAATGGGAGGAACCCCCTGATCTATTACTCTCTATGTAACATGGTGCCCTTTGACTAGTTGGAAGAACTTGATAATATAACCCCCTCCAATACTTGGTCTCTTAGACCATTCTCGCTATCTAGGAACATCCTCTAATCTCAATGCTTTTAATAGTATTTCATCCACATTTCTCTTCATCCTAGAAATTTGTGCCTCTACATCCCTCTGATAAAATTGTTTTTACATCTAAAAAAACTACACCTAGACTATCTATAATTGTCAAATCTAACCCCTATAATAAAGTAATATGAGCCTCTCATTGGGCAAAATGATCAAGCAACATAGTCATCTAAGAAAATACAAGGGTTATATATGTATCTCATTATATAACCTAGCCTTGTAAAAATGACACTTGGCCCTACATACTTGTCACCTATCCCTACATAGCCACCAACTGACTCTATAAATCACCCCTCACCAAACTAACTTTGTTATCTTAATCTTCATAGTCTGAATCTTTCTCCTCAATTGGTTTATGGTCTCTTACTTTGATTATGTCCTAGAGGGCTGAGATGGCCCAATCTAATTTGTACCTATATGTGTCATGATAACCTATGCACCTTCATATCTACCATCTCCATCCTTGTCCCCTCATATCCCCCTCCTCTACCTCAAAATATGGACTAATATAGCTATCCATCATTACCTCTATCCCAATATTTACACTTTCTATCAAATTTAATCAACCAACCTAGGGGTACACCCTATATACAAACTCAATTTAGGAGCCTTATTTAAGGGTAGATACTCCTGCATATCATCAATATGATAATTCATCAGCATTTAAAATATCACTAGCTTAGCCACATTCACCTAATTCACTTCTACTAGACCTAATAAATTACTAACTCACTAAACATTTACTAACTTTTTATTCATCCATCATACTAGAAAAAACATGTCTTTATTTGTAAATTTAGTCTTTAAAACATGAAATCACACTTCTACATCCACATTTCTGTTATATCCACTCATCAAAAAACTTATATCTTCATGTGGGCTCATGATTTATGCCCTTGTGTTCCTATAGTTCACCTTTATGAACCTATAATTTTCTTTCATAATCCCACATTTTACCCAAACCTACATTTTCCTAACCTAAACCTAGAAAACTCATGGATATATCTAGAAATATCATGTTTCCCATTGATAAATTCACATTTTGCAGCAATAAATTTGCTACTCACCAAACACGCATTCACCATTTTTCCTAAAACATACCAAATACATGCCCATTAATACATTTCAAATGATAATTTCATAAAATCATGATCATTTGATCATTGGTACTCATGTCCTCACTCACTACAACATCGATTCTAAGGGATTTCAACCATTTCTATCACATAAACTAACACCAAAATCTCTCAAGGGTAAGAGTAATAATGACTATTCTTTCCTTTTCATCCCATAAATTTATCCTTTTTATCCATAAATATATTAATTACTTCATCAACACCTTATCTCATCTATGTCTCATCAAATTCACCAATTTAATTTCATTTTAAGGAGTACTACATCACTTGCAGTCTTTTGGACTCTATAGGTAGCACTCTGTTGCATGAGGTGTTTGAGTTTAGCTTGGTCATACTAACTAATTTCTCCCATTCATATCTTAGTCACTTGATCTCATATTTTATTTATTTTTTCTCCACTTGACAAATTTTTTGAGTTACACTCATTAAATATTTAATCATTATCTTATTTTGGCCTGTAACTCTATATACAAAGGGAAATACAACTAATCTACAAATCAATCCTAGATTGGAGAAGATAAATCCTACTTACACTTACGATTGTTGATACATTATATATTCAAGGTCATGACCAAGATGGATCCACTAGACCTAACCAATGGATTTCTTACCATAATAAAATCACTAGGAAGGATTTCAAAGCTTCTAGTCAAACAAAACTATGTAATAACCCTAGCTAGGTCCTATGTTTTCATATTCATAAAAATGTATGTCAAGTGAATTAAAAGACTAATCTAGTGCTCATCAAATCTTGGGGAACAAAATGGGGGTTAATAAACATAAAATTAAACATGCATAAGAGAATCCTAATTAAGTTATGTATAGGTAAAACCCTAATGCATGGAGAGAGAAATATATTCAAAAAACATTACTTATGTTACTTCTATCTACCAAAATAGAGGATTAAAGTTAGAGATATTTACCTTGAATTTGAACCCATCAAGACTCAATCTCTCCCTTAGCTAAATGTGCTTTTTGAAAGGTTGTTGTGGTTTGTAAGGATCACTAAGAAAGGCCAAAGCATCTAAGACTTTTTCATAAGACAAGATTCTTCTCCAAGTATAAACTATAATATATAACTCCTAAAGTATAATGGTAGAAAAGAAGATTGTAAAGAAGCATAAATGAATAATTAATTCTTATTGTCTCTAAAAAATGGTGAAATGAATGTGTGTATATAGCTGAATATAACCCTAAACTTTTATGAAAGTTTAGCCGATAGGGTCATCCCAATCGACTATGTATCATTATTGATAAAAGTAAATTATGTCTTGGTCTAGGTCAATTAGGGTTGACCTAGACCCTAAATATGTTTTATCAATTAGAGTATAAGGTCAATGGGGTCGATAGTGTAACGTAAACCATCAAAAAGGGTTTAGGCTTAGGAAATGGATAATGAAGGTGGAAAATGGTTGGAAGAAGGTGAAAGAGAGGATATAAGGCTTAAGGAAGTTTCTAAGATAAGTTTGGATTGATAAAAAGTGGTGGTATATGGGAAAAATTCTTTTGATGCACCAATGGTCTACCCACTCCTTTCCCAATGTACCCTTTAAGGCATGCACTCAAAGAGATTGAGACTCGATAGGTTCTTACAAGAACAAAAGCATCAATAATTGATAAAAATTTTAAAATATTATGTGTATATACATGCCCCACTCTAATCTCATCACGTGTCACTCAAGTGCAATAGATAATGGTGAAAATAACCTAGTAACACATAATGTTGAAGCTAAAAAATTGTAGTATTTTAAAACATAAAATAATTGAAAATAAATGTATGTGTACCTTGACTTACCTTTATTATTGGATGGTCATCTATTGTGTTTGTATTTTTGATCATGGAGGGCACATAGACTACTTTTGACAAACCCAAGGATATAAAACTAAAGAGCAAAAACAAACAAATGTAGGAAATATAAAATAACTAATGTGGTGTCTATGAGATGTACTTAGAAATTTGGTAATCTTGGGTGATAAATGATAAGTTAGTACCAAATGACCAAGTCAAAATTTTAGAGTAAATCGATTAACTGAAAAGGCAAGGCTATTAAAGACTGAAAAACTCAAACAAGTAAACCTTATGTAAGAAAGGCAAACTCACCAATTCAAACCAAGGATACATGTCAAAAATGGTAATCAAACATTGATGCAAAAGTAGTAGCAATCCTTAAATAAATATGGGAAATCAAATGGTAAAACAACATTGATGGTTGAATAGTAATAATACTTACTCAAGCATGAATGGAAAAAGTGCATAAAAGTGAAAACAACATTGGTGAGTGAGAAGTAACAAGCCGACCTCACTCAAAAATGGAAAAAGTATTGAAAGTAGAAATGGACTTAGGTGTCTAAAGAAAAAAGAAAAAAAGAAGGTACAATAATGGAAATGGTAAAATAAAGCAAGGTACCTCTATAAATGTAAATCAATGGTGTAAATAAAGATAATCCATACTCACTCGAGCATGTTGTTTTAAGGATAGATAAAACTATAATAAAGTAGTGTTAGCATGTGTTAAGAATTTAAAGAAGAGGAAATATAGAATAAATGGGAAAATAGATGTAGAATCACACTTTATTGTCAAGGAGGGAAATGAAATGGTGGACAAGGAAAAATCAAGGTATAGAAACTTTTTATCAAAGTCAAGACACTCAAATAAGGTTTATCAAAATAAGAAGACTTTAGAAATTAAGGACTCAAAATAACCTCTAGCCACATAAATATTGGGTCAACAAATGAAGTATAAAGATCATCAAAGGGTGAGACCCATGTAGAAATCCTGAGAAATAGGAGACAAACATAATAAATAAAAATATATGCTAACATATATATATCAAATATGAGCATGTGAAATATAATCTTATGTGTCTCAAAAGGTTTCTTGAAGTTGAATTTGTTTATTTTTATGCAATATAGTGTTATGCCATTAACCACTGACATGTCTAGGGATCTATGTAGTTGACTTATGGATTGCATAACCCTTTTGCATATTATTTTACATTTCTCTATGCACTCATATGCTTAGTAGGTTGGTCCTATGGGTTATATGTGGCCTCGGTAGACTATAAATATGAAGTAGGTTTAGTTGTTCATCATCATATCGGAGTGTTCATTTCTTGTTACAAACATTTTGGAGGTTTCCTCCTCAAAGTGGATTATCTATTATTCATATTTTCTATTAAATTTCCATATTGATGTGATTTATTATTTTTATTCTAATTATTTGGTGAATTAATATCATTACAAGTGGTATTAAAGCATCGATTTAGGTCGTAATCAAGTCAAAAACCCTAGATCTTATAATTTGGTTATATCTCAAAAACATTATAAATTTATCTACAATATTTTTACTAGAGGTGTAATGTCACACAAGTAAACTTCCTTTAAAATTTTAGCTCATTTGGATCTTTTTTCAAAAATTATTGTGATTTTAGGGTTTTTCACTCCATAGTTCACAATTTGTAGAATTTTTCAAATTTATTTACATTTTTGGAAAGCTAGGAAAAAATTAATTTGGGTCTATTATTTGATATTGGTGATTTGAGGCTAACATATTTATAAAAAAATCATGGTCAAAGTTGGTTCAATAGGGCAAAATAAGGTTCACCATCGAGCCTTCTTATGGCTAGTCCTAATACTCGCAAATGAGGGAAAAAGCAAAACACCCTTAAAACTCCTTTAGGGGATGACATGGAATCTGTAACCTCTGATATGATGTCTTCAAATATTTTTTCTCAAATTTAGTTGAATATACATGGCCTGATGTAGAAGGATGTGTAAGTCCAAACTCAAATTTTAGCAATGAAAGGGGAGCTTAATGGCATGAGTAATTAGTTGAAATAGATCATGACACAATTGGCTACCATTTCATCTCATTTTCCACTCAATAACCCTCCACTTTTTCATTCTGGTCCTCCTCCTCTCAATACTAACATTGCCAATATAAGGGTGAAACCAATTTTACCAAAAGTAGACTTGCACAAGTTTGATGGTCAGGATCCACTCACTTAGATAACTCAAATTAAAAATCTATTTGATTTGCACCAAACTCCAAATATTCAAAAGGTGGTCGTGGCATCTCTACATCTAGAACCTAAGCCATTAATTTAAGATCATTGGTTGTGTGCTCAAAAGAAGAAGACTGGTGATCCTATTATGTGGTCAGTATTCTCTGATGAACTAATGTCTCATTATCAGGATAATGTTTCTAAAAACTACTTTAACGAATTAGCCAAACTACAAAAAATAAGAATAATGAAGGATTATATTCATCAATTTCAAAATCTATCCTTACATGTTGAGGACATCACTAAGGCAAATTTGACTGACCTTTTTCTAGGTAGACTAAAAAATAGCATTCAATTGGAGGTCTGCATGTTTAACCCCACAACTGTAGCTAAGTCTATACCAAGGGTATGATTATAAAAGTAAAAAGAGATAAGCAAACATCATCCTTTCACTACTAAATAGGAACACACCTTCCTAACTCCATCACTACCTTAACTTATCAGATTGACATTGCACCAAATTGAGGAGAAGAGTACCAAAGGATTGTGTTATGGTTGAAATAAAAAAATGGAACAAAGGTCATCGATGTGATGAAATTAAATTATTTTACATCAAAGGGGCCAATGAGGATGAAGAAGATGAGGAGACACCTACTGAGGTTTTTGAAGGACTTGAGGAGGAAGCTAAATATTCTCAACCTACTATCTCTTACCATGCCCTTTTAGGTAATTTTACTCTTCAAACTCTTAAGGTGGTGGGTTTCCCTAAGAAATAGGTCACATTGTTGATTAAATTAGAAAGTACACACAATTTCATCAATAATAATTTAGTTAATTAAATTATTTCATCTACCCAACCCCAAAATTTTAGGTCATGATTACAGATGGTGGTATAATTAATTATTTTGAAAAATGCCACATTATTAAATTAGAAATGGGGGACTATTTGCTAGATTCTCCTATGTTTTCTATTCTTATGGGCATTTTGATATTGTTTTAGGAGTACAATGGCTCACCATATTAGGCACTATTGCGATAAATTTCTAATAACTATTCATGCACTTTCATTTTGAAGGCAAGCCAATGGAACTATGGGGATTAAGAGCTAAATCTCCATAAGTGGTTAGTTTACATCAGATGACCAAGATGCTCAAAAAGGGTGTTAAAGGATTTGTTGCATGTTTGTTTTTCATTGACATTAAAAAAACTAAGGAGTTTATCCATCTTGATATACAACAAATATTGGATGAACATTTAGTTATTCTTGATCCTAAAATGGTCCTTCAAACACGCACTAAGTAGTTCTGATTTAGAGTGATTATAGAGTATCTAATCAAATGGAAAAATCTACCTTCTAAAGATGCTATCTAGGAGGATTAAGCCTTCATGTAACAACATCTAGGATTGTTTCAATGTTTAGGATAATATTGTTTTTAATGGAAGGGGCATGCTACGCCCTTAACCATTGGCTTATTTAGGGATATATATATATATATATATATATATATATATATATATATATATATATATATATATATATATATATATATATATAGCTAATTTATGGCTTGCATAACCCTTTTTCATATTATTTTACATTTCTCTATGCACTCATATGCTTAGTAGGTTGGCATATGGGTTGTCCATGGCCTTGATGGACTGTAAATAGGAGGTAGTATTAGTTTTTCATCATCATTTTAGAGTGTTCATTTCTAATTGTCAGCATTTGGGAGGTTTCCCCCTCAAAGTGGCTTATCTATTATTCATACTTTCTTCTATATTTCCATATCATTGTGATCTATTTATGTTATTCTACTTATTTGGTGAAGTAATATCATTACAAATAAAGTAAGAGTGGGAATCATAAGATGCCCCAATGGGTAATTGGATGTGGGGGTGAGTATCGTAAGATGCCCCAAAGTCTAAAGTGATATGTGGGTGGCCATCGCAAGATGCCTTAAAATTTGAAGTAATATGTGGATGGACAACTTGGGTATTATCCATTTTGGCTACTTCTGGTTTGGGTTGAAGAAGATTACCAATTATTTCATTAGTTGAATGTTGAAAAGATCCTTTAATGATTTTGATATTAGGTTCAAATTATTTCATTAAGAAGTCTTAGTGCTTAGCTTGGTCAATAGCTTAATTTAACATTTGGGGAATGAATATTTGAACTTTGTATTAGAGTAAAGGAGTTAATGTGGTGATAAAGAATTTAAATAAATTATCATCAATCATGCTATGATCAGCCTTGTGAGCCAAATATTTCCATCATTTGATAAAATAATGAGTTGATTTGGTGAGAAATTGCTTAGCATTAATGAAATGGCTAAGGAAATTTTTAGGAAGATCATTGCGTTGAAACTCTTTAACTAAAGGATTGACTAAATCCTCTAGTTATCATATAGAATGTTGGGGAAGTTGATTGTACTATTCTAATACATCATCAGTGAAAGTTTTAACTAAAATTTTAGTTAAGGTGAAAGTATTTAGATTGGATCCACTCCTTATAAATATTGTCAAATTTTTAAAGAAAAGATGCAAGGTCTTTAGTCCCATCATATTTAATATTTGGAGATATATTACCAATGTCATTAAAAATAATGAAAGGGGCTAAAGGCTCATTTTGGATGTACTGAAGCATCTTATTTTTCATGATAGGTTTGGGAATGATATTTAATGTGGCATATTTAAGAGGTAGAGGAATAAAATTTTGGTTATTTTGAGGAAGAAGAATGAGAGGTTGATTGGTCATGTTGATTAAATGATGTTTTAGTTGCATCATTTGGGAGGTGTTAGATTTCTACATTATGTCCATTATGTCAATTGATGGGTGGTGTTTATAGGAGGATTCTCTAAATTGGTATTAGGGGGAGATTTGTTAGGTGGTTGATTCCCTCTGAGTTTATTGAATAGACTTATGTCAATTGCCCCCACATTATGGTGAGATATTTGAAGATAGGAATTTTCTTAATTGGTATGAAAAGAATTTGATCCACCAATCTCATCTTATGGCATGATTTGAACCAAGTAACAATATAAATATGAGAAAGGAGAATAGGTACTCCAAGAGTGAGGATCCTCCTTGGAAGTAAAGAGAGGAAGAAAAGAGCACCCTATATAGTATCTAAGTGGATTCAAGTTGTCCAAGAAGATTATTAAAGGGATTTCATGATGCTTGATGAAAGGATTTGAGATTAAGAAATAAGAATGAAAAATAGGGACTGAGTCAGCCAGATAGAGAACAATGTCAACCAAAAGGTACAAAGTTGACTAGGTTAATAGAGTATGTGAATAAAATTCATAGAATAAAAACATAAGAGGGCACAGTCAGGCTAGTTGATTATGTGATAGAAGGAATGAAATGTAAATAGGTTAAAGAGAATACATAGTTGTATGGGTTGATGTTGTATTTCTAAATGAGGAATCAACCAAGAAATAAGAAGACATAACTAGACAGTTTGACTATGTGATGCCTAGACAAGGGTTAAATAAGAACATAAGGATACACAGTCAAATAGGTCAATTGTGTTCTACAGGTAAGAAGGATAAATAGTATGTAAGAGACTATATAAACCAAAATGATAATGTGCTAAAATAGATAAAAAAGAATTTACAATATAATTTCAAAATAAATTGAGATTAAGCACACAAATAATTGGATCAATGTGATTGATCTAATTGGAACACATAGCACAAACTTTACACCAACGTTAGCCACTACAATTTTTACAATATAACATATAATGATCAAAGAGAAAGAAACAACTAGAAAGTAAATGCTAACTCATTAGTCATCCTAAGTTTTATTAAGTTATAATAAAGTTTAATTTTAATGTGATAGAAAATTTGGCTGAAATAAGGAACTAGAAAGCAATCTAAGGCTGGTTTCAAGATGTTTAGGCTAAACTAGATCTATATTGGTGATGGTAATAGCTTGGTATTTAGGCCTACCCCCTTACTTCATAATCTTATAATTATAAGGGTGTCAGGTTCTTTTATAATATATATCATCAACCACGTATTTATACTTGGCTAGAAGACCAAGTCAACTTCCCCCTTGGTGATGAAATCCAAGTACGTAAACCTTGGGAAGATAAATGTTTTATTCTTTCTAAGTGTAAAGTGATTTGGTTATGTGTGTAAAAGATAAAAATAGTGTGAATAAAATTTTAAATTAAAAATGCACCTATTTAATCTATGTTTGTTACTTTAAGCATGCAATCAACTGAAAAGGAAATGTGAATTAATTACTAATAAATAAAGGTTAATCCTTGATTAAGAAGATTACAAAGTCAGTTCATGTGACACTATATACAAATAGTATAGAAAAGAGTTGATTGAGTCATTATTATTCTATAGAATCAATATCTATAAGATCATAGTTGAATAGGTTGACTTTGTCTTCTAGATGGAAGACAAACTACATAACTATGTCGAGCATGTCAACCCAATTTATTGTAGGGCTGCAGTTTTATAGACTACAAACTTATGAAAAATAGTATTAAAAATAAAACTCAAATGATAGAGAGATAAAGTAATGAAAATTTATGGGCTTGAAGATGTTTTAGATTATAATTTTTTATGTTGTGATGCTCTAATACTGATTCAAAATTCTACTTACTGGTTCAAATAGCTCGATGAAGTTTGAAAAACCCTGTATGTTGAAGAGGAAGTTTTAAGTAGAGTCAACTAGTTTGACTATGTTGGTTGAACATTATGTTTACATAAGATAATTATAAATAGAGTTGATTGGTTTGATTATGTATGTGAATCTGGAGCTAAAAAAAGAATACTATGCTGAGTTGAGTGATTTAGTAACCTATATTTGGCAAAGACCTACACAGATAGAACAAAGTCATTTTGGAGCAACTATGTGTTAAACCTATGCATAGAATGTTAGGACTATACTAACTAATTTGATACATTATTGTAAATATAAAAAAATATAATATGATGATCAAATGATGGCATAAAATAAAACCTATAAGGGTTTGATTCAGTCAGGTTCACTAAAATGTATACAAAGAGAAATGTAACTGATCTATAAATCAATCCATGCTTGGAGAAGATAAATCCTACTTACACTTCAAACATTTGATACATTAGATATTCAAGGTCATGACCAAGATAGATCCACTAGACCTAACTAAGTGATCTCTTACTACAATAAAAACACTAGGGAGGGTTCCAAAGCAAAACTATGCAATAACCCTAGCTAGGTCATATGTTTTCATATAAACAAAAGTATATGAAAAGTAAAGTAAAATCCTAATCTAGTCCCCACCAAATCTTGTGGCACAAAATGGGGGTTAGTAAACATAAAATTAAACATGCATAAGAGAATCCTAATTAAGTTATGTATAGATAAAACCCTAATGCATGGAGAGAGCAATATATTTAAAAGCCATTACTTATGTTAATTATATATACTAAAATAGAGGAGTAAAGTCAGAGATACTTACCTTGAAGATGAACCCGTCAAGACTCAATCTCTCTCTTGGCCAAAGGTGCTTCATAAATGTTGTTGTGGTTTGTAAGGATCACTAAGAAAGGCCAAAACATATAAGACTTTTCCATAAGACAAGATTATTCTCCAAGTATAAACCCTAAGTTATAACTCCTCAAGTAGATGGCAAAAGAGAAGGTTATAAAGAAGAATAAATGAATAACTAACTCTTGTTGAATCTAAAAAATGGAAAAATGAATGTGTATATATAGCTAAATTTAACCCTAAACCTTTATAGAAGTTTAGTTGATAGGGTCAACCTAATCAACTTTGTATCGTTATTAATAAAAAATATTTTAGGTTTTGTTCTAGGTTAGTCTGGGGCTAACTTAAACCCTAAATATGTTTTATTAATTAGAGTACAGGGTCAATGGATCAATAGTTTAATGTAAACCATCAAAAGGGGTTTTAGGCTTATGAAGGGGATAATGAAGGTAGCAAATGGTTAGATGAAGGTGCAAGAGAGAAGATAAGGCTTAGGGAAGTGTCTAAGAGAAGGTTAGATTGATAACAAGAGGTGATATAGGGGACAACAATCCTATGAAGCACCAATGGTTTGTCTACCCCTTTCCCAGTGAACCCTTTAAGGCATGCACTCAAAGATATTGAGACTCGATAGGTTTTTATAAGATAAAAAGCATCAATAATTGATAAAAGTTTGAAAATATTATGTGTATATACTCTCCCTATATGTGTCCTTGCTTAAGATACATTTAAAGCTCGTGCCCTTATTTAATCATCCAAGTATGTAGCTCTTATGACATGCATCCTTTCCTGGGATATGACCTTTTATCATCATCTCATTATGGTTAGACCTCATTTAGGGCATTTTGACAACCATGACATCATCATTTTCACTCCCTTGCATATGTATATATTAGGGGCATCATATCTCTATAGCTCATTACTTGCGTCAATGTTTTTCATAGCATCACATCTCTAATTTTTTGTCTTCATAGCATCCCCACCCCTCTTTATTGATTCATCCATATCACCCCTCATTTAATCTTTCGAGTGGCCATTCATCTTATTCCTCCCTGCATGTCCCCTCGATGGGGCATCATCTATCCTAACTTACTAACATCCATAACCTAACCATCTTTATTATTTGAAAGACCATTACTTCTTCTATTCAATTACCTTTCAAAGAGGGGGAAAATGTATACAAATTTTCTCACTTATTCACATTAATTTCATCTTAATGTTATATTATTCCCACATCTTAGTCATTAGTCTAATATCCCCTTCATCCTTCATGTCATACACTAACATTACCCCTTCTCATATTTATTGATCACATCCTTAGTCTTTTATTATTATGTCACTTGCCTACTATCCATGTCTTATCCATATTTTGGAATTTTAAATTCCAATCCTACCTAACTCTCACCTACCCCCACTTTATCCTACTAACCACTTGTCAAATCATCTTTTAATATTAATTAGTCCTCTCAAATTAACTCTAGAGCCTTCTACTCTCTATAAGCCTCTACCATATTCTCTCTCTAGAGTCTTTTAAATAATTTTTAATTCTTTAGAAATATCCATCCTTTCTTCTGTGTAAACATGCCACTCTCCATGCAAAATCCAACTAACAGAAGAGAGATACATTGAAAATACTTGTTCTATCAACTGATCTATTATTTATCCATTATCAATCTATTACTACAAGTCCATATTATGAGTATAAAAAGGTAATTCAAGCATCAAGCAAAGTCTACTTGTAATTGGGGTACAACATTCTCATTTAGAAGTATATTGAGCTACATTGATTGAGGTATGATTTGTATATTTCAATTATCATAATGATGTTATTTGTACTTATCTTGCCCCATCTGAGGTATGTGTTGAATTGGAATGGTTACATATGATAATCTCCATTAATTGATTGCATTTTTTATATTCTAATTCATTTCATATACACTTGGTATAGTGATAATATGGACCTGGTTAGAGGAAAAGTAGTTATCACCATCTTGAGAGTTAGGAGGAGACCTTATAACATCTTGAATATATGTCTACTCTTTTTTTCAAGTTATACTTGACTTTACAAAAAAAATCATTATTAATATTTGTGCCTTAGCTTGTGGTTTGATTCATTTTATTGCATAAGTATGAATGATTTTTATAATTAAGGGAATATAACATGCCATAAAAATTAAAGATGTTTGAAACAAAAATTAATCATCCACTATAGCCATTAAATGATGTGCACAATGTATAAATCATATCTAACACCCTAAGATAAAATTATGAAACCTAGAAAATAGGTTGGAATCCTAAGGGAAACCTAAGGTTTGAAGCAATGTGAAAAATGGAAAAAATTGGGTTCGCTAAATGTTTCATCTTTAATTGAAATGTGTTAATTAATTATAATTTTGATAAATATAATAGAATAAAGCAAGTATTGTAAATGTAGTTTCAACAAGCAAAATGGAGGAAAATAACTAAATTTGATGAAACACAATGATTTTAAACAAAGCTAACTATGAAAATGAAAGTTGAACTTAGCTATTTATGTTTGTTTGATTGACTATATTGACTAGAGGAATGTAGAATCAGGAAAATATGAACAAACCCAAAAGCTAGATCTAAGGCTATATAGGGATAAGAATGCTGAGTAAGGACAATAATATTTACCTATATTTTCCCTATTTTTTGATTCTATATTTTTTCATAAAACTTAAAATTATGGCATGATCACTTACGATAATTATAATTAGATATGTGTGCACTGATTTTGCCTTCAGAAGTGTGCATAATACCTAAAGATAGCTTCTTAAAGTTATAAACCCTAATAAGGTATGTAACGATTGAATAACCTTAAAATAGGAAAAGGAGTGTAGTTGGGTTGAGTTGACCCCAATCACCCCCATGATGATTGAAAACTACCTATATATCTAATAATTCAGGTAGGGAAATCAAGCCCAGTGTAGTTCTCCCACCTAGAGTTTTTGTCCAATTATGCCTTGACTATATGAATGCATTTAAAATTGGCTTGAATACTTGATTATGATTGAGTAAGATTGAAAAAAATAGTGTTGTGATTTAGCTGAGGATTCCTTGAGATACTTAAAATTTGAATTGGAAGAATAGGGAACTTTTACTCAATGTGTACTTATGTAAGCCAGCCATTGAATTGAAATTTCTAAGTGAAGTAATAAGTGGCTTGAGTGTGACTTTATAGTAATTCAAAAGGATAAACACACACTAAGAAACCTAAAAACATGAAGGACCACCCAAGGGAAGGTTTAATTTGAAATTATGACCGTTGATGGGAGAAGGATAGAAACATTGGATAGGGCCAATAATGTTTACCATTATTAACCCTTTTGGGCATTCTTGTCCCCTAGGGGAAAGTGTTATAATTTTGATTTGGGTTTAAGGCATACATATTCATAATGACATTTATATATGTGATAGGTGATTGTCTTAAGATAAAAATATGTCTTCTCTTATGCTTAGGATAGGGTGAAGTGGGAAAATAGGTATTAATTAAGTGCACAAGTTAATTTAAGATAAAAAGGGGTAAAAAAAACTTGATCAAGTATTTGGGACTAGATATAGGTTACTAGAACAATATGGTTCATATTATTGGGTGGGTGTGGTAATGTATATGAATTAGGTGGAGATTCATGCAAAGGTTTATTTGAAACTTTGTCAAAAAAAATCATCACAATCAGAGTGTAGAGTGCTAGACTCAAGAATTATGTTATTATTGACCAAATTTTGACATTCTTGTAAAAATTGGTCACCCCCTCCAAATTCAAACTTTCTTAGTATTTTCATATGGTCTTGTCATACCCTATATGGTCCTTAGATTCTTCATATAACCTTTTTAGCATTGTTTAAGGTTAGTTTGTAGAAGTTAAGGGAAGGTCATATTTTGGTCATATAGTGTTATAGACATGTCATGGATAGATAAGGTATGGTCAAGTGTTATCATAGGTGATTATAAGTGTATCAATATCATTTAATGTATTAATAACTTTTTATTAGCATCTCATGAAGTTTTATAATGTTTAAGGTTTATTTACAAACTTTAAGGTGGTGAAAATACATGAAATTGTGATTTTTTGATAACTCAAGCATATGTCAAAGTTACTTAAGTTAAAAATACATACCACACACCTTCTAAGGTCCTTATATCAGTTACACAACTTCCACACTTGTCATCATGTCAGGGAAAGGTCAGATTCTTAAGTTTCAACAACATTTTCAGGAGTTAAGGAAGTTGTACAGACTTTTGGAAGTCACTTACAAGTGAAAAGAGTTTCAGAGTGTCCTTTCATATTCTAAAATTCATAAACTATAATTTAAAATCTCCATAATTTCAAAAAACCATCTCTCTCTTCCATCGCTTCATTCACAAGTTAATGAACACCAAATTCAATGACATGGTATAGGTCGCACAAGTTGAGTTAGGGGATAATATTTTGGTAAAATTTTGGGACCCATATGGGCTTCCAATTTGTGTAATTATTATTTTGATTGGTTTCTTTAGATTTATGAACAATCACTAAAGAACCAGACTACTTTTTAAAGACTCAAATCCCCACAGGCTAAATTTGGTGTAACTCTAGTGCAAAGTATGATTTAATGGATATATAAAACCAGTTGGATTGAGTTATTATAGGTATTTAGATGCATAAAACACATTCATTCATCATGGTGGCATGTTTGGATGATCTTTTGGCAAGAAAAGTGACTCTTGTGCATAGTTTGAGGTGATTAGCAAATTTTCTATTTTTTGAGTTATTCAAGTGGTATTATGAATTTGATTGGTTATAAATTTTCTTATATAATATTCATAATCCACAAATGGCCTTTTGATTAGATAGATATTATTTACAAGTCTCAAAGTGGTCACTTCTTCATTCACTTTATGAACTATGTTCTAGGTGTCTGCATAGCAAGGTAATTTGAGTGAGTCTAAGTATGTGTTTCCAAAGAATTTAGAGTTTTTATTTCATGTTAGAAGTGTTGATGTAATGTAAATAATGGTCTTTTATCCCCAACATTCATGTTTGCACTTCTCAACTTCAAGCACAAGGTTACAGTCCTCATCTTCTGCAGACCTATAGGTCTATAACTCCAAGAAACTTCATGTTTTCAATGTGTTTTGAAGGTCATATAGGAATGAATCATGGTGATGGATTCAATTTTAAAAGGATTCCAAACTAATAATGAGTTCCAAAGCACTTAGATCCAAGTGGTGTCCAAATGATAAGTTAGTAGCCTAAGAAATACCTATATGACTATATGTGGAAACATTGAACACAGAGGTTTTGAAGATGCTCTAAGAACACTCTATGGACTTGGTAATGTAGTGAGGATGGGATCCTAATGAGATTAAATATTTTCAAAGTGATATACAATTAACCAATTACATAGTTGAAAAGGCCAAACTCAAAACTACATACATATAACTCTCTTTGAGTCATTTACAGCCAACTAGTTGAGAGAATCTACCTTTATAGTGATATTGATGATGTTTAGAAGCCTTCAAGGTAGTGAGAATTAACTCTTGATGAATTTTGAGCACTATAGTTTCATGAGCTAGTTGAAGAAGGTCAATATAATACCATACACAGTCAAATGCAGACCTTATCAATGACACCTACACCCATCTAAAGTTTGGCAGCCTATAGCCAAGAGTATGGTTAGAGGATATGCAAGGTTTAAGAAACTTAAAAATACTTGGATACCCTTATTAGAGTTTTGGTCATCTTAAAATAACTTGAAATAACTTTATGACCCTAAATTATAGTTAGAGCTCTCAAACAACCACCTACAGCTAGTCAGTTGAGATTCTACCTTAAGCAGTGGATGATGATGAAAGTATTGAGTTTTCAAGGTTTTGAGAAGGTATTAAATTTATCAATGGAATATTAAGAGTTTTAGGAGGTTAAATTATTGTAGGTAAGGCTTATAAATCACCAAAGTTATAGACCATTCCATATGAACACACATAAGTAATTAACCACTTGTAGGTCTGTGTAAGTAAATAAAGGTCTCTCAAAACTTGAGATAATGGTATATGTATGTGGTTTAAAGTTATAAAGGAAAATAGGCCTAATTACCTAGTAGAAATAGGTTTTGAGTGACTAGTAGAAAGATACCAAATAGGGGTTATAGGCCTAATTACCTACACACAGTCCTTGATAACAATAAGTTTACCTGCCTAACAAAAAAAAGGAGTTGCTTGTTTAATCAAGAAAATTATTTGTGGGGATTGAAGAGGAGTATTAAGGTAATAACAGATCCTCACACAACTTTAAAACTCACTTGATTATAGGAGAACATTGTAAACTCTACCTACGCAGTCAAGGCAAGACACTAACCTACTCATTAAGCTTGTTTGAAGAGTCTAGAAGACTATATGATTATTGAGGGACACAAAGGTCTATGAAGGTGATTTTAGGGTGATTAATATAATTCCATCACACCCTTAAACTTAAGAAACAAAGTGAAACATCACACAGTCAAACCCTGTTTAGTCAAGTATAGTCTTGAGTGCATACTCAGACCTAAATAGGAAGTCCTAAGAGATGGCTAGTTGAAGATAAGTTAGTTGGAGTCGGGATGATGATTTATATCCCTAAGGAGATGATGAAAGGTCTACACAAAAAATTTATGAAGCTATAGACCTCTTAACAATGAGAAAACAAGTGGATGTAGTTAGTTAGGGTAAGTCAGGAAACTTGGCCTATAATCTATAGGCCTAAACCAATGAGGATGCAAAGAGTTTGAAGAAGTAAAGTGGGAATAAAACAATTTTAATAGGTTATGGTATATGTATAAAACCTCATTGAGGTCATTTAAGCTCAAACCAACTCAAGAAAATCACCTATAGACCTTAATTTGCTCTCAGACCTCACAGAATGCTTGTTAACAACCCAAGAAGCCACCTTTCATTGCTTAGTATAGAACAAAGTAGTTTCATGGAACATTGGGATCCAAGGTTAAGTTAACTACACTAGTGCACTTCCATTTTTTAGAATTGGTTGGTGGTTTCATGCCTTGAGTTGTATGAACTATCGTTAAGAACTCAAAGAACTTTCAGGCTGCCTAGGAGAGCTATAAGGACTCCATGAGACAAAAATGAATTTTTATAACCCCATATGGATCATAAAAACTTCCAAATGACATATAAAATTTTAAAAACTCCCTTGAACATCACCCCATTCCATTATTTAGTATAGGATTGTATGGAATTGTATGGAATAAGCCTAAAAAGATTGATTTTTGCTATTTGATAAGTCTGTACAAGTTGTCAGATCTTAAAAAATTTGATGGAGAATAAGGATGAGGTTGTATAAGTGAATAACACACTTATTTATGGTTTTAAATGTTTGAGAATCTTGTATATCCATTTTTTAATCTCTTGGTAGGGAGGCCTAATTGAGGCCTAGTTAGGAGAGAGAATCTATAAAAAATGATATCTCCACTCACTTTATGATCTTGAAATTGAACACGGAAATGTAAGGACATAATGGGTCATATAATATGATCTCATATTCTCATTATCATCCATAAAATTTTGTATACAAGGAGGTCTATATCATTTTAGGACTATAAAGAATGAGGCCTAATTGGGGCTTTTGGTAGAGAATGAATTGTTGTGGATAGTTTGAGACCTATAAATGTATTTTTTTAGGTATAATATGAGTGTAATAGGACATCCATGAAGTTTTTATGAGCTAAAGAAGAATAATATAAGTTTTGACACTTGTGCATAGTTGGCCTAAGGAGATGAAGAGTCCTCTAGACACCTAGCAAGAAATGGAAGTGATGTGTCAAAGAGAACCTGAAGAGGTCATTTGAGAGGTATCAATAGAATAGATAAGATGTAATAGAACCTAATATAACCATCAAAAAGGCCACGTATCCTTCAACATGCCAAAGCAAATGGTAGTTTTCAAGAAGCTAGTTAAGGTGTCAAGTAATCATTTCAACTCCTATGCCACTTGGAGAGTTGGAACATCTTCATAGGAGCTAAAAATGGAATATTAGACCTTTTGAGTAAATTTAATGACTCATTTTCTTGTTGTAACTCATGGACACTTATCAAACTCTCTCTCTCCTACCCCTTCTTATCCTCTCTCTCACTTGTGTTATATATTGAGCAACTTTTAGAATTATAAAGGCTCCTCCATCCAAGTATGTTGAAACCCTAATCACTTGAATCCTTTGAGAAATAAAGAAAAAAATTGTTTACCTTCTCCATGGACTATTTCAATGTGTATGTTAAACTAGTTAATCTTACTAATTGATAGATTTTATTCCTTAGCATGTTGTCCTTGTTTGCATTCATATTCAATTTTGAAAGTCTTTTTTAGGTCTATTAAAGTGTTATAATGAAGTGATCATGAATTTATTGAGTTGTATCTCCACTAGTGTCATGTCATGACCTTGTGTTTAGTCCTCCTAGCTCAAGCTTACTTCACAACCTCCATGAGAAATATTAATGCAACAGGCAGATCTGGATTAGTATTATGTGAAGGTTAGGATTTTATTTGAAGTGTAATTAGATGGTAGTGATCAGGTTACAATTTGTGCATCACATCACTAGGATATTTTTACTTTATGTTATCTCTCTTTTTTCATCCAAATGAGCTAGTAATATAGGTGATGAGTAATCAAGATAAATCTAGGGAGTTATCCCTTCAATCTAGAGGTTTACCCCTACTATAAGAAACCCACATGCCTAGGGTTAATCCCATGTTCCACTAAATTTATAATAGGATTGAACTACCCCTCCAAGGCTAAAAAATTGAGTGATAATAGTTCTAGTACACCCAGTGGGACTAAGGTCCAAAAGAGTGGAATATTTTTTGGTGTTTTCTTATACCTATCAGCCTTTGTAGGCATTCAATAAACACCAATGGTGACTCTAAAATGCAATCAACTAGTTCTAGTGTTTTAGGTAATTATTATGAAAAGCATTTGCTAATATCTTGTGTTTTCTTTTGACTCGTGAATTTGGAATAGCTAGGTATGAGGAGAGCTTGTACTATAAACCACCTTATCAACCTTCTCATGACCCCAACTATGTACCTCAATAGCGATATCATGCTTTTTAGCCTCCTTATGAGTCATGGTAGTCCTATGGTCAGAATTTTGTCCCTATACATGATCATGATGTTATTTATTAGCCCTGTGAGGAAGGCTATGAAGAAAATGAAGCCCTTGTTGAAGAATAAGTGCCTTCTTATCAGCCTTAACATGATTCCTATCAACCTTGTCATGATCATAACAACCCTATGGTTGCCACAAATTCTCCTCATATGATTCTAATTACACACCTTAATAGCCTTACCATGACTTTCATCAGTCATACTCAAACTCTTCTTTTCCTAATCCATTTTCAAATCCAACCAACAAGTATAAATCTGCTCCAAAGGAATTAGATGATACCATTGATTAGCAAGCAAGGTATAAGGCCTTAGAATTTTTAATTAGGAAATTCAATCAACATGTTAAAGCTCACCAAAACCCCTACTATTCCCCTCCTCCTCCTACTTCAATTCCACCTCAAGCCAAATCCTTGTTGTCACTCATGCCAAATCTATTAAAATTAGAAAAGGTGATAAGAAAATGGGATGAAGAACTTGTGGTGATCCCTATTCATCTCATATACAAGTTGAGGAAGTTGGTTCAATTTTTGATGGATAAGTGGATGATAGTGGAAAGAAAGCCCACGATGTCATCAATGATGATTTACATGAAATGTGAAGTTATATCCCATGGTGGATAGATAGATTAGAGAGGTGGGAAAGTCAAGAGGTTGAGAATTAATTTTTAGTTATTGAAGAACCTCAAGAAGGCTATAAATAAAATTATAATCTTATTGAACAAGATGTCTCTCCCATTTCCCAACCTAACCTATTATCTTCCTAAGAGTATTTTCAAGAATCCTCCATTCCCAGACACATTCATGATCCATACATCACATTTCACACTCCCTCTCCAACCCATGAACCTATCCACCACCCTCCCACCTCATCCCTTCTTGAAGAAGAACCCATCCTTTGGAAGATAAGTGAAGAAGATCAAGGTAAAGTTATAGCTGATAAAGAAGTTGACTCGAGTGTCTATGATGAAGAGTTTACTATAAGTACTCCCCTTAGTGAATACAAACACAAATCAATATTCTTGAGTGATTAAAGAGATGATATAGATAAATTTTTAGCTGCCAATGAAAATGTTGATCAAGACATGAAAGAAAAGGTACTTGAAGGAAACATCATACTGACTAAGTTGGTTAAGACTCATGAGCAACATCAAGAGGTTAGTTTTAAAAAACTAATAAAAGACAAACTTGTTACTAACTCCATAGACAAAAGGGACTTATGGTTGGAATCCAATAAGATATGTGATGAGTTTGATGCCCTTTAAAAGCTTACACCTCTTACTAGTTAGTTTGAAGAGACTCTTGAAGATGCTTTGCTTCTTGATGGTGTGTTCTATAAAGAAGATCATATGCAGCCCAAGCTTGTTAAAGTTACAGCCAACCTTGAAATTGAAGACTTTAAGTGAGCAAGTTGACGTTGACTAAGAGCACAATGAATAAGAAGATGAAGTTGAATAAGTTGCCTTACAATCTCATGACTACCTAGAAAGACATGGAATCCTTGATATCCCTATGGTTCTTGAGAAGAAAGAAGATAAAAGTGATTGGTAGTAGTATATTAAACTCCTTCAAGAGATGGAAGGCCTTTACAAAGTTGAAGATCATGATCATAAGGATATTATACAATATATCTTCATTGAAGATAATGATAAAGACTGGATTGAGTGTACAAAGCTCTTTGATGAGCTTGATGAGCTTGCAACACCTGGTAAGAAGTCTGAATATGTTCTTGAAGATGCTTTGCTTCTTGAAGGATAACATGACAATCTCCAAAATACCAAGATTGAGGCTACTCCTATAAGTAAAGAGGTGATCATGATTAAGATTAGCACAAACATCAAGAGAAATCATGAGAAGGCTATTGAAATACAAGATTAGTTCACCTTCATAGGTGACATGTTTGTAGTTGTCATTGTTTCATTTGAGATCATGTCGAGAAGATTGGTAAGCATGAAGGAAATGAAGACACCAAGAATAAGGTTCAAAAGACAATTTGCTTCATGTCTTCCTTCATCTCATGGACCAATAAATTATGCAATCTTCCCCTTTGATCCAGGATGAAGAGCTTCTTTTCAAGTTAGTTGTATATATTTTAGTTTGTTTATATTGTTGTTTTATTCCTTAAGTGCTTGATAACACATGTGTGTGTCTTGTTCTTTATTTTTATCTTATTGTTATTTGTTCTATGTGTTTTGAAGGTTAAATTAGTTTGTTGTTCCATGATCAAGGTCTATTCAATTCTGAAACTGAGTGCAAAAAACTACATTACCCAATGGACATACAAGGCTACTAGTCTTATTAGCATTGTAGGCATGCTACCCTTGTGAATCACCAAGAATATTGACCAAATTTTGACATTCTTGGAAAAATAGGTCACTCCCTCCAAATTAAAACTTTATTAGTATTTTCATATGGTCTTGTCATACCATATATGGTCCTTAGAGTCTTTATATAATTTTGTTATCATTGTTTTAAGGTTAGTTTGTAGAAGTTAAGGTAAGGTCATGTTTTGGTCATATAATGGTCTAGACATGTCATGGAGAGATAAGGTATGGTAAAGTGTTTTAATAGGTGACTAGGAGTGTATCAAGGTCATTTAATTAATCACTTTTTCTTAAAATCTCATCAAGTTTTGGAATGTTTAAGGTTTATTTACAAACTTTAAGGTGATGAAAATAAATGAAAATGTGATTTTTGGATAACTCAAGTGTATTTCAAAGTTACCTAAGTGAAAAATACATACCACACACCTTCTAAGGTCCTTGGAGTATTTTCACAAATACCATACCTATAAGTTGTTAGAGAAAGGTCAGATTCTTCAGTTTTACTACCATATTAAGGAATTAAGGAAGTTATATGGACTTTTTTAAGTAACTTGTAAGTTAAAAGAGTTATAGAGTGTCCTTTCATATTATATATGTTAGAAACAAGAATTATAAGAATTTTCAATCTCCATAGTTGCATAAAACCATCTCTCTCTTCTATCATTTCATTTATAAGCTAGTGAAGGCCAAATTCAATGACATGGTATAGGTCATACAAGTTGAGTTGGGGGGTAATATTTTGTAAAAATTATGGGACCCCTATGGGCTTATAATTTGTGTAATTTATCATTAGATTGGTGTATTTAGGTTTATGAACAATCACTAAGGAGCTTGACTACTTTATAAAGACTCAAATCCCCATAGGTTAAACTTAGTGTAACTCCAGTGCAAATTATGAGATCATGGATGCATGAAACCAGTTGTTGTGAGTTCTTAGATGTCTGTAGATTCATCATACACATTTATTCATCATGGTGGCACATGTGGATGATCTTTTGGCAAGAAACGTGACTCTTGTATATAGTTTGAGGTGACTGGCAAATTTTATGTGTTTCTAAGTTATTCAGGTGGTCTAATGCATTTGATTAGTTATCCATTATATTATATTATCTTCATAATCCATAAATGGCCTTTTTATTAGATAGGCATTTTGTACAAGTCTCAAAGTGGTCACTTCTTCATTCACTTTATGAACTATGTTATGGGTGTATGCATAGCAAGGTGATTTGAGTGAGTCTAAGTATGTGTTTCCAAAGGATTTAAAGTTGTGAATTCACGTTATAAGTTTTGATGCAATGTAAATAATGGTATTTGATCCCAAACATTCATGTTTTCACTTCTCAACTTTAAGCACAAGGTTATAGTCCTCATCTTCTATAGACCTGTAGGTTTACAACTCTAGGAAATTTCATGTTGTCAATGTGTTTTGAAGGTAATATATGCATTAAGCATGGTGATGTATTTAGTTTGAAAATGAGTCTAGACTAATAATGAGTTCCAAAGCACCTAGAGCCAAGAGGTGGCTAAATGATAAGCAAGTAGCCTGAGACATACCTACAACACTATATATGGAAACAATAAACATAGAGGTTGTGAAGATGCTCTAAGAACACTCTATGGACTTTTTAATGCAATGAGGATGGGATCCTAATGAGTTTTAATAGTTTAAAAGTGATATATAGTTAACCAATGACCTAGTTGAAGAGGCCAAACTCAAAACTACATACACATAACTCTCTTTGAGTCACTTACAGCCAATTAGTTGAGAGAATCTACCTTGATAGTGATATTGATGAGGTTTGGAATCCTTTAGGGCAGTGAGAATGAACTCTTGATGAAGGTTTAGCACTATAGTGTCATGACCTAGTTGAATAAGGGTAATTCAAGACCATACACAGTCAAACTCAGACCTTATCAATGACATTATAGCCATCTAAAGTTTGGAAACCTACAGTCAAGAGTATGGTTGAAAGAGATTCAAGTTTTAAGAAACTTAAAAGACTTGGAGACCATCAATAGGGTGTTTTTCATCTTAAAATATCTTTCAATAACTTTCTAACCCTAAAACATAGTTAGAGCTCTCAAACAACCACCTAGAGCTAGCCAATTGAGATTCTACCTTGAGTAGTGGATGATGATTAAAGTAATAAGTTTTTTATAAGGTATTAAATTTATAAATGGAATACTAAGAGTTTAAGTAGGTTAAATTATTGTAGGCAAGGATTCTAAAGTACCAAAGTTACAAACCATTCCATATGAACACACACAGGTAATTGACCACCTTTAGGTATGTGCAAGTAATTAAAGGTCTCTCAAAATATGAGACAATGGTATATGTATATGATTGAAATTTAGAAATTAAATTAATTTCCTCAATCAATTGACATAAAATAGGTTCTGAGTGACTAGCAGAAAGATACCAAATACGGGTCATAGGCCTAATTACCTACACATAGTCCTTGATAACAATAAGTCTACATGTCTAACCAAAGAAAGGAGTTGCTTGTTTAATAAATAAAGGTCTCTATAGATATTGGATAAGCATATTAAGGTAATAAAAAATCCTCACACAACTTTCAAACTCATCTGAGTATAGGAGAATGTTTCAAACTCTACCTCCCAGTCAAGGCAAGACACTAGCCTGCTCATTATTAAGAAGCTTATTTGAAGAGTATAAAAAATTATATGATAACTAAGGGAGACCAAGGTAGATGAAGGATATTTTCTATATATTAATATAATTACATCACACCCTTAAACTTAAGAAACAAAGTGAAACATCACATAGTCAAACCCTGTTCAATCAAGTACAATCTTGAGTGCATACTCAGACCTACATAGGCAGTCCTAAGAGATGGCTAGTTGAAGAGAAGTTAGTTGGAGTTGGGATGATCATTGATATCCCTAAGGATATGATGAAAGGTCTATATATACATTTATTTAAGCTATAGACCTCTTGATAGTGAGAAAACAAGTGGATGCAATCAGTTAGGGTAAGTTAGGTAGCTTGGCCTACAAACCCTAGGCCTATAAAATGAGGATGTAAAGAGTTTGAATAAGTAAATCAGAAATAAAAATATTTGAATAGGTTATGAGAGATTTATCAAACCTTATTAAGGTCATTTAATCTCAAACCAACTCAATAAAATCACCTACAGACCCTAATTTGCTCTCAAACCTCACAGAATACTTGTTACCAGCCCGAAAAGCTACCTTTCATTACTCAATATGGAATAGAGGAGTTTAGTGGAATATTGGTATCCTAGGGTAATTTAAGTACCCTATTTAACTTCCATTTTGAGTAATTTTTTGGTGGTTTCATGTCCTCGGTTTGATGAACTATCGTTAAGAACTCAAAGCACTTTCAGGTTGCCTAGGAGAGCTATAAGGACCAAATGAGAGTGAAATGAAATTATATTCCCATAGATGGATAATAAAAACTTAAAAATGACATATAAAATTTTTAATACTCCCCTTAGCATCACCTTGTGCCATTGGTTGGTATAGGACTATATAGAACTGTATGGAATAGGCCTAAAAAGACTGATTTTTGGTATTTGACAAGTCTGTACAAGTTGTCAGAGCTTCAAAATTGGAATGAAAAATAAGGAGGAGGTTTTATAATTGAATAACACACTTATTTATGGTTTAGAATGTGTGATAATCCTATAGATCCAATTTTTAGTCTCTTAGTAGGGAGGCTTAATTAAGGCCTAGTTAGGAAAGAAGCTACAAAGAAGGATATCTCCACTCACTTTTTGATCCTAAAATTTAACATGGAGTTTTAAGGCCATAATGGGTCTTGTAATATTCCCTAATATTCTAAATAAAATTCATTCAACTCTCTACATAATGAGGTTTGTATCATTTTAGGGCTACAAGAAATGAGGCCTATTGTGGCTTTTGGAAGAGAACAAATTGTTGGGGCTAGTTTAAGACCTCAAAATGGATTGTTTTAGGTTTAATATGAGTGTAATAATCCATCCATGAAGTTTTTATAAGCTGAATAATAATAATCTAAGTTTTGACACTTGTATGCAAAGTTGGCATAAGGAGATGAAGAGTCCTCTCTACACCTAGCAAGAAATGGAAGTGATGTGTCAAAGAAAACCTGAAGAGGTCAAATTAGAGGTGTCAAGAGTATATCCAAGATGTAAGATAACTTGATCTGACCATCAATAAGGCCACTTGTCCTTCAACATGCCAAAGCAAAAGGTAGTTTTCAAGAAGTTAGTCAAGGTGTCAAATAAGCATTTCAACTCCTACACCACTTGCAGAGTTGGAACATCTTAAGAGGAGATACACATGGCATATTTGACCTATTGAGGTAGTTCCATAACTCATTTTCTTTTTTTAACTCATGAACACTTTTCAAACTCTCTCTTTCCTAGGCCCTTCTTCTCTTCTCTCTCACTTGTGTTATATATTAAGCCACTTTTGGCTTTATAAAGGATCTTCCACCTAAGCATGGTAAATCCATACTCATTTTTAGGCTTTGATAAATAAATAACAATATGTTTTACCTTCTCCATGGATTGTTTCAATGTGTATGTTAGACTAGTTGATCTTGTTAAGTGATAGATTATCTTCCTTAGCATGTTATCCTTGCTTACATGCATATTGAGTTTTAAAAGTCTTTTATAAGTCTCTTGAAGTATTATATTGAATTTTTCATGAGTTTAGTGATTTTTCTATCCACTAGTCTCATGTCATGACCTTGTGTTTAGTCCTCCTAGCTCAAGCTTACTTCATAAACCTCCATGAGAAATATTAATGCAAGAGGCAGATTTGGATTAATGTGATGTGCAGGGTAGGATTTTGTTTTAAGTAAAATTAAAATTATATGGTAGTCATTAGGTTAAAATTGGTACATCACCTCACTAGGATAGGTTTACTTTATTTTATCTCTCTCCCTTTTCATCTAAATGAGCTAGTAATATAGGTGATGAGCAATCAAGACAAATCTAGGGAGTTAGCCCTTTAATCTATAGGTTTACCCATACTATAGGCAAACCATAGGCCTATGGCTAATCCTATGTTCCACTAAATTTATAGTAGGCTTTAACTACCACTCTAAATGGGAAAAACTGAGTGACAACAATTATGCTTGAGAAATAGTTTGTATGCTCTACACTAGTGTTGGGAGTGACCATAGACTCTAGAAGAAATAAAATAATGTTGCTACTTATTTGGGAGTCAACCTCAATACAAGTCATATTAGTGTGTCCAAAATCTCTAGAGTAAGTGATCTATAAGGATAATAAAACCTAGATAAATGGTATAGTCAAGTCATGGATTTATACTAAGCATGCTCCAAAGAGGCTCAAAAGTAATAAAAGCAATATGTGTGGTAAAAGTTGGAATGTGCTCCATCTCATACTATAGACATAAATTAAAGGGGGAATAATGATAAATAATTTAGAATGATGGAAAATTATGTTGATGAAATTAATGTTATAATAAGATTTTGTTTGCTCGTAGGAGAGTTTAAGAGAAGAGTGATAATAGAGGACTTCTACATCCTTAGCTTGGGCATAGCTAGCTAAATATGGGTCATAAAAGGTATAATTTTCATCATAGTATAGTTTAGTAAGATATATATTAATAACATAGACCACTATATCACTATAGGATGAGTGGGAAGCAAGATTCTTAGGGATAACCACAAAAATAAGGAATTTATTGGGTGGATTCTTGTGAGAACGAGGTCACAAGGAAGGAGTAAATTGACCTATGATATTAGAGGGGAGGTATGATGTTTTTATCTTAAGGTTGATCTCATCAATATTGTCATCATCTAAATCTAAGAGGTTAGATTGGATATTGGCCATGAGTTTGAGGTGACCATTATAACCTTGGTTAGAATTGATGAGATAATTAAAGGCTTGGTATTTATGAAAAACAATGTCAAACAAAGGTATGGGGGTAGTTATTTTGAAGACACCACATTCTTAGAATTTTTTGAAATTTTAAGGATTAGTGTCACCTAAAATATTGTAGATAACACCCTTATGAGGAAATTTGATACATTGGCATAAACAAGAGGCCATTGCCCTCATATAATGAGTATAGGGGAAACCAAGTAAGATGTTGTATGATAAGTTAAAATTAAACATCATAACCATGACTCTAACTTTGATAAGTGGGACTATGATAGGAATATAAATGCATCTGATTGGAGGCATTTATATTTTATCATAGCCTTGGCATGTGCTTTGGGTAGACTTAATATTACACTCAAAGTATCTTAGTGTTTTGATGAATGATAAAGAAATGATGCAGGTGATGGAACCTCCATTAATAAAGGCTCACTTGATGTGAATATCACCAACTTAGACACTAATTAACAAAGGAGGATCATTTGCATGAAGTATAATTTTGGTGGGGATCATGGAGGTTATAGGAAATTTGAGTGAAAGAGATGTATCCATAGTTTGATCAACCTGGATGGACATTTATTCACATTATTGTAAAATACTAGCCTTAGACCCAAGCAAGGTACCTTCTTACCCCTAAGTGGTGGTTGAGGAATGTTCATATCAAATAAGATTTGTATAAACCTATTTATTTGACATAAGGAAGTCGACATGAGCTTAAGGAATGGAATTTGAGAAGATAACCTATAAATTTCTTTGATGGGGTCCCATTCTTCAAATCTAAGGTGGGATAGATAGGATTGAGAAAAAGATAAAGAATTATTAAGTGGGTCTATTGTAGAAGGATTTAATTTGGACTAAATATGATTAGGTATCAAAGTGTGAAGTCTCATCCTTGTAGATACAATTGATTCAGGTTGAGCCAATGGTATTAGCATGTCTGATGTATTTGGTTATAAAAAAACATCAGAATTAAGGTTCATAATAGAAGGAAAAAAATTGGCTAAGAAACAAACTATATTGTGTTGGTCGATGTAGTTTTTTCTAAGATAGAAATGAAAGACTATATCAGGTTGGCTAGTACAATTGGAATGAAGGTTTATCTTATCATATATTACATCAGCCTAGCCATTGAAGTTGTGAATGCAAAGAACTACACCACATTAGAAAATACAGTTGTAAAGAAATAAAATTGCATCAGGTTGGTCAGTGTAGTTGGGTTATCTAAAATTACAAAGGTTATAATTTCCTTGTATTTGATGTACATAAAAATATGCAAATGTTTATCCCCAACTATTATATAAGTAGGATAAGAGACATGGGTCTAATGAGGATAATGATCAATATAGGACACTATGTACTTCATGTTTTTCATATTAACTAAGTTTTCTACATCATTATAAGAGTGTAGATTAATTGTAGTTTCAACACCATTGGTGATTTAGGGTTGATTTTAATTATTTGGTTGTTGGTTTCAATTATGTTTAGGAAATAAATAAGAGTGTTTAGTATGGTGGGCATTAGCTTGATGAAGTACATCATGATTGACCATGGAGTCATGAGTTTTAGGTTCTTTGTCATAAGTTTGTTATTATTCTTAGATCATAGCCTCATGATTGAAGTTTGAATTGAGTAGGAATCAAAAATTAAGGTGTTTAAGTTTTTGTAAGTCTCATGGGAGTGTCCCTAATTTGTGTAGAATAAGCAATTTTTTTAGGATCATACCAATGAGCAATAGGATGGGAAGTAACAAACTCTTTAGGTGAGGGTTTAAGAAGACATTTCATAATCTAAACTAGGCAAAGAGGTTGGTGAATTTCATAATGATTGACTTGTGAGGAAGAAGGAGGTCAAAAGGGACTTTCTTTTATAGGTTGGGAAAGGGACACTTCATTAGAGCTTCCTAGTAGAATAATGTTGATAATTCTCATGGACTCGTATGTGTTTGAAACACTATCTTAAACATTTTTTTTAATACTTCATAAGCACATGAGTTCTAAACTTAGGTTGGGAGGGCTCAAATTGTCTTATGAGAAAGTATACATGTTTAGCTTAATCAAGTTCTTCTTCCAATGATTTTGGAGATGAGTCTTAAATTTGTATTAAAGTTTGGGATGAAAGGAGTTGGAAAATAAGTGGAAGAGCTTATTCTTTGACATGTTACACTCATATTTATTAGACAAGGATTTTTAATGCTTAATGAAAGCTTGGGTAATCTTGTTATCTAGTTGCTTGAAATTAATGAAGTGGGCTAAGCTATTTTTTGAGTAGATCATTGGATTAAAATTATTGAACCAATGTGTTAACTAAGTCTTCCAGACTAGGGATGGAGTTGGACTTGAGTTGGTTGTACCAATCTAAAACATCACTACAGAAGGTTTTTTCTAGTAGCTTGGTAGCCATAAATGTATTAAGCTTAACCCGGTCTCTATATAAATTTAGAAAGGCTTGAAAATGAAAATCGATATTAGTGGATCCATTATAGGTGATCGAAGGTGATTCCACATATGTATATATTTACATTTTAAAGGGCCAATTGTTCATTTTGATGGTGTTTAATAGATTTATTGTGAGGTGAGGGTTTAAAAATGAGATTACCATTAACATATCTAAATGAGGGTGGGGAGGCATTTAGATTTTTCACTCCCTACTAAATTTATTGAGGGTGATTTTAAATTTTCATCATTTGGGTAGTACCATTGGCTTGAAATTTAGCCATTGGTTCATGGCTTATAACATGACTTATTGAGGATCATAAGCATTTTGATTATAAGTGGAAGTTTAAGTAACTTGTTAGGATTTAGTAGACATGGTATTAATTTTGGTGTTAACATTGGTACTTTTGATATACCTACTAAAGGAAAGGCCCATCATGCGAGAAACAATACTAGGCATGGTGAATGAAGAGGGGAATGAGGAAGGCATATGCTGACTTTCCCCAAGTCTAGTAGAAAAAACTACAAGTAGGAAAAGGAGGGATTTCCTCATAGGGTGTTTTATAAGTTCTAATTATAGAATGCAAGATAAGAAATCAAACTAAATGAAATCCAATCTAAACTAGAAATCTAGACTTCAATGATAGAGCAACAAATTAAACAAGTAAACTAAATGCACTTACAAACCCAAAGTGGAACAAGCTTTCTCCATTGTGATCAAACTTGATTTTCTCTCAAATGCAATAGATGTGGGTGCTCTACTCTTCTTCAAAGTAAAGGTAATTGTAAAAAAAATTATTATTCAAGAGTATTTTTGATGGTTTGGATTCAATTGATAATTTGATAGCACTTCAGTAGCATAAATGTCAATGATGAAAGTGATGGATTACACATTAATTTATAGGCTTATAAAATATGAGATGAATGGTTGAGGATTATTTAAATTTATTGATTTATTAAAATAATCAATGGTTAGGAATTAGTCATCATCCATGAGGATGATGACCAATTCCATTGGTTGAGTCAGCTTAGAAGTTGAAATGTTCTAAGGTGACTCACAAGTTAGTTGAGGAAGTTGAAGAAGGTGGTTGGATGACTGAACACACAATTGAGACAAATGTTGAGGATGTCTATGTGAAATGGAAAATCCATATTTAATGAATTTTTGAAGAAAATAGTGTGCATAATTAATTAATTAAGAATTAATCAATTATTGAAAATTTTTGAGGGAAATAATGTTAATTTAAATTTGAATTGTGGAAGGGAAAGGGTTAGTGTATTAAAATGAATTTTGACATTAAATGGTGAAATTTAGGTGTTTGTATTTACCCCTCTTTGAAATGATGTTGTGAAGCAATACCGTTTTGAAGAATAGTAAACAAAATAGAGTGTTGATGATTGTGGAGAAGAAAATTGCCTCAGGTAAATGAAAATGATCATGATCATGCCCCCTCAAGTGTTCATGTGGGAAAACAAATGAACGCTCAAAATGATTTGAAGGAAAAATGATAAATTGGTTATAATTAATACCATAAATAAATTGTAGTAAAATAAATATAGTACTTGTAAGATGAAATCATGTGTAAAATGATTTACCCTTAGCTATTTAAAGACTAGAAAATAAATCAGAGAAAGAATGTTTCTCTTTCGATGACTAAATGTTTGGATGGTGTGTAAGACTCAAGGGTCACATGAATGGATGTGGGAATGATATATCATGATGATGGTAAGCTATAGGCTATAAAATAAAAATATAGATTGTCTAATGTGGGATAAAATTTTATAAGATTGATAGTTACAAGTAGTGGTAAAGATGTATAGGACTTCAAGCAATTGTTGGCCTAAAATTTAAAGAAAATTGGTCATGAAATGTGAAAATAATGGTTTAGAAGGGAAAATATTTGGATGATGGGGTGGATTGTAAATAGGGATAATTCAAAATCATTTGTGAAAATTCATTTCTTTTTGAATGATTTGTAGACTGAAATTATGTGATTTTGCTCTAGGGTTAGAGAGGAAAATGGATTGGATTCTAGTGGATAATCATAATAGCAAGTGTGTACAAGTGCATCTGAGGCTAGAGGCAAGTGGGGATATAATAAATAACAATTTTGAATTTTTGGTTTTGGTTTTGGTTAAATTAACATTAAATGCTAAGGAAAGTTGACAAAAATGAATTCCTTGTTTACCATGATGAATTCAACATTGATTATGAAAAATTTATCAGGGTAAATAATGAATTCATTAAAAATTGGGTTTTTGGGTAGAAATAGTGAATTCATCATTTATCATGGTGAATTCATCAAATACATTAGCAAAATCTTTGAAAAACTCAATGAATTCATCAAAAACTTTGGTGAATTCGTTTAAAATTTTAGTGATTTCATCAGAAACTTAGGAAAATTCGTTCAAAACCCTAGAAAATTTATCATGAAAAATGATGAATTCATCATGGAAAAATTTTTATAAGTGTAAAACTAAAAATTTTCATGCTTAAGAGTGATTAAAAATGAATAGATGCTTGATTTTATGAGGGTTAGGTAGCTGAATAGTATTATCATTATACTTATAAAATTCAAATGCAAGAGAGATTATTTATTTTGTACACATGAGAGCGACACTTGAGAGCCCTTGAGTTGATGGCTAGATTTACTGAGTATGAAGTGGAAGTTTTGGACGTGACTGGGTTGGTTTACATTTTAGAGATGCTTGAGATACAAGTAGATAAGGCATATTTAATTGCACTGGTTGAGTGTTGGCATAGCAAGACCAATACATTTCACCTATCGATAGGTGAGATGACTATGACATTTGAGGATGTATGGAGGATGTTATGGATACCCATTCAAGTGACACATATGTACTATAGTGGGAGCACATAGGCAGTTACTTTATATCAAATATTTGGGGAGGATTTGATACCTATGGTGAGGTATGGGGTTGATATTGATACTTTTATGGGTTTATACATAGATCCTTTAATGGTAGTGTTTATGGCTATTGTCATTGGTATTGTGATACTTGACAAGAGTGGGAAACTATTCCCATTGGGTTTATTATATGTTATTAGTGATTTATTATAGAGTTCAACTCAATTTTCATGGGTATCATGTGTAATAGCACATCAATATAGGGATCTATATCATGTGGTTTATACATGTGGAATTTATATAAGCTCATCCACACTACTATAGGTGTGGGTGTGGGAGCATGTGGTGATTGAGTGCCCAATGAGTCAAATGAGGAGGACTATTGAGAATACATTTTCCTATAGATGGGATGTATATATAGGGAGATAATTGACACATTTAGGTGATGTGGATTATTACAAGTGGGTTATAGATAAGTTAGGAGTAGATTACATTATGTGGAGGCCATACATAAAAGTTGATCCACAATAGAGGGAAGATGTTAGACATTTAGACTATGTAACTCAATACTTCATTATTGGTTATCATTGTAGACACCTAAAATTGGCCATCAATGTCTTCATATCCAAATTTAGATCAATTCTTACCTACCTTTGTATATCTAGCCTAAGAATTTCTAAACATCTCAAATTTGGCTTCATCACATGCAATTGAATCAATTTGGCCCGTAAATCAATTAAAAAGAGTAAATGCCTAGATCATTTAAATCTAACTTGCACAAATATTCAAAAGATTAAAACAAATTAATTAACATTCATATCCTACTTGAATTCATCCATGATAAATTAAAGTAATTATCAAAAAGGAAAATTCAAAAATCAATGAATATCCTAGGTTTTCGTCATTAGCTTTTATGAGTTGTCATTTTTGTAAAATATCCCACCCATGCTTATTCCATGCTAATCATGACCATTTGACACCTTTTAACCCTACTAGGGTTAACTAAGCCAACCAAGGTTAGGATTTAACTCATTTCAAGTCATTTCAAGGCCTATAAAAGCAAGCCTAGAGCTCTTCAATTAGAGAGCTTAGAATAGAGTAATGTTATAATGAAGGATTTGATTCATGAAGTAAATGAATAGTGTTATAATGCCAAAATTGAGCCAATCCAAACCATTTTCAAGCAACATAAATCCAAAGCCAAGCCAAGCATGGTGCCAAGAGTAGATAGAGATATCTAGACCACATTGATGAAGACTTCTTGAGCACAATCTGAGCAAGCCAATGAACACATCATTTGGAGCATTCAAGGAAGGTAAGGAAAATAATGTAAGTTTATTTATATTTTAGTTGAGTTTTGTCATTTATTGTTTGTTCACCAAGCTCCCCCTATGACCTAGGCATGGAGGTGTTAAGTTTTGTTGGTGTGTTTATTTTTATTTTTATTTTATTTTGAGAATAACTCTTGATCTAACCTCCCCTGCATCATCAAATTCCTAGCATCACAAATGGCACCCTCAGTGGGACCCAATGCATCCCACATACCAAGGACATCAATATGCAACTTTTAAATCTTCATTTGGATGCTTGAAGGGGTGAATATTTTGTCACCAGCTAACTGATGAGAAAAATAGGTCTCTTCAACCACAGCATAGGGAGATTAGTCAGCCAAATGTGCAAGTTTACCACATCAAATGTGGAAAAATCTCCCCTCTCATCAAGGGGAGATTCCCTATAAATATGAGGAGTTATATACTATATATATAAGCAAAAAATAACACTCAGGGGTAGGACTACACCATCAATCTCTCTTTTTTTAGAGATGATGTTCACAAACAAAGGAGAAATCCTGGTGATAATACTAAAGGCACTTCTCTTCTTTCAAAAGTGGTCTTGCAGCAGGGCACAGGAGTTCTTTCTGGTGGGTAACCAGTAGGTAACAAGGGTGTAGTAACCAGCAAAATGAGGTGCAACACAAAGTCTCCACCTCAACTTCCCAAAGAGTGAAATACGAAGGATAGTGGGGGCACAAAGTCATCCCAATATCCTTTACATAGAAAGAAACTAAAAACACACTGAAGACAATTATGATAGCATAAAGTCTTTCCATAATTAGCTTCAGGATACCTTCCTAATTACTTCCACTACTTCTGCTTGTTACATTAAATAAACAAGAATGCTCCTAGGAAATGGACATAAGAATAACTTCCTAAAATAACACAAGCTATAATAGCACAAAGTTTGAAAGTAACTTGCTTTCTCATTCAGATAAAATAATATGATCAACAATCTAAGCTCAAAGTCTCAGTAATCACCTTTCAATTTGGGTGGAGTATTGCTTCTATAATGGGTAGATCCCCTTTGCATAAAATAAGAGATTACAATATATAGCAGCCAAGAAAAGCTTGGCACTTTGTTCCATGGAATGGCCCATGCTGCATTCAATGCCTTGAATGTATTTTTAGTTCTATCAAGGGGTCATGCTTGGAACAGTGCATCAGCCTTAATTGTGGCATGCCCATTCATCTCATATGTCTCCTCCAAAGTATAGGTTGCCTGGTCCTTTCCTTCTTATTTTGTGTAGTTTTCTACTTTGCCTTTACTTCATGAAAAATAAATAGGTTGCGTCCTTGATTTGGTGTGCTCAGATGACTACTTGGTGAACTGTTTCACCTACTAAAAATAACTCTCTCATAGATATTTCAATATCTCTTATAGCCTTCTCTTCTTTCTTGTTTCAATTGGAGCTCTTGAGTTATCTTTTTCAATTGGTCACTTGGTTCATCCTTTAAGTTCCATGCTATATTTGAAAATCAACGGATAATCCATTGCCTAAAATTTTATGTCTTCAAGGACATCAATGGTCACTGGTTATTTGAACCATATTGAACCATGAACCTTTCAACCTTTGAAATTTCATTGGTTCAATAGTTTAGGCACTCTTTATCAGTTCCTTGGTTCAATCACTTCCTTGGTTCAATCGCTTCCTTACACTTTGGTTAAACCATCCCTTTGAATTGGTCTCTAGAATTTTCCACTTCCTTCCTTTGCTTGGAGATTTATTTGAACCTCTAAACCTTTAAATCTTTGAACCTTTTTGGTTCAAGGTTCAACGGTTCAATCTCTTTCTGAGAATCCTTCATTTTGGCTAAGTCTTTTGAAGCCTTGAAATTCCTTCAGCTTTATGTCTTTGAAACACCCTAAAGGGAAGGTATCCCTTCAGGTCTATGAGAAATGTCCATTTTTTGGGTGTTGAGATCCCCCCGCAAGGGTACCTACCCTTTGGGATTCTTTGAGTGGCCTTTTCCTTCAAATCCTTCAAATAAAATGTTCGAAGGAATTCCATTGGACATTTTGTTCGAAGGAAATCTTCCTTTGCCTTAGTCACTTTTCCATCGGGCTTTTGATCATTCCTTCAAGAAAAATGTCTGAAGGAATTCCTTTAGACATTTTGTTTGAAGGATTTGCCTTTGTGAAATTCTTTCATGGGAAATCTTTCTGAAGGAATTCTTTCGGTTCCTTTACTTGGCAATTTCTTCAGATAAAAAGTCTGAAGGAAACCTTAACCTTTTCAGCCTTCTCTTTAATCTTTAAACAAAATGCTTCCTACCCTCCATAAGGGCACCTGCCTTTTATTCACTACCCTCTGCAAGGGCACTTGCCTTTTTAGCTTTGGGGCAGTCATTTGAACCGATCAATTGAACTGATTTTGGTTCAACGGTTCAATGGTTTAATCTTGCATTTGAAGCCTTCTTTTCTTCTAAGTCTTTTGATCTCTTCAAACCCATTGAACCCATTAAACCATTTTGGTTCAAGGTTCAACAGTTCATTCCTTTGTTCTTTTAAGCCTTCTTTTCTTCTAAGTCTTTCAAAGCCGTCAAACTTGTTGGAGTAATTAAACTTTGAACTTCTACCGAAGTGCTTAACTTCTTAAAGTTTATCGACGTCATTGAACCTTTGAACCCATTGAACCGTTTTACCTTTTTGAAAGTGGGGTTCAATGGTTCAATGGTTCAATCCTTCCTTTGAAGCTTGTTGATGAACATTTTTGGTTGAACCGAGGCGTTCAACTTGAACTTGAAATTACCTAAGTTTTGGGAACTTATTCCTTTGTCAAAACTCACCTGTTGAAGCCATTGAACATGTTGAACTTGCTTGTCCCTTAACTAAAAAAGCTTGAATAATGAAGAATTTGAATGCTCAAAATAATTTTTTGAGAACGGAAGAGATAATTTTGGTCTGTAGGACCAAAATAGTTCATATGTTGTCCCAAAAATGAGTGAAAGATTTTGGGAACAACAACTAGCTTCAGTTGGGGAACTTTCTTCAATTGAAAACTTAGAACAGCTGAGGGGAGTAGAAACCAAAATCTCCAGTGCCTTTAATTATGTCATTGGGTTATGGAGTCATGCTACCTAAAAAAAAGGTGCCAAAAAAATGAAAATGAACATAAAATAGAACTAAAGACTATAAAAATATACATATGTACAGGTAAACTTATCTGATACTTCAAGAATTGAAGTGTTTCAGATGCTACCCATTATGAGTAGAGAAAAGGGTGTGCCATCTTGATATTTCAATAGAAAATTATTTTCACCATTGAGCTGATGGATAGTAAACGGGCCTCTCCAAAGGGAGTCAAATTTCCCATATATTCCCTTTGGTTCTCTTCTCTTGTCCCACAACAGGACTTGATCTCCAATCTGGAAATCATGGTTTTTTGCTTTTTAGTCAAAGATCTTCTTCACCAGACTTTGATGTGCAACAATCTGGTCCACCACCATCGTTCCCTGCTCATCTAGCTTAGTCAAGCACATGATCCTCTTATCGATGGAGCTATCATATGTCTGATCTTTGACTACCTTAGCTAGTTTCAATGATAGCAATTCCAAGGTGATTGGTATCTCAACATTGAGACCATAAAGAAGTTGGAAGGGTGACATACCAATTTCCCTCTTAGGTGTAATTTTGTCTACCCATAAAGCATCAACTAATGCTTTGTGCCATGTTCGTTGGTTGTCATCTATTAGCTTCTTGATGATAGTCACTAGGTTCTTGTTTCTTGATTTAGCTTGGCTATTCCCTTGCAAAAAATAATCAGAAGAGTGGGAGAGGGTAATCCCATAGTAAAAATAGAAATGAGTAATCTCTTGGGAAGAGAAACAAGTTGCGTTGTCTATGATAATCTTGGTTGGGACCCCAAACTTGGAAATGATGTTCTCCTTGAGGAAATTGCACACTCCTTCGAAAGTAGCATGCTTGGTTGGAATAGCTTCCACCCACTTGGTGAAGTAATCTATGGCTATGAGGACATAATCATGTTCAGCACTTGAAGATGGGTTTACAGCACCAATAAAATCAATTTCCCATTGCTGAAATGGCTCTTCTATCACCACTAGCTTATGAGATAGAGTAGCTAATTTGGGTCTTCCAACGAACTATTGGCATAGTTCACATCTTCATACCCATTTGTATGCATCTTGAAATAGAGTAGGCCAATAATACCTAGCTCGTAGAATTTTATGAGTAGTTACAGGAGTAGAAAAATGTCCTCCACAAGCCAGATTATGGAAGGACTTTAAAAGATGGTTTTGTTTCTCTTTATCCATGCAGTGAAGGAACACTCCATCAAGGTTCCTCTTATATAGGCCGTTGTCTTAGAGGACGAAATTGGTAGATTTTAACTTGACAGTCCTCCTTTCCTTACGAGACAGGAAAGCAAGACACTCACCATAAGTAAGGAAATAAGCAATACTTGAATACCACTCATTCGTGGTGGAGACAAAGAAGACTGTTGGCATGTCTTCAATTTCTTCTTCTCCATGCTCTATTTCTTTTGGTCTATTGTTAGTAATCAATTGGCATAGGCCTTTTCCCTACACCAGCTTCATTGGTTTGATGACTAGATCAAACTCCTAGATTTTAGCAATCTAATTACCTCTTTTCATTCCAAACTCCTACTGAGTTAATATGGATTTGACTATGGTGTCAGGAACCAGGACAGTAGTGTGTGAATTCAAGATGTAAAACCAGAAATGCTTCACTGCCTTTACCACTGCATAATCATGCTTCTCCATGTTTGAGTACTTTAGCTCATGAGCTTTGAGAGGATAACTCATGAAAGAAATGGAAGATTCCATACCTTCTTTGTTCTGTTGAACTAGAATTGCTAAAAGTCTGTGTTTAGAAGCATAACTATACACTGTGAAATCCTTGTTATAGTCTGGACAAACCAAAATTAGTGCATGGGCAATCACTTTTTTGATGTCTTCAAATACTGAATTACCTTCTGTAGTCCATTGGAAAGTAGCTTTTCCCTTCATCATGTCCACAATGTGGCGAGTCTTCTCAGCAAAATCAGAGATGAACCTTCGTAAAAAAAATTCACCTTTCCAAAGAAATAGTGAACTGCAGTCTTACTTGTGGGTAGAGTAAGTTCTTAGATGGTCTTAACTCTGTCTGAGTCAATATTTATGTCTTCTTAAGATATAATGTGCCTAAGAATTTTCCCTTTTTTTACTCCAAAAATAGACTTCTTAGGATTTAGAGAAATGCCATTCTAACGGCAGCATTTCAGCACTTGTAAATGGCGCACATGATCAGGGTGATGTTTGGAAAAGATGGTCAAGTCATCAAGGTATACCATAATGAACTTACCCATCTCATTTTTGAAAGCAAGGTCCATAGGTCTCTAGAAAGTGGCACCAACATTTATCAAGCTAAATGGCATTATTTGATATGCAAAGGTACCCCAAGGCATGGTGAAGGCAATCTTGTGTTGGTCTGCTTCACCAACTTCAACTTGATTGTATCTTGAGAAGCCATCTAGCATTGATAACATCTCTAAACCGGTCACTATCTGAAGAACTTGGTCCATGATGTGTAGAGGATAGTTATCATTTAAGGATGACTGATTCAAGTTTTTGAAGTCCACACAGAGGCAAATTTCTCCATTCTTCTTCCTCATAGGTACTATGTTGGCAATCCATGTGGAATGATGGATTGAGAAAATTATCCTAGCATTCAGCATTTTTTGTATTTCAAATAGAATAGTACCTAATATCTTTAGATTATACTACCTATATTTTTGCTTGTGAGGTACCGAATCACTCTTGAGAGGAATCTCATAGCAAATTTCTTCAGGCCTAAGTGACTTTAGATCATCATAGGAGTATGCTAGGACATCCATGTACTGGTTGAGTAGAGTAGTGAACTTGAACTTCTCTTCCTGAGTGCAGCACTTTCCAATGTTCACCATCTTGGGATTTTCTTTGGTACCTAGATTTATTTGATCAAACTCTTGGGAGGAGCTTGAATATGTTTGTTATTTGATGAACCTATCATGTTTGTCAAACAGCTTCTCAAGGGAAACCAAGCCTTTTGAGATTTTTTTCCTTTAAGTTGTAGGAATTCTTCACCTGTGTCTGCACTTGATTCAAGGGCTAGTTCAAGCTTCTGAGGCTCACTACCTTCAAAATGAAGCTTTTCAAAGCTATCTTTTTACTCCAAGAAGGCAATGATTTGGTTGTCACCATTAAACACTTTCCAATGATTGGCATTGTCAAGCACACTTAGTTGAAAGACCAGTTCAATAGTGTACCTATCTCCCTTAAAATTAGGGTGAAAAACCAAGAGAGTTGTTAAAATAGTTAGTGCATCAGCTCGATCATTGAATTCCTTGGGTATGACAAAGATATTGAAAGCATCAAAGCTTACAATTTGATCCTAGACTAGATTGTGGTAGTGGCGCAATCTCTCATTTTTGGTTTGATATAGGTTCCTTACCTGACAAACCACTAGTTCAGCGTATCCTTTGGTATGAAAGAGTTTGATGTCTTTGTCTCGATCAACCTTCAATCCAAGCAATAGAGATTCGTACTTAGCTATGTTGTTGGTGTTGCTAAACTACAACTTGTATGAAGAAGAAAAAACATCTTCTTTAAGAGATATCAATACAATCCTAACTCCTGAATTGGTAGAGAAGCTACTATCAAATTCTAGAATCCATACCTCATTAGACACTAATTTTTTCTTAGATTCTTTTTTGTTTAGAGGGGGAGATTCTTCTACATTTACACTACGTTCCACCAATCCTTCTGTTGTTCCATCTAAACCAATTTTTATGTTGACACATTTAGAAGCTTCATCAGACACCTCATGGACTTCCTCCATGGACAAAAATTAATTACCCATGCCTGAAGACTCAAACAAAATTTGAGCTTCAGGCCCTGATGTTTGAGTGACCATGTATTTTATTTCTTTCTTAGGGAGCAATCTCTATATAACACCTTTGACTAGGATTCTCACCTCAAATAGGTCCATGCTTAATTCACCACCAACATCCTTGCAAAAAAATTACCCAAGAAGGATGCCGTATGATGCTGGGACGTCAGCCACCAAGATAGTCATCTTGATTCTCTTGTCTGGGAATGTTGCAAATGCAAATTAGGCATCCTTAATTTGTCCCAGTAGTGGCACTTATTTGTTCTCCATGGAAAAACATCTCCCAAATGTCTTGGTCAGTGTGAGACCAAGGGATTCTACCACTTTTTCAAGCATGACATTGTCAGATGCACCAAAATCTATGATGTAATTGTTCAGTTGGTGTCCATTTATCAGTAGGGAGACATAAAATGGTTCAATCCTTCTGGGAGCAGAAAGAGGAGTAATGACAAGGTTATTCTTAGTGGATGTGTTCTTGGGGGGATCATGAGTTACCTTCAAACTTACTTGTCCTACAGGGATGGCTTGGTTCTTTACACATTGAACCAACTTATCTAACTGCTCAGGGTTAGATTGCAGGAATTCAAATTCAGACATTTAAATTTTGGTTTTCTTTATATGGTCAATTATGTCAAATGTCTAAAATGAACTAAGAACAGAGGATGGGAGCTCATCCTTTTAGTTTTTTGGAGGGGGAGGACTGGTCTAAGATTTTGAAGTGGAAGGTGTAGGGATGTTTGATGTACTTACCTTTCTTATAATCACCAGGTCTTTTGGCTAGAAAGGTAGAGTGGTTCTCTGCTTAGAAATTGAAATTATTGGTTAAGGTTGCTCCTCTATTTTTTCTTTATCATCTTGCTGGGTTGACTGGTTCTTGGACCAAGTGAATACAGTGTATGATCTCTCAACTACTTTACCTTCACTTCTAGACTCATCTTGGTAATGCAGGAAACCAATGTCAGAGTTGCCAGCTAATTCTTCTTCTCCTTCTGTGAAGAGATTAGCGTCATCTTCAGGGTTCAAATTAGGCTGAAACAAAAAATTTGATTTTGCTTCAAGATATCCAACTGCTAAATTGGTTAGAGGTGCTTCAATGGCTAATTTCCCTTGAGGGGGAGGAAGATGATTTGGTTGTCCTTGATTCCTAGCAGCATGGCCTTAGTATGACTGATTGTGAAATGTCCTCCTTGGTACATCTCTATATGAAGGATTAGATGACATCCCTTACACCATTTTCTTTCTAAGAGCTAGCAACTCATTTTCTAGATTCTACACCATTGGATCAGTGGTGACTATAGGTGAGTATTCAAAAGATAAAGAGGAATTACCTCTATTAGGATCTCTCCTTATCTTTCCTACCAAGATAAGGTCATCTTCTACCTCAGTAGCTAGTAGCAATAAGGTCTATGTGGCCAGCCCGTCTCAATAAAAAACTCACTTCAGGTAGTTGTGAGTTGATGAAGAAGCATTTAAGGTTCTCAGGTGTTAGTTGAGAAATTGTAGGAATCTGGTTCCTCAGCTTGTCAAACTTGGCAATGAAGTCCCTCATAGGTTCATGAGGTTCCTTCTTCATCTGTATGAGCTAGGTCAGCAAGGCATGTGTATCTTTTTTAGGCTTAAACTTGGCTTCAAATTTAGCTTTTAGAGTGTCCTAGTCAGTCACTAACCAAGCCTAAAGGTGGTATAACCAGTCTGTAGTAGTGCCTTGTAGTGTTTCCACAAACAACCTGACTAATACTCTTCATATTCCATACCTATCACACCATAGGCTATGCTGAAGGCTATAATATGTTCATTAGAATTAACTCTCCCATCACCAAAGAATTTAGGGAAATTCTTCCTTAAACTACGTGGTAGCTCATGTAGAGGTGGAGTAAGGTTGAGTGGGCTGAAAGAGTTACCCCAGGGGCCTTGAACCGCCATGATTTGATTATGGAAAAGGGGGATAACAAATCTAGGTGGAGTATGTATAGGCAAAGCTCTACTAACAGTAGAAAAAGAAGCCATGCCTTGTGTTGGTGACCTGGTATGGGTAGGAGGAACACTCCTGGATCATTAAACTTGAAGTTGTGGAGGGAACAATTCAAAATTGCCCTGCTGCACCAACTCAAAAATAGGGTCAACTACACCTTGGGTTCTCTGGCTTCTAGTATAGCATGGAGTTGCCAGATTGTAGAATAAAAATGGGAAAGAATTGGCCCTACTTTAACTTGAAGGTTGAGGCTTCAAACTGTGTGCTCTTCCCTAGCGGAGTCACCAAAAAATTGTTAGGTGAATATTTTGTCACCAGCTAATTGATGAGCAAAATAGGTCTCTTCAACCACAGCATAGGGAGATTGGTCAGACAAATGTGTAGGTTTACCACATCAGAGGTGGAAAAATCTCTCCTCTCATCAAGGGGAGGTTTCCTATAAATATGAGGAGCTATATACTATATATATATAAGCAGAAACTAACACTCAAGGGTAGGACTACACCATCCATCTCTCTTTTTTCAAAGATGATGTTCACAGACAAAGGAGAAATCCTGGTGATAATACTGAAGGCACTTCTCTTCTTTCAGAAGTGGTCTTACAGTGGGGCATAGGATTTTTATTTTTGGTGGGTAACCACCAGGTAACAAGGGCGCAGTAACCAGTAGAATGAGGTGCAACACAAAGTCTCCACCTCAACTACCCAAAGAGTGAAATATGAAGTATAATGGGGGCACAAAGTCATCCCAAGATCCTTTACATAGAAAGAAACTAAAAACACACTAAAGACAATTGTGACAGCACAAAGTCTTTCAATAATTGGCTTCAGGACACCTTCTTGATTACTTCCACTAGTTTTGCTTGTTAAATTAAATAAACAAGAATGCTCCTAGGAAATGGACATAAGAACAATTTCCTAAAATAACACAAGCTATAACAACACAAAGTTTGAAAGTAACTTGCTTTCTCATTTAGATAAAATAATATGATCAACAATCTGAGCTCAAAGTCTCAGTAATCGCCCTTCAATTTGGGTAGAGTTTTGCTTCTATAATGGATAGATCCCCTTTGCATAAAATAAGAGATTACAATATATAGTATCCAAGAAAAGCTTGGCACTTTATTCCATGGAATGGCCCATGCTGCATTCAATGTCTTAAATGCATTTTCAATTCTATCGAGGGGTCATGCTTGGAACAGTGCATCGGCTTTAACTATGGCATGCCCATTCATCTCATATGTCTCCTCCAAAGTATAGGTTACCTGGTCCTTTCCTTCTTATTTTGTGCAGCTGTCCACTTTGCCTTTACTTCATGGAATAAAAATAGGTTGTGTCCTTAATTTGGTGTGCTCAAATGACTACTTGGTGAACTGTTTCACCTATTAAAAGTAAATCTCTCATAGATATTTCAATATCTCTTGTAGCCTTCTCTTCTTTCCTATTGCAATTGGAGCTCTCAGTCTATCTTTTTCAGCTGGTCACTTGGTTCATCCTTCAAGTTTCATGCTATATTTGAAAATCAATGGATAATCCATTACCTTAAATTTGACATCTATGGGGATGTTAATGGTCACTAGTTGTTTGAACCATATTGAACCATGAACCTATGAACCTTTGAAAGTTCATTGGTTCAATAGTTCAATGGTTCAGGCAATCTTTATCGGTTCCTTGGTTCAATCACTTCCTTTCTCTTTGGTTGAACCATCCCTTTGAACTGGTCTCTAGAATTTTCCACTTCCTTCCTTTGCTTAAAGCTTTATTTGAACCTCTGAACCTTTAAACCTTTTTGGTTCAAGGTTCAACGGTTCAATCTCTTTCTGAGAATCCTTCATTTTGGCTAAGTCTTTTGAAGCCTTGAAATTCTTTCAACTTTATGTCTTTGAAACACCTCGAAGGGAAGGTATCCCTTTGGGTCTATGAGAAATGTCCATTTTCAAGGTGTTGAGAGCCCCCCGTAAGGGTACCTGCCCTTTGAGATTCTTTGGGTGGCCTTTTCCTTCAAATCCTTCAGACAAAATGTCCAAAGGAATTCCTTCAGACATTTTGTCTGAAGGAAATCTTCCTTTGCCTTAGTCACTTTTTTGTCAGGCTTTTGATCATTCCTTTGGGTAAAATGTTCGAAGGAATTCCTTTGAATATTTTGTTCGAAGGATTTGCCTTTGTGAAATTCTTTCACGGGAAATCTTTTCAAAAGAATTCTTTCGGTTCCTTTACTTGGAAATTTCTTCAGATAAAAAGTCTGAAGGAAACCTTAACCTTTTCGGCCTTCTCTTTGATCTTTGAACAAAATGTTCCCTGCCCTCCACAAGGGCACCTACCTTTTGTTCACTACCCTCCACAAGGGCACTTGCCTTTTCAGCTTTGGGGCAATCCTTTGAACCGACCAATTGAACTGATTTCGATTCAACAGTTCAACGGTTCAATCTTGCATTTGAAGCCTTCTTTTCTTCTAAGTCTTTTGATCTTTTCAAACCCATTGAACCTATTGAACCCATTGAACCATTTTAGTTCAAGGTTCAACGGTTAAATGGTTCAACAGTTCATTCCTTTGTTCTTCTAAGCCTTCTTTTCTTCTAAGTCTTTCGAAGCCGTCAAACTTGTTGGAGTGGTTGAACTTTGAACTTCTACCAAAGTGCTTAACTTCTTTAAGCTTGCCAACATCGTTGAACCTTTAAACATGTTGAACCATTTTACCTTTTTAGAAGTGGGGTTCAATGGTTCAATGGTTCAATCCTTCCTTTGAAGCTTGTTGATGAACATATTTGGTTGAACCGAAGCGTTGAACTTGAACTTGAAATTGTTGTTGAACTTATTGAACCTGCTTGACCCTTAACTGAAAAAGCTTGAATAATGAAGAATTTGAATGCTCAGAATAATTTTTTGAGAAGGGAAGAGATAATTTCGGCCTGTAGGACCAAGATAGTTTAAATGTTGTCCCAAAAATGAGTGACAAATTTTGGGAACAACAAAGCTCTCTAAAATTAATTTTCTAACCTTGTTTTAGCCAGATTTGATTTTGGTTTATTTCTCAAATTTACATAGAGACTAGCATTGGTTAGGAACCACTGGTGATGGTTGGGCCTAAACCAACCAAAATTATACTAAACCAACCATAGTTCTATGTAAACCATCGATGATTAGGTTGTAGCGGAAAAATGTTCATAAAGCTTGAATTTTGATACTTTTCATCATTCAGATTTATGATTTCTAGGTTTCAAAGGCATTTAAATTCATTAACTTAGTTTAACCTTGTAGGTTTTCTTGATTTTTGTGATAACTAAGGCCTAACTTAACGCATTTATCTTTTGTGGTTTGGCCTTCGAGTTCATAAGTTATTAATGATGGCCTTAATCAACTAGTGTTGATTCTTGTCGATCGATAATGGTTACCTGTTAACCAATTTCCATAGTTGCCTTGAAACCAATGATGGTTCCCTGTTAATTGATTGTCATGGTTACCTTGAAACTGGTGATGATCATTTGTGACTATCCATAGTCACTATGTGAACTAATTTAAAAACCTGAGAGCTCAAAATTAAAGATCATTTGCTCCAAAACAAAAGTGCTACAAAGTAGGGGGTTATTATTTAATAATGGTAGGTTGAAGGATCAATTTGAACAATAAATTTTCTTGTTTTGACTAACCAAACATTTCATTTTAGGATTTTAAAAGGAATTAGTCAAATCTTGCACATTTTAATTTGGGTCTAAAATGAACATATTAGATCCTACACATTTGGTATTTGGTGCCTGAAATGAATCTAACATGCTAAGTCTCAGAAACATTTCAAATTTGGTGCTTAAAACACATGTTTAAATCTTGAACATTTTAAATTGGTGTTTTAAAATGAACTTAGGATACATCTTGCACATTTGGACTTTAGGCTTAAATTAAACTAGATGGTCTTGATTAATTTGGTCTTTTGTGTAAATATTCCTTCATTTTTTTCACTTAAGCCAAGGGGATAGTAAAGAACAATGTCATGTTAAATTTGATGCTTAAAAATCAAAGTTAACTCAATTTTTTTGAAAACTTATTTATTGATTGTTTGTTTCACAAAAAGGATAGCACGTGTATGTTCTCCCCCTATCCCCTATAGGGAACTCATGGGATAAAAATAACCTTTACATTGAATTTTGTGCCTATTCCAAGGCATAGAAATAAAGTTACCTAAGCTCTCCCCAAACTTACATAGTATTGGGTGATCTAAAAACAACCCTAAAGTCTTTCTACTCATCTTTTATTTTCATGCAATTTTGGTTTGTGAAGGGGGTGTCATTACCTCTCACAAGTTATTTAGGGAAGCATTAACCTAGGGCTTCGTCTCCTGATAGTATTTAAACCCCTATCTATAAGGGGGGTATACAAATTGGGATCATCCCATTGGAATGGTGGTTTGAGTGGTTAAACCTTCTCTGTTAGTGGTAAGCCAATGTGGAACATATGATCAATCAGGACATCACACTACCCTGAGAAATTGATAGATGTAGTGGTTGTGAAAAGGATAAGACATTTTCACAACAAGTTGATTAACATGGATCCAATTGATGTGTTACTTTTCTTTTATGCAAATGTGAAATTTTATACACATGAGATCAATCTAGATGGTCCTAACTTGTAATTTTTAGTCAACCCCACTTTACCACGCCTTGATAGGATCTAGGATGATATACTTAGTTGTATTTTTGTCATTTATTCTTTATTGCTTGATGTGTTATAACTAAAACTTGTGATGTTTAAACCACATCATGAAGGAGTCTTATATCCAACACTACTCCATTGTTTGATGAGATGTTATGTTGTCTGTTTGACACCTTGATTTAACTTAGAAAACTTTTGTGTTAAAACATTGAGTGTGTCACTTGATTAAAATGGGTACCATTGTGCTACCCAAATCATTTCAAGTTTCATACATTAGTGATCTTGAAATAATGAACCATTATCACATATTTTAGGAGTGATAATGTCGTTACACTACCCAAATTGTTTCAAAAAAACTTGTCTTATCTTGAGTCTCAATTATCATTATTTAAAACCAATCATTTGAGCCTTGTTGGATCTTTTTTTAGCACAGTCATGTTATTCATATTTGTTTATATTATTGTCATCAAATCCTAGTTTACCTTAATTGAGTCTTTGACTAACTTTTACCAAGTTCAGATCTAAACATTGATTGATTTTTGTTTAGGCCTCAACTCATAGGGGATTATACACAGATCTTTCTCTTTTGGGTTGAGTAACTTAGGTTAAATTGATTAATCAAATTTAGAAACTTTATTTTTTGTGCCTTTATTTGATAGAATTAGTCCATCTTCAAAGTGCCTTGTGTTTTGTGTTTTGTACCAATCAGATAATATTTATGTCTAGAATTAAGTGCCTAGTCTTTGTCAAACTGTTCCAAGTTTGTTAGATTAATCATCATCATCCTTTGTTTCAAGCCTAGATTTTAATGTCGCACTTGGCCAAAATTCCTAGCACATCCTATTTGAGCCTAACTTTTAACTTCATGTTTGAACAAAAGACCTAGTAATATTTCCCTTTCCTAGTTTAGACCTATTTGGAACATCATTGGACATTAGAGTTTGGCATCTTATTTTTAGGTCATTTTACTTGACCTTATTTGTGTAAAACATTTAATGTTAGACATTTGATGTTATACTATTTTTATCAAGTCTTTACATAGAATTTTTGGAGATACAGCTCCACCCTAGACCAAGTTAGATAGAGTTTGAACCTCTTTGTCTTTTTAGACATAGCTTTTCAGAGTTTGTAAAACTTTAATCTATCTTGTTGTAAAATATTTATCATAGATTTGACCATGGCTCACTATACATGTAGTAGAACTATGTACAATCTAGGATATAGAAATGTTAGCACATGGGAAGACTTTGTTTAAGACCCTTATGGAAATAATGTTGTTTGGGAGATGGATTCCTATCCACCATACAATACTCAAATAGGGGAACAGAGTCAAGATCCTTTGGCCAATTATTTGGTTAGCATGCCTCCATACATGGAGTAAGATCAAGAACAAGTGGCCTAATATTTGGATAGCATACCTATGGCTACATAAAACATATAATATAAAACCTATTACATAACCATGCCATCAACCTATGATTCTAATAGATTCACTGAGGTAGGGCATGACAATTTTCCAAATCTACCAAGAGGGCCTTATAACATGTTTTATAATCCAAACAATGATCAAGCCTCTTCTAACAACCCTAATGCCATAGTACCAATGCCATATCTAAATCTACATATGCTTGTCACACAAAAATGCCTCATGGAGGACCAATTCATGTAAATGTAGATAGCATACCAGGCATATCAAAACCTAGCACCTAATTTTAGCAACCTAGCCATGTCAAATGCACCTCTTATTCAATCACTCCCTTCAACAAGAGTCTTATTTAAGTTTAGAGGTCAATAAAATTAGGGTTTAGACCCACTTATGCAAAACACTTTGGTTAAAAACATGTTTAATACCCCAATAATTAAGGAAGTGTCTTCTCATTATACATAGAACAGTGAGCAAAACATTGTGGATAATGCACAAGCAACGTCTAATCTAGACCAAAGTGATGTTAACACACAAACAAATAGCCAACAATAAAATGTGCCTTTAACTAGAACCATTAGTGATTCACAAACTCAGGGAGTAGGAATTTATATGTCCTAACCTCAACCAACTACCTCTAATCCTCAACCAGCAGCATATTTTAGCACCCAACAATAAGGATTAAGTAGTCAATCAATGACTAGTGTTGTACAATAATAGAATGTGAAAAATCTTACTCCACCTCAATAGGTGACTCTTAATATTCCACAATAGCAAGCATCATCCAATCAACCCACATAGTAGAGGCAAAACATATTGCCATCTCAATAGGGGCAACTAATGTTCTAACTCATTAAGTAGAGATGAACATACCTCTTTCATTGTAGACTAACATGCTAATTCAAAACCAAATGATTTCTAACCAACACCATACTAATATTGGTCAATGATAAATATCAAATCTCTAATATACATCACCTCCTAATAGTGATTTATGCAACAAATAAGTTCTAATGTTCCTCAAGTACCTATTAGGCATCAATTGCCTTTCATCCAAAATATACCACAAGTTCAGAGACAGAGTCTTGGTTCATAAGCACCCCCTCAATAGCAAGTTTTGATTAGTCGACAGCATGTCCCTATTCAACCTGAACAAGAAAAATACTATCATATACCACCATCCCAACCTCAATATTCCTAAAATCAAGCCCACATACCCAATCCCAACTAGAATATCACACTGTAGTACATGTAATTTCAACAATTACACCCTAATCTATGTATCCATATTCTTGGTCCATTTCTTAGCCAATCTAATATACCCTAAAAAATACCTCCACTATACCATAGTTAAATTAATCCACTTGTAACCACTCAATCATCACCTCAATTCAATGTTCTCACAAGTTTCCTCGAATAAGAGCTACAATAAATAAAGGATACAATTGCCCTCATGCAAATAGGGAAATAGGAAGATGTATGTTCTTACCCTTTCAACATGGAGTACCTATAGATACCATTTTCTCCAAGATATGAGTCACCAAAGTTTGACAAATACAAGGGTAAAGGTGACCCCAAGGCCTATCTGACAGAATTATTTGTTACGTGTCAACCAATGGCCTATAGTGACATATACTTGTTTATTTTAATAAGTCTAGCCAAACAAGCCTTGGAATGGTTCCTAAAGTTACCAAGGAATTCAATTTCTGATTTTGATGATCTTTTGGACAAGTTTGTGTAGCACTTCTCTTATAATATTGAGAAATATATTTCATTGGTAGACTTAACACAATCAAAATAGAAACCAGGTGAAAGCTTCACAAACTATCTACAGTGGTGGAGATCCCTTGCAAGCCAATTTACCCACAGTCTACTAGATAAGCAATTAGCCATTATGTTTACCAAAAATCTACATAGTGAGATATCTTACTATCTGTAGTTGTAGTGTGTGCATACATTCAAATAAATCATTGACAAAGGTTTAGTGATTGAATGAGCCTTTATTAACAAATGGATTATTGAACTAACCTCATCAAATCATAACAATGGTAGCTTATGCTAACTTTCTAGCTTACTCCTAAACAACAACCTCTTTAGCAGCTATAGTAACATAGTAAGCACAACAACCTTGACCATCATAGCAAATACAACAAATGCATCAACCAATGCCCTTACAAAACCCTCCTCGACAAAAAAAATTTCCTACTCATCGTACCTTTTCCCCCCTAAGATAACCCATTGAATCAATATTTTACAAACTTATTGTAGTTAACCTGATTAAATGGCCTACTTTGAAAGAGCAATTTTGTGAGGGTGAGGACATGTCAGACTGGTACTAGCCAAATGAATTATACAAATTTCATAAGGTTAAAGACCATAAATTATAGAATTATGTACAACTCAAATATATTATTGAAAATATGTTTGAAAATAGAGAGATCACATTAGATCATGGAGCTTCCACCTCTAATCAAAACCTTGGCATTTATCAAGATCCTTTTCCCCAACATAACAATAAATAACAACAACAATAATAATGGCTAGTGCAACATTAATAATAATAGTATCCATAACAAAGGCTAAACTAATAGACTCAATAGAACTAATAATGTCAAAATAATGGACAAAACCAAAGTTAGAATGATGGTAACAACCAACAAACCTACTATGCAGTCACACATGACTACAACACAGTTGTAGGCCATATTGTAGGAGGTCATGTTAACACCATTTCCATTAATCCTAGACCAAGTACCAATCAAAAATTACCATTAATAATCATACCAAATCAACCAAACCATTTTGGTAATTCTTCTTTGGCCTTAGATCACACATAGGTGAACTTGTAAGGATTATCATGTTAGGACCTTATACTGATAACTCATCGTTAACCCATGACCACACACAAGAGCATCAATAATTGAGACTTATCTTATCCAATCCCCCCTCCACTATCATTTAATATAAATAATGGTCATGTACCTAATCTCAATTGTGCAATCACAACCCAATGGTCAAGGATAACCATACCAAGCCCATAACCATCTACCACTTCACCCATCATCCAACCAGCCATTCTCTCTCAGAATAGGCTATTTACCACTATCCAAGAAAAATGTTTAATATTTTGGAACAATTGCAAAAGATGTCATCACAAATATCCATTTTAGATTTTTTGTGTACAACTATAATCCATAATAACATCTTGACAGAGTTACTTAGTCAATCCATAAATCCAAATGACATACCCTTGACAAATTTCAAGCTTTGGTTGGACATCTCTCTCCAACCCAATAAGTAACCTTCAACCAAAGTGATATGTCATCCCTTGGCTCATTGCACAATAATCCATTATATATCAAAGTTTACATAAAGAGGCACAAAGTGAAACATGTCCATATCGACAATGGATCAGGTCTAAATATTGTGTCTCTAAAGCTCATCAAGCTTCTCAGGTACACCTTAGTACATCTGTAAGTAGAAAAATCACCATCAAAACCTACAATAATGAAGAATGAGAATCACAAGGCACCATCAGCTTGACAATTATCATTGGGCCCTTGACCCATGATACACTTCCATGTGTTATATCTTGATTTATCATATAATATGCTTTTGGGTAGACCTTGGTTACACAAGATTCATGTAGTTCTATCAACATTGCACTAGTGTATCAAGTTTTCTCATTTAAGGATGGAGTTTAGTATTCCAAGAGATTTGCATCCATATGAGTATTACAAACATCTTGAAGCTAAGTTCAAGAGCTACAAGTATCCTTCTGACATGAATCCAACTTCCAAGTAGGAAAAATAGAAATCCATACTTATTGATTTACTAGAGGCTAACTACATTGACCTTGATACCCTTGATTCACTTTCCCACATGTCACCTCCTAAAATTTCCAATCACTATACCATCTCAACTAATGGATCGAGAGAGTATTTTACCCGTGAGGCCTTTCACATTACAAATCTTCTATAGAACCCCAAGTCCTTTGGAAGACCTAAAGCAAACCACTTCATATGGAATGGCAAAGAAAGGGAAAATCCAAAATCCATAGCCCAACACCTGTCACTTTCATATTGGCCTCTGGTAAATAAAAATACCCTCTCAAAGGTGATGAATCATGGTGATATAATGACAAATTGGCCACTTGTTATAAGAGTTCCAAATATCCCATTCCTAAATCAAATTATGGAGTACTAGGATTATGAAGGAGGAGGCCTCAAGCCAAATCAATAGGGAACACTTGCGCCAATTTTTATAACTAAGTAAAAATGAACCTATGGACTTGGATTTAAACCACCTAGGGGTGACCCCATGTATCTTGTTCAAGTTTCATCAATAATGACTAGTGACCATGAAGTCGACAGCAAAATCTGATCATATCCATTTCGATGAATTAGCCCAAACCAATCTATTTAACAAAAATGTTATTTGTACCCTTCAACCAATCATTCATCATAATCCACTACTATTATATTATCACCAACTAATAGACTAGGACCAACAAGAATCCAACATGCCAATTAATGACTTCCAAAATGATGAGGCTTTCTCTAATATTCTAGGCCTTAGAATCTTCCGTTCAGAGACCACAAAAAAGGGTTCTCAATCAAACTGGATTTTAAAGCCTATTTTAGAGATTAGGTGAACACCCTTAGCCAAAATTAAATAAATAAAACATTTATGTCCCAAAATGAAAACCTCTTTGAGTTGCTTTTAGACTAGGGAAATAGTAAAGAAAAAGGCTAATCTAGTGGTGAAAACCTGTTTTAGGTGCCACTAGATGGGGGTGTTTAACCTTCTTCAAATTTAGACTAGAAGACCACTGACGATGAACTTATCTACAGGTCTGAGTTTAGTATTGAAGATAAACATAATTTTGATCAAATCATTCAGGATATCAATGATGATGAAATTGTATATGGGTTTTAATTCAAAATTCATTGATTGCATCATCTAGGAGTTTCCAACATTTGTTACATGGCCATCCCTCCCTTTGGGGGATTTTGATTCATCATGTCAAGTAGAAATTGAAAAACTAGTACTAATAGAGGACTATGACATAGCCAAATACTTCAAAACATTGCCCATCATTCTAGAAGATGGTTCAACCCTTCTAGTGGTAGACACAATAGAGGTAAACATTGGACACCAGATGACACAAAATGGATTAAATTAGTCACATCCCTCACTGAGGAGGAGCATGAATTATTTACATCCCTTTTGAAGGAATTCATGGATATATTTGCATGGGCCTATTTTGACATGCCTGGTTTGGACTACTTTGGTTGTTCACCACTTTAGGGTACATCCTAATGTTAAACTAGTGAAGCAAAAATTACATAAAATGCATCCTCGCATTGTTGTATTGGCAAAGAAAGAGTTGGAGAATTTCTTGGAAGTGAGATGTATCAAGCTAATTGATTATTCTGAATGGATTTATAATGTAGTGTCTGTCAATAAAAATCTAGAAGGAATCAGAATATACACCAATTTTAAGGACATCAACAGATCTTGCCCTAAGGATGACTTTCCATTGCCAAACATTAACATGATTTTCAACTTTGTTGTGGGCTATGAGATGATTTTACTGATGGACAAATTCTCAGGCTACAATCAAATTTCAATAGCACCATAAAACCAACACAAAATAATGTTTACCACTTAGTGGGGAATATTATGTTATCTGGTTATGCCATTTGGTCTTAAGAACGTAGGGACCACCTATCAAAGAGCCATGATAGTCATATTTCATGATATGATACATGACATTATCAAATATTACATTGATGATATACTAGGCAAATCAAAGACCAGGGCCGATCATCCAATAGCATTGAGGAGGATATTTGAGCAACTACATGAATACAAAGTTAGACTCAACCCTAAGAAATGTGTTTTTGGAATTACTTCTAGCAAAGTTCTTGGCTTCATTATGTCTTACCAAGGCATTGAAGTCGATCTAGCCAAAGTATGAACCATAACAGAGATGCCACCACTGACCAATCTAAAATAGCTCTATAATTTATAGGGCAAGATATAGTCTATTCAAAGATTCATATCTTAATTGGTCGATAAGTGTAATCTTTTTACACACCTACTGAAGAAGGGTGTCACATTTCTTTGGGATGATGATTTTCAGAAAGCTTTTCAATAGCTAAAGTACTATTTTGTGAATCCACTAGTTCTATTACCTCCTATGCCAAGGAAACCATTCCTTTTATACTTATCAACAATAGATCAAGCCCTAAGGGTAATTCTAGCTCAACACAATGATAATGGAAAAGATCATGTTGTGTACTAAGTTGTACACTACTTATGTATAAACACAATTATACACCCATTGAAAAAGCCTATTTAGCTATGGTCTTCATAGCTCAGAAACTATGACATTACATGTTGAATAATAAGACCATGGTCATTTAAAAAGTAGATCCACTCAAGTATCTACTATCTAAAATAACGCTACAAAGATACAAGGCTAAATGGATCATGCTTTTCAGTGAGTTTGAGATAGAATACATGAACCATAAAGCCATCAAGGGGTAGGTTCTTATAGTTTAGCTTGTTGAAGTGCCTCTTATAGCTATAGAGCTATTGACATTCCAATTTCCTAATGAATCCATCATTACCATCATTGACATGCCTCTTAAGGAGCAGCACTAGAAGTTGTATTTTGATGGTTCATTCACAACACATAGATCAGGGGTAGGCCTTTTATTTATCACTCCATAGGGATATCTAATCCTTAAGTCATTCAGAATCAACTTTTATTATACCAATAACATGGCTAAATATGAAGCACTCATCATAGGACTTTGATAGGTAGTATAATGGAACATACATCATCAACAAGTTTATGGTGGTTCACAATTAATCATCAATCAAGTTACAGACCAAAGATGACAAGTTGGTTCCCTACAAGACCATGGTTGACACTCTCAAGTAGTAGATTATCGACATCCAATTTGAACATATACCAAGGGCTAGTAACAAAATAGTATATGTCATGGATATCATTAGATATCTCATTCAACAAATAGATACAGCTAAGAAATACCAATTTCTTATTGAAAATATACTAGCACCAACTCATGAACCATCAACTATCATAATGATCTATGATATTGTTGGTCCCAGCTCTACTTGGTATTCTAGCCTATATGCCTGTTTACATGACCATGTTTTACCACCTAACTTATCTTGAAAACAAACCAAAGCCTTCATCCACAATGCCCAACATTATACCTTATTTAGACCAACCCTATACTACCATAGTTTTGATGGAACTTTACTTCATTATTTACCTTTGATAGAATCTATACTAGCATTATGGGAAGTTTACAAAGGAATATGTGGAGCCCACACTAGTAGGGCAGTCCTATCCTAAAAACTCTTGTGTATCAATTATTATTGGCCAATGATGGATGCAAATGCAGTTGTATATGTTAAAAGATGTGATAAATTCCAATGGTATGCTAATCTAATTCATGCCCCAACCAAGACTTTGAAACCAATATTGATATCATGGCCATTCATGACGTGTGGCCTTGATCTCATTAGGAAGATAAACCCCACCTCATCAAATGTCCATAAACATATCTTTACCACCATAGAATATTTCACTAAGTGGGTTGAGACTATACCCCTCACTTACATGACTGGAAAGAAAATCTCCAAATTCATCTCCAACCATCTCATATGCCACTATGGTATCCCTTCCAACATTATATATGATAATGGAGGATCCTTCAAGTATAAAGATGTCAAAAATCTATGTGATGAATACAAAAGCACACAACACTTTTCCATAGCATTTTACCCTTAAGGTAATTGTCAGGCTGAAGCATCAAATGAAACCATTATCAACATCCTTAAAAATATAATCGATGATGTTGATCATGATTGGCACCTTTAGATATTTCATACCCTCTGAGCATATAGTATCAATCACCATACACCAAGCCATTCTTCCCATTGAGGTAGAGTTTCCTTCATTATGCATCTCTTTGAAGCATGTTCTAGATGATGAAGACTATCGAGTAGCTTGCATATAAGAGCTAGAGTTATTTGATGAGAAACACATGAAGTTAGTAAATAATCTTCAAGCATATCATAATCAACTTCATGGCCACTACAATCGATTCATGAAACATAGACAATTTAAACTTGGTGATCTTATACTCAAAGAAAACCAAAAGAATACCATGGCTAAAAAGAAGCATAAAGGCAAGTTCAAACCTAATTGGGTTGGTCCTTTCATCATTGTTTTCAACTATGGCACAAGAGCATACAATATTTCCATGCTAGATGGGGATGAACTTGATGAACCTATGAACATTATACACCTCAAGTGGTATTATGCTTGAGTGACATGATGTATTATCTACAAGGACCATTTCAAGTTGTACCATATTATCAACAATCTTCTTTGTACCATAACTTTCTATCATCCTATTAGTCTACCATCCAATCACTTTGCCTATCACTTATCTATTCTACCATTTCATTCTTTCAACCCAAGAATGTTTTGATCTATCTTATCCTAGCTCATTTGACCTTAGTTCATCCATTGGTTTCACATTTAACACAAAGAATCAGATCAATTTTAGTAGTTATTTCAAGAATTCTAGACAAAGGTAGTATTTTGGAGCAATAAGATAGAAGTTTTGGTAGTTACATCCTTCGGTTCTTATTCATTATAATCATGTTTATTTATGTGAGCCTGATTATATCTACCTACATGGGCAAATCAGTGTCTCACCGGTCTTGTTACTAATTATAACTACTTATGGGCAAATTAGTATCATTGATTTAATCAGTTGTATCCTAGTTATAACCATCTATGGGTAAACTAGGGTTAACTTTTATTTATTGTGCCTTGACATACCAACTTATCATTCTTATGTTTTATTATGCCATCATACCAACTATGCCTATTTTGTTTGACTTGGTTGCTACACTAGTCAAATTCATCCATTGTAAGGTGTAACTACTGTGACCTAAGATCATTATCGGGCTATGTGGGTTATGCTCAATTCTTATTAAGGTTAGAATAGTCCCCCTTTTCCATCACACTCTCACCATTTTGTGAGCATCCATTTCAAGTTAACCATGTTGTCACCATTTTATGATCTTAGACCATTTAGTATCTCATCATTCTCGATTGAGTTGAGATACTCTAAAATTTCAAAAACATTTAAAATCAATTTAGACAAACCAAAAACATTGACCACTTATTTACCATAAACATTGTAAGAACCCTCACTAAATCACAATAAATCACTTATCACTTATTTTCCCCATCCCTTTTGGCCTTTTATCCCATGCTCTCACCATTTTGTGAGCTCATTCCTATTCTTCTATCACATCCATCATATTTGTTTTTTGATCATCATCATTTTTCCTCTATCCCATTTCCTAGGAGAACTACATTCAACTTGAAGTTTTTATTGGATCATCACATCCATGAAACTATGTAGGCACCATCCACTTACCTAACACATATGAAAATAGGTCGACCACTCTATTCCTTTTCTTCGATTTCCCAATCATGTTTATTTGTTAAGTTATCACCTATTTTCTAGGGGCAATGTTCATCATGATTATTTGTGTCGTATTGTTTGTACTAACATTGGGACTAACTATTATTTATTTCTTTATTTGTTTTGTTATTTATTTGTGTGCTTGTTTATTTGCTTTCAACACTATTGCCTTGATTTAGTCTATGTGCATTCATTGGGTGATTCCTTATGCATTTATACTTGAATCCATCTATATTCATATGTCTACATTGTCATCATGGTTTTTATCACTGGTGAATTATTTTCCATTCAGTATTAGATCATGGGAGTTAGTCCTTATGCATATTTTGGCCAAATCCTCATGATATTCTATCATGAGGCCCACCAACACGTGTTACAATAAAAATTAGCTTTGAGAAGTTTAAACAATAATACAACATTGATATCTCCTCAGTATTAGTACCAGCAACAATCCCAATCATATCCAAAATAGAGTAATTAAACAATGAAAGAATTTCAACCTTTATTAGCTCAGATGAGCATCTCCCTATTAGCAAGTTGTCCCAATTCATCTTTATCCTTTATATCAAGTTATCATCATTAAGTTTTCAATCCTCAACCATCAATCTTGTTTGTCATAATCGAGGTACAATGCTTATAACTGCCTTTGGGAAAACCATTTTACACCATCCTACCTACATTCTCAATGATTCTAATCGCCTTTGCGTAGATCATTGTGTTATCACCAATTTGAGGGTTAATGATTATAACTGCCTTTGGGTAAATCATTCACTTTCTTTTTCCTAACTAGGGTAATTTTTTTATCCTATTTGTCTATCCTAACTAGGGTAGCTCCATATTCTTAATGTTTATAACCACCTTTAGGTAAATCATTATTTTATCATACCATGTTTTTCACTATTGGGGTACAATGTTTATAACTACCTTTGGTAAAACCATTGTACACTATCTCATTTACATTCTCAATGATTTTGGCTAACTTTGGACAAATCATTGTGTTATCACCCCATCATTTTCATTTGTTTGGCCCACTCATTTTCTTATTTCGAGGGACCATTTATCAACCCTTTTACCAACCACTCCCTTGATGTGCACCCTATAATTTTTCCATTGTCATTGACATTCTAAGCACACAAAACATTTTTATTCTTTGAGAATAAATTAATATGCCTATAGCTTGCAATGCCTTACCAAATAGAGGCAAATTATAGACACCTAAAATTGGCCACCAATGGATTCATACCTGACTTTAGATCAATTCTTACCAACCTTTGTACATCTAGCCTAAGAATTTATAAATGTCTCAAATTTGGCTTCATCAATGCAATTAAATTAATTTGGTCCATAAATCAATTAAAAAGAGCAAATGCCTAAATCATTTAAATCTATACTTACACAAATATTCAGAAGTCTAAAACAGATTAACATTCAAATACTAATCAAATATTATTTGAATTCATCGAAAAAAAATTAAAGTAATTATCAAAAAGAGAAATTCAAAAATCAATGAATATCCTAGGTTTTCATCATTAGATTTTGTGAGTTGTCATTTTTGGAAAATATCCCACCCATGCTTCTTACATGCTAATCATGACCATTTGACACCTTTTAACCCTACTAGGGTTAACTAAGCCAACCAAGGTTAAGATTTAACTCATTCCAAGTCATTTCAAAGCCTATAAAAGCAAGCCTAAAGCTCTTCATTTAGAGAGATTGGAATAGAGTAATGTTATAATGAGAGATTTGATTCATGAAGAAAATGCATAGTGTTATAATACCAAAATTGAGCCAATCCAAGCCAAATCCAAGCCAAGCATGGTGCTAAAAAGAGATGGAGATAGTCAACCCCATTGACGAGACTTATTGAGCACAATCCGACCAAGCCAATGTACACATCATTTAGAGCATTCAAGGAAGGTAAGGAAAATAATGTAAGTTTATTTACATTTTAGTTGAGTTTTGTCATTTTTTGTTTACTCACCAAGCTCCCCCTATGATCTAGGCATGGAGGTCTTAAGCTTTGTTAGTGTGTTTCTTTTCATTTTGATTTCATTTTAAGACTAACACTTGATCTAACCTCGCCTCCATCAAATTCCTAGAATCACAATCATGAGTACATTATTGAGCAATATAGACATGATAGGGTGATGAGATAGTTTGGGATTAGATAGGAGATACCATTTTGTCCGCATGTCTTTAAATGGTCAATATGGGAGAGATCATAGTAGGGTGTAGACATTGATCTTAGAGTGGTAGTGCAGAGCTAGACATATGTATAAACTATTACATTTTGTGCTAAGAGGGATGTAGTAAATGCAAGTGTTAAAAATGACTATACAATATGGTGGGATCATTAGAGACCTCTTAAACTTACAAATATATACATGTCACCTAAGATATGGAGGTAGAGACTACACACAACCTTTAGGTCACATCTTAGATCAGAGATTTATGAGATAGAATTATGAGAGCAACTTTAGTTGGTAGTAGAGAAGGATATGGAGATGGAGGTTTGGGATAAGATACATAGGTTATAGAGGTAGTATATGTTTAAGGAGTTAGACTCAAGATGTAGAGATGGGAGAAGTTAGGGGTGATGGCGGAGGAGAGACTCTTGTTGTGGTTATTGACAGTGATGTGGAGGGGAGGGAGATAGAGGATATATAAAGATGAGGCCTATGTTAGAGATGCACATAAATGGAGGGGATGGAGCCAGGCCATCAGGGCTAGTTAGGTTAGTAGAGGACCAGGCATTGATCAAAAGATTACATGAGGAAATTAAGGCTCATGATATTGAGATAATATGTTTACATGGAGTAGAGGTGGGAGAGATGGACAAACAGATATTATATGACTTTAGTGAGTGGTGGAGAGGTTAAAAACATAGATAGATAGGATGATAGCTGATGAAGATGGGTTAAAAGGAGGCTTACTTAAAAAAGATGTAGCCACATAGGATTTTGATGGCATAAGGTTAATTTATAGATATAGGAGAGAGAAAGACATGACACATAATGAGTTGGTTGAGGTTAGAGAGTTACTGATAGGACTAGGACAATTAGAGGATTTGGACCAGGTCATGAGAGATACAAAGTAAGTGACATATTATAGGAGTTTATATGAGGAGGCAATACCATGATCATAGGGATCACCTTATTTTAAAGAGTACTTGACCAAGAATTTTGTGTCAGGGATATTAGTATAGCCAATGGAGTCTGAGAGATCAGTTAGACATGCATCACAACATGTCATGGGTCCTCTTAGAAGTACACCATGATGATATGAGTTGAGTCTAGTTATAGATGCCCTATAGTCTATCTATAGATTCCCCATCTAAGGTTCAAGGGAAGACACGAGATAATGTATATGATATATCGATGTATACATATTTTTGAGATGTATCATTGTATTGATGCACTGTGACACATTTGATATACACACACATATAAAGATAGATGTGTGTGTGTATATATATGTGATTTATATTTTATCTTTATACTTGTGTTATGATATGTTTTGACATTATGGATGTATTTAATTTTACATGCATGGTAAATGGTTTAGATGGATAAATATGATTTGGTATAACAATTATTCTCCTACTTTTGATAGCACATGTGAATCCTTTTAGAATTTATTATGATATAAAATGAAATGTAAAAATGTATGTATGCATGGTTAGAATTATGGATGTATTTAATTTTACATGCATGGTAGATGGTTTAGATGGATAGATATGATTTGGTATAACAATTATTCTCCTACTTTTGATAGCACATGTGAATCCTTTTAGATTTTATTATGATATAAAATGAAATGTAAAAATGTATGTATGCATGGTTAGATGGTTGCCTTTGTTATTTTTATTTGTTTTAGATTTCCAACATTAATAATTAGGCAAGAGTTGAGAAATCATTATTTAATAAAGCTTAAAACATTATGCACTGATGGTATGAAATAACCATGATGACTATTATGTTGTACATTTAAGGACTTGAACGATTAATTTGTGAAAGAATTAGTGAATCATGATATAAAATAACATAATCACAATATTTTTAATACACATAATGATCTTGAATCAAAAATAATAATAAAATAGAGAAATAAATAGTTGAAAAAAAATAAACTATCAAAAAGTGACAAACACATTCTAAAATAAAATGCTCACACACAAAGATATGTAATTGTTTAAGCAAGTATATTTAATTAAATGACAAGATGCACAAAAATAATCAAATTATGACCAAACACAAGGGGAAAAAAATAAATAAAATGACACATGAACTAATAAAATGACTTTATGAACATCCTAGGCTAGAGTTAAGACATTTAGTAGTCGATATCCATGAAAATGAGGAAGTCCTAAGATAACCATATTATTTTATATGGTGAAATGGAAAAGAGAAATAGAGTTTAAGATGATGAGGATGGAAGTGATGGTGATGGTAGTTGAGCTAACCCTAGAGACCCCATGTCTCTAAGTGCTAATTACATAATCTAATATGGACAAAGTCCAGGTGGGGATATCAAACCAAATGTAGTTCTCCCAATATGGGAATGGATGAAAAAGTGATGATGTAGTATAAATTTTGGATGATTATATGACTGATTCACTCTTAATAATATGAATGAGTGAACAATAATGTTTTGTGAAAGATAGATGTATGATAGATTTAAATATACAAAGTGTTATGTTTTTGGATGTTAGAGAAAATGCATGTTTAGATATGGACATGGAAGTGATAATAGTGGTCATGTATAAGTTTTTTCCTTTAAACATGAGTAAGGACATAATTACACAAGTGCAAGGGCCAAACCCTAAGTTAACATGTCATGATTAGATGGTGCAATAAGTGACTAAATGGAAATATATTGTTATAGGTACAATCACTAAGAAGGGGGGGGAATCAGTAAGCCCAGATAATCCAATTTCAATTTCAATCCTTTCAAACTATTAATCGATTATCACAAGCATTCATGAAGCATACACATCATTCATAGCAATGAATAAGAGAAATAATTCAAGATCAAGCACATAACACATGGTATATGTGGGAAACCCTCTTGGGGGGAAAACTCACTAGAACTTGAAATTGGACTACTCTCCTATAATAACAAGAACCAATTTAGACTAGATACAACTGATCAAGTAACTACCATCCCTTATTTAGTGAGATTACAATCCCATAAAGTGATACCACACCTATCTACATGAGCAACCACAACAACTAGACTTTTAGCAAGCTTCACCTTATAAGAAGGCTATAACCCCTAGATGTTGAGCAACCACAACAACACCTATGAACACATCTCTTGAACATTGAATGTCTACCAATATAATGAAGATACAAAGTGTTGTCTCCCAAAAATAACAGTCATTTTTGGAACAACATTTGAATTATTTTGGTTCTACAAACCAAAATAATATTTTCCATTTTCAAAATTTGTCTTAGATATTCAAATTTCTCATTTTCAGAGCTTCTCACAAAATCTACAGACTCTGCAGGGTTAAATCTATAGACTCTGCAAGCTTGAATCTACAGACTCAGCAAGAAGAAAAATCTACAGACTCTGCAGGAAAAGGAAAATCTACAGACTTCTGTAGGGGGTTTTCAGTCAAAAGAATTGATTTTCAACATTTGTTCATTTTCTGGGATTGGTTCAAAGTTTTGGTTCAATTGAAAATCTTCATCGACAAGCATTTGAATATAAAAGGAGACCTGAATCATTGAACCATTGAAACAATTTGGTTTAAAGGTTCAACGGGTTCAAAGTTCAACAAGTTCAATGTCATTGGCAAAAGTTAAGTGCTTCATAAAGGTTCAAAGTTCAGTCGCTTCAACAGGTTCATTGGCTTCCAAACATTTGGTCAAATCAAAATGACTTGAACCGTTGAACCATTGAACAAATTGGGTTCAAAGGTTTAACGGGTTCAAAGGTTCAACAGTCGATTCAACCAAAGGAACAGTTCAATCACTCAGTTCAACCAAGCAGTTCAATGCTTTATTTCACTTAGATGGTTCATTTCCTTTGTTTTAGCATCTTTTGCTTCAATCATTTGGTTTGTCAGTCGGTTCAAGGCTTTTGTTGAACCGTTGAACCAAATTTTTGGTTTAACGTCTTGGTTCAACAAAAAGTTTCAATAGCAGGTTTATCGCTTTTTGGTTCAAAAGGTGCTTGGCATGCTTCGTTGAACCAGTTCAATGGATAGGTTCAATCAAATGGTTCAACTCTCGGTTCAAGGGAAGTACAAATATTTGGTTCAATGCTTAGTTTATAGGCCTATTTTATTCGTTAAACCATCAACTTGAACCATTGGCTTGAACCATTTTGGTTCAAAGACTTGGTTCAATCAATTAGTTTAATGTATTGGTTCAACGACAAAAAGTGCATCCAATGGTTCGTCAGTTGTTTGCTTCAAAGGCTTGGCACGTTTCATTGAACCTTTGAACCGGTTCAACAAATGGTTCATCGACTAAGTTCAAAGGGACGGTTCAATGCTAAAGAACTTTTTCGAAGGAAAAGTGCCCTTGCGGAGGACACTTCATCGACCAAAGCACCCTTCGGCTTGTTCAAAGCCCAGGGGAATTTTCCCCAAACTTTTTGTCTGTGGGAATTTTCCCTAGGGAAAATGTCTACGGGAAACGTTTAAAGGGAATGGCTCGAGGAAAAGCCCAGGGGAAATTTGCGAAGGGCCAACGAAGGACCCTGAAGGGCAAGCGCCCTTGCGGGGAACTCTCAGCCATTAATTTGAGGATACTTCCCAAAGCTGAAGGATCATTTCTTAGGGCCCAAAAGGGAAAAGTCCAATCTGGAAAAGTGCCAAGTGGAAAGCCAAAAGAAGACCAAGGGGTGACGCGCCTAAACACGTCAAATTCAACACAGTCAACTAGTCGCTGGAAACACAGTGATGGGCGTGCGAACGTCAAATTGAAGACAAAAAAATAACTATTGATCCTTTGAACATATAAAATAGAATACATTCACAATTTTCAAGGCCAAGACTAGCAAAAAGTGGGGAAGGAACAGAACAACAAGTTGAATCCAAGACCTGGTTCAATTAATTAGAAAGGGAGGAATGATGAAGATAAGATCAGACTGCCAGGCAGACATTGAAAGTTGTAAAACTTTCAATTGCACGACTTATCTATCTACATTGAGAAGATCAAATGGGTAAAAGGCCCCAAAGTTCCAACATGTCTTCCTAACATTTCCCAATGCATCATGATGTATTACTGTTCCTGAGTCCTTCTTGAAAGTGGTTATATAAGGGACTTCCTATCATTGTAAAATTATCTTTTTTTTGATAATTTGAACAAAACTCTGCCAAAATTGAGAGGCATCATTGAGACTTTGTGCTCAGTCTGTTTATCATATTTTGTTAATGAAAACAAGGGACTTTTTCAGACTTTGTGATGTGATATCTTATTTGTTTCATTGATCTAATAAGCAGGATTAGTAAATTTGTCAAGAAGGTGTCCTGAAGAATTAACTATGGAGAGACTTTGTGCCCCCATAGCTGCCTTTAGTGTGTTTGTTTTTTCATTGCTGTGTAAATAACTTTGAAAAGACTTTGAGCTTTCATTGTTCTTCGTATATCACTCTTGAGTATTTTATGTGCAGATTTTGTGCTGTCTTGATTTGTTGGTTACTATACTTTAGTCATATTCTGATTTTATTTCCAGGAGTATTCTTGTGGTTGGTTGAACAGTTCTTTTGAAAGAAGAGGAGTGTTGTCTATCATTCTCTTGAGTTCTTCCTTTGTTTTGTATACATCATCTCTGAAGAAAGAGAGATGGATGTCTGGTCCTACCCTTGAGTATTATTTTTTGTTTATACATATACATAGCATATCCACACGGAACCTCCCCTTGATGAGAGGAGAGAGAAGTCTCATTTTGATGTGATAAACTTACACATTAGGATGACTAATCTTCTTGCTTTGGCTGATAAAACCTATTTTGTTTACCAGTATGCTGATAGACAAAATATTCAACCAACACAAAGTATATTATCTCTCTTCAAATTTATACACTAAAAGAATCTAAAACATCCTTTTGGATCACCCTAGACCTCTTCACTCATCCTCAACCTACAAGAGCACTATTTTGATGTCATAAACATGACCCACAGGTCATACACATATTCCTCAATCTACTCTACTCATCAACTCATCTACTAGGCACTTTCCCTTTCCTTCGCTCCATAAATCTCACATACATTGACATCTTGCAAGTCTAGAAACCATCTCCTTTAGTTTCACTATATATAGAGCCTTAATGAATATCAACATCTTGGTCAACCATTAAACATGCCTTAGTCATTAAATCTTCTCTCATATCGAGACATATCTCAATAACATCCTCTACATGTTAGCCATAGCATCCATGGGTCACCCTTAAATAGCTACACCTTTTAATTAAGCCCTTGTATCCCTTATAGGTCTCATGAAGACCTATTCACTAATTTAGCACTTCATCAAGCAAAAATAAGAACACAGGACAAATTCGAATGCATATGTCCACTCCACATGACCCCTTTGACATTATCAAATGCTTATATTCATCATTGCACTCTTTTCTGCAAGATCAAATAACTTCAAATAATAACCTTGTTCATAAGGACACCATGAACAAACACAAAATAAAATTATTAAGCTTTATTCATACTCAAGATAGATTTATCACACCTCCAAAATATATATATGATCTTTATGGAGTTTAAAATACTCTCCAATATCTAATTCATCATGAAACATCAAAACAACATCAACATAGACTCAATTATTTTGTCGAATCACTTACAGTCCATAGTCAAACACACAATCAACTTTTAACCTTCATAAATTTGAATGTACACAATTTCATACCTTCAAATATACATTTCCATATATTCTTTGGAGTCCTCTACAAATTCACTTTTTATACCATGAGCAAATTTTTCCTATATCAAAAGATATGCCCAAAAACTAGACACTGGTCTTTCCTTTGTTAAATTCAAATATTTGAATTCAAACAGTCATAATTAAACCTCGATCACTATGATATAATATTGTGTCCTCACTATTTAGATCAATTATGCACTATCAATCTTATTTTAAGGATATTGGTCTTTAATGATGTTAAACTTTGAACAGGTTGACCACATTGACTCTACTCCCATCATTGATCTCAATCACAAGATTAAATCTGAATCATTAGATCTTTATCTTTTACCTTTACTCAATGTTAAACCTCAAACACTTATTACTATCTTGTTATTTCCTGACATCTTGGAGAAAATGTTCTCTGTTTAGCTCCTCAAGATTTTCTTGAACTTAACCTTGTGCAAAATTGACTAAGTATGGGAACCATTACAATCTATCTAAGAAGCCAACTTTAAACCTCAATAACTTTTGTTGTGCTTAGACGCATGATCTAAAATTTAGACCATGTGATCTCCTCACATAGGATAATACAACCATATATAAATATTCTATTTTAACCTTTGTATGTGCAATATATAATTCCACTAATCTACTCACTCAAATTTTTTTTCCATAGAGCCAACTATGCCTAGAACTACTTGGAAGGCCAACTTTGCACATGCATATATTTTGATGTGCTTCATTGCATGACTTTAAACTTAGCACATGGAAACTAAGAAAAAAAAACTAACAAAACCATATGATCAACTCATTCTGAAACTACCAAACATGTGAAATATGACTACATCAAAATGCCTACTCAACTTTTCTTACCACATGCAAATTTGGCTATGGGAAAACATGGTCAAACTGCTTGGGAGCCCAACTTTGCACTTGCATATATTTTGTCATGATTAGTCACATGACCTAATATTTATCACATAAGATCTTATATCATAGGGTAATTCATCCATATATCAATTTATTCTTAAAATTTTCATACATGCAAGATATGACATCACCAAATTACTTTCTCAGCTCTATTTGAACATAGAAAACATTGTCAAAATGCTTGAGAACCCAATTTTGCACACACATATCTTTGGTTGAAATTTATCACATGAATTTAAACTTAGATCATATTGGGACTAATTTTATCACAACCATATGATGAACTCCCCCTGACTCATCCACATGTGGTAATTATGGCATCATCAAACTACCTACTTAGATTTTTTTGCCATTAGACCCAAAATATATAGATAAAAACTATGGACTACCAAATAAATTTTGCTTATGCACACAAGACCTCAATTTATCTTTGATATTTTATAGGACCTATTTCATAAGATCAATAATTCAGACTCATCCTTAATCATCTCAAACCATGCTAAAATTGAAGATCAACCAATCATACTTCACGCATACTAGGACAAACACATTACACTATCATTGTCACTTAGACTATCAAGTCACTTCATTGACTCACCTAGAAACCTCCATGACATCACCATTACATTATTGAAAAATCTCTAATAATCTCCCCCTTTGTCATTGATGTCAACACCCATCATAAAACAATATACAACTCACCTTCCTTCTCTCTTTTCAAAAACTCAAAATAGGAACTTTCTCCCCCTTTGACAAAATGATAAAGTGGGAACCAAATAATCTTGAGGACTTTAAAATACTACCAATAGGATAATACCATCTTATAAATATAGTATAAACTCCCCCTTACCTTGAGCCTACCTCTTCTTACCTTGATAACATCCTTCTTGCTACATGCCAACATTCTTCTTCAACCAAGCACTTCAACCAATGAATAAAGAACCCAAAAAAAATTTAAATTTAATTGAAATCACAAATAAACATATAAAGGGGACTCCCCCTAAGATATTTGATCCATTTCACCTCTTGAGCATCTTCAGATCTCCATACACCATGAAGAATCACCACATAGGCTTATTAGCCTTCTCTCTTAAGCCACCTCAAGGATCATCAACAGAACTTCATGCCACTCATAAAATAGGAAAAATGTTCTAAAAAAACTTTAAAACTCACATTTAAACATACATACCTTGATCTTTTGGAGAAACTAATCAAAAAACACTCTTCTTCACACTAGGCATGTCTAGTCTCTTGGTAGCCCTACTTGGAACATGCAAAGTGCACAACTTTTTTGTAAACACAACTTAAAAATATAAAACTTCATATCTATATCACTCTCATATTCCCCCTCAATCACTCCAATGTGCATCACATATCTCATCTTTTGTAACATACTTCCTTCACAAACCTACTAGCTAATTATGCCTCTAATTTGACAAAAACTTGAATAACTTGAAATTTACAAACTTTCAGATCTCTATGGATCCTTATTTGACAACCAATTTGGCCCATTAAACCTATTAATAAGCCTAAAATCTAAACTCATAAGGTAAACCACTTTTCTAGCATAGCCCAAAACCCTAAAATCTCAAAACAAAAAAGTTCAACAAACCTCCTTTTGGTCAATGCCCTCCTCTAAAACTTTTTGTACACCTGGAGACAACCATCTCCATAAATTTAGGAAAATTTAATTTCTATAACCCATTTTAGGCATGCTTTCCCTTAAGCCAAAATTGAGAAAACTATGAGCACTCAAAAAATCTTCAATTGGCACATGCAGGTTCATTAAGACACAAAAATACCTATAACACATCACAAAGAAGTGTACAAACCTTTCAAACCATCAAACTCTTATTTAAATTGCATCAATCTCATTAGGCTACTTAGAAACACCCATTCTAACCCTATAGACACTGCATACATAGCAACACTTACTTCTCCATTGAAAGGAGTCTCTTAAGAAGCATAGACAGAGACACCCTACTTCACAATGTCCTAGAATAGTGTGAAACCAAGAGCTTCCCACAACTCCCCATATTTCTTCTCCTTCTTTGTCATCTAATACTTTTAGTTCTTCTTCTTATTAGGCTTAATAGAAGCAACATGCTCAACCACTACAACATTATCCTTCTCTTCTAAGATTGAATACACAATGCATGGAGACAACAAAGATTCATGACATACCTTTTCATTTGAAGAATCTTCCTTGCAATTTATAACCTCATCACTAGGCACACACAATTGATGTTCTTTGTATGAAACTTTCTCAACAATAACAAGATGTTTAATTGGATCCATACTCACCTCAAAACTAGCCTCAACTAGTACCTTGGTCCTCTCCTTGAGCTCGATATCTTTATCCATAACATGAGAAGACAATGGATCCTTTGACACTTTTTAACTTATGTAGTATTCTCCACCATAGCAAATAGATTACTTAAACTAGCTAACCCATTATGAATCATACTTAACACCTTTGGTTTCCATGAGTTAACTTGCCTTCTCTAGGAGCCTAATTGAACTCATTTTGACTTGATGACATTTGCTTGCAAAATCTATAAATGTGACCAAACTTCTCATAGTTGTAGCAAACCATTTTTTTTGAAGTGAACTCAAATTGACCTAACTAATATGGACAAAATATTTCAATGTGTCCTATGCAATAATAACTGAAATAAACTCTTTCTTTTGAAAAAGACTCGCCTTGCCTTACCTTATTTGGACATTGCTTAGCAAAGTGTCCCTCATCAAACTAGTTAAAGCACTTAACTTTTTTCACACATTTTTACTGATGAACCCCATCATAGTTTCATGCAAACTCATTTTTAACAAGTCTCTTTCATACTCTAGTTGTATGCCCAAACTGATTACATGTGTAATATTAACCATTAAAACTTCCATACCTCATGGCATTTGGCTGTCTAATCTAATTTGTCTTAAGATAGTCAGCACCTTCATTCATTATGTAATTATTTGTCTTCAAAGTTAGATTATTCTTGTTCACATTAGTCTTCATCTTGTCTTGAGTTTCATTCGATAGTTCTTCTTTGTATCCAAGACCATTTCTATCACTTGCATGCTTTTGATCATTCAGAATATTGTCTAAATCATTTGAGCTCTTTTCAAATCTCATAAATGACTTCACCTTACTAGATGTCTTCTATAACTCATATTTCAATGACTCATTTTCAATTACATACCTTGAACATTCACCTTCTTTAGATTCCAGGCTTGTAGATAGGATTTATAATTGACAACTGAGATGTTTGACCATATCTTCATGGTCCTTGGTGTCTTCATTCATTATTGCTTTATACACACTAAATTGTTCCTCATAGTCCTTGATTTGTGACTTCCAATTATTGTTAATCTTTTTCTCAATATTTAGATCTTCAAGACCATTTGTCAATGCAGTCTCATAATCTACCTCATCTTCATCATCATCTAAATCACTCCAAGTAGACTCCTTTTGATGTGAGTAACTTCCTTCCTCAACCATGAAGAGGGATTGATCTTCATAGGACCATCATCTTTATAATCACACTCTGAGTCACTGTCTTTACTCTCATCTGATGAGTTGTAGTCTTTATTAGTGTAGAGACTCTTCTTATTCTTTAAGAGCTTCTTCTTGTTATCACACTTTTTGAAACTTTTATTCCTCTTATTAGACCTATATATCTTCTTGTCTTCATCTTGATCTTCATCATGCTCTTCATTATCATTGTTCTTATGCTTGTGAGGGCAATTGTTAGAAAAATGTCCTATCTCACCACAAATGAAGCTTTTAAGGGTAGCTTACCCTTATACTTACCTGACCTTATTTTTAATTTCCTTGTAAATAAAGCAATTAGTTCATCTTCATCAATATCAGATGTGTCAACCTCTTTAGGTTTCTTACCTTGGAATTTCTACTTTAGCTTCATTTTTGTCTTGAATGTTGCTTCCTTCTTTGGTGGTATATCATCATTCTTCCTCATCTCATAGGCAGCAAGGATGCCATGAAATTCATCCAGCTTTAGCTAAGTAAGATCATGACTTTATTCTATAGCAGATACTTTAGTATCAAACTTGAGAGAGAGGAACCTTAATACCTTTTGAACTATAGTATCTTCTTCAAGGTTCTCTCCAAGACCTTTGATGATGTTCACAATCTCATCAACTCTCTATAGAAAATATGCCACAGAATCTTCTTCATTCATCTTAACACTCTTAAATTATCTTCATCGAGTCTGCAACTTTGCCAACTTAACTTTTGAGTCTCCTTCATAAATAGACTTCAATTTATCCCACATTTCCTTTGTATATGTACAATGGATTCCCTAGTGTATTCAATCTCTGAAAGACCATAAGTGATAGCATTAATTGCCTTAGAATTATTCTCAAATAATTTCTTATCTGTAACACTAGATGGAGGAATAATAGGTGCAGAATAATCATCTATAATAGATTGACAAAGGTTAAACCCTAGAGACATGATGTAGATCCTCATCCTTGCATTATGTTGACCCCTAAATTTTTTACAAGTATTATTCCATTTTTGGCACAGACATAAAAGGACCATGGTCTATTTTGACACAAGTACTAGCATGACACGAAAGGAACATGGAATAAGAGGACCATGACAAATAGCTAATAGTCATAGAAGGTGATGGATACGGAAGGACAATGGTGTAGTAAACCCAGCACAAGAGGACCTAGTCAAAGAAGAACATGTCATGAGGGACCCAAGAACAGAGGACTCAAAACAAGAAGTGGAAGATTAGGGGAGCATGAGGAAAGTGGATTAGATAGTAGAAGTAATTCAAGTAGGACACTTTGACCCCATCAATTGAAGGTTATGTACCATCCCATAAGAAATGAAATACTTGGTTACCATAGCATAACATAGAATAAACATCTAGGGTGCAGAGGCTTGATTATATAGGAACAATTGGTTGTAAGAGCCATGACTCTCAGCCTGTTGGGAGTCCATGTGACATTTTTCCATGATAGTTATAATCTTGACACATGGTCAAGGAAAAATAAGTATAAAAACCCTTGTTTTAATCATTTACGCAGTGGTCTAATGGATAATAGATATAGTGTTCTATCTTATAAATTATTAAGTAATCAATGAATAGATAGTGTTATCCATATTGTGTGATGATTCATGAACATTCTAAGTGTTGAATAATGGATACGTTTTATTTATAAGTCATGTATATCTTTTTCTTTTATTGCAACTAGTGAATAGTAATGGTTATCCTAGTTATCATAGTAGTTAAATCTAGAACAATAAGGATAATAGTGGTATATTTATGATATTGAATAACTCAAGAATTATGTTAAAAGAGATTAAAAAAACATATAACATAGTGATTCAAAGGCTTCAAGAATTGGTCTTTTATTTTACACTTCAGGTGAGTGTGTGAGACTTACCTCTCACATGATATGGCCAACACACTAGCTTGTTGGGAGAAACCTTCGGCACTATAGAGAAATTAATTAAAAGAACCCAACATTTTGGTTCTATTGCCAGGAGCTGAAGTAATTAGAGCATAATCATTGGAAATGTTTGAGAATGTCAAATTAGAGAATATTAAAAAATGGGTTACCAATGTCAAACACAACTTTGTGATTTTATATCTTGAACCAATAATTTTTGCACGATAGTGGATCGAGCAAAATCTCTACAACTCTCTACATGATATTTTCTTTTCTAAGGTCCTAGTTCTCTTGAATTCTTGGATTATAGCATATACTCAAGGATGATCCAAAAATCTTGGAAGAAAGCAATCTTGGACACTTGAATGGTAGAGGATTTTAGCATGACTTGGATTTCTCTAGATTTGAGTGGTTAATTATTGGTAGAGAGGTGTTCAGAATAGCTATATTTTGGAGTATGTGGTGACTACCTAATCATGTCCTAAGGAGGCAAAGTTCTAATTTCTATGAGAGCTAAGGAGATGCTATCTCTCATTGTTTGATTTCAAAATTAAGAAGATAATTATTAAACTTGGATTGGAAACTCTACCCATGGAAGGCTAAAATCTCCTATGCATGAGCCACACAGTTGGAAGGGGAGAGTAGTGGTTGATTGAGGATTAAGGGTTCAACATGGTAACAAGCCAGTGAGTATTATAAAAATGGAAGTATGATGAAGCTCGATAGAGGATTATGGGAGTTAGAGGCATGAGAAGAGATCAAGAAACCTCAAGGAGTGTTATGAAGAGTCGTAGGGAGGCAGATACGTATGGGGAACCCATCTCTTTCGATCTGCATTCTTTGCCACTTCTATCTTGCAAAGGAGAACCGAGCTAGACTTAAAGAATCAAGGAATCAAGTACAAATAAACTAGTCTCCCCCACCATAGTGCATGTTCATGCCTTTGAGTCAGATAGAATACATATACAAAATTGGGATATGGATAACACAGAGTCAAAAATTGAACAGGTAAGGGAGATTGAAACTAAGCCATTAGGTGATAATCTAGAATCTACATCTTTCCCTTTTCAAGGGAATTCTATGGCACATCTTAGGGTGTCTGGGGGATCTAGCCCTCAAGGCCAGAATATAGGCCCATAAATAATAACTGCCCATGCAAGAACATCTGTGTAGTACTAAATCAAAATGTGAGATTTATCATGAGGACCATGATGTCCCTTTTTGTCCACTTTTAAAATGGGCTACAAACACTAAGGTATCTAAGTATTTTAAGATTTTTGATTCCTACACACATGACACCAATTATTATCAATTGATTAGTGATATCGATGAATCTTGAGTGCATGACACGTGCTGAACCTCAGTTGCCAATACTTAAGACAATGGTGGCTATCATGGGTGAGGGAGAGGATGAGGATGAAGTGGTGGCTAGTTTCCACCAAGAACTTGTTACAAATGTGGGTCACTAGACCACTATCAAATGGATTACTCAGAGTACCCAACCTATGCATTTTGTAAAAAGGACCATCAACTAGAAGTGTCTCTTGATCTATAAGCAGCCATCACTAAAGACCATAATGAAAAGGGTGTTGGCATGATTCACATAGATAAACCATAATGGTGTGTATGACGGACCATCCCAATAGTGTAATCAGTAAATATCACCACTTATAGTGGGGGTCAAAATCAATTCATAGCCAACCTAATCAAGAAGGTACATCAGGAAGAACCTCAAGCAAATAAGTACCCTGATGCACAGTAGCAAAAGGATGTCCTTCAGGATACAATGGCACTTGTGCAATATCTACAAGGAAAGATTCAATACCTCAAGGATAAGGATGTCACACAGTGCATCATAGTGCAAAAATAATCCAAACCTCTTGTGGTACAAGACAATTTTCAAGAACTATGCAAATGTATGCTCGATAAAGACATCATTCCCCAGCTTAGCACCTAGCTTAATGGTCAAGCCCACCTACTAAATGAAGTCTAGCCTCATCTTAGTTGGAAAAGTGAAGATCTATATTCAAATCATGCCCAATATCAAAAAATTCCTAGCTCCTCTTCCTTGAAATATGGAGATATATTAGTTAATGTTGTTATCAATGGATGGATAATCTAAGATATTTTAGTAGATACTGGCATGGAAGTTAATGTTCTCACTAAAGATATTTGGAAAAAAATGTCTAGCCTAGCCCTGTGGCCCTCTCCTCATGTCTTTTTCATGGTGAATAATACTCAAGTGCATCTTATTAGTGTCCTCAAAAATGCCACCATTGACATACTTGAGGTTCCCTTCAAAGCAAATTTTGAAGTTTTAGAGTTGGTAAAGGCTGATGACTATTCATCCTTATTAGGAAGGCCTTGGTGCTATGAGAATCATGCAAATTTGAGATTTAAAATCCCATATATTATCTTTGATATTACCGATGAGCACATAGTAATACCTTTAAACCAATCATAGGGACCTCCTTATATCGAGCATGTAAGTGTTGATGAAGACATCAACAATTTGTATAGTGTGACTGCTCAAAATGATGAATAACATGATCTAATGCTAGATGGCATTCTTTGATGGATGGATAACCAGTCTATCTCAGATAATACAAGTAATGCTTTGAACTATTGGGCCCATGGTGACTACGATCTCACCATAAGATTGTACAGCACCATAAATAGAGGAGAAAACATCCCACACTAGATCCCTAAACATCACAAGTTTATGCATCTAATGGGTTTGTCAATGAGAAGACCCTTGGAGGGACCACTAATGGAGAGACTTGATGAAGCTTCATGGTTCTAAGGATAAATGGAGGTGTGTGATTATGTCTAGTGCCTCAAAGAGTTTTATGATACCGAAAATGACTAAATGAGGTCTTTAGATCACATTTTTTATGGTACCACTATCTAATGGTGGCGTACTCATAAAGAAAACCTTTTGTATTAGAATCAAGTGTGAGTTGTTCTACTTCATATATTTCACCATGATAATAGTATCAGAGGCACACTTAGTTACAATGGTGTGAAAGCACATGAACCTCACATTGAAGCTTGTGAGAAAATATTGTAAGCTAAGGAAACATTCTTACTAGAATACCTCTAGGTCCATGCATTCTATGGGACTTTACACACTTGGGCATGGGCTTGGTACATTCATGAAGAAAGGCACATGGGAATAAGGTTATAGTAGTTAATAAAGGAAAATATGACGTCGATACTTTCTTACTTTTCACCAAGGATGGACTTATGCCTCACCCTTCAAATCATGTGCGAAGTAATCATTAGAGATTCAAGTCCCATTGAAGATCACCTACACCATATTCATGAGGAACTTGAATAGCTCTTGCATATATTCATTGAGCCTCCCAAATAATCAGCTCTTGCACTATCAATAATCCCTATTGAAGAATGTCATGAAGAGATCCTCCTGGGAAAGTAAAAACTCATCTTTCTAGTAGACGAAGGTAAGGAATCCACTTTACTCAACCCCTTAAATACCCATCTGGGTATCCCTAAAAGTAATGGTTCATTAACTATTCAAGATATAAGTTATCCAACATACAACCCTTATAATGGACCCATTCAAACTATTCAACTTAACATTGTCACAGAGCAATAGCCTAAGACGGATATAATTAGAAATTATAGGACTGAGACAGAGATCTCACAAATTTTTGAGTTGTTGAAAGAGTATTAGGATGTATTTCTAAGGAATTATAACAACATAAAAGGATTTTACCCTTCTTTAGGAAATATGCACATAAAGTTGATTGATGGTGCTCGCCCAGTGAAGAAACATCTATACAAGATGAATCCTAACCTTCAGGTGCACATAAAAGATTAGATCGATAAAATACTCTGCATCAAAGTAATTAATCCCATTAATGAATTTCAATGGGTGAGTCCCATGGTAATCAGTATCAAAAAGGATGGGTGTATCTAGATTTATGTGGATTATCATGTTTTAAATGCATCCTATGTGACAGATCCTTTTCCAACACCTTTCATAGAGGAAATACTAGAAGGTGTTATCGATTGTGAGATATACTCTTTGATCGATGGGTTCTTAGGGTACCACCAAGTCCATATAGCTAAGGAAGACTAATCCAAGACTACTTTCACTACTGAATCAAGATCTTTTGCCTATACCATCATGCCTTTCAAGTTGAAAAATGCTTGAGCAGTGTTCTCATAGATAATATTTGAGGCTTTCAAAGATTTTATCCATAAGTTTCTTCAAATCTACTTAGATGACTGGACTATGTATAGGATGGTCAAGGACCACTGTGCTAATCTAAGACTCATGATTGAGCACTGTTGCATTTTAAAAATTTCCCTAAATTTGAAAAAGTGATTATTTGTGACACTTTTTGGTGTACTCCTTAGGCATATCATTTTTAAGGAGGGACTCTTGATATATCTAGCCAAGGTCTTTGTTATTCTCTGTCTACCAGTGTCAAAAACTCAGTGTGAGGTGCACACCTTCCTAAGACACATGAGCTACTATAGAAAATTCATTTGGGGTTATGCAAAGATCATCATGCCCCTTAAAGAGATTCTAAATCACAATGAATAATTTATATGGATTGACTCTTGTAAATGAGTTTTTGACACACTCAAATAAAATTTAGTTACCGCTCTTATCTTGCAATTCCCTAATTGGACAAAGCCTTTTTATGTCCATATTGATGCATTTGTAATGGTAGTCAGTGTGATACTTGCACAACCAAGATAAGGAAACTTAGATCACTTGATTTATTTTGTAAGTAGGAAGTTGACAGTGGATGAAAGAAACTACACCATAATCGAGCACGAAGCTTTGTCTACGGTTTACACTCTAAAAAAGTTCAGGCAATACCTTTTGGCCAATCCATTTATATTCTATACAAACCATAAGGCCTTGAAATATGTTATCAATAAGCCAATACTACATGGAAGGATTTTCCACTAAATTATTCTCTTCCAAGAATTCTAGTTTTCTATAATAGTAAAGCCTGGGAAGACCAACTATGGACTTGATCTTTTTTTCCAAATTGAAAATCGAGAACCCCCACATGCAATAGAATATGATCTTCCTAATATACATCTCTTTCAAGTTGCTTAGGTACCTAAATAACTAGAGGATATTATAGCCTTTCTCAACATTGGTTGCACACCTGACTCCCTCACCTCATAGGAAAAAAAAACAACTTGCAGTCTGTCTCACACCTTATCAGCTCATAGTAGTAGATCTTTATAAGCTAGATCATGATGAGGTGCTTCACCACTATATAATGCAACATGAGTGCCCTGAGGTGCTTTGAAAATTCCACGAAGGTATTATCAGAGGACATTATGTTGGAGAGGCTATCGTGCATAAGGTGTTGCTTACTGGACTTTGGTGGCCAACTTTATTCAAAGATGCAAAGGCTTATGTTATACAATGTGATGTCTACAAGTGCATAGTAAAACCCAACTGAAGAGATGTTATGTCATTATTCCCTATTCCTTCTCAATAATCATTTGAAAAATGGGCTATTACCTTTATGGGGCCTATTACTCTAGCAGGACAATGAATAGGCTCCTAGTACATCAATGTAGTAAAAGATTACCTCACACATTGGGCTGAATTATCACCAAAAAAAAACTATAATATAGTAACTACCACATGATTCATCTGGAAAAATATTATAACATGAATTGGATGTCCCCTAAGCTTCACCAGTGATCGTGGCACCCACTTCTTGAATGAGATGATTCATATCTTGTTGGTTGAGTTCATGATCGTGCACCATAAGATGACACCATACCACCCAAAGACCAATGGAATAGCTAAATCCTTCAATAATATACTCAATACCACTTTAACAAAAAAAATTAATATTGGTTGGACTAATTAGGATGAGTATCTATAGTAATTTGGGCTTACTAAACTACATACAAGCACTTCAACAAATTTACACCATTCAACCTAGTATATGGAAAGGAAGTGGTCATGCCAGTGGAGTTCCTCATTCCATCTCTTCAAATAGCATGTGTGGGAAACTTGGACAATGAAGCCTCGTTGAAAGCTTAGCTCGATGATTTGATGAAATTAGATGAGATGTGGTTCCTCACCCACTAGAGTCAGGATGTTGAGAAATGTAAACAGAAAGCATGGCATGATCACCATCTAAATAATAAATTATTTTCTCTAGGCATGGAAGTTATATTATATGATTCCAAGTTCATGTGTCACCCTAGGAAGCTCTACATCCATTAGGATGGACCATTTATAGTTCATAGCATTTGACCTACCAGAACTTGTTGGCTAAAGTGAATAGATGGATAATTCCTCTCAAGATATTATAATAGGAGTCGACTTCAGTCGTATTGTGATTTTTTTTAGTTCAAATTTTCTAATCAATAAGGCTTAAGGCTATTAGGTTAGAATTTACAGCTTTAAATAAAAAGTGTAGCCCTTGAGGCATGTGACTCTTTAATGTAATTTTGAGTTTTTTGGGAGGACCACAAACCCTTTTAGTGTGCGGTAAGGCATCATGCAGATAAATACAAGACAAAATACAAGTTAGAATGAAAAAATATAAGGCACAAAATTCATGTATGGCACACAAGTGATTAAGGGAGCACGAGTCATTCAATGCACTTCAAAAATATTTTGAAAGGTTCCTACCATTTGAGTGACAGCTAGCTTCCACTACACTAGAAAGAATGGACACAGTTGTAATCCACATCTAATAAAGGTGTAGGAAGGATGGACCATTAATGCGATAAGGTTAGCTATGGCGAGAAACATGTGAGTGGAATGATGGGATAAATTTGTTAAGGCACAAAATGCTAGATACAACATTTAAAATATTAAGGTTAAAAGATATGCATTTATGGCTAGAAGTGACAAGGGGAGGGAAGGAATTAATGGAGGTTAACCCCCCTAAAGGGATTATAAATAAACTTGTTGAAGTCATTTTAAACTTTACCTTGCTTAAATCTTTGAGTCCTAAGTGTAAAAGGTAAACAAGAGATCGACAAAACTAAATTTCTTTTAGAGCAGAGTGATTGAAAAGTTAGAAAAGACACGATAATTGCTTATAGGCAAAGAGGAGAGGTTGTTAAGTTTGTAATTGTGTGTAGGAGTGGAGATTGTCAAAGTTACAGGTTGTAGGTTCCACCAATTTTTAAGCATGAAGCTCGAGAGCCAAAATAAGTTGGATCATAATAACGTACTCTTTTGGAAATGTGGGACACCTATGGGTTAACCTTAGATCATCACAGAGAGTAATGTAGTTGAATAAAAATGCCAAGAGACTTGAAAATCTTCCAACTATACTAGAGGAGGAAGAGGTGAGTGGAGGAGCTTGGTTCCCTATAATAAAAGAAGTTTTAGGAGGCCTAGAAGAAAGACCAGAAGAAGTGTAGCATGTAGAAATCTTGAGGGAAAGTGTGGAAAGAGAATTAAGAGAAAGCACACAAGAAGCAAAAATGGTGAATAAATGAAGGTTAGCATAGGCCTATTCATCACAAAATGCCCCAACATCCCCCCTCCATCTTTGTTAATAGAAGAAATGCAATACCCAGAGTCAATCTTGCATGCAGATAACTGGGTCTCCAAGGTGTCAACCGCAACAATTTTTTAGTATAACCACCATCAGTTGGGAAAACAAAGTAGAGTTTCAAAATGACTATCAAGTCCAGACCACCAATAATAAGAATCAAGTGGTCTACGACTTTTCCATCAAGAACCAGCTAGATAAGGCAGACCTCTTTCAACACTTTAAACTACAATGCTTTGGCAAGCCTACTGAGGTACTTAATTTCCTCCTCTCACATGTTCATGAGAACTACATCCATTTCATAGGGTGTAACATGAAGATCACCACAAATAAGATAAGCAAAATCATGGGACTTCAGTGCTCAGGGTGAATGTGTTGGATGACTTGACAAATATAGAGTAAATTTAGTAGATCACCACCACACTGAATGTACCAAAAAAAAGGGCATGCAATACATATAAGGAACCTATAAGATCATGCCCTTAGATTCATATCATGGATCATTTACATCAAGGTCAAAGGGACTGACTGATGGAAGGAGGTGGACATGGCCCACCTATACATTGATTACCAAGTTATTCAAGGTGCACAATACAACTAGGTGTTGTATTTTTGCTAGAGGATAGCTGAAGACATGGAGAAGGTACATAAGATGCTTAAATATAGGTTTTCTTAAGGGTCAATCCTCTTATTTCTAGTTTTTGATGAGATCAGGGTGCCTGAATACAGATTAGGATCATTGAAATGGGTATAACCCCCACTCACAAGTCCTTTACCAAGCACTTCAAAGATTTCAATTTACCCCAATAGATCACCCCAACATACAATTTGAAGATGAGATATTGGTTCGATGGGATGAAGGTAGCTTTTGGGAATGAATAGTGCATTCCAAAGGATTTGCCCCCTGATCACAAATCAAGCAGAATTCACTGTGAAACAACACTACTCCCTGGCATGCATTTGAATGAACCCTTTAGTAGAACTTTTAGCATGTCTTAAACTATCATATGCCATCTATGTGTGTTACTTCATCAATTTTATCAACATGATTTATGATGCATTGCCAATCAGTCTATAGGTAGAATGGATCGATGCAGTGCACCACACCCTCTAAAAAATGTTCACATATCCAGGCAAAAAGGTCTTTTTAGAGAGAGGGGAAATAAACTTAACTAAAATTAAGGTTAAGAATATTATAGTCAGGGAGAAATTTCAAAAATTATTTTACATGTTACATCCCCACTAGTACCCTCAAGATGGAGGCTCCAAGGAGAGGCTCCCCCAGGCACTACAAGTAAGAAGGATGCAGCCAAAATAAAGTGCTAGTACAAGTGGGAAATAGGCCCCTCAAAAATAATAGAGCATGGCTGAAGTGCAACCCTCCAAACCTACTACTTCTCAACTCATTTTCAATACATACCTTAAACATTCATCTTCTTTAGCTTTTAGGCTTGTAGACAAGATTTTTAATTGACAACTGAGATGTTTAACCATATTTTCATGGTCCTTGGTGTCTTCATTCATTATTGCTTCATACACACTAAATTACTCCTCATAGTCCTTTATTTGTGACTTCATCTTCTTGTTAATCTTCTTCTCAATCTTTAGTTCTTCAAGAGCATTTGTCAATGCAGTCTCATAGTCCAACTCATCTTCATCATCATCTAAATCACTCCAAGTAGACTCCTTTTGATGTGAGCAACTTTCTTCCTTAGCCATGAAGAGGGATTCATCTTCAATAGGACCATCATCTTCATAATCATGCTCTGAGTCACTATCTTCACTCTCATTCGATGAGCTGTAGTCTTTATTAGTGTAGAGACTCTTCTTGTTTTTGAAGAGCTTCTTCTTGTTGTCATACTTTCTGAAACCTTTCTTCCTCTTATTAGACCTGTATGTCTTCTTGTCTTCATCTTAGTTTTCATCATGCTCTTCATCATCATTCTTCTTATGCTTATGAGGGAACTTCTTAGCAAAATGTCCTATCTCACCACAATCAAAGCATATGAAGGGTAGTTTACCCTTATACTGACCTAACCCTATTTTCAATTTTCTTGTAAATAAATCAATTAGTTCATCTTCATCAATATCAGATGTGTAATCTGCTTTAGGTTTCTTACCTTGGAATTTCTTCTTTAGCTTCATTTTTCTCTTGAATGTTGCTTCCTTCTTTGGTGGTATATCATCATTCTTCCTCATCTCATAGGTAGTAAGGATGCCATGCAATTCATCCAACTTCAGTTGAGTAAGATCATGACTTTCTTCTATAGCAGATACTTTAGGATCAAACTTGAGAGAGAGGGACTTTAATACCTTTTTAAATACATTAGCTTCTTCAAGGTTCTCTCCAAGACCTTTGATGATGTTCATAATCTCATCAAATCTCTATAGAAAATATGCCACAAAATCTTTTTCCTTCATCTTTACACTCTCAAATTATCTTTAGCGAGTCTGTAACTTTGCCAACTTAACTTTTGAGTCTCATTCATAAATATTCTTGAATTTATCCCACATTTCCTTAGTATATGTATGATGGATTACCCTAGTGTATTCAGTATCTGAAAGACCATAAGTGATAGCATTCATTGCCTTAGAATTTTTCTCAAATAACTTGTTATCTACAACACTGGATGGAGGAATAGTAAGTGCAAAATAATCATCTACAAAATATTGCCAAATGTTAAACCATAGGGACATGATGTAGATCCTCATCCTTGCATTATGTTTACCCCTAAATTTTGTACAAGTATTGTTCCATTTTTAGAACACGACATGAAAGGACCATTATCCATTTTGACATAAGTACCAGCACAACATAGAAGGACCATGGTGTGGGTGAACCATGGCATGAAGCTAATAGGCATGAAAGGTGATGGATATGGAAGGATAATGGTATAAGAAACCCAACACAAGAGGATCCAGTTAGAGAAGAATGCATCATGAGGGACCCAAAAATAGAGTAATCAAAACAAGAAGTGGAAGACTAGGGGAGCACAAGGAAAGTGGAGTAGATAGAAGAATTAATTCAAGTAGGAAACTTTGACCCCATCGATCAGAGGTTATGTACAAGCCCATAAGGAATGAAATACTTGGTCACCATAGCATAACATAGAGTAAGAATCTAGGGGTGCAAGGCCCGATTCTATAAGAACAATTAGTTATAAGAGCCATGACTCTCAGCATGTTGGGAGTCCATGTACCAGTTGTCCATGATAGTTAGAATATTGACACTTGGTCAAGGCAAAAAAATTATAAAAACCTCTATTGTAATAATTTGCATAGTGGTCCAATGTATAATAGATATAGCATTATGTCTTATAAATTATTGAGCAATCAATTAATAAATAGTGTTAGCCATATCATGTGATGATTCATGAACATTCTAAGTGTTGAATAATGGATCTGTTTTATTTCTAAGTCAGGTGTATCTTTTTATTTTATTGCAAATGTTAAATAGTAATAGTGATCCTATTTATCATAGTAGTTAAATTTAGAACAATAAGGATAATAGTGGTATATTTATGGTATTGGATAATTTAAGAATTGTGTTACAAGAGATGAACAAACATATAACATTGTGCTTCAAAGCCTTCAGGAATTGGTCTTTCATTACGCACTTCAAGTGACTGTATGAGACTTACCTCTCGCATTATATGGCCAACACACTAGCTTATTGGGAGAAAGCTTCAGCACCGTAGAAAAATTAATTAAAAGAACCCAAAATTTTGGTTTTACTGTTAGGACCTGAAGTAATTAGAGCATAATTATGGGAAATGTTTGAGCGCATTACATTAGAGAATATTAAAAAATGGGTTACCAATGTTTAAGACAAATTTATGATTTTGTATCTTGAACCAAGAATTTTTGTGTGATAGTGGGTCGACCAGAATCTCTATAGCTCTCTATATGAGACTTTATTTTTTGAGGTCCCAGTTCTCTTGCATTTTTGGATTCTAGCATATGCTCAAGGATGATCCAAAAATCTTGGAAGAAATAAATGTTAGACACTTGAATGGTAGAGGAGTTTAACATGACTTAGAGGTCCCTAGTCGTGAGCAATTAAACATTTATAGAGAGGTGTTCAAAATAGCTAAATTTTGGAGTACGTGGCAACCACCTATTCATGTCTTGAGGAGAAAAAGTTCCAATTTCTATGAGATCTGAGGGGATGTTATCTTTCATTGTTTGCTTTCAAAATTAAGAAGCTAATTGTTCACCCTGGATTGGAAACTCTACCCATGTAAGGCTAAAATATCTTGTGCATGAGCCACATAGTTGGAAGGGGAGACTAGTGATTGATTGAGGATTGAGGGTTCAACATGGTAGCAATCTAGTGAGTGTTATGGAAATAAAAGTATGATGAAGCTCAATAGAGGATTATGGGAGTTAGTGACATGGGAAAATATTGAGAAACTTCGAAGAGTGTTGTGAAGAGTCATATGGAGGTAGATACGCTTAGGGAACCCATCTCTTTTGAGCTACATTCTTTGCCACTTCTATCTTGTGAAGGAGAATCTAGCTTGACTTTCAGAATTGAAAAATTAGGTATGAATCAACTAGGTTCCCCCACCATAGTATGTGCTCATGCCTTTGATTCAAATATAATACATATACAAAATTAGGATACCGATAGCACAGAGTCAAAAATTGAACAGGTAAGGGAGAGTGAAACTAGGTCATTAGGCGATAATCAGAATCTACATCTTTCCAACTTCAAGGGAATTCTATGGCATAGCTTGGGATGCTTGGTGCATCTGGCCCTCAAGGCTAGAATATAGGCCCAAACATGGTAAATCAACCCTTTACCATGCCTCTTCCCATGGGCACTTCTACTATAAGAGCTAGAGGAGGTGCTAGAGGAGGTGCTGGAGGAAGTAGACCCCATCCTAGAACTAGATCTAGATCTGCCCAGCAACCACCCGCTCAACGACAACCCACTACAGTCTACTATGAGATGACATTGAATTTACCTAAATACCATGGGGTAGAGAATGTAGCTGAGCATGTTCATAAGTGTGAATTAATTTGGAGAGTGTGCAGCATCACATCTTCTAAATGAAAGGTAATGCAATTTATAACCACCCTTTTAGAGCATGTGCACAAATGGTATTAAAAATTCAACCCTTAGTAAGCAATGGTCTACTATGACCAGCTCAAGGTAGCCTTCCTATAGAAATTTGACATTCTTGAGTTTGAGCAACAAAGCATAGAAGCACTAAAAAACATAAAGCAAGGACTTACAGAGAGCATATGTGAATATGATGCACAATTTAAAACCTTGATTTCTAATTTTTCATTTTAAATGAATCTTGTTCAACATGTTTAATGGTTTATGGGAGGATTATTTATACCTTTTCGATGGACCTTGTCACAAAGAACCTTCATAAATGCATGTAAGGCTTTAGAAACTGCCCTCCATGCTGAAGTAGTTAGAAGTATGGATATCAATATTATCCCCTTTATGGAAGCATATCTAGCATATATGGCATCATATCATTAAAATTTTATGGCAAACAACACACATGAGACATGTAGTGGTGTCTGGCGTACTGACTATATGACTAAAGGGCATATAAAGAACAATTGCCCATGTAAGAACATCTGTGTAGTACTAAAACAAACTTGTGAGTTCTGTAATGAGGAGCATGATGTCCCTTTTTGTCCAATTTTACAATGGGATACAAAAACTAAGGTTATAAGTATTGTAATATTTGTGATGCCTACACACATGACACCAATGAATACTAATTGATCAGTGATATCTATGAAGCCTAAGCACGCGACATGCATCAAACCTCAATTATCAATACTCAAGATAATAGTGGCTACTATGGGCAAGGGAGAGGACAAGGATGATGTGGTGTTTGGTTTCCACCAATATCCTATTACAAATGTGGGTCACTGGACCACTATCAAAAGGATTACCCAGAGTACCCAACCTATGCATTTTACAAAAAAGACCATCAACTGGAAGAGTGTCCTGATCTATATGTAGCCATCACTACGGATAGTAATGAAAATGGTGTTAGCATGATTCACATCTAAAAACCATAATGGCACGTATGATCGACCATCCCCATAGTGTAGCAAGTAAATATCACCACTTGTAGTGGGGGTCAAACTCAGTCCATAACCAACTTGATCAAGAAGGTACATCAAAAAGAACCTCAAGCAAGGAAGTACCCTAATACACAGTAGCAAAATAATGTCCTTAAAAATACAATGGCACTTGTGTGAGAGCTCCAAGGAAAGATTCAATGCCTCGAGGATAAGGATGTCACACAGTGTGTTATAATGTAAAAAGAAGTTGAACCTCCTATGGTGCGGGATAATTTTTAGAAACTATGCAAATGTATGCTCAATGAAGACATCATTTCCTAGCTCAGCACCTAGCTTAATAGTTAAGCCCACCTACCAAATGAATTCCACCCTCATCTCAGTTAGTAAAGCAAAGATCACTATTTTAATCATGCCTGATGTCAAAAAATTCCTAACTCTTCTTCCCCAAAAGATGGAGAGACATTAGTTAATTTTATTATCAACTGATGGGTAATCAAGGATATTCTAGTATATACTAGCATGGAAGTTAATGTTCTCACTAAAGATGCTTGGCAAAAAATGTCTAGTCTAGCCTTGCAACCCTCTCTTCATGTCTTGTTCATGGTGAATAAGACTCGACCACATCCTATTGGAGTCCTCAAAAATGCCACCATTGACATACTTGGGGTTCCCTTCAAAGCAGATTTTGCAGTTTTGGAGTTGGCAAAAGCTGATGTCTATCCAACCTTATTATGAAGGCCTTGGTGCTATGAAAATCATATAGATTTAAGCTTTAGAAACCCATACATTAGCTTTTAGAATACTGATCAACACATAGTAATACCTTTAGACCAAGCACAGGGACCTCCCTATATCGACCCTATGAGTGTTGATGAAGACATCAACAATTTGTATAATGTGACTGCTCAAAATGATAAACAACATGATCCAATGCTAGATGGTATTCTCCAATGGATATATAACTAGTCTATCTTGGATGCTACAAGTAAGGCTTTCATTTTTTGGGCCCATAGTGACTATGATCTCACCAAAAGATTATACAGCATTGTAAATAGAAGAAAAAACATCCCATGCCAGATCCATAAACATCATGAGTTTGTACACCTCATGGGTTTAGCAATGAGAGGACCCCTGAAGGGACCACTATTGGAGACACTTGATGAAGCTTCATGGTTCTAAGGATAAATGGAGTTTCATGATTTTGTCTTGTTGGGTGAATATTTTGTCACCAGCTAACTGATGGGCAAAATTAATTTGCTGTACCAACTCGAATACAGGGTCAACAATACCTTTGGATCTCTAGCTTCTCGTATACCATGGGTCTGCCAGAGTGTAGAGTAAAAATGGAAAAGAACTGGCACTGCTTCAGCTTGAAGCTTGAGGCTTTGAACTATGCGTTCTTTCCAGTTGGTATGGAGCTACCAGAGAATTGACTTTTGAAATAAAATGATTGATCTCCAGCGTCTCTGGTTTTGTAGCTTAGAGTATATAATGGAAATGGATAAGGATATAATGATAATGGATAAGACACAAGTGATGCTTCAATTTGAAGCTTGAGGCTTCAAATTGTGCAAAATTGTTGTGTCCTCAGTGGAGTCACCAAAAATTGTTGGCGTGAAGCTGGCAGTGTTCTTTCCTACTTCATGTCATTCCCCAGCGGAGTCGCCAAAAATTGTTGGGTGAATATTTTTTCACCAGCTAACTAATGGGCAAAATAGGTGTTTCAACCATAGCATAAGGAGATTTATCAGCCAAATGTGCAGGTCGACCACATCAAAAGGGGACAAATCTCTCCTCTCATCAAGGGGAGGTTCCCTATAACTATGAGGTACTAATATACTATGAATATAAGCTGAAAATAACACTCAGGGGTAAGACAACACCATCCATCTCTCTTTTGTTAGAGATGATGTTCACAAATCAAAGGAGAAATCATGGGTAATTGTTGAAATTACTTAGCTTCTTTTAGAAGTAATATTCAGTCAACAACTAGATTCCTTCCAGGTATTAATTGTAACCACGAGAAACCCATGAAAGCACAAAGTCTTTTGTTGCTTCCCTCACTGAAGCAGGGTGTAGTAACACAGCAGAATAAAGTGTAGCAAAAAGTCTCCACCTCAACTACCAAAGAGTGAAATATATGAAGTACAATGGGGGCACAAAGTCATCCCAAGATCTTTTAAACAGAAATAGAAAACAAACTCACTAAAGACAATTTTGGCAGCACAAAGTCTCTCCACAGTCAGCTTCAGGACACCTTCTTGATTACTTCCACTAGTTCTACTTGTTAAATTAAATGGACAAGAATGCTTCTAGGAAATAGGCATAAAAATAATTTCCTAGATAACACAAGCTATTCTAGCACAAATTCTGAAAGGTCACTTATTTTTTCATTTAAATAAAAAAATATGATTAACAATCTGAGCTCAAAGTCTCAGGAAATGCCTTTCAATTTGGGTAGAGTTTTGCTTCTATAACAGAGAGATCTCCTTAAAACAATAAGAGAGATTACAGTATATAGTGCTCTAAGAAAGACTTGGGTTCTTTGTTTCATAGAATGGACCATGCTGCATTCAATGCCTTGAATGCATTTTTAGTTCTATCAAGGGGCCATGTTGGAATAGGGCATTGACCTTAATGGTGGCATGTCAATTCATCTCAACTGTCTCCTTTTGAAGTATGGGCCACCTAGTCCTCTTCCTAATATATGCATAGGTGTCCACTTTGCCTTTACTCGATGGAGAAAAATAGGCCACGTCCTTGATTTGTTTGCGTTCTCTAATGTCTACTTGGTGGACTATTTCACCAACTAGAAATAACTCTTGTGCAGATATTTCTAGTCTTTCTACATCATTCCCTCTTTCCTTGTTGTATTTTGTCTATTCCTCATGATCTAAGCTCTCAAGCTATCTCTTCCCTTTCTACTGGCTCTTTTGGCTTCTACTTTGGCTGGTCACTAAATTTGTTCACAAGGTCTGCGCCATATTTGAAAGTCAACAGATATTTCATTATATTGAATTTGATGTCCATGAGGATGTCATGATCACTTATTCACTTGAACTACTTTGAACCTTGAACATTTGAACTTTGAGAGTGCATCAGTTCAATGGTTCAATGGTTCAGGCAGTCCTATCAGCTCCTTGGTTTAATCAGCTCTTTGGTTCAATCAGTTCTTTGGTTTAATCGGTTGAACCTTCTCTTCGAACTTGTCTCTAGAATCCTCTACCTCCTTCCTTCACTTGAAGCTTCTTTTTGAACTTTGAAATTCCTTGAACTTTGAACCATTTTGGTTCAAGGTTTAATGGTTCATTATCTTTCTTTGAATCTTTTGGTCCTCTAAACTTTCTGGATCCTTTTCTTTTCTATTGAACTCATTGAACCTTTGAACTTTGAACTCTTTTGGTTCAAGGTTCAATGGTTCAATGGTTCATTCTTTTCTCTTTGAATCCTTTGTTCTTCTAAGTCTCTCAAACTTTATTGAACTCATTGAACCTTTGAACTTTGAACTCTTTTGGTTCAAGGTTCAACGGTTCAACGGTTCAATCTTTCTTCTTCGAAGTCTTCTTTTATTTAAGTCTTTTGATCTTATTGAACTCATTGAACCATTTTGGTTCAAGGTTCAACGGTTTCAATAGTTCAACCTTCACTCTTTGAAGCCTTCTTTTCTTTAAGTCCACTGAACTTATTGAACTTTAGAACTTGTTGAAGTCTTCGAACTCATTGAACTCTTCAAAGTGGTTGAACTTCTTTGAACTCATTGAGCACTTAACTCTTTTTGAACCTTTGAACTCATTGAACCTTTGAACCTTACTGAAGCGGGGTTCAATGGTTTAATGGTTCATTCCATTTTTTTTTAACCTACCGATGAACCTTTTGGTTGAACCTCGACGTTGAACCAACCTTGACATTGCCTAAGTGTGTGGAAGTTGTTCCTTTATGAGAGCCTGCCTATTTAATTTGTTGAACCCATTGAACCTGCGAGTCTCTTAACTGAAAATGCTTGAATAATTGAAGAACTTGAGCACTCAGAACTTTTTTTTTGAGAAGATAAGAGAGAATTTTGGCCTGTAGGACCAAAATAGTTGATATGTTGTCCCCAAAAACAAGTGACAGATTTTGGGAACAACAGCTGGCTCTAGTTGGGGAACTTCCATCGATTGTAAAAATAATCAAAAGGAGTAGAATCCAGAATCTCCAGTGCCTTTAAGTATGCCATTGGGCTATGGATTCATGCTACCTAAAAAAGAAAGGTGCCAAAAAAAAACAAAAATGAACAACACAAAAAAAAGTTAAAGACTATACAAATATATAAATGTACAACCAGACTTATATGATACTTCAAGGATTGAAGTGCTTCAGATGCCGCCCACTATGAGACAGTGAAAATGGTATTTATCTTGATATATTAGCAAGAAACCATTTTTTCCCCAGAAGTAATGATTGGTGAATGGACCTCTCCACTAGGAATCAAATTTTTTGTGCATTCTTTTTAGTTCTCTCCTCTTGCCCCATAACAAGACTTGATTTCCAATTTGAAAATCACAAATCCTTGTTCTCTTGCATAAGAGTTTCTTTTCCTAATTTTAACATACAACAGTATGGTCTATTACCATAATTCATTATTATTTTATTTTAGTTAGGCTCATAATTTGATGGTCCCCATTCAACACCTACCAATGGTTGGCACTATCAGGCATACTTGGTCGAAAGACTAGATCGATAGTGTACTTGTGATCTTTGAAATCTTGGTGAGGAACCAAAAGGGTCATAGAGACAGCCAATGAATTTGCATGACTATGAAGCTCTCTAGGCAATGTAGATATATTGAAAGCATCAAAACTTTCAATACAGTCCCATACCAAATTATGGTAATGGCACAATCTTTTGTTCTTGGTTTGATACAGGTTCCTCACTTGACAAACCACTAGTTCAACATCTCCTTTTGTGTGAAGGAGTTTAATGCCCCTGTCTCGAGTAGCTTTCAATTCGAGCAGCAGTGATTCATATTTAGCAGTATTGTTGGTGTTGTTAAACTACAACTTGTATGAAGAAGAAAAAATATCTCCTTGCAGAGATATTAAAACAATCCCAGCTCCAGAATTGATAGAAGAATAGCTGCCATCAAATTCTAGAATCTAGACATTATCAAAAACTAATCTTTTTTCAAATTCCTCCTAGTCAGGGAGGGAGGATTCTTTTGCATCTGAACTTTGCTCTACCAATTCCCCTACTATCTTGTCTAAACTTTTTGGATTGTCACTTACAGGACTTTCATTTGCTGAAACATGAACATCCTCTGTGGTCAAGAAGTAATTACCCACCCTTGAAGACTCAAACAAAATTTGAGCTTCGGGGGCTGTCGTTTGAGTGATAATTTACTTCGACTCCTTTTCAGGAAGCAACCTTTACATGACACTTTTGATAGGGATCCTTACCTCAGATAGGTCCATACTTATCTCACCACCAACATTTTTACAAAAATTTCACCCAAGAAGGATGTCATATGAGGCTGGGACATCAGCCACCAGGACTGTCATCTAAATTCTTTTTCTTGGAAAGGCTACAAATGCAAATTAGGCATTTTTTATTTGTCCCAGCAAAAGCACTTGTTTGTTTTCCATGGAGAAACATCTCCCAAAGGTCTTGGTCAGTGTGAGTCCAAGAGATTTTGCCACTTTGGCAGGCTTAACATTATCAGATGTGCCTGAGTCTATGATGCAATTGTTCAGTTGGTGACCATTTATCAATAGGGAGACATAAAATGGTTATATCTTCCTAGGAGCAGTAGGAGTGATGAAAAGGTTATTTCAGGTAGATGTGGGAGTCACTTTTGGAATAGCTAGTCCTACAGGGACAGTTTTATTATTTACACATTGAACCAACTTATCTAACTGTTTAGGGTTAGATTGCAGGAATTCAAATTCAGACATTTGAATTTTTCTTTTCTTGACATGGTTGATTATGTCAAATGTCTGAAATGAATTAAGAGCAAAGGAAGGTGGTTCATCCTTTTGGTTTTTAGGAGGGGTGGTACTGGTATGTGAATTTGAAGCAGAAGGTGTAAGAATATTTAGGTTACTTACCTTTTTAGTGATTATCGAGTCCTTTGATTGAAAAGGTAGAGTAGTCCCCCATTTAATAATTGAAATTATTGGTTGAGATCCTTCCCCTAATTTTCCCTTATTAGCTTGTTGAGCTGACTGGTTATGAGCCCTGGTAAATATAGCGTATGATCCATCCAATGCTTCTGACTTGCTTATGACTTCTTCTTGGTAGTTTAAGAAACCAATGTTGGAGTCGCCAGCTAATTCTTCTTCTCTCTCTATGAAGAGATTAGCATCATCTTTCATGTTCAACTCAGGTTGAAAAGTGAAATCAAATTATGTTTCACCAAAGGAGCGTTTTGTAAAGTTGCAGGAGTCACACAGTCACCGGTGTCGGTCTGGAGTGACCGACGTCGGTCAGGAGCAGACCAGGAGATGCCAGCGTCGGTAGGGATCGGCTGACATCAGTCATAGGCAAATAGGCAGGAACTGATGTCAGTTATCTGTGCATCTAAAAAGTTATTTTCATGGATAGAACCGAGTGTTTGCATGTTAAGATTAAGTGATAGTCTTAAGTCCGCATCTCTATTATTAGTAAGACTATTTAGAGCCCTTGATTAAGAGGTTCATCTGATGGTTGTACTTGTATGCTCATGTTTCCTAATTATTATATAATAAGATAGATCTTCTTAGCTTATTGTAATGTATGAGTAATGTTGAACAGTACAGAATTGTATATGTGAATCATTCTAGGGTGTTGGATTTGATTGTACTTGAGAGAGAGAGCTCTTGAGGGAAAGAGATCTAGAGAGAGATCTATACATCTAAGAGAGGTGTGGAAGAAAAGAAGTCTCTTTAATTGTATTCCTTCTGTAAAGAGTTTAATACAAGTTTTCAGGGTGGTTTCTTGTATCTCTTGTTCTTTGCTATTTATCATTCTAGTTACTTATCATTCTGATTTAATTTCGCATTTATTACTTTCATATTGTAATCAACATTGTTGGTTGATCCCCAACACATTTAACAATTGAAATTATTGGTTTAGGTCCTTCCCCTAATTTTCTCTTATTAGCTTATTGAGCTGACTGGTTTTGGGCCCTGATAAATATAGCGTATGATCCATCCAATGCTTCTGACTTGCTTTTGACTTCTTCTTGGTAATTCAAGAAACCAATGTTGGAGTCTCCAGCTAATTCTTCTTCTCTCTCTATGAAGAGATTAGCATCATCTTCTACATTCAACTCAAGTTGAAAAGAGAAATCAAATTATGTTTCAAGATATCTAACTATTAAATTGGCTGGTGTTACTTCAATGGCAAGCTTCCCCTATGAGGGAGGAAGACGATTTGGTTGCCCTTGATTCTTGACAGCATTGCCTTGGTATGACTGATTAGGGAATGTCCTCCTTGGTATATCTCGGTATGAAGGAGGAGTAGACATCCCTTGCACCATTTACTTTTTGAGAGCTAATAACTCATTTTCTAGCTTTTATACCATTAGATCAGTGGTGTCTATAAATGGATATTCAGAGGATGAAGAAGATTTACCTCTATTAAGATCTCTCCTTATCTTCCCTGCCAAGATGAGATCATCTTCCACCTCAGTATCCAAATCTTGCACTAAAGCAAGGTCTATGTGGCCAGCACATCTCAATAGAAAACTCACTTCATGTAGCTGAGAGTTGATGAAGAAGCATTTAAGATTCTCAGTTGTTGGCTGAGCAATTATAAGAATCCTATTCCGTAACTTGTCAAATTTGGCAATGAAGTCCTTCATAGGTTCATGAGGCTCTTTCTTCATTTGTGTGAGCTGGGCCAACAAGGCATGTGCATCTTCTGTAGGCTTAAACCTGGCTTCAAATTTGGATTTGAGGGTGTTATAATCAGTCACAGTCTAGGCCTGTAGATGAAAGAAACCATTCTACAATAGCACCTTGTAATATTTCTAAAAATAGCCTGACTGCTACTTCCTCATACTCCACACCTATCATGCCACAGGTTATGCTAAAGGCTGCAATAGGTTTATCAGGATGAACTTTCCCATCACTAAAAAACTTGGGAAAATTCTTCCTTGAACTACGTGGTAGCTCATGTAGAGGTGGAGTTAGATTGAGTGGACCAAAAGAGTTACCCTAAGGGCCTTGAACTACCATCATTTGACTACTTAAGGGAGGGATAACAAATGCTTGAGGGGTATGTATTGACAAAGTTCTACTAACAGTAGAAAAGGAAGATTTGCTTGGTAATAGAGACCTAACTTTTGTAGGAGGAAAACTCCTAGTTCATTAGAGGTGAGATGGTGAAGGAAACAGATCAAAATTACTTTGTTGTACTAACTCAAATATAGGGTCAACAATACCTTTGGATCTCTATCTTCTCGTATACCATGGGTCTGCCAGAGTGTAAAGTAAAAATGGAAAAGAACTGGCACTGTTTTAGCTTGAAGCTTGAGGCTTTAAACTGCGCATTCTTTCCAGTTGGCATGGAGCTACCAGAGAATTGACTTTTGAAATGAAACGCTCGATCTCCAGCGTCTTTGGTTTTACAGCTCAGAGTATATAATGGAAATGGATAAGGCTATAATGATAATGGATAAGACACATGTGATGTTTTAATCTAAAGCTTAAGGATTCAAATTGCACAAAATTATTGTGTCCCCAGCGGAGTTGCCAAAAACTGTTGGCATGAAGCTAGGAGTGTTCTTTATAACTTCACGTCATTCCCCAACGGAGTTGCCAAAAACTGTTGGGTGAATATTTTTTTACCAACTAATAGGTAAAATAGGTGTTTCAACCATAGCATAAGGAGATTTATCAACCAAATGTGCAGGTAGACCACATTAAAAGGGGACAAATCTCTCCTCTCATCAAGGGGAGGTTCCCTATAACTATGAGGTACTAATATACTATAAATATAAGCTAAAAATAACACTCAGGGGTAAGACAACACCATCCATCTCTCTTTCTTTAGAGATGATGTTCACAGATCAAAGGATAAATCTTAGGTAATTACTGAAGGTACTTCTCTTCTTTTAGAAGTAATATTCAGTCAACAGCCAGATTCCTTCCTGGTAGTAATTATAACCATGAGAAACCCACAAAAGCACAAAGTCTTTTGTTGCTTCCCTCACTGAAATAGGTTGTAGTAACACAGTAGAATGAAGTGTAGCACAAAGTCTCCACCTCAACTGCCAAAGAGTGAAATATATGAAGGGCAATGGGGGAACAAAGTCATCCCAAGATCTTTTACACAGAAATAGAAAACACACTAAAGACAATTGTGGCAGCATAAAGTCTCTCCACAGTCAGCTTCAGGACACTTTCCTAATTACTTCCACTAGTTCTAATTATTAAATTAAATGGACAAGAATGCTTTTAAGAAATAGACATAAGAACAATTTCCTAAATAACACAAGCTATTCCAGCACAAAGTCTGAAAGGTCACTTGTTTTTTCATTCAAATAAAGAAATATTATTAACAATCTAAGCTCAAAGTCTTAGGAAATGCCTTTCAATTTGGGTAGAGTTTTACTTCTATAACAGAGAGATCTCCTTAAAAAAATAAGAGATTACAATATATAGCTCTTCAAGAAAGACTTGGGCACTTTATTCCATGGAATGGCCTATGTTGCATTCAATGCCTTGAATGTATTTTTAGTTCTATCAAGGATCCATGCTGAAATAGGGCATCAGCCTTAACTGTGGCATGTCAATTCATCTCAAATGTCTCATTTTGAAGTATGGGCCACCTGATCCTCTTCTTGATATTTGCATAGCTATCCACTTTACCTTTACTCGATGGAGAAAAATAGGTCGCATCCTTGATTTGTTTGCACTCTCTGATGTCCACCTGGTGGACTGTTTCACCAACTGGAAATAACTCCTATGTAGATATTTTTGGTATTTTTGCATCATTACCTCTTTCCTTATTGTATTTTGTCTCTTCCTCATGATTTGAGCTCTCAAGCTATCTATTCCCTTTCTACTGGTGCTTTTGGATTCTTCTTTGGTCGGTCATTGAATTTGTTCACATGGTCTTCACCATATTTGAAAATCAATAGATATTTCATTACCTTTAATTTGATGTTCGTGGGGACGTCATGATCACTTAGTCACTTGAACTACTTTGAACCTTGAACCTTTAAACTTTGAGAGTGCATCAGTTCAATGGTTCAATGGTTCAGGCGGTCCTATCGGCTCCTTGGTTCAATCAGCTCTTTGGTTCAATCGGTTCCTTGGTTCAATCGGTTAAACCATCTCTTCAAACTTGTCTCTGGAATCTTTCGCTTCCTTCCTTCGCTCAAAGCTTCCTTTCAAACTTTGAAATTCCTTAAACCTTTGAACCTTTAAACTTTGAACCATTTTGGTTCAAGGTTCAATGGTTCATTCTCTTTCTTTGAATCTTTTGGTCTTTCAAACTTTCTAGATCCTTTTCTTTTCTATTGAACTCGTTAAACCTTTGAAATTTGAACTCTTTTCATTCAAGGTTCAATAGTTCAATGGTTCATTCTTTACTCTTCAAATCCTTTGTTCTTCTTAGTCTCTCAGACTTTATTAAACTCGTTGAACCTTTGAACTTTGAAATCTTTTGGTTCAAGGTTCAACGGTTCAACGGTTCAATCTTTCTTCTTCGAAGTCTTCTTTTGTTTAAGTCTTTTGATCTTATTAAACTCATTGAACCTTTGAACTCGTTGAACCATTTTGGTTCAAGGTTTAACAGTTTCAATAGTTCAACCTTCACTCTTTGAAGCCTTTTTTTCTTTAAGTTCGCTGAACTTATTAAACTTTAGAACTTGCCAAAGTCTTTGAACTCTTTGAAGCAGTTGAACTTCCTTGAACTTGTTGAGAGCTTAACTCTTTTTGAACCTTTGAACTCATTGAACCTTTGAACCTTGTTGAAGTGGGGTTCAATGGTTCAATGGTTCATTCCATTTGTTTGCAGCCTACCAATGAACCTTTTGGTTGAACCTCGACATTGAACCAACCTTGAAATTGCCTAAGTGTTTGGAAGTTGTTCCTTTATGAGAGCCCGCCTGTTGAAGTTGTTGAACCCGTTGAACCTGCGAGTCCCTTAACTAAAAATTCTTGAATAATTGAAGAACTTGAGCACTCAGAACATTTTTTTTTTAGAAGAGAAGAGAGAATTTTGGCCTACAAGACCAAAATAGTTGATATGTTGTCCCCAAAAACAAGTGACAGATTTTGGGAATAACATGTTCATCACTTTAAAGAGTTCTATGATACCAAAAATGATTGAATGAGATCTTTTGATCACATTTTTTATGGTACCATTACCAAGATGGTGGTGTACTCATAAAGAGCACCTTTTGTACTGGGATCAAGTGTGAGTTGATCTATATCACATATTTCACCATGATAATAAGATCAATGGCACACTTAATTATAATGGTGTGAAAGTACCTGAACCTCACATTGAAGCTTATGAGAAAATATGGCTAGATAGGGAAACATTCTTAATAAAGTACCTCTAGGTCTATTCATTCTATGGGACTTTATGTACTTGGGCACAGGCTTGGTACATCCATGAAGAAAGGTATATGGGAACAAGGTTCTATAAATTATTAAAGGAAAACATGATGCAAGCACTTTCTTAATTTTCACCAAGGATGGACTTCTGCCTCACCCTTCAAGCCATGTGTGAAGTAATCATTGGATATCCAAGTCTCATCGAGGATTGTCTATGCCATATTCATCATGAACTTCAAGAACCCTTACATTTATTCATTGAGCCTCCCACACAATCATCCCTAGTAGAGAATGTCATGAAGAGATCTACCTGGGAAAGTAAAAACTCATTTTTCAAGTAGACAAAGGTGAGGGGTCCACTTCACTCAAGCCCTTGAATAACCATATGGGTGTCCCTATAAGTAATGGTTCATGAACTATTCAGGACACAAGTTTTCTAATAGACAACCCTTATCATGGGCCCATTCAAATTATTCAACTTAACATTGGCATGGAGCAAGACCTTAAGATGGCTAAAACTGGAAATTATTAGACTGAGATAGAGATCTCATAGATTTTTGAGTTGTTAAAAGATTATCAGGATGTATTTCTAAGGAATTATAACAAAATGAAAGGATTTCACCCTTCTCTAGGAAAGATGTACATAAAGTTTATTGATGGTCCTTGCCTAGTGAAGAAGCATCCATACAAGATGAATCATAACCTCTGAGTGCATGTAAAAGAGGAGATCAATAACAAGCTCCACATTGGAGCAATTACTCTGATTGATGAATCTAAATGGGTGAGTCCCATTGTAATCAATATCAAAAAGGATGGGTGCATATAGATCTGTGTAGATTATTGTGTTTTAATTGCATCTTATGTGATAGATCTTTTTCCAATACCTTTCATGGAGGAAATCCTAGAAGGTGTTATTGTTTGTGAGATATACAATTTTATCAATGGGTTCTCAGGGTACCACCAAGTTTAGATAGCTAAGGAAGACCGATCCAAAACTACTTTCTTTACTAAATGGGGATCTTTTGCCTATACCATCATGCCTTTCAATGTGAAAAATGCCCAATGGTGTTCTCACAAATAGCAGTTGAGGCTTTCAAAGATTTTTTCCATAAGTTTCTTCAAATCTACTTAGATGACTAGACTATGTATGGATTGGTCAAGGATGATTATGCCAATCTGAGACTCATGCTTGAGCACTATCGAGTGTTTGAAATTTCCCTAAATTTGAAAAAGTGCTTATTTATGACACCTTTTGGTGTACTCTTTAAGCCTATCATTTTTAAGGAGGGACTCCTAGTAGATCCAGCTAAGGTCTTTGTTATTCTCTGTCTACCAATGCTAAAAACTCAGTGTGAGGTGCACACCTTCCTGAAACACATGGGCTACTATAAAAAGTTCATTCAGGCTTATGCCAAGATCATCATGCCCCTTGAAGAGCTTCTAAACCAAAATGAACATTTTATATGGACTAATTCTTGTAAAGGAGTTTTTAACACACTCAAATAAAGGTTAGTTATTGCTCCTATCTTGCAATTCCCTGATTGGACAAAGCCTTTTCATGTCCATGTTGATGCATTTGGAATGGTAGTCAGTGTGATACTTGCACAACCAAGATAAGGAAACTTATATCACCCAATTTATTTTGTAAGTAGGAAGCTAACAGTGGCAAAAGGAACTACACCATAATCAAGCATAAAGATTTATCTATGGTTTACACTCTATAAAAGTTAAGATAGTACCTTCTATCCACTCCATTTATATTTTATACAAACCATGAGGCATTGAAATATCTTATCAATAAGCCAGTACTACATGGAAGGATTTATTGCTAGATTATTCTCTTCTAAGAATTATAGTTTTTTGTAATAGTAAAGACCAGAAAGACCAACTATGGACATGATCATTTATCTCAAATTAAAAATGGGTAACCCCCACATGTAATAAAATATGAAGTTCCTTATGTACAACTCTTTCAAATTGCTTAGGTACCTAAATAACTGGAGCATATTATAGCCATTCTCAACACTAGTTGCATGCCTAACTCCCTCACCTAACAAGAGAAAAAGCAACTTGTGGTCCGTACTACACCTTATCAACTTATAGCAGGAGATCTTTATAAGATGGATCATGATGAGGTGCTTCACCACTATGTAATGCAACATGAGCACCCTGAGGTGCTCTGAGAAGTTCATAGAGGTATTGTCTGAGGACATTATGCTGGAGAGGTTACTATGCATAAGGTGTTGTTTGTTGTACTTTGGTGGCCAACTTTATTTAAAGATGCAAAGGTTTATGTTAGACAATGTGATGTCTACCAACATGTATGAAAACCCAATCGAAGAGATGTTATGTCATTGTACCCTATTCCTTCTCTAGAATCATTTGAAAAATGAGCTATTGACTTTGTGGGCCTATCACTCCAATAGGATAATGAACAAGCTCCCAATACATCATTTTAGTAATAGATTACCTCACACATTAGGCTAAAGTAGTGCCAACAAAATATCATACTATATCAACTACCAACATGATTCATCTAGGAGAATATTATAACATGATTTGGATGTCCCCTAAGCTTCACTAGTGATTGTGGCACCCACTTATTGAATGAGATGATTCATATCTTGTTGGTCATGTTCATGATCGCACACCACAAGATGACACCATACCACCCATAGGCCAATGGAATAGCTAAAGCCTTCAATAAGATCCTCGGTACCACTTTGATAAAAATTTGCAATATTGGTTTGACTAATTAAGATGATAGAATATCTGTAGCAATTTGGGCTTATCAAACTACATACAAGCACCTCAATAAAATTATACCATTCAGCCTAGTATATAGAAAGGAAGTGGTCATGCTAGTGGAGTTCCTCATTCCATCTCTTCAAATAGCATGTGTGGGAAAATTGGATGATTAATCCTCTTTGAAAGCTTAGCTCAATGATTTGATGAAATTAGATGAGATGCAGTTCCTTGCACATTGGAGTCAGGATGTTGACAAACATAAATAGAAAGCATGGCATGATCACCCTCTAAAGAATAAAGTATTTTCTCCAAGCATGCAAGTTCTACTATATGATTCCAAGTTTTTTCACCACCTTGGGAAGCTTTGCATCCATTGGGATGGACCATTTATAGTTCATAGCATTCGACCTACCAGAGCTTGCTAGGTAAAGCAAATGGATGGGTAATTCCTCCTAGGATACTATAATTGGAGTCAGATTCAACCATATTGTGATTTTATTTAGTTTAACCTTTGTAATCAATAAGTTTTAAGGCCATTAGGTTAGAATTTAAAGCTTTAAATAAAAAGTGCAGCCCTTGAGGCACATGACTCTTTATGTAATTTTGAGTTTTTATGTCTTTTCGGAGGATCACAAACCCTTTTAGAGTGGGGTAAGGCATCATGTAGATGAATACAAGACATAAGACAAGTTGGCATACAAGGACCATAAGGTGTGAAAGTCATGTATGGCACACAAGTGGTTAAGGGTGTGTGAGTCATTTAATGTACTTTGAAAGCATTTTGAAAGGTTCTTGCCATTTAGATGACAGCCAACTTCCACTGTATTGAAAAGGTGGAACATAGTTATCATCCACTTCTAAGACAGGCATGAGAAGGATGGACCATTAATGTGACAAGGTTAGTTATGGCGAGAAGTGTGTGAGTGAAATGATGGGACAAATTTGTTGAGGCAATAAATGCTAGATACAAGATTCGAAGTACAAAGGCTATTAAAAGATATGCATTTATGGATATAAGTGACAAGGGGAGGGAAGGAATTAATAGAGGTTAACCCCCCTGAAGAGACCATAAATAAACTTGCCAAAGTCATTTTAAACTTTACCTTGCTTAAAATTTTGAGTGCTAAGTGCAAAAGGTGAACCAGAGAACCAGAGATCGATAAAACCAAATTTATTGTAAAACAAAGCGATTGAAAAGTTAGCAAAGACACAATGGTTACATCCAAGTGAAGAGGAGAGGTTTCTAAGTTTAGACTTGTGTGTAGGAGTGGAGATTGTTGAAGTTACATGTTCCACCATTTTTGAAGTGTGAAGCTCAAGATCCAAAGCAAGTTGGATTACAACCAGGTATTATTTTCAAAATGTGGGAAAAATGTGGATTAATCTTTGAAAGTTTAATGTAGCTAAATAAAAAGGCCAAGAGACTTAAAAATCTTCCAACTATATTAGAGGAACAAGAGGTAAGTGGAGGAGCTTGGTTTCCTATAAGAGAAGAAGTTTCAGAAGGCCCAGAAGAAAGACCAGAGGAAGTATACCATGCAAAAGTCTTGAGGGAAAACATGGAAGGATAAGTAAGAGAAAGTGCACAAGAAGAAAAAATGGTAAATAAAGGAAAGCAAGCACATGCCTCTTCATCACAAAATGTCCCAACATCCCCCCCTCCATCTTTGTTAAGAAAAGAAATGCAATACTCAGAGTGAGTCTTACATGTAGATAACTGGGTCTCCAAAGTGTCAACCATAATAATTGTTTATTATAACCACCGTCAATTGAGCAATGAAGTAGAGTTGCAAAATGACTATCAAGTCCAGATCACCAACACTAGGAATCAAGTGGTCTACAACTTATCCATCAAGAACCAACTGGATAAGGCTGACCTCTTTCAACTCTTTGAACTACCATACTTTGGCAAGCCTATTAAGGCAGTTTAGTTCCTCCTCTTACATGTCCATGAGGACTACATCCACTTCATAGGGTACAATATGAGGATCACCATGGATAGGATAAGCAAAGTCATAGGACTTAAATGTTTAGGGGTGAATATGTTGGATAACTTGGCAGATATGGAGGAAATTCAGTAGATCACCACTGTACTGATGTACCACAAACAAGGGCATGCAATGCATATAAGGAAACTATAGGATCCTACCCTTAGAGTTGCATTGTAGATCATTTCCACTAAGGTCAAAGGGACTGACTAATGGAAGGAGGTGGACGTGGCCCACCTACACATTGCTTACCAAGTTGTTCAGGGTGCACAATACAAATGGGTGCTATATTTTGTCTAGAGGATAGCTAAAGACATGGAGAAGGCACATAAGATGCCTAAGTATGGATTTCCTTGGGGGGCAATCCTCTTATTGCTAGTTTTTTATGAGATTAGGGTGCCTGACTATAACTTAGGATCATTGAAATGGGTATACCCCTAACTCACAAGTCCCCTACTAAACACTTCAAAGCTTTCACTTGCTCCCATCACATCACCCCAACATATAAGTTGAAGATGAGATACTAGTTTGACGGAATGAAGGTGGCTTTCAGAAATGAATGGTGCATTCTCAAGTATTTTCCCCCTAATTGTAGATCAAGAAGAATTTGCTATGCAGCAGCAATACTCCCTAGCATGCATTCAAATGAACCCTTCACAATAACTTTAAACATCGCTTAAACTAACATATGCCTTCTCTATGCACTACTTCATCTATTCTATCAACAAGATTTATGATGCATAGCCAATCAGTCTGTAGGTAGAATGGATCGATGTAGAGTGCCACACACTCTGAAAAATGTTTGTATATCTAGGCAAAAAGGTATTTTTAAAGAGAGGGAAAATAGACTTAACTGATATTAAGGTTGAGAATATTCTAGTCGAGGAGTAAATCCATACACTATTTTACATGTTATGCCCCCACCAGTACAGTAAAGATGGAGACCCCAAGGAGAGGTTCCCCCAGGCACCACAAGTAAGAAGGAAGTGGCAAGAACCAAGTGCTAGTACAAGTGGACAATAGGCCCATCAAAAATAATAGAGAATAATGTAAGCCTATCCCTCTAAACCTGCTACTTCTCGACTATCCACACCACATCTACCTTCACCTTGCCCTTCAGCTTTTCTACCTCATTCTTCACCTTCACCACCTCGACCGTCTCCATCTTCATCTCACTTTTCATCACCATATTTTTCACCTTCTCATTCTACTCCTTCCCACTCACCTACCTTGAACCCTTCATCTTCTCATCTAACTTCTCCACCTCCACACCCACCTTCACCTTCACCTTCTCCAAAGACTACCATTGGATCAATGCCATACTAAACTCCAAGTTAAGCACCCCAAAGAGACCCCTCTCAGAAGTAGATTCATAATTTGGGATCAAACTCAGAGAAGACTCCATCCCTAGTTTAAGAGGGCCCATCTGGTGATCAAATGGATATTGATGCAATAGGAGTGGATGAGATGGCCTGAGAAAGCCATTAAGAGGGTGAACTTGAGTGAGACCTAAAAAGGGAAAAGGGGCCAGCTGAGGGGGAATAATAACAAAGAGGGTTGTCCACTCTATGTGAATGATACCAATTTGATGTAAAATAAAATAACCTCTATCTTTGGAAGAACTTCCACCCCAAGGATGCAACCCCAAATATAAGGAAGTAGTTATCCTTCCTTTTGGAAATGTATAATGAAGAGCCCTAGTTTGATATTCCCTTAGATTGCATTTTTTCTGGCTTGGATGCTCTAGAATTGCCAAATATTATGAAGATTGATCCACAATGGTTCTCTCCAATATTGAGATGACATACCAAAACATTTTGTCAGAATTGAATTTGTGCACGATGGAAAATAAACATGGTAGAGTTATAGAAATGTATAATAAAGTGTATGCAAAAATCAAGCACTAGCTGAGGAAGTGGCCTCCTTGAAGCAATAGATCTAAAAGGCCACCGAGGCTAAGGTAAGGGTGTTAAAGCTTCGTAAGACATTTTTTAAAGAGGATCCAACACTTGCAGATGGTATACCAATAGATGGGGATGCCATCAAAAACTTGGAAAAATTGGTTGAGCTATTGCTCAAGAAAAATAAGGTGCACCCAGTACCTAGAGATGAAGCCAAGGAAATTATTGAACAATTCACTACGGTGGTAGACATTTGTAAAAGCACTTTATAGATATTCAAGGAATTTATCCCAATTTTGGATGGTATTTTTGAGTGTCTAGCATGCTCAAATAAAATAGTAGAATCCCGACTCCATGATGAGGAGGTCCTGAGGTAGCAATTGGCTGATGCCACCCTTTTAATAAAATATTGCATCGAGCATGTGAAATCATTTAAAGATGTTTAAATGATGGAAGAAGCCATAAATAACCATCATCAACAAATAAATGCAAGTTTTGTCATACTCTGAGGATAGGTTGACAAGGAGGTCTCAAACTTAGAAGACATCTAGAAGGAAGCCAGCATGGCCCTAGATGAATAGGCAAAAAATACTAAGACTCTGACTCAGCCTACGGATCTAAAAGAAGCAAATGAGGCCATTGAATGAATAACTACCAAAGTCCTTGATGTATTGTCTCATTAGGACAGGCTGAAGAAGGAACTCAAGTAGAAGGGGCCAAAATTTTTGGAGGATGTTAGTGTGACTTAATCTAGGATGGATTAAGGGCTTAGTGTGGGGTGATGTTGACCCCTAAATTTTGTACAAATATTATTCCATTTTTAATTCATGGCACAAAAGGACCATTGTCCATTTTGACACAAGTATCGACATGACATAGAAGGACCATGGTGTGGGACAACCATGACACATAACTATTAGGCATAGAAGGTGATGGGCATGGAAGGACAATGGTATAGGAGACCCAGTGTGAGAGTACCCAGTTAAGGAAGAACATTTCATGAGAGATGTGAGAATAGAGGACTCAAAATAAGAAGTGGAAGACTAGGGGAGCATGAGGGAAGCAAAGTGCAAGGGATGTGGGAGCAGATAGAAGAAACAATTCAAGTAGGAAACTTTGACCCCACCGATCAGAGGTTATGTATCAACCCGTGAGGAATGGAATACTTGGTCTCCAAAACATAACATATAGCAAGCATCTAGGGGTGTAGAGGCCTAATTCTATAGGAATAATTAATTGTAAGATCTATGACTCTCAGCCTGTTGGGAGTCTGTGTGTCATTTATCCATGATAGTTGTAATCTTGAAACTTGGTTAGGATAAAACAAGTATAAAATCCCCTATTGTAATCATTTTCATAGTGGTCTAATTGAGAATAGATATAGCATTTTGTCTTGCAAATTGTAAAGTAATTAAAGAATAAATAGTGTTATCTATATCGTATGATGATTCATGAAAATTCTAAGTGTTGAATAATGAATATGTTTTCTTTTTAAGTCACATGTATCTTTTTCTTTTATTGTAACTATTGAATAGTAATGGTGATCTTAGTTATCATAGTAGTTAAATCTATATAAATAAAGATAACAGTGGTATATTTATGGTATTTAATAACTTAAGAATTGTGTTATGAGAGATGAACAGGCATATAACATTATGCTTCAAAGCTTTTAGTAATTGGCCTTTCGCTACACACTTCAGGTGAGTACGCAAGACTTACCTCTCATGTCATAAGGCGAACACACTAGCTTGTTAGGAGAAAGCTTCAGTATCATAGAGAAATTAATTAAAAGAACCCAACACAATCCATAAATCATAATTGGATCCATTAAACATTGGTGCTAGCTTAGTAGAGAAACCTCCTTGATGACTACCCATATTGTACCTTGGATCACCTTCAAGATGTCAAGATTTTACCAAAGGACTTCTTTGATACCAATTGTTAGAAGTAAAATCATTGAGAGGGGGGGTGAATCAATGAGCCCAAATAATCCAACTTTAATTTCAATCCTTTCAAACTCTTAATCTATTATCATACGCATTTATGAATCATACACATCATTCATAGTAATGAACAAGAGAAATAATTCAAGATCAAGCACATAACACATGACATATGTGGGAAACCCTCTTAGGGGAGAAAACCCACTAGAACCTATAATTAGACTACTATCTTATAATAACAAGAACCAATTTAGACTAGCTAAAACTGATCAAGGAACTACCATCCCTTATTTAATGAGACTACAATCCCACAAGGTGCTACCACACCTATTTAGCTGAGCAACCACAACAACTAGACTTTTAGCAAGCTTCACCTTGTAAGGAGGCTACAAACCCCTAGATGTTGAGCATCCATAATAACACCTATGAACACAACATCTCATAAACATTGATTTTATGCCAATATGATAGAGATACAAAGTATATCATCTCTCTTCAACTCTACAGACTCAAAGCATGCAAAACATCCTTTTGGATCACCCTGGACCTCTTTGCTCAACCTTAAATTGTATAATCACTATTATGACATCAAAAACTTGACCCACAGGTCTTACACATAGTCCTTTATCTTATTTTATCATCAAATCATCTTACGGGCACCCTCCCTCTCCTTCGCTCCACAACTCTCACATATACTCACCTCTTGCAAGTCTAGAAACCATCTCCTTTGGTTTCACTATATATAGAGCCTTCATGAATATCAACATCTTGGTCTAACATTAAACATGCATTATCCCTTAAGTGTTTTCTCACATTAGGACATAGATCAATACCATCTTTAAAAGGTTGGTTATAACATCCATGGGTCATCCTTAAGCAACTACACCTTTCAATTAAGCCCTTATAGCCCTTATGAGACCTATTCACCCATTTAACACTTTATCAAGCAAAAAAATAACATATGACCACTTTAAAATTCATAGGTAAACTCCACATAATCCCTTTGACATTATCAAATGCTTACATTCATCATTTCACTCTTCTATGCAAGCTCAAACAATAGCCTTGTTCATAAAGACACCATGAATGAACACATAGTCAACTTCTTAAGCTTTATTCATACTGAAGATAGATTGATCACACCTAGAAAATCCATATATATGATCCTCATGGAGTCTAAAACACTCTTAAATATCTAAGTCATCATGAAACATCGAAACAACATCAACACAAGCTCAATTATCCTTCTTGGGTCACTTACAGTCTATGATCAAACACACATCAACTTTGAACATTCATAAATCTAACTATACCAACTTTCAGACCTTAAAATCCATATTTAATTATGTGCCTTATATTATTTATAAATCTGTATTTTACACCATGAGCAAATTCTACCTATATCAAAAGATATGGCCAAAAACCAGACATTGGTCTTTCCTTTGTTAAATTTAAATATTTGAATTCAAACGGTCACAGTTAAACTTCAGTCACTATGCTATCATCTCATGTCCACTCTACTTACATCAATTATGTACCATAATTCTTATTTTAAGGATCTCAATCTTTAATTATGTTAAACTTTGAATAGGTTGACCACTTTGACTTCACTCGCACCATCGAGCTCAATCACACAATTAAATATGAACCGTTAGATCCTTACCCTTTACCTTTATTCAACATTAAACCTTGAACACTTCTTACTATCTCACTAATTCCTAACATATTGTAGAAAATACGCTCCATTCATCTCTTTGAGATTTTCTCAAACTTTACCTTGTGCAAAATTGTCTATGGGAACCATTATAATCAGTCTGAGAAGCCAACTTTGAACCTCAATAGCTTTTGTTGTGCTTAGATACATGATCTAAAATTTAGACCATATGATCTCGTCATATAGTATAATCTAACCATATATCAATATTCTCTTATAACCTTTTCATGTGCAATATATAACTCCATTAATTTCCTCACTCAAATTTTTCTACCACACAGCAAACTATGCCTAGAACTACCTGGAAGGCCAACTTTGCACATGCATATCTTTTTATGTGCTTCATCCATGACCTAAAAATTAGTGCATATCAATTAGGTGTAAAACTAAACAAACCCATATGATCAACATATTTTTAAACTTCCACATGTGTGAAATATGACTACATCAAAATGCCTACTCAGATTTTCTTACCACATGCAAATTTGGCTATGGGAAAACACTGTCAAACTGCGTGGGAGCCCAACTTTGCATTAGCATATCTTTTGTTGCACTTAGTCTCATGACCTAAGATTTATCACATAAGATATTATCTCATATGGGAATTCATCCATATATCAATATTCTCTTTAAACTTTCATACTACAAGATATGACATCACCAAACTGCTTACTCGACTTTGTTTGAACATAGAAAACACTATCAAAATGCTTGGGATCCCAACTTTGCACACATATATCTTTAGTTTCGATTCATTGCATGACCTGAGACTTGGACCATATAAACTTGGGACTAATTTGATCACAACCATATGATAAACTCCCCCTGACTCACCTACACATGGCAATTATGATGTCATCAAATTGCCTACTCAAATTTTTTGCCATTAGACCCAAAATGTTTAGATGAAAACTATGGATTACTAGATGAATTCCACTTATGCACACAAGCACTCAATGCATCCTTGACCTCTGATAGGACCTCTTTCACAATCTCAATACTTTATACTCATCTTTAACCATCTTAAACCATGCCAAAACTAAAGATCAACCAAACATACCAGGACAAGCACATTGCACACTTTGTCATTGTCACTTAGACTATCAAGGCACTTCGTCCACTCACTTGGACACCTCTATGACATCACCATGACATCATTAACAACTCTCCATCATATACAAGTGAGGAATGTGATTAGATACCTCTAAGTAACTAGGGTGTATATAGATAAGATATTACACATGGCACTAGAAACTAGTTTTTACCATGGTACTTGCCCAAAGCACTAGTAAACTGGTTTTCACTTGTGGATGTATTATTTTTCTCTCTTTTTCTTTTTTTTTAATTATGTTTTTATTTTTTTATTTTTAAGGTATATACAACAACACTAAAATTATTTGGGCATATAATATTTTGAGGTGCATGATGTTCATGGGCTCATCAATCTCCTCTTCATCTTCAGTAGCTAACTTGTAAGCTCTAGATTAATATTTAACAATAATTACATATGGGCCCAACCAATTTAGTTAAATTTTTACTTTTTTTTCCTATTTTGCATTGGTATTTTATTGGTTTTATTTGATAACAATATCATTGATTATGAATTCTATGGTTTTAATTCGCTTTTTATAACTATAAGGAAGGTAGTTTTGGTACACTTGCAAGTGGTTTAAGGCATTGAGGCATTTCTCATCAAGAAGTTCAAGTTTACTAAGGCATGAAATGTGTTAAGATTCATCATCAATAATATGTTGTAATTATATGCATAAAGATGGAATCCCAACTTTCATAGGTAAGATGGACTCATTTTTATAGATAAGGGAGTATGGGGTTACCCCTCTCGGTGTACAAATACTAGTGCAATATGCCCATAAGGCAAGATAAAATTATGTACTCTAGTCATGGCCAACTACATTGATAACCTATTTAAGTATTTTAAGGATGTTTCATTTGTTTCCTACACTTTATCATTACCTTATGAGTAGTATGGAGTGGACCACTTGTGTTTTATATGGTATGGCAAAGGGCCTTTATGTATTTGTTTTTGAATAGATTTCCATTTTCAAAGATGATAACAGATGGGGTTCTAAAATGATAGATAATATGGTTTAATATAAACTTGGAATTTTTTTTCTAATAACATATGTTAATGGCATTACTTCAACCCATTTGATAAAGTATTATGTAACAGTAATGATATACTTATGGTCATATAAAGACTTGGGATTCATTTTGCCAATGAGGTCTAACCCCCTTGTGGAAAATGGCAAGGTGTTGTAATGGTTGTAAAGCTTACGAAGGACTATGTATAAGATCACTATGTTTTTGGCAAGTTATACATTTCTTAATATAAGCACAAGATGCAAATTCCATTGAATTCCAATAGTAACCCACATGTAATAGTTTATTAGCGAGGACTATACCACTAGAATGAGCACTACAAATTCCCTAATTGTTGGCCCCAAATTTGATCTAAGTGTTTTGACATTTTGGTGTGAAACCGACATAGTATGGAAGCACCATGGCATGAAACTTGTAGGGCACAAAATCACTAAGGCACAAAAGCACCATCACGAGAGGACCCAGTCAAAAGAGAATTAGTCATGAGGAACTTGAGAGCATAGGACTTAGAATGATAAATGAAGACTTAAGGAGTGCATGGGAAGTAGGAGCAGTTAAAGAGTAATTCTTAAGGGCCAAAAAGACCTTATCCATCAAAAATTTTGCACCGACCTGCAAGGAAAGAAACACATGGTAGTAAGGATATAACATAGTGAGAGTATATAGGGGGCACAAAGGCCTAGGTCCTTATGAGAAGTTAGTTGATAGATCACCATGACTCTCAGTCTATTGAGAGTTTGTTAGTCATTTACTCCAATCATTAATATTGTAAATACTTGGTCAAGGATATATAAGTATAAATACCCCTATTATAAAGCACTGGGAAGAGGGATTTTTGGCTTAATAATGCTTACGCTTAATATATGAGTTACAGATTTATAATCATTCTTATGTTCATGTTTAGTTGAATGGATGAGTTATGTATCTATATTAGGTTTAATTTAGCGATTTCTTGGTTGATACTTAATATGTAATCTACTCAATTCTTTTAATTTTATAAGTAACAAAATCTGAACTGAAATGGCATTAGTCTACACAGTCATGATAACTGAGTTTAGTAATCCTAGAATCAAAGTAGTTTATCTATGGTTTTATATGGTATCTATTTAATTACATAATGAAAAGAAGAATATGACTAAGTTAATATTACTATACAATAAAACATTTAGAAATTGGTCTCTAGCTATGCACTTTGGGTGAGTGTGCAAGACCATAGTCTTACATGAAAGGGCCAACACGCTAACTCATTGGGCCAGACTTCAACACTAAAGCTATATTAACAATAGAAACCCAAAAGTTTGGTTCTGTTTTTGGGACTCATAGCACTTACTACACAGTCATGGAAGATGTTTAAACATATCACCCTTGAGAATATAAAATAGTGGATTATCAGAGTTAAAGATAATTTTGTGGTTCTTTAACTTGAAATAAGAGATTTTGCATGGTAATGGGTAGAGTATAATCTCTATAATGCTTTATATGAAATTTTCTTTTTTGAGATCCTAGTTCATTTGCACACTTGGCTATCTGCATATGCTCAAGGATGATCACAAAATATTGGGAGAAGACAGTTTTGGACATTATAATGACAAAGAACTTTAGCATGACTTGGAACTCCATAGATGAGAGCTATCAACATTTGGAGGAAAGGAATTTTGAACAGCTACATTCTGGAGTACGCTCTAACTACCTATTCATGTCTTGAAAAAGCCAAGTTCTAGTTCCTTTAAGAACCATGTGGTCATTATATTAGACATTTTGCTTTAGAAATCAAAAAGTTATTTATTAATTTTGGACTTGAGACTATGCCGATACAAAGTTAAATCCTTATTTTTATGAGCCACACATTTGGAAGGGGAATAGAGAAGAGTTGGTAAAAGATTGGGGGTTCAAAATGGTAGCTAGTCAATGGGCATTACAAAAATAGAAATATGATGAAGTTTGGCATAGGATTATAGGAGTTAGTAATGTGGGAAAATACCAGGAGAACTCAAGAATTTCTATTAGGATTTGTAGGGAAGTGAAAACACACAAAGAGGACCCCATCATTTTTGAACCACACCCCATGCCATTGATATCATATGAAGGAGAAACTAGTTGCATGATAGTAACTAAAGAACCAAGTCTGAACCAACCTAACTCCTAAACCATAGTTTTCCCTCATACTTTTGAATTAAATGAAGTACATATACATAATTAAGATATAGACAGTGTGAAATCAGATATTGAACCTATAAGGGGTATTGGAGATGAGACATTTGATACACATACAGACTTAACACTTTCCTTCCCTCTTTAAGGGAGTTTTATGGCATAATTTGGGATGGCTAGAGGACTTGTTCTTCAAAGTGGATAGATTGCAGGCCCAAATTTGGTTAATAAACTTGCTATCGTGCCTCATGTCATGAGCATTGCTACTAGAGGCACTGGAGGTAAACTATGTGGTGACATAGGAGGGGGTAGTGGAATTCCCCCTCAAGGGATAGGATCTAGAGGTTCTCAACAACCACCAGTTTAAGTACATTAGTCAATAATGGTATATTATGAAATGACACTCCACTTACATGAATACTAAGGCATGAACAATGCAGTAAAACACATCCATAAGTGTGAACTCATTTAAAGGGCATGAGGCATCACTTCTTTAGAAAGAAAAGCCACCTAATTTGTAACTACACTATTGGAGTGCATGCATAAATGGTTTAGGAAGTTTAACCCTCAATAAGTAGTGGATAACTATGACTAACTTAAAATAGCATTCCTTCAAGAATTTGATATCCCTAAATTTGAACAACAAAGCATAGCCACATTGAAGGACATAAAGTAGGAACTTACTAAAAGTGTGTGAGAGTATGACATAAGGTTCAAAACATTACTATCTAAATTTTCATTTGAAATCAATATTTCTCAGCATGCATAATGGTTTTTAGGAGGTTTGTTACTTCTATTTCGACAAACATTATCTTAGAAGACCTTCACTATCCTTTGTGAGGCTTTAGAAGCCGCCCTCCATGCTGAAGCAGTTGGTAGTATTCATACTAGGATCAGTCCTTTCATGGAAGCCTAGATAACGTCAATGGCATCATAGCTTGATAAATTAACTACAAATAATGCACATGATACTTGTAGTGGTCTTTGGTGCACTGATTGCAAGTCTGAAGGACACAGTCAAAGTAATTGCATTTGCAATAACATTTGCACTATACTAAATTAGTCATGTGAAATATATCATGAAGAGTATGATGTATGCTCTTGTCCTCTTTTATAGTGCATTACACACTCAAAGGTATTTGACTATTGTAAAATATACGACATCTACACTCATGATACTAATGATTATCGATTAATTAGTGGCATCTATGAAGCACGTGCATGTGGTACATGCCAAACCTTTGTAGCCAATAATCAGGATAATGGTGGATATCATGTTCAAGGTATAAGATAAGGATGAGGAGGTGGTTCTTTCCTACAAAGAACATGTTATAAGTGCAGATCCCCAGCCAGACTACTATCAAAGAGATTGTCTAGTTTACCCTACATGTGCTTTTTATAAAAAGGATCATTAGCTGGAGGAGTGTCCTGACCTGTACACATCCATCACTAAGGAGAAAAATGAGAAGGGTGCAGGTATGATTCATATAGAAAAACCACATTGTCATGCACACTCAGCCACCCCAACAGCACAACAAGTGAACATCATATGTAGTGGAGGATAATCTTAATCCACATCCATTCCTATTGAGAAGATACAACATGAGGAGCTTTAGGTGAGGAAGTATCTGGATGCCTAGTAATAGAAGGATGTGTTCCAATATACTATGACAATGGTGTGATAACTCCAAGGATAAATCCAATTTCTTAAAGACAAAGAAGCAATGCAACATGATAATTTGTAGAAGGGAGTAGAGCCACAAAACTTGGTGCAAGATGACTTCCAGAAGTTATGCAAGCATATGTTAAATGAAGACATTATTCCACAACTAAGTGTTTTTCTTAAGAATTAGATAAAATCACCAATTAATGTTCAACCTCCAATAACTCCATAGATCGAGGATCATTGATTGAATCATGTTCAACAAAAGGATAGCCCTATACCTCCTACACCTCCAGAAGATAAGGAGATACTAGTGAATACTGCCATTGATGGTTTGGTAATTTGGGACATCCTAGTTGATATTGGCACTGAAGTCAACATATTCATGAAGGAAACATAACACAAAATGGCTAGTTTATCACTACAACCTTCACCACACATATTGTTCATGGCTAATAAAACTCGTGCCCTGTCAATTGGAGTCCTCAAGAATGCAATAGTTGATATACTTAGAGCACCCATAAAAGATAATTTTGAGGTTCTTAAGTTAGAAGAGACTGATGACTTCTTAGATTTATTGGGGAGACCTTAGTGTTATGAAAACAACATAGATTAAATTTTTTAAAAGTGCTATATTAGTTTTGAGAATGTTGACTAGTGCATTGTCATTCCTCTTGATCAAATGCATGAGCCTCCATTGTAGAACCTATTAATGTGGAAGAAGATATAAACCACATTTATAATGTCACTTCTAGAGATGATGAGTAACATGATCCTACTCTTAATGGCATCCTCTAATGGATGGACACTCAATCCATTTCTGACACCACAAGCAATGCATGTAATTATTGGGAGCATAATAGTTATGACCTCATTAGAAGAGTGTGTAGTTCCATCAAAAGTTAGGAGACTATTAAGTGCCATATTCATAAATGTCACAAGTTCATCTACCTTATTATTGGACAAGTCATGAGGGGACCAATAATAGATGCACCTTCAGAGAGATTTGATGAGGTTCCACATTTTCATGGACAAATGGAAGTCCGTGACTTTATCCATCACCTTAAGGAATTTTATCACATTAAAATTGATCGTATTCAATATTTGGTTCACCTCTTAGATGGTAAAGCTATAATATGGTAGAAAAACCATCATGATCAACTCCTTTAGTGGGACCAATTATGTTATACCTTGCATCACTGGTTCCATCATGATAATAAAGTCAGAGGAACAATCAGCTATAGTAGAGTACTAGCACCCGAACCCCATATAGAAGCTTGTAAGAGAATGTGGAGAGATGAAGAGTAATACTTACTAGAATAATTATGAGTGCATACATTCTATATAACTTTATGCACCTGGGCACGGGCATGGTATGCTCATGAAGAACGACACATGAGTATTCATTTTTGGCATCTCTTGAAGGAAAACATGAAATCAAAACTATTTTATTCCTCACCAAGGATGGATTTACACCTCATTATCTAAGACATGCGTGAAGTAATTATTGGTGACCCAACTCTCATTGAAGATCATTTAAGAAATATCAATTAGGTTTTTGAACAATCTCTACATCTCTTCAATGAACCATTAGCACAAATTGTTTCCATGCCAGAACTAGTCCTTGATCAAGACCAGTGTAAAGAGATACATATAGGGAGGTAGAAGTTAGGGTTTCAAGTGGAAAAAGGTGAAGGATCCAATCCACTTTACCCTTTTTCAAACCATTTGAATGTCCTTATGAACTATGGAACATGATTTATTCATGATATTATTGTTGATACAAACAACCCTTACTTTGAGACAATTCAAACTATCCAACACAACATTGGCATAGAGCAAGAACCAAAGATGGCTACTATAGGTAATTATTGGATTGACACTAAAATTTAATAAATATTTGAGCTATTAAAATAATATCAATATGTCTTTCCAAGAAGCTACAATGAGATGAAAGGAGTTCATCTATCTTTAGGAAAGATGCATTTCAAACTGGTTGATGGTGCTTGACCAGTCAGAAAAAGGCTATATAGGATAAATCTTAATCTATAGGCACACGTCAAAGAAGAAATTGATAGTATGCTATGTGATGGAATAATCATCCCCATTGATGAATCTGAATGGGTTAGTCTTATGGTGATTAATATAAAAAATGATGGACACATTCAAATTTGCATTGATTATCAGGTACTTAATGCATCTTGTGTCATTGATCTATTCCCAAAACCTTTCATAGAGGAAATCCTTGAAGGTGTTGCTTAATGTGAGATATATACTTTCATAGATGGATTTTTGGGATACCATCAGGTCCAAATTGCTAAGGAGGACCAACCAAAGACAATGTTTTCTATTGAATGGGGCTCATTCACATATATTGTCATGTTTTTTGGGTTAAAAAATGCACCAGTTGTGTTCTCACGTATAGTTGTTGAAGCCTTTAAGGATTTCATCCATAAGTTTCTTCAAGTCTACTTGGATGACTGGATGGTCTATAGCTTGGTTAAGGACCATTATTCTAACCTAAGGCTCATGCTTTAGCACTGTCGAGTCTTACAAATATCATTGAACCTAAATAAGTGCTTATTTGTTACACCTTTTGGTGTGCTCTTAGGAAACATTACTTGTAAAGATGGACTTTTGGTAGATCTAACAAATATATATCCATTATTATTAAACTCCCAGTGCCCAAATCTCAGCATGAGGTTTGTGCCTTACTATGACATACAAGATACTATAGAAAATTTATCTATGAATACACAAAGATTGCCACACCCATGGAAGAACTTCTAAAGCATAATGAGTAATTCATATGGACTTGGTCCTGTCAAGAAACATTTGAAACCTTAAAGGACAAGCTGGTGATCACTCCCATCCTCCAATTCCTAGATTAGACAAAACCATTTCACCTCCATGTTGATTTATTTAGAACGACAATTGGTGTAATTTTTGCACAACCAATGCAAGGTCACCTCGATCATCCAATATACTTTGCTAGTATAAAACTCACTCCAACAGAGAGGAAATACATCACTATGGAACATGAAGCATTATCTATAGTCTATGCTCTACAAACATTTTGATAGTATTTGCTGACAACACCCTTTTTATTTTATACAGATCATAAGGCTTTGAAGTAATTAGTAAACAAACCTGTGCTACATAGATGAATCTATCATTGGATAGTATTGTTTTATGAGTTTCAATTTTCACTCATGGTCAAACCTAGAAAAACTAATTATGGACCTAAACATATGTCCTACATTGAGTCTGAAGAATCACCACATGTAATTGAAGATGACTTACTTGATGTTCAACTCTTTTATGTTACTCATGTACTTGAGGAGCTCAAAGATATTTCCACCTTTTTAACCATTGGCTCAATGTCAGGTTGTGTCACCCCTCAGGCCAAGAAATAACTTGTGGTCTATACCATACCTTTTCATCTCATAGGAGGAGATCTTTACAAACTTGGCCATGATGAGGTTATTTAGAACTTTGTTATGCAACATGAGAATTCCAAGTTCCTTCAAGAAGTTCATGAAGGTATTATCAGAGGACACTATGTTGTAGAGGCTACCATGCACAAAGTTCTATTAGCTGGATTATGATGGCCTACTCTTTTTCAAGATGCTAACGTATATGTTAGGTAGTGTGACATATGTCAGCATGTAGGGAAACTAAACGGATGAGATGCCATGCCTCTATGACCAATTCCCTCTCAAGAACCATTTAAGAAATGAACAATTGATTTTATAGGCCCCAATCTGATGCACAAATGATGCAACAACAATGGCCAATTCTAACTACAACCTCTTTATCAAGGTTTCCTTCAAGAGATATTAATCATAATCCCTTTTTATCCCTGCCTATCACTATACAAATAGAAGGAAAATAATCATACTCGGTATATGGTCTGCTTAATGTCCATACCTTACAAGAAAAATAGAACGTATCCCTCCTTCGTACACAATAGAATGAATTCCTCCAAGTTTGGCATTTTAGGTGAACTTCATCTAGACTGCAAGATCTTACCAACATAGACATTATGGAAACCATAGCTCTCAGATTTGAGATTATCATCCATTTCCCTTCTAGGTTTGTAGATAGAATTCTACAGAAACAATTCCTCCAGGTTACGTATAAAGTTGAATTTTGCCATATGTTCAAAAATGATAGTCGCCTTTTCTCAACCCAAGGGTGCATGATCTAAAATACACAATAACCCAACAGAGATAAAAGTGCTACAATGCAGGCAACCAAAATACTTGCATGCTTTCCTGATTTCAAGTTAAAACTCAATGGAATTTGTGCAATAATAAAGGGAAATATAGTTGCCACCATAATCCAAGAGGATTTGCGAGTTGATTCATCAACAGTAACACTAGATCCATAGAGACTGAGGCTTTATAAAATGGATCTGTAACATCTACCTACACATACCCGTATATATCTTCCCTAATCCAACGTCCTTTCAAAATAGGAAAGCTCAGGTCTCTGTATATTTCACTACTGTCTTGGTCGGCCTGTCTGTACAGATATCCATGTTATATGAATGAAATCTATACAAATAGAAGAAAATATAATAATACCCAATTCGAGTTTCTGTGTCTTCACATCAGATCGATTTTGCATTGGCATCCAAAATATGCAGCCTGTGTAGATTTGAAAGACCCCTGTATTCTCTCTGGCGAGCACCTCTGCCCTCAGCTCTGCTCACGAATCAGCGACCACACCTCGGATCTCATTCAACACGAAGTGATTTCTGCATTTCACATGATTTCTCCAGACTCTCATTTACAATAAAATAGGAAAAAGCCCCTCATTCGGAGGCTGTCTACTTTTCTCCATCGTCTCTCCTCAGTGACTGCACTCTCTTCGACCTCCACCGTGTTGAACTCATGCTTCAACCTTCACATGGAACACACATTACTGACTCCCCATGCGAGAGGCCACCTATGGATGAAATATTAATGATTGACCCTCCTTGCTTTGCATCACGCATGCATTTTCCCACTGCCTTGGATACCAACCAGGCTCCTCTCAAATTTGTTGTTAGGACCTTGTTCCATTCATCCTCCTCCAAATCTAGAGCAATATTAACATTACCTCTTAAACCAGCATTATTAATAAGGACGTCGATTCTACCAAAGCATTGCCAGGCAAATCCAACAGCCACATCAACAGCGGCATAGTTGTGGGTGACGTCAAGCTGAATAGCCACAGCAGCAGAAGTATTGTTATTCAACTGCTCGATCTCCTCACACAAAGATTTCAAGAGTTCGCTTTTACGAGCTGTAGCCACAATTCTCCATCTCTAGAAAGGCCATATCAAATAGAAGAAAAAAAACATAAAAATCCAACTCAGGTTGTGTATTCACATTCAAGACTATGCGTGTATTTGAAAGCCCTGCCACATACCCTGTTTAAGATCCTTTATTTCATACAGAACAATCTTTTACAAAATCTATTCATAACACATAGAGCTTTTCATCAAACACACCATAATCATTACTCTCCTCAAATCTGTTACAATCCATCAATATGCAGTCCGTTTTCTGGACTTGCTACCCAAACTTGGTCTCACATTGTTGAAATAGTCCTAATTTACTATGAAAACCATTCAACCAACTCCTAAAAAAACTCAACAAATGCTTTTAAACATAGAATTATTCAACTACCATCTAACCTACACCACTTATGGCTTGACTCTCCTAATTTTACATGGTAACAAGGTTATCAATCCTCCTTTTAGTCTAAAATAACTAAATTTGACCCAAATAGGCCTATCCTTCTCCTCTTGACAAGTGTACATGATTTGAATTTTTGAATTACAATGTTTTGGAGGGAAATCTTTATCCATATTCCTAGCACATCTAAGCACTCCCAAGATGCTCCTGCATCACCATCACTCCATTTGGATGACAAATAGGTTCTTGGTATATAATCACAACAACTGACTACCTCACACATTGGGCTAAAGTTAAACCTATAAAAATTTGTACTACTACCATTGTTGCATGCTCCATTTGGGAGCATATCATAACTTGATTTGGATGCCCACTAGGTTTCACTAGTGATAGATGAAGCCATTTCCTAAATGAAACAATTCACATCTTATTGAGTGAGTTCATGATTGCACTCCACAAAATGACATCATACCACACTCAAGTCAATGACACCACTCTCATAAAGATCCTAAGCACCACTCTCATAAAGATTTGTAATATTGGTTGAACTGATTGGGATGATCAAGTATCTTTGGTATTGTGGCCTTACCGAACCACTTACAAATGCCTGAACAAAAGCACCCCATTCAATTTAGTATATGGCAAAGAAGTTGTCTTTTCAGTTGAATTTTTAGTGTCATCTCTTCACATTGCACGTGTAGGACAAATGGATGAGGAACCATCTTTGAAATCATGCATAGATACTTTATTATAGCTTAATAAAGCTTGTTTCCTCGCTCATTGGAGTTGACATGTGGAAAAGCGTAAACCAAAAAGCATGGCATGACCACCACATAAAGCACAAAACATTTTATCCAGGAATGAAGGTCTTACTATACGATTCTAATTTTATGTGTGATTATGGAAAACTTTGGATTCACTAGGATGGTTTGTTTATTATTCATAGCATTTGACCAATCAGAGTTTGTCAGTTATAAAGGTTAGACGCCCTGTTCTTTCTTGGATATTTCTATGGAAGTTGGCTCTAGCCATATTTCACTTTTGTATAATTTAAATATTATAACATAATAAGGCTTATGCCATTAGTTCAGGATTTCCTTTTTTTCAATAAAAGCATTGCCTTTATTACGTGTAACATTTATTTAATGCAATTATATTTAAGTTTTTGTCTTTTCATGGAGGACCATGATTCAGTATGGGGTAAGAAATATGAATTCATGATTAACACTTAAGCATGCAAGCTTACTTAGGCATGTAAAGTACTTGGGCGTGTAAGGTGTTTAGGGCACCTAAGTACTTAAAGCATGCAAGACATTTAACGTATGCAAACTATATAGCCTAAGGATAGGGTATTCCTGCCATTAATTTGAATTTTGAAAGAGACATCTATCCTCTACTTCAAAGGAAGGCACAAGATAGGACATGCCATTAATGAGGAAAAGAATAGTAATGATGAGAATTATGTCAATTGTGTGATGTGAAAATATCGTTAAATACATTGATTGCCAGCTGTAATGATTGAAGAGCGATGGCTATTAAAAACTACATTTTTGATAAGAAGTGATGGCTGAAGGGAAAGGGATAGTAATTGTGGTTAACCCTCCTCGAGCCTACAAATAAACAATTTGAATTACTATTATGCTTTACCTTTGCATTTATTTGAGATTAACAAAGTTGAAGAGCCAAGAATAAAGAGAATACCAGAGCCAAGAATGAACAGAGAAAGATTGAATCCAGAGCTAGAATATGAAAATTCATGAGTTTAAATAGGTATTAAGGCGAGCATCAATCCATTCCAATAAAACATAGGAGAACTCTAAAAATGACCACGACGAGAAAAATTTACAGGTTGTAGGTTGCAAAAATCCACCATTAGAGGGCACTCAAGCTTAAAAATCTAAAGTCTTCGACTATAATCATGTATTCATTTGGAAATGTTGGATGGCCACGTGTTAACCTTTGGGCTCTTTGGAGGGTGATGCAACCTATGAAAAAGGCCCTAATAATTGACCCATTACCTGTGATACTAGAGGAAGAAGAGGTACTTGGTAAAGACAGTCTTCATTAAAGAAGAGACACTATAAGAGCAAGCTTAGTGCATGGAAAGGGAATAAACAAGTATGGTACGATAAGCCAAGAATACTCAATCATCTCTACCCCCACCTCTAATGATTGAGGAAATGTAGCATCTTAAGTCAGTGTTGTGTGTGAAGAACTAGGTCTCTAAGGTGCCCTCTTCCATGATTTTTTATTACAACCATCATCAACCTGAGAACAAGGTTGAACTACATAATGACTATAGAGTTGAGCATCAGAACACCAAGAACTAGTTGGTGTATGATCTAAAAATCTTCAACACACTAGACGATGTAGCGAGTTCTAGCTTTTCAACTTACATTACTTTGGAAAACCCATAGAGGCGATCAAGTTCCTTCTTTCATCGGTCTATGAAGACAATCTATTATATCGAGCATAGTATGAAGATCATGCCTAAGAGAATAATCAAGATATTAGGACTACAGTGCTCAGGTTTAGATGTGGTTGATGACCTAGCAAACACTAAAGATCTCTAAAAGACGATCATGGCATTGATCTACTAGAAGCAGGGTCATGTCATGCATATAAAGAACCTAAAGGATCCCACCCTCTAGGTTATGGCATGGATCATCATGACTAATATTAGTGGGACTGATTGTTGGAAGGAGATATATATGGCTCACCTCTACATCACCCACCAAGTCACTCAAGTCTTAAAATACAATAGGGCTATATATTTTAGCTAGAAAATTGTCAAGGATATGGAGAAGACCCATCGACTACCTAGCCACAGGTTCCCATGGGGTGTATTTATTCTTTTGATGGTTTTTTATGAGATTGATGTACCAGACTACACCTTAGAAGCATTGAAGTGGGCATACCCACCTAAAAACAAATCCCCCACCGAGCATTATAAGGTGTTCACATGCCCAGGTCACACACCCCCTCTTATAAGATAAAAATTAAGTATTGGTTCAAAGGCATGAAGGAGGCATTTGGGAACAAATGGTGCATCTCAAAGGATTTGCCTCCCTTAGTTTCTAAGCAAACATAGTTTGTAGTGAAGCAACACTTATCTCTCATGTGCATCAGGATGATCCCTTTCGGAGAGCTTTTTGCATGGTTGAAGTTATTATATGCCTTCTCGTCATGGTATTTTATCAACTCCATAAACTAGATTTATGATGCACAGCCTATTACCTTGGAGGTTGAGAAGATTGATTTGGAGATTCATACTCTCCAAAATTTATATGTCTATCTAGGTAAGAAGGCATATAGAGAAAAAAAGGAGATGGACCTATCAGATATAAAGGTCAAGTAAATAATGGTGGGAGAATAAGTACACAACTTGTTCTATATATTATGACCCAGAAAGGATCCAAAGGGAGGAGAGCCTAAATAAAATCTCCCATCAACACCTTCATTAAGGAAGAAGAAGTGGATTGAGCATGATGCTAGCATAAGTGGTTAGTAGGCACCACAAAAATGGTAAAAGACTACCCAGGCCTCATGACTAAGCCCCTCACTTTCCCAACCATCTCCACTACACCCATCTCCACCACACCCATCTCCACTGCACCCTTCTCCACCTCCCCCTTCCCCACCTTTCCCTTCTCTACCATTCCCTTATCCTCTCTGACCTTCTCCACCCAAATCTCCATTGCCATAAGTCCCTCCAACCCCAACTTCTCCTCCACACATTTCTCCAACTATACCTTCAACTCCAAAAATAACTTTGCATCCATCCCCTCAAAATGTTTCTTCATCAAGGACTACACACCAACGAGCCACAGAGCAAGCAACCAAGTAGGAAGTCCCTGCACTCCAGATGGCAACATCAAAATTTGATTTTAGAAGATGCCTTCCTCAATGCGAAAGGAGGAGTCTACCTCTGATGACTTGCCACTTGATGTTGAGAAACTTTATGGCAAAGAAGGGGATGATGAGGAAGGAGAAATGAGTGAAATGGTTGTCAATAGCACTTCCATGGCTATCAATGTAGAGGTTGAGGTCCTAGAATGTGACTTGAATAAAGGAAAGGAGTTGGTCAAGTCTCTAGAAGAGCCTACTATTGATGCATCTATAAATCTACATGACTAATATCATGTAGGTGTCCCTGATAGGGTGCTTTAACTATGGCCACACTTTGTTCCCTATGATGCAACCTTGGAGACAAGGAAGTAGGTGTCCTTTCTTTTAAACATGTACAATGAGGACCATGCCTTTGAGCTCCTCTAAGATAGCCTTACTTTAGGACTTGATGCTCTTGCACTAATAAAACCACTGTGGTGGATCCCCAAAAGATCTCCCCTCTATAAGCAAGTGCAACATTTTTGAATATTTACATAGAGGTCATGTACCAAAACATTCTGTCAAATTTTAATATGCATAATGAAGAAAAGAAACATACCTAAGTTGTGGGTATGTATAATAAGGAAGTTGCCATCAAGAAGGCACTCATCGAAGAAGTGGTTGCTCTGAAATAACAGGTCAAAGAGGCCATAGAGGCAAAATTTAGAACATTAAATCTATGTAAGATAATTTTAGAACAAGAGATGACACTAGTGGATGGTGTACCTCTCAATGAGGATGCCATAGGTAAATTAGAAACCTTAGTAAACCTCCTATTGAAGTACTACAATGAGTAGCCTGTATCAAAAGATGAGGGACTAGATCTAGCGAATCAATTCAACGAGGTAGTTGAAGTCTGCAAGCATGCCCTGGAGAGAGTTGGGGAAGTCATCCCCATTTTGGATGGAATTTTTGAATGGCTGGAATGCGCAAATGAGATCTTGGAGGCTCATGTCCAAGCAAAAGAAGCCCAGAGGTAGTAAATGGCTAATGCTACACTTTTAATTAGGGATCATGCTAAGTGTGTGAAAGCATTCAAAGATGTGAAGATGATGAAAGAAAAGATCAATGCACATAATCAATAACTGAATGCCAATTTTATATCCCTTTGAAGATAGGTTGTCGAAGAAGTATCAACACTTGAAGACTTCCAAAAGGATGTCACTGCATCCCTGGATGAATTGGTCAGGAAGGCCAATGAGATATCTATCCAACCTAAGGATATGAAGAAGTTTAAGGAGGCCATAGAGGTAATAACTACCAAGATGCTTGACACTTTGTCACATTGGGATAATGTCAAGAAGCAAATCAAGCAATTAGGGCCTAAATTTTTGGTAGAGGCCACCAACAAGACTTAGTTTGAGATGGACTAAGAGCGTAGTGTGGGGTGATATTGGCCCCAAATTTTGGCTAAGTGTTTTGACATTTCGACACGAAACATACACAATGTGGAAGCACCATGGTGTAAAACCTACAGGGCATAAAAGTACTAAAGCATGGAAGTACCAACATGAGAGGACCCAGTCAAAGGAGAATTTGTCATGAGGAACTTGAGAGCATAGGACTCAAAATGATAGTGAAATACTTAGGGAGTGCATGGGAAGCAGAAGCAGTTAAGAAGTGATTATTAAGGACCACCCAGACCTTATCCATCAAATGTTTTGCACTGACCCACAAGGAGAGAAACACATGGCACTAAGGATCCAACATAGCATGAGTATATAGGAGGCATAAAGGCCCATGTTCGTAGGAGAAGTTAGTTGATGGAACACCATGACTCTCAGTCTGTTGAAAGTTTGTTAGTCATTTACTTTAGTCATTAATATTGTAAATACTTGGTCAGGGATAAACAAGTATAAATACCCCTGTTGTAAAGCACTGGGAAGAGGGATTTTTGGCTTAATAATACTTACACTTAATATATGAGTTGTGGATTTATAATCATTAATGTGTTCATGTTCAGTTGAACAGATGAGTTGTGTATCTATATTAGGTTGAAATGAGCAATTTCTTGGTTGAGATTTAATATGTAATCTACTCAATTCTTTTCTTTTTATAAGTAACAAACTCTAAATTGAAATGGCATTAGTATGTATAGTCATGGTAACTAAACTTAGTAATCCTAGAATCAAAGTAGTTTATCTATGATTTTATGTATTATATATTTAATTACATAATAAATGAAAAAATATGAATAAGTTAATATTATTGTGCAACAAAACCTATAGGAACCAATCTCTAGCTATGTACTTTGAGTGAGCATGCAAGACAATAATCTTGCATGAAAGGGCTAGTGTGCTAGCTCGTTGGGCTAGACTTTAGCATTGAAGCTATATTAATAATAGAAATATAACACTCGTGAACTTAGATAATGGCTAAAGTGGACTCTTCAGAGTTTAAACATCTTAATATGGTTCCATCACAACCTCTTCGATATAGGGTTTGTCCAATGATAATTTGGTGGGATGTTTTTTGGATAAAGGATTTAAATTAGTTATGGATTAAGTTGGATGGAAGGGTGTTATTATGGAGATATTCATAAATGTCAGTGTAAAAGGGAGAAGTGGGACTAACCACATCAAAATCCATCTCTCAATCAAGAGTATGATATGTTGGTATCATCAAATACTCTACAAGAAATTTGTTGTGTTAGTTTTAAGATTAAATAATGAACCAATAGTTGCCATGGCATCAATTTCTCTATTACTAACCCTTGGCACTTGTTCAAATTGTATAGATGTAAATCAAAACTTGAGGTTATCCATCATCCTCTTATATGGGATGAATTTGTCATCATGAGATTGAAATTCATTAGTGACTTGATTTATGATGAGTTTTGAATTGCCAAAGAAAAGAAGATTTTAGATACCCCATTGAATTATAAGTTTAATACCAGCTATGAGGGATCCACACTCTACTATGTTGTTTATACAAGGAAATTCAATCATGATTTTGGAATTAAATCCCCATCAGGAGTAACTAGTAAGATACCTACCCACAAACTATGATTTGTAAAAGAGCCATCAAAGTATAACTCCCAAACTAGGGTTTCATCAATTGACATAATTGTTTCATCTGAGAATCTGTGACAAGAGGTATGTGATCTTCTAGAGGAGCCTTTGCTAGTGCATCTACTAGTACTTATCCCTTGATTTCTCTTTAATTTACATACTTAAGATCAAACTCACTAAGAATCATGACCCACTTAGCCATTATGCTTGTTAAATTTGTTTTGGATAAGAGATATTCAAGGGGGTCAATTTTGGTAATGATTTTTGTTTGATTATTGAGCATGTAACGGCAATTTTTAAGGAAGTAAAAACAACCATGAGACAAGATTTTTCCATGGGAGAGTAATTATGCTCTTATGACACCAAAGTTTTGCTTAGGTAAAATACTGCTTGTTTTGATTCACTATCATCACATTATGCCAACAATGCCCCTAATGCATACTATGTAATGGATATATACAAAAGGAAGAACATTCCTATAGTAGTTGGCATTAAGACTGGTGGATTGAAAATATATTGTTTAGGATTTTCAAATGATTTATTATAATCTTCATTCCAAGTGAACAAAGTGTCTTTCTTAAGCAATAATGTGAATGAATGACAAATGTCTACAAGTTGTGATATGAACATTCATATTGCTAGAATTTTACCTTGAAAACTATGAATTTACTTGATATTTTTAAGTGTAGGCATATTCATGATAGATAAAACTTTGGATGGATCACCCTCTATGTCGTAATGTGAAACTATGAATCCGAACAACTTTTTGGATGTCACCCTGAAAACACATTTCTTTGGATTCAAGCAGAGTTTATGAGCTCTCATTCTATCAAAACTATGTGAAGCATCTTAAGATGATTTTATTTAGATTTAAATTTAGCAATAATGTCATCAGCATAATCTTCCATGATGTCACGAAGTGTATCATGAAATATAACTATCATTTCTCTTTGGTATGTGGCTCTAATGTTCTTAAGACCAAAGGGCATTACTAGATAATGCCCCAAAGTGTTGTAAATGATATCTTGTGTTGGTCCTTAGGAGCTATTTTAATTTGGTTATAACATGAGAAACCATCCATTAAATACATCTCATGACTAAAAATGGAGTCTACAACCATGTCTATGTTTGGCAATGGAAACTCATCTTTGGGACATGCCTTGTTTATATCCGTGAAGTCTATACATACCCTGATTCCAAATGGTTTATTTGATATTGATACAACATTAGATAACTAATATGGGTATTCTATGGGACATATGAAGCCCACCTCTAATTGCTTCTTTAATTCTTCCTTTACTAAGAGTGCAACTTTGGGATGCATTTTTCTAAGTTTATGTTATATAGGTTTTGCATTCAAATGAACCACAATATTATGTAAAACAAGTGAAGGATCAAGCCATAACATGTCTACATAAAACCATGCAAACACATCAAATAATTATTTGAGTAAAAGAGTGAAATTTTATTGTTATTCTTGAGTTAATGATGCGGTAAGATTGGCCATCTTTGGATTTTTTTTGGTCCCAATGTTGATTGCAATTGTGTCTTCAACTAGGAGAGTCCATTCTTATTGATATTTTGAGGGTGGTGGAGGAAAGTTAAGTTCCTCCTCGAGGTCTTCTTCTTCTGATGTTGTGTTACTGAATTGATTATGTGATAATAATTCCTCTAAATATGTAGAATCATCTAGCTGGATGGAAAAACCTTTCTTATGATCGCCTACCAGAATATGGTCTCTTATGCTCAAGAATTCATAAATATATTCATCATTTTTAAAGTGATCAAGCATAGGTGTTGATTATTGGTCCCACTAGATTAAATTTGGATATGTTATGTCAATTGTTAAGATGTCATTTTCATGAAATAAGTTGGTCATAGATAGATCTTTAAAGTAGTTGTAGATGGAACACATTTCAACGTATGAAGAGCTTGCTTCAGACCCACTAGAAGATTCACTTTGGTAAAGTGTTGTGCTAACATTATGTGGGTTAAATATTATACCATGGAAAGCTTCATGTAATTTAAGTGTGGTAGGTTATATTCATCCTTATTCGTGGAGACCAAGGCCCTTGTATTTATAACTCATTATTTTACACATTATGGATTTGGTGATGGGATATTTGTTGTTAAGGAAACAAGTAGCTAGTTCATCGAAATAAAGCTAGGAGGAATTAAAATCTTCAATTTGCTCATCAAAAAGAAGACCACCTTTTACAAATAATTTTTTCCCAAGTTACAAACCACTTAATGGTCCTTTCAATAATGGTATTGGAGACATGTGAATTTTACCTAAATAATTATCATCTTGGATTTCATACTCACCCATGCATTTATCAACAATTTTGAATTATATAGAGGAGATGGTATGGTTTTTGAAGTGGAAGGATGATTGGATGCTTGACTTGTAGATGGAGTATCTATAGAAGTGGATGTGGATGGCATATTCAACCAATTGCCAAGGGGAGGTGTTTGAAACAAATTATAAATATGGCTGTAGTTATTAAGATTTGGTGATTCCTCAAATGTGTCTTTAGTAAGAGGGAGATAATTTGATTTTTTATAACATCATTATGATATTTTTTAGTATTAGAAGGGTTCAGGATCACCAAGTATGGTTATTCCATGCCATCATGAGAAATTTTCAAACATTGGTGTAAGGTGGAGGGTATAACATTCATTGAATGGATCCATGGACATCCAAGAAGTAAATTTTAAGGTAAATTTGGGTCAAGCAAATGAACTAATGTCTCTTGAATGACAAGCCCCACCATCAAAGGAAGATATATGGTACCCATAGACTTGCATGCATTATTGTCATATGCCTTAATTGTAATGATATTTGATTATAATGATGTTGTAGGATACCCTTAATACATGATTAATCTTAATGTACATAGGCTCAAAATTAAGCCATTATCTATAAACACCCTTTTTACATTATGTCTATAAAATATGACTTCTATTTGCAAAAATAGATTGTGGATAGATCCCATAGGAGAGACATCAAAATGATCAAAAGTAACTTGATTTTTAGTGGATAAATTTCTAACTAATGCTTGAAAATTTGATGGATTGATGTCTTAAGAGACTCTTAAATCTTGGATGAATTTATACAAAATATATTTATATATAGGGAGGTTTTGAGAAGCTCAAAAATGGATATGTTAGCAGGCGTCTTCTCAAGATGGTCTATGATATTGTACTTACTATCAACATTAGTTGAGGAAGCACTAAGGATGGTAATCTTGGTGCACCTTATGGTAATGGTGAAATCTTGAACTTGTAAAGTAATGGTTGAAACATGATGGGTTGTATAATCGATGTAATTGAATATAAAGTCAAAAAGGTGATTGGCTTGATTGACATTACTTGCTTGAGGTTGCTCTTATTTTTGCTTACTATTTCCTTGATTGTGTTTGGGAAATAGATATTTATATATTTCAAACTTTTTATTATTAGATGAGGTTGATAGTTTAATTTCAATAGCTATGTCCCCATGATCTATAAGATATTGGGCATAATGTTTGAGACTCATACACCGATTGGTTGAGTGTCCCTTGATCTTTTAATACTCAAAATATTCATCTTCACGTTACTAAACTATTTAGGAACATTGTATTCAAAGGGATTGGTTTTGGGCCAAATAATAATTTTTATTTGGGCCAACTTTAAAAATATCGATTCATAAGAGTCTCCCAATTGGGTGAACTTATGCTTGTGGTTCTCTTATTTTGGTTGACTATCGGGTATTATGATATTATTGATGGGTTGTGTATTAATTTTATGTTGTTTTAGTGGGTTCTATATTTGCTTGACATCAGTCACACCATCACCCACAACATTTTTTTTCTTGGTGAAAAACGTAGGCTTATTAGTTTGGTTCGACGAATTGTTGTCATGTTTGAAATTTTTTATAACACCCTTAGTAATTAAATTTCATTCAATTTGAACTCCATTTTCAATGATTTCATCAAAATAATTTTTACAAATAATTTGCAAGTGATGGCCTAATTTTGAGTTAGGGTTGTTCATCAAGATAACAATGAGCTCTATTTCGGGAAAAGACCATAGAAAATGGCTTTCCAATGACTACCATCTTTGTAAGAAGGAGGAAAAGGTTTCACCATTATGTTGTTTAGTTTTATATATGTAGAGTGTGGTCACTTCCTTTTCAACATTATATAAGAAATGACAAACAAACTTTCTAGATAGTTCTCCAAAGTTGGAGATTGATCCTTTGGGTAAACGTGAGAACCATTATAGGGTTTGACCCCCTAAACTGCATGAAAAGAGTCTTAACATGTATTAATTACTATAGGAAACATTGACAAATGCCATATATAAGTATTTAATATGTTCCCTAGAGTCGCCCTTTCCTTTATACTTGTCAAATTTATGGATTTCAAAATGCTTAGGAAAAGGTGTTATCATAGTGTTTGCATCATATGGATAGGGACAAAGTTCCTCAAAATTATATTGTTTTTGCCTTGAAAATGTACCATCTTGCAAGCCTTGGACTTTATCTTTCATATTTTTTCACTCTTGAATGAAGTGTGGCGATAGTTGATTACTTTGGCTTGAAGAGGGAAACACGTAGGAAGTTTGACCCATAAATGGGTTTGAATTAGTGTTAGCTTGTAAAAATGAATATTTCTTAAGGGGTGGATTGTCAATTAATTGGTTAGGAATTGTGTTGAAGGAGGTATTATCATGTTGTGATTGTGTAAAGATGTTTGGATTGGTGGAAAAATGAGGGTTTGTTTGATTTGGATTAGTGGTGAAGTTTAGATTTGTTTGATATGGTTTTGTTGTGAAGTTATGATTTGTGAAGTTGAATGAATTGGGATTTTTTTGACATTATGTATTTGAGTTAGTTTGGTTTAAGTTTGGATTTGGAAAAGGATGTGAACCAAAAAATTGATTTGACTGGATGTTAGGGTTAAATGGTTGATTTTGATTGAAAGTTGAATTAGTGTTGATGAGTAGACTTGGATTAATTGGTGTTTGATTTTAATTTATTGGAACTAACCATATAAAAGAACTTGGATTTGAAAACTGATTTGGTAAACTTCCTAAATCAAAATTTTTATTGATGGGTAAACTTTACTAAGTATTCAAGTTTGGATTTGAATTGCTTGGTTGATGGGTGAACTACAATAAGTATTCAAGTTCATATTTTAATTTGGATTGATGTTATTGATTGGTGAACCATGAAGGTTTATATTTTGATTGATTGGATAACTTGAATAAATATTCAAGTTTGGATTTGATTGATTATTAGTTGGTAAACTTGAATAAGTATTTAAGTTTAGATTGGATTGATTGATTAGTAAAATTGAAAAAGTATTCAAGTTTGAATTGGATTGATTAATGTTTGATAAACTTGAATGAGTATTCAAGTTTTGATTGGATGGGTTGATGTTTGATAAACTTGAATGAGTATTCAAGTTTGGATTGTATTTGTTGATGATTGGCAAAATTGAATGTATATTCAAGTTTTAATTGGATGGGTTGATGAATGTGGTGAATATGGGTTCAAACTCAAACTTAGATTGGGGTTGGAACTTGGCTCAACCAAAGGATTGTTTGTTTTATTAACTTGGAAATTTGCAATCTCTTAGTTTATTTGATGAGTATGGGATTCCATAAAAAACCCATGACTTGCTTGGGACAATTCCTCATTGAAAATGGCCTTCCCTTTGTTTTGGGAGACTTGGGAATTGAGATTAGAGGAACCAAGGAGAATATTGTTAGCCTCTAAAGAGCCTTGTGATATGGATTGGCCTTGAATAGGTGAATACTCTTTCCAAGAAATTAAATGTTATAGATTATGAACATCAAAATCAGATGGAAGTTTGGGCCCCAAGCTCAAATCTTGAAGCAAATTTTCATTCTTGTTTGACATGATGTATTGATTGAATGAAGGAAGCAAAATGGTCTTAGGGATACCCTAATATTAATAAGCTACACCTTCTTCATGATCATGAATTTTGTGTATCTCAACATGGTGACCTTAGTTTTCTTAACTCAAACTAGAAGGGGTCATTGCCAACAGGATCTTCCCTTAACCTAAGATTGTTTAACATAGCCATGTGCCTTGTGATAGGCGACATTACTAATGGAAAGGATTTGACTCAACAAAAGATAAAAATATTGGCACTAGACTCTAAGAAATCAAAATATCAACATGACCTAAAGTTGATTGACAATAATATTCTTTTGAGTTTTGATTGTTTTGGGACTAAACTTATGATGTTTAAAGCTTTTTTGGATTATTATTTGTTTCAATACTCAAAATACTTTTAGATTCAATCAAATATTTCAACACATGGTATATCACAAGGAAATAAACAAATAATTTCTATTCTAAACACACATGCATTGCACAAAAAAGGATAGGATCTATGCAAAAGGACTTGAATAATTTGTAAGTTTTATGTGTCACTTACTTGTCTGTTGCATTATTTGTGATATAATAGTTCAAGGCACTAACCATCAAGGATCCTACCATTCCCATGGCCCACTAAGCCTGGTTTGAAAGGTTCATGGAAATTATTATTTCAATGCTAACCACTAATCGATGCACTACAAGTTAAATGGTAAGAATGGTTTTCCTAGGCTTAAAGTATAAACAAGCTTATCTAGGGGAGTCATCTATATACCTTTCAAAATGATGAGGCCCAAAACTATGAATTAAGTTGAATTGATGCATGCTCAAAAATGGGTCTAGTCCTAATATTCCCAACACATCTATAAGATTTTAATGTGTTGACATCGAAAAAACCAAACTTTGAGTCATGTTGTCTCAGGCATGGGGTATTAAAGCGTGAAAGCCCCTAACTTCATAATGTGCTTAAAACACAAAACTGCGTAACTAATAATGATAACTCTAACTCAATTTATATACCCTACTAGTATATGGGGTTTATCCTACCATGTGTTGTTGAAATCCATGATCGACAAAGCTCTTAATAAAATAAGATTGAAAAAGACTAACACTTACCTCTGATTATCATGAATCACCACCAATGTGACATTAAGAGAAGAACATAAATGAAAGTGGGTCTTGGGTAATAGAATTTGTAAATGTTATTTTTGATTTTTCAAGTATTGTCACTAGAGTGTCATCACCAATGTAACACCACAGAAAAGAGCATACGTAACAAGAGCAAAACACATAAATTGATTGAAAAAGAAAGATTGATTAACTTTGGGAAATGAAGTGTTAGTTAATTACTTCTAAAAATGAAAATATTGAAATAGAAAAGTGGTTAGAAATTATAAACACCCTAAATTGGTCAAGCAACCACACATATCATGTCTTTTCACAGTCCTTTCACAAGAGACTCTGACTAGAGACTATGAGTCTTATTCACATCTAACCATGTCTTTTTGTCTAATTTGCCTTGGTCTTGTTTCATATACTAAATACCTCTTTAACCATTCCCAATCATTCATAACTTTCTAGAATTAACCCTAACTAACCCAAGTCACTCTTTCTAGGGTTATTCCATCCCCCCAGGTCCCAGACCCTCTGGACAATAATGCCCAAATAGGACTTCAGCACTGAAACCCAGGGTGTCTAGTTTCCAACGCTATTGTCCAAGTGGAAATTTTATTCCAACGATCACTTTCTCCAGTTAGATGAGTCTTAGCCCTTTCTTTTATTCATTCTTAAGTTTTCCAATGTTGACCAAATGCAAACAAAGCTCCCAAATTTGAAATAATGAGTCTCCTATATAAAAGAATACACAAAGCATTTTATATCTAGCACTTACTACTTTGGCATATTAGATATAATAAAAATTAGTCAATAGTGTAGCTCAGCTTCTCTGCATCACACATAGACATGCATGCTTGATCAAAGAAGGGCCTGAGTGAAATTCATTCTTGCATCTATAATGTTTGTTGATTATACACGTTCCATAAGGGAGAACTACATCGTATTTGAGACCCTATCTTGAGGGTTAATGTAGGTAACAATCAGAATAACAGGGGTTCTTGATTGTGTGATCATTCTTCCCCTAACACAGTTTTTTCCCCTTTTGATTTTGATATATTTATGGTTTGCATGTGTGTAGATGAATACTGGTATTGAAAGACTAAAATGGATCTACAATGAGATCTAGTGACTTTCAGCCCTCAAAATTTAGTACGTAGGCTCATATTGACCAAGCAAACAAAACCCATAAAGCTTAGATCCTCAGGATAATAGCGATGGGAAAGACTATAACATTAGACACCAAGGTGTCCTTTTTCCAGTGCTCCTATCCAATTAGAAAACAAATTGTAGATTTAGATTCTTTATAGTGTCTCAGTCCTACTCTTCAAATTCCAACCTCAGAGTCCTTTATTTCAGTTTGAAACCAGATAAGTTCATTTCTATTTCTCTTGCATAATTACCTTTTGAAATCTATATTTTTTCCTATTAAGCTAGTTTTTTCCTATTATTCAAGACCCTTATTTTTTAAGACCTAAACACTATATTATAAAAAATAATAAAACATTTGGTGAACCCAACTTACCTCGAACAAACCTAAAACTCTAGCTACACTTAGGGTTCTTCCTTCCTTATTTTGTGCAAAAATTTAATTTCCAAAATTATGATTTTTATATTAATTTTTGTGCATTTTTCTAATTCAAAATATATTTTTATAATTTAAATTATAGCCATAATTTTAAAAAAAATTAAAACCCTAGCTCAACACCCTAGAGTTCAAAACTAAGTCATCAAACACCAAGCCTTTCCTTGCAAATTTTATAAAACCATTTTGGAATTTTTGCAAATTAAATTACCTTATCAAAAATAAATTCAAATTTTCTAAATTAGTAGTTATTTTGTGAAAAAATTCAATTTCAAAATTCTGATTTTTGTATCAATTTTTGTGTAAATTATCTTGTTCAAATTAATTTTATAATTTAAATTATAGCCATAAATCCAAAAATTCTAAAAATCTAGCTCAAAACCCTAGATTCCTAAACTAGGTCCTCCACCTTAAAACCATTCATCCTTACAATTTTTAGAAATTAATTTCAAAATTTTTACAAATTGTTTGGATAGTCACAACCATTTTCAAAATTTCCATGTTAGTAGTTATTATTGCATTTATTTGCTTAATATTACTTCTTCATATTATTTTTGGTAAAATAAATAAAATCGCCACTAAGGCACTTCTTCCCTCTCATCTCATAAACAAAATTCTTAATTTTTTGCAAAATTATGATAATGAGTCGACAAATTTTCAAAATTACACATTAGTTAAAAACGTGGAAATTGGTTTTATTTACAATGAAGATAATTACTATTGTTTCAATGAGGAATATTATCATGCATATGAAAGTGATAGTGAAGAAAAAATAGATGCATCTTCTCCTCTCAAACCTATCTCTTTCATCCCTTCTTCTAAAGAAAATATTTTTGATAAATGGGAAAAATACTTCTCACCTCATTCTCCTATGCACAATGCACAAAATGAACAAATTAGTCAGGCACTTCCAAATGAACCTCTAATAATTGATAATTTACTTCCATGTGAACCTAATCTATCTCTCTTGATACTGCTATATTCAAAATACAACAATATAAATGCAATATAATCAAATTACCAAAGCATAGTTCAAATGATGCATCTCATGCTCTCAACTTTACATTATCAAAAGAATGTTCAAATGATAACCCTCTTACTCTTACTTCTCATATTGCACATGAAAATAATGCATGCCTTTCATCCATGGATAACATAGATGCACATGATATTCCAATGTCAAATGATAATTTATTGCATATTCAAAAAGAACTCAATTATTACACTTCTACCTCGCAATGATGGAAGTGATAATGTATAAGATAGTGAGCATGCCAATGAATATGAAAATGAGTGATTATGAATAATATTACACATATGATAATGATAATGATAATTATGCACATACTGAAGAAGAATATGTATCTCATGTTTTTAACTCTTCTCTTATTTCTCCTATCAAACATAATGCACTTCCGAATATTGTTTCTACTTTTATGAATAATTTTATTTCAAATAATACACATGTTAATTCTAATAGCACATCTTCTACTCAATTAGAATGTGACACATAAAAAAATAAAGATACCAATGAATCCCCCAAGCCAGCCCTCACTACGGTAGAACCTAGTTCTCAACCTTCACCTAAAGAGAATGGTAGCCCACATCCCTCTAGTAAGGTCCAAGTTACCATTACTCCCAAGGTTCAAGTGAACACACCCCCTCTTTATGATCCAATTGTAAAATGTAGCTTTCCCATGGCTAAAATTAACAATCAAATTCAACGATTAAATGAACCACTTCAAGATACTATTGTACCATCCTAGGAAATCATATCTTTGATGCATACAATTGGTGAACTATAACACCAAGTGCATCTCCTTACCTTGGAAAACAAAACTTACAAGTCTTGGATGGATGCCAATGATCTACATGGTAACCCTGTTCTAAATACATTCATAAAAGCTTCATTGCCTAAGCATTTTTAGAAACCATCATTGCCTCACTTCGATGGAACTAGAGATCCAGTTGTACACCTTTCCGCCTTTCAAAAAACTTTACCATCTCATGCGACCCTGTTGATTCTACTCAAGTTATTCCAGCAGACATTAGTGGAGGAAACACATAATTGGTTCTTTCATTTACTCCCCATTGGTTCATTGCACACATATGATGACTTAAAGGAGGCATTTCTTAGATATTACATCATAAACACAGGCCCTCATGTTACATATGAGAAACTTGCCACACTACATCATAATTATTTAGAGCCAATTAGTGAGTATATCTTAAGATTCAAGGCTCACATATTAATATCAATATACAAACCAGTAAATCTAAAGATCTAATATATCTTTATCAAGGGGCTTCACCAACCTGTACTCAAACATCTACTCTATCAAATGTAGTCTTCTTTTAAACACTTGTGTTATACAATTTTATCTTTGGAAAAGAAATTGGGATTGATTGAGGTAGATTCAGTTGATTAGATCACTCTAGATTTTATAGTAGCATCTTCAGATATAGCTCCTAGTACTCAACATCTACCATGTCCTAGACAATATAGGAGACCACAACCAGAAAAGCAACTAGTCAAAAACAAAGAGCTAGCTTCCAAAGCACAACCTGTAGTCTACACTATAGAGAATAACAATAAAGCACCATTATAGTTTGATTCAGAGTGAGATAGCCCATCTGTCATATCATCAACACTACTAGATAAGAGGTTAATCACATTACCTTCTACTCATCGATGAGATCTATGTCTCTTACATAGACAACCACATTGGCTTTTTTGTAACTATCATCATGTCCATAGACACAAAGATAATGACTATTTTGGACTCAGAGATTGCATTACTAGATGTGTTGATAATGGTATCATAGCATTCACATAGGGGGCACAAAGATCTCTTCCATTGTGGAACCCTAGACCTCATTCCTCTATGACTGAGTCATCTTAGGACATTCCTTTATAGGAATCATCAATCACTCATCGTGACCGCAATGCAGGTTTTAGGACACAAACTCACAAGAGATCTCTTATTCCACCACCTCAGAAGGTTTAGAAACTAGTACAACAACAACCTACATATAGCACCATAGTCTGAGGGATACATAGTGCAGTTCCATATACATATCTAGTAGAGTCACAGGCACAACAGTAGAGTACCACTCATGAGAAATATTCACTACGAGTAGATTTTGAGGGTCCTATCTCACGTAGCAACCCACTACAGTTAAGATTAGATGAACCCCCATCACATGTCATAGTTCCATATTGATCTATTGCTCAGTCATATGCATCACAACAGAGGCCATAGGGTGTTATTTCATGTAGAAATACACTATGATTGAAAATAGATGGGCCTCCTCCATATCATCTAGTTTTAGTTACACAACCAATAAAGTTAAATTTTGTAGAATCTTCACACATAGCAATAGTTAGCACTTAGCAGACAATATCAAATATAGAACACATTCCTACACAACATGAGTAGTATGGGCACTTGTTTAGTTGGTCAACAAGATTCAAATAGTTGTACAACACAGATTAATATAATGTACAGTCATATTGGTTTTAGTTCGTAAGCTTCACTTAGTAGGGCAAGGATGGAGCCAAATGTCTAGCTACCCTTTGTATTCTTGAGGCACTCTCAGGGAAGTAATATGCACATAATGATATCTTACATCCCCTACTAACAACTAACATTCCTATTTCCCAACAATTATCCTATCCAAATACTAGCCTATCAAAATCCAAATATTACCAACTCAACCTATCCAAATGCTTTACCAATATCAAACCCAATCAACTCATTCGAACAATTTACCAATCTCAAATAAGCCTATCAAAATATAGAACTTACCAATCCTATTTTACCACTATTAAACCCAATCAACTTATCCAAATAATTTCCAAATGTTAAACCTAGTTCAGTTTATCCAAACAATTTATAAATCACAAAAACCATCAAATTTTTGCTTACAAATCAAAACCTAACATCACGCTTCAACTCATCAACAAAGCATTCAAATAAAATATTCCAAGTACCAAACATATACAATCTATACATCAATGCCAAATCAACCATTTTCAAACAATTGCAATGAATATGCCAATATATCAGCACACTTCAAATCCAATAACACAATAAACAACCGTCAACATAAAACAAGTATCCATATATATATATATATATATATATCACAAAGTTTTCAAAACATAAACATCATGTCAAGGTACAATCAATCACGCATGGGCATCAAACACTCACTATCAGTCTCACTCTCTCCTCTAGTGTTTGTCCCATAATCATGTCTAACACTCGATGACCCTACACCTCCTTGAGCTTCCAAGTGCTTTTTGTGATGACTATCTCACTCCAACAACCGACCATGCTCCTCATGCAAGTCTGCATATCATCACTAAAGATCCAGATAGTCATCCATAATCTGCATACTCACCATGCCATAATCATGTGAAGGCATCATATGCCTATCCAACTCAACTCTAAGCTCATCTCTCTCTCTTACTTCCCTAACACATGTAGTTATAGCTATAACAACCCTATTAAACAAATGAGCATAAACACCAACTATAATCATCACTCATTCTATCAAACCCTCCTCCATCGCATTGTTAGGAACATGTCGCATGAGCTCTCAGAGTGTTGAATCAATGATGGTCTCCCAAAACTCATCATCGCCCCTCCCTACCATAGAAAATGCCTCATCATGTGAACCTCCCACCCCACCTACAAACACAATAAGTACAACACTACATTATATATACACTTTCAAATCTAAACTAGTATAGCACAAACCTAAGTACCATTCAAATGTAATCACTAATTACCTCCCATCATTTGGATCAGCTCAAGATCCTCATATGTAGGAATATTCACTCCATCAACAGGATGTAATGGAGCCCACTAATGCCCAACCCACCATGTAATATATGCCTTAGTACATCCCACATCATTTACATCAAGAATATCTAGAACCACATCTCACGTATCCAAGGGTAATGGTGCCAACTTAGCCTTAATAGGTCTCGCATGAGTCCCTACTCTTGTTGATGCTCGTGCACTCCTCAACCATACCCATGTCACGAGAGGGACATCTTGTCAAAATACAAACTACCTAGTCATGTGCTCATACTGAAAGCAGTCATATAGCCTAGCCTAATGATCATGTAGCCAACAATTGACCCTCATGTACCGTATTTGCTCTCCATCCAAGGAATCCTCTATAGGACCTCCATATGATATTTTGGGCTACCAATCTACCTAACATCCTCTTTTAGTGATCTATCCCAGGAGATTGGATAGCCAAATCACTTGTCCATCACTTTCTAAATGGCTGTGGATATACCCAACTCACCCTCGATAATCCAATCAGTCGCACAACTGCTATGTGCTCATAATCCTAACAATGTAATAAAGTGGCCACACCCACATAGTCATTGAATGCCTCCTACATAAATCTATATAAATCTCTATATAAATGGGAAAGCATAGTCCCACCCCAAGAGAACATAATACCATACATCTTGACACTATGAACAACCCTATGTATCCTGTAAGTAATATAAACTCTACTACCATCTATTGCAATAAATGAAGCCAATAGTATGACTAACCACTTTTGTAGGCGTGAAATGCTTGACTTCATAATAACCAATAATAATACAGCACTATCACTACCTCTCTGATGTGCACTTGAAGGCACACCAACAAAATACGAGGATGTATGATCAATGGCATCAACACCCATAACATCCTCTAATGTCACTTGTCACCCACTAACTGGCAAATGCAAAATCTGATACAAATCCTCTAAGGTCACAATGATCTCCCCTATAGGAAGCTAAAATGTATAAGTCTCTACATTCCACCTCTCACATAAGGTGGTGATCAAATACCTATCATACTGCACCATACCTAGGTCACATACATGACCCAATCCTACTCTATCTATCACGGTTCTCTCATCAGTTGACAACCGCAACATCCTCAACGCCTCTATCACCTAGCCTCTATGAAACTCACTCATTTGCACCTCACCCCAAAAACACCAAAAAATAGACTATATGTCAGATAACCATGTCAAGAAAAATAACTAAGAAGTACAAAAGTAGGAATAACTCAAAAATTGAAAAAACCATCCACATTAGACAACAACACTATAGAAGGACACTAGCTCTCGACAACAACACTGGAACCTGGACAACAACATTGTATCTTGGACAACATTGCTAACTCCAAGATAGGAGCACTAAAACTAGTAAAAACTTTCCTAAACTACGTAAATTAAAAAAAAAAATCCAAAACAGGCTTCTAAATAGGTAAGAATCAAGTGTTAAGCTTACTCACCAGGCTAATCTCTCCATCGGCCTGAATCCAAGCTACCAATTACTCAAAATGGGTCACAAAAGGTGCTTATCTCCTAGGCATTTTTCACTCCAAAGCTCCAATACCTCAAACTAGTCACTACACAAATGAGCCCAAAGTCAAATCAAAATTTCTATGTCAACCAACTTTTCTATTCAAAAAGTAAAACACTATTTTGCCCATAACTAGAGCCCCGTGCCTCCGTTTTACAAACTATTCTATTTAACAAAGTCATGACAATTATACCTTCAATATCACACATGCCTTTCTATATCACTACATAATCTATAACATACGCATATCCCTATACCTCTTTTCTACCCTGACATATAAATTGGTAGCTACCAATCAAAAACTCGTTCAAATAACCCAACCAAATCGATCAACTTTTAAATCCATTCAGTCTATTGCCACCTTATTTGCCTATCACATCACAAACATTTCTACATCTCTACTATACCTAGATACAAGCTTTGATCCTAACCAATCAAAGACACATTCCAATCTCAATAGTTCAAATCTCACTAATTGAACAAAAGACTTTCGATCTATTTGCTACATGCCAACCTAGTTACTATTCATATGCCACTAGTCATTACTTTTGGCTCAACCTCCTCTATCACAGATCTCATCCCTCTCCCCAAAAGGGGGCCATCATTCCTACTATCTCTACAGATTACTTAGTATCCCTATCCACTCCTATAAGTAGATAACACCTAGGTTCTGACACCTTCAATAGTTAGATTATCAGATTTAGCTTAGATTAGTCGAAACATACAGTGATTCAGACTACATGGGTCACTCAACATCATTTTTACACCTTCGAAATCTAAATTATTAGTATTACTCAATATAGATTGGTCAATATTATATAGTGATTCAGTTTATGTGAGTCACTCAGCATCACTTGGACTCACAGACTATTCAGATATAATGGTTCAAATTATATGGACTCACAGTGACTTTTATATAGACTCAGTATTAGATACCAGATTTAGGGGCATGTACATTATTACACATCTCATACATACAAATTCATATAGCATGACACAATTATAGGACCAAATAACAAATTATAGGTATAGTGTAGAGCACATTGTTTTGATCTCTAGTTTTGCACATGGGATATGGCACAATAGATCATGACACATGTGGTTATACAAATTTCTAGATTATCCAAATGCATCACTCATACCCCAAATTTGAGGGCATGACATAGATGATCATGTTCTTTGGCATCCAGGGTTATACAGATTAGAATGACAAGACAGGGCATTTTCTTGTTACACATTTAAACAGAATTTTTAGATTACACCCAGGCATACCCAAGTTGTCACCAGATTAGATCATATAATCATTTGTAGTAATTGGTCCATATTATTACTCAGACCTAGGAGTTTGTGTAAGATAGAGGGCAGACATTGGTTTTGGACCTCTGAGCATTTATCATTTCCAGTTCATATTATTCAGAGTGGAGGCATGATAGATCTTGCTCTTCATAATATATAAATTCTATACACACATTCTAGATTACATGAGTTTATGTGGGACAAAGGGCAAACATTGGTTTTGGGCCTTTGAGCATTTTTCATTTCTCATTTAGATTAAGTATAAGGGCATATATTATAGGGATTCTTGCTTTCTCTAGGCACTATTCAGATTCAGTACAGGGGGCATCTATTATAGGGATTCCTTCTTTCTCCAAGCACTATTCAAATTAGTACAGGGTGCATTTATTATAAGGATTCCTTCTTTCTCTAGGCACTATTTAGATTTAGTACAAGGGGCATCTATTATAAGGATTCCTTCTTTCTCCAAGCAATATTTAGTTTTCCATCCACTTCCCTTGCTAGGAAGTTGGATCCCTTTTTACAGTACACTTATCTCCATACAGGTAAGTTCAGGTACGCATCTTTTTTTTACTCTAGTACTTCATTTCATTACATCACTAGATTAAAAGGGGGGCAAATATATACACCCTAAATTGGTCAAGCAACCACACATATCATGTCTTTTCATAGTCCTTTCATAAGAGACTCTAACTGGAGAATATGAGTCTTATTCGCATATAGCCATGTCTTTTTGTCTGATTTGCCTTAGTCTTATTTCATATCCTGGATACCTCTTTAACCATTCCCAATCATTTGTAACTTTCCAGATTTAACCCTTACTGAACCAGGTCACTCTTTCTAAGCTTATTCTACCCCCTAGGTCCTAGACCCTCTAGACAATAGCACCCAAATAGGACTACAGTGCTAAAATCTAGGGTGTCTAGTTTCCAGCGTTGTTGTCCAAGTATAAATTTGATTCCAATGATCACTTTCTCTTGCTAGATGGGTCTTACCCCTTTCTTTACTTTGTTCTTAAGTTTTCCAATATCAGCCAAATGTGAATAAAGCTCCCAAATTTGAAATAATGAGTCTCCTCTATAAAATACGACACAAGGCATTTTATATATAGTACTTACTACTTTAGCACATTAGACATAATAAAAACCAATTAATAGTATAACTCAGCTTCTCTACATCACACATAGACTTGCATGCTTGATCAAAGAAGGGCCTGGGCAAAATTCATTCTTATATCTATCATGTGCATTGATTATGCACGTTCCCTAAGGGAGAACTACATCAGATCTTAGATCCTAGCTTGATGGTTAATGTATGCAATAATCAAAATAGCAGGGGTTCTTGATTGTGCGATCATTCTTCCCCTAACTCAGTTTTTCCCCCTTTTACTTTTGATGTATTTGTGGTTTGCATGTGTGTAGATGAATACAAGTATAGAAAGACTAAAATAGATCTACAACGAGCTCTGATGACTTCCAACCATCAAAATTTGGTACGTAGGCTTATATTGACTAGGTGGACAAAACCTAAAAAGCTTAGATGCTCAGGACAATAACATCGAGAAGGACTATATCATCAGACACCAGGGTGTCCTATTTCTAACACTCCTATCTAATCAAAAAATAGATGTCAGATTCAAATTCTTGGCAGTGTCTTAGTCCTGCTCTTCAAATTCCAATCTCAAAGTCCATTTCAATTCAAAACCAAATAAGTTTTTTTCTATTTCTCTTACATAATTACCTGCTAAAATCTATATTTTTCCCTATTAAGCTAGATTTTTCCTATTATTCCAGACCCTTATTATTTAGGATCTAAACACTAGACTACCAAAAATAATAAAACATAAATCTTATAACAAAACAAGAATAAAAACAAGTTAGAATTTTGATTTGGCTAACATTTTATTAGTTTGTCTTTGACTAGCAGTCTGCAAATAAATTGTTATAAGTTTTTGGTATGGTTAGAAGATCAAGACAACCTATAAAAAGTTAGGAAAATAAACAAAAAACACAAAAAATAAAACTTTTGAAATGATTTCACTTCTACACGGTCAAATAAAATAATGAATTCATTAATAATTAGCTAAACCAGAAGACTAAAAAACAAAATGTTGAAATAAAATACTCACATAATGATTTCATTAATTTTAATGAATTTGTTGAAGTTTCATATGATTTTACCAAAGTTCAGAATGATTTCACCATAGTCTGGAATGATTTCATTATTCTTTGAAATGATTTTGCTGCAATTCAAAATGATTTCATTGATCTGCAAAAAGAGGTTGGACATAAAACAAAAGACAAAATAGAAGGTAAGAAACAAAATGGGGTCAAACAATCTAAAAGCACACAAAAAATATTAGAAAAACAAAAATAATAATAATATTAATAATAATAATAATAATAATAATAATAATAATAAAGTAAAGAAAAATAATACAAAAATAAATTCATTGTTTGCTATGAATTTGTTGTTTTGCCGGACGAATTTGTTGTTCTACAGGTATATGGATAGCAAGCTAAAAAATCAAAAAAATAATCTAAAATAATAAACAACAAACTACAAAACAAGTTTTAAATGTATATACATATAAAATATCAATAAAAAATAACTGAAATGACTTCTTAGATGCACCTATGATGTAAAAGAAGAGAGATATGGTCCTAAGGTGTGTCAGAATGTATAAGCTCTAATTCTAGAATGCAAGCTAAGAAATCAAACTAAATGAAATCAAAATTAAACTATAAACCTAGACTTCAATGATAGAGTAACAAATGAAACAAACAAACTAAACACACACTTACAAAATTGAAGTGGAACAAGCTTCCTCCATTATGATCGAACTTGATTTGATCTCAAATGCAAAGGATGTGGATGCTCAACTCTTCTTCGAAGCAAAGGGAATTGGAAAACATTTTAGAATGTAAGATGATTTTTGATGGTTTTGATTCACTTGAATTTTCTTGATAATTTGATAGTACTTTGTTGGCATAAATGTGGATGGTGAAAGTGATGGATTATACATTAATTTATATGGCTTACGAGGTACAAGATGAACAATTGAGGATTATTTGAATTTGTTGATTTATTAAAATAATCAACGGTTAGGAATTAGTCTTCATCTATGAGGATAATGAACAATTTCATTAGTTGAGAAGACAGAGGAGTTAGTTGAGTGAGTTAGCAAGAATGGGTCAAGTTGGTTGAGTCAACTTGGAAGTTGAAATGTTCTAAGGTGACTCACAAGGTAGTTGAGGAAGTTAAGGAAGGTGGTTGGATGAATTAACACATGATTGAGACAAATGTGGAGGATCTCTAGGTGAGGTGGAAAATCCAAATTTAATGAATTTTAGAGGAAAATATGTGTGCATAATTAATTAATTAATTAAGAATTAATCAATTATTGGGAATTTTGGAAGGAAGTGATGTTAATTTGAATTTGAATTATGGAAGGGAAAGGGTTAGCGTGTCAATGTGAATTTCAACACTAAAAGGTGAAATTTAGGTGTCTACATGCCATCATGAGATGATAAATCAATGTAGTTTTCTTGCCCTTGTGTTCAAGATGTTTATGAAGTTAAATTATAATTTCATCAGTATACTCAAGTTTACATTCATCCTCCACCTCATAGTATTGGATTGAATGACCTTTTATAATGGTGTTAAGGTTGTTAAGTGTCTCATAACTTTTAGATCTAGTTGAAGCCACATGACGATTGCTTGAATCTTGTTTTTAAGTCATGGTAAAGTTATAAGGCATAGAGGTTTTAGGGACTTTTATGGGGATTGTTTAGTTCCATCTAGTCTTATTGGGTTTTCTATTCAGATTGATAAAAATTATACTCTATATTGGAAGAGAGAATATTAATTGTACTAGGCTAGCCAGAGTAGTTAATTACACATGAAATAGACTGTATCAGCTTAGCCAATACAATTAGGTATTAAAATTGAGAAAAGCATACTATATTGGGTTGGTCAGATTTATACGATGTCATGAAATAAATGTATTGAGTTTGCCAATATGGTGTGATGACATAAAATAACTATATCGGGTTGGATGATACAAGTGGTAAAAGGATTATAAAACTAGATTATATTGGGTTGGTTGATGCAATAAGGGAGACACACCCAACTGTATCAAGTTGGTCGATGTAATCAAGGAGACACACATAACTGTATTGAGTTGGATGATGTAGTTTAAAAACATACATAATTATATTAAACTAGCCAAGCAGTTCACAAACACATCACACAATGATATCAAGCTAGACGATACAGTTTGAAAGATAAGCAAGCTAAAATTTAACCTAATTATTTATGAAAATCAAGATGGGGAGGTAACTAATAAATGAATTAATTTATTTTTATACTCTTAGATTTACTAATCCTAATTGTAAATAGTAAATATGGTCGTGAAGGCACCACCCATAGATAATTCCATTGTACTCATGGCCACATTATCTTATCTCTAAGGTGCATTGACAATAACTTCTCAGGCCAATTGCTTATTGGTGCACTATAAAATCAAATGGATGGTTGGCTTTCTAAGGCTAAAAAAAAAGAATCTTAGGCATTTTAAATATACTACGAGGTACATGGAAACTAAATTTTGTGTATATTATTATCTAATTGCTTGAGTATTATGGCAGTAACCCTCAAACCATGACACAAGTAATAACTGACATCACTTGACCCATAATGACAACTCCTATTTAATTTCAAAAGTGTCAAAACATAGTCTATAATAAAACCAAACAAATTAAAAATAAAGATAAAAAACAATATATGACCAAAGCTAAATTCACAGCATGCAGTTAATTTAAATAGGTAAATATAATGGTATTAAGCTAGTCGATATAGTCAAAACTGATAAAATTGAAATCAATCTCACATAATTGTATCAAGCTGGTTGATATAATTGAAAACACACATAAAATTGTATTGGACTGGCCAATACAGTCAGGAAAAACACATAATGATACCATGCAGGTTGATATCGTTTGTAGAAAGATAGAAAATTGTATTAGACTAGTTGATGCAATTAGGCTAATGGTTTGGGATATTTTTCTAAGAAGCTAGAATACAATCATGAAACTGATCTAGCCAAAGGAGGGATAATATTCATGTTGGGTTCACTAGAATATATGCAAGGGCTAGGATGACCTGCATCTATCCTCTTTCTCTTAGTGGACCAGGACTTGAATAAGGTCAGTCGAATAGAGCCTATGATACTTGGATGATCAAGTAAGAACCAATGAATTCCATAGATCTAGCAGAGGGTAACTTACATATCAAATGTTAAGAGGAAAGGGTTCCAAAGCCTAAGCTTATGACACAAGGATGTAATTATCACTAGACCTCAACAAAGGTAAATGGTTGTAAACTATGGTTGTAAATATGCAAGTATAGTGAATGATTGTAAAGGGGTACAAACTAAATTAAAGTATGGGTTAGAACGGTTGTAAATGGTTAGCCAAATGGGGGTCTATGCAACCTAAAGTGATTTATGGCAAGTCTAAACCAACTTATTTGGTATAGAGAAAGTCTGAATAAGGATACGCATACATTCATTCACAGAGCAATAAGCAATATCTATTCTACGAAGTAAATAAAGGAAAGATTGTAGGGATAGAAATACTTACCTTGGGGTGGACCCATCGATGCTTCAATCTCCCTTTTGAATTGAGTGAAGCCTTGCAAGAGAATGTTGTAGATTGAAGGCCTCAAATGGTTATGAAGACCTAGATGTCCTTAGTTAGGAACTCCCAATGGCTCCTCTTGTTGAGCTTTGATGACACCACAAGACAATATTCCTTAATATAAGGTTCTAAGCTACTAACTCTCCTAATACTCCTTTAGGGTAAAAATGTGAGTGAAAGCAGAGTGAATGAGTGTGATATGATCGAAAGGTGACCCCTATATATAGTGTTATAATACCCAAAACTAACCCTAAACTCTAAGCTTATGGTATCAGTCCAACCAATACAATTGGAAGATGTTGGTTGGCATAGTATGGTACCAACCGATCGATACAATACAAATGTCAGAAAACACACTCAAAACTATATTAGTTTGGCCTGTACAGTACATAAAGAATGAATGCATAAAACAAATGGTATCAACCATGCCAATATTGTAGGATATAGAAAAACTAACAAATATGGATATGAAGTAAATAAAAGGGATATATGGCTAGACACTTAGAGGAGGTCATACTAATAGTAGTAATGGTGTAATCATGATATAATAACATCTCTCACAAAGCACCAAAGCCTTTCTCACCCATTCCTAGTGCACCCTTTAAGGTGTGCACTCAGGGAGATTGATGCATTGACAAGTCACTACAAGAGAAAGCACCAATAAATGATAAATCAAAAAATATTATGTGTATACACATGTGATCCTTTTATTTTGAGATGAGTGATATGCAAGAACATCCCCCACCTCAAAGAGGGGGCATACAATGACTTATTTTATTCCTTAGTTACAGGATGTCAAGAAGTTGTAGATGTCAAGAGGTTACAAATACCATGTGTTACAGATATTAAGAGGCTATAGAGAGGTTCTAAATGTTTGCTTCTTTGGCCAAGAAGCATATTTTGTCACTTAACAGGGTTAGTCAGATCCAATTTTTAGAGTTTTCACCATATAGGTAGGGGAAATCAAGGTCCACGATAGTTTCACAGTTTTTAGAGATGACAACATGGTTTGCATGCCACGAGGTGTAATCATTCCTTTTTGTTCATTTTCAAAATTTCAATTATTTCATTTGGTTACATTATTATCAATTCATCAAGAAATTGGTCTACTTGTACACATTCTTGTTTGCTTGCATAGACATTCAAGATGTTGACATTGGAGCATTGATGGAGCACTCACGCAAATAACGAAGAAATAAGGTTTTTTCTTTTGTAGGTTGTTGGTGATAGACTTTGATAGAAGGTAATCTCTCTCCTCCATTTGAATTTTAGATCACTTTCATATTAGGAACTAAATTTAAACATAACTTATAGGTAGTGAGACGACCTAAAAAAAATATTTTTTGATTTACTTTAATGTATATGTATGCACGCACGCGAACACACACACACACACATTAAAGTAGCACATTATGTAGGCACCTAATTTCGGTACAAGCCTCGTAATTACAATGTTATTAGCATGATTTTTTGTATATGGATAATTGGTGCAAATTAGGCTATTATTGGTGCTACCTCTTGTGTTTTTTTAATCTGTTATTCTCCATGTGGCCACATGCTTCTCTCTTTCTTCTATTTTCTCTCTTCTCTATGTTTTTTTATGCTCTAAGATCCACATGTTGTTGTCTTTCTCCTATTTGTGGTCACTAGTTATTGTTCAAATGTTTTGATAAGAACTTGATCCTTATTAGGAATGTTCTGATAATGGTCGGTTTGCTGTTGCCAGTCCTTTGGCCATTGTTTCAATTTGACCATTGTTTGAGCCCTCTTTTATCAACTCTTATCCCTTTTCTTGCATTGGCTTGCATGTCAATAGGTCCCTAGTTTGAATTCAAGAAGTGTATATATACAAGGCACCCTAATACATTTAAGCACGATGAATTCTTCCAATCATTCTCTTCAGCAATTAGAAGGATCACATTTTGGGTTTCCTTACTGCATTTTCTACATTCTTGTGCCAAGAGAAGGCCTCAATGAAAGAGGATATAACTCTATTTACTAGCTTGCATCTCATATGGATAAAGAGTGGGAACTAGACACAACAATATTCTTGATTACATGCATGAGTGTTGGTTTCCAATATCAAAAACAAAATCTGTAATAATATAGGTATTGCGTTGACTAAGGTTGGCCTCTTGAACAAAACATCAGAGTTTTATGCCCTAACAAGTGTGGACTTGAACTCAAGTGAAGGAGAGAGTACTTTGACATTTGTGCACTACTATTTGCATATCAGATACATGTTTTTAGACATCATCTATTGATGAAAGGTTTCTAAAAGTTTCAGCCCTGTCAGAGTTGCACAACCATTATCGAAATAGGATGACCGCTTTCGAGAAGATTGTCACTGTCATAACATTCCAATTTTGGTCTTGCTGCTATCATACAGTCCAATTCTAGTCATCATCTAAGATTACTATCTACTTTCTAGGTGCACTTCAATGCTTTCCAAATCCTATTTCTCAACACTTTCCAAACCTTATTCTCAATGCTTTCAACGTTTGTAAGAATCTAAATAAACCAGAAAACAAATACTTTTATATAAACTTCTCAATGCTTTCAACGTTTGTGAGAATCCAAATAAGCCAGGAAACAAATACTTTTCTATAAACTTTTATGGTCAATTCCCATTTCAAGATACTTTCATTCTTTAGCAAGTATGCAGATTTTTATTTATTACATTTGCTCTATTTAAATCAGATTTGCTTATTGCCCATTTTTATATGGCTGGAGTCGTGTTTTGACCCTCCATATAAAACATAAGTTTAATGTTACGACGAGACTTTAATTTGATTATTCATAAAAATAAATCATACGGTGGCCGGAATGGGGAAGGCATGATGCGTAAGCATTTGCATTCGAGATTTTGAAAAAACAGAGCGATGCCAAAGAAGGCAGCGAGTTTGAGTGAAAGTCTGTTTGAATTTGCGCGAGAAAAGTGCGAATCGCTCGATTTGGGCAATGCAGGCAACTCCAAAATGCCAATGGCGGACTCTTCCATTGTCGTTGCTCACAGGCCACCTAGGTAAGTACACATTTTCAGCTTACAATATGTCAAATATATTTCACCATATTCGGTGTAACAGACTTAGAAGATTCTAGGAGTTGCAGAGGTCCGTGGTTGTTCTTCTAGAAGTTTCTTGTAATTTTCGAAAATGCATTACATAGGAATTAAAATACTGTTAACCATGTTTCTTATAGGGTTTTATTTTTGCACAGAGATGGCCTTGTTCACCAGTGTTACGAATCCTTAAAACACTTTTGAGTTCACTGCTTGTGCTCTCTCTTAGCCTGAATATGGTCTGAAATGCATGTGCATTGTATTCTTCTTTTTCAACGGGGTTTTTACATGGGCGATAAGACGGGAGAAACGTCCAAGAAATATAAACAATTCTACCGCCTCCTCCACGACCATTCCAATATTACGCTGAATTTTCATCAGAGGCTATTTGAAAACGCTAATTGGGTAGGGCAAACTCTCTTGCCAGATACCTAGAGGTTGGGCTACACCGTTTTAGTGTTTGTAAGGCTACGTTGATTCCTTCTCCAATTAGATGTAATCGTTAAGTGGTCGTAGTTGTGCTGACAATGTTATTTGTTTCGTCTCGAAATTTGTAGTTGCTATTCAGCAGGTTCGCAGCCTTTTTTTTCTAAGATGAAAAATCCCATCACCATGAGTGATATGCTTGCCTCGTGGTATAGCAACATTTGCTCACTTCTTCCTGGTATAATTTTTATAATCATGTCAAGTGGGATTGTCCTTTTTATTTGTTGAACAGAGACCTTTGGGTTTCTCTTTAGTTATCAAACCCGAATCTTTCTTTTCTGTTTCTTCTTGCAGTAATATGGGGGGTTACATTTTACGTTTAATTTGGGCTTACATGCCAAAAGCAATTTTAACTATAGGATTTCGTAAGATTTGGGTGAGCTTATAATCAATATATTACTGCATGTACCTCTTGAATTGATGACCCTACTGATAGCTGCTCCACCAAAGTCTTGAAATGGTTAATTTTCTCAGCCATATTTATCATTCAGACTCTGTCATCCTTGTTTGGAAAAAAATCCTTTTCAGATGTAATCTTCAGTTATCATCTTGAGATTCATACTTGGCAACTAACATATCCCACACTCACATTGAGGTGTTAGCACTGCTAATATGAATTACAGGACTATCACGAATGCTTGAAGTAGTACAAGAAAGAGCTGTGTATTGTCTTTTGGCTCTCACTGGCTTATTGCTTCTTGTCCTGTGGTGGTTTTGACTTCATACCTTTTGACAATCTTTAGAAGATTTCACTCAAGAAACAATATCCTCATTTTTAGCTTCTATATATGAAACTTTGTGCCATCAACCTTTTAATAAGACAGGTTTCAGATAGACAAGAAGTTTCAAAATCCACTATTCCCAGTATTGGAGAATTCGCTGATCATCATAACTCAAATGGGTTTTGTCCTGTGACTTGCGGCTTCTAAAAGTGACACAATCTAAAACTTATTTTTCTGTTGATTTTGTGGATGGACAGACCACAGGATCTGATCAATTGTTGAGATTATAAACTAGAAATTCATAAGAATATCAAACATCATCCAGTAGGTCATTCACAACGATTCCTTAATTTCTGGACAGACGTATACATGGTTTTGTGTTGACAATTATAATGTATTGTGTATATGATAAAATACAATAGTGATAAGGAATACTGTGTAGATTCTATGACATGCACTGAGCATCATGCATTAAGGGATAGTGCCTTAACTTTTGGATCGCAAATGGGCTGGGACTCTTACGCTGCATCTCTACAGTTCCCTGTGTAAGCTGCTGTTTTCATTCTACCAGTGAAAAAAATACCTGCACAAATTAGCAAAACAAAATGCTGGTCCATTATTCTTTTCAGCTTCTCATGCTCTGTTCTATTTTTATTTTTCCCCCTTCTATGAAAAAAGGTTGTGAAAGAAAACAAAAATACAAGAATTTCCTTTTTCAAGATCAAACTATTCAACTTTTCTAAGTTGACTGCTGACTTAAGCTGTGTTTTTTATGTGGGAAAAAAAGAAAAAATGTGTAGAACCTGTGAAGATTTAGAAAATACTTCAATTGAACGTCACACACCGTGTTGTTGAAGCTCAAGAGCTTTAGCAACCTAAAATTACCAACATACTACTATGTTATGTGATATGATTTTGGGATCCAGCTGTGTAGTTTGAGTCAACTTATGTTGACCCATATTTCATGAGTAGTGGTTCACAAGAACCCATCTCCCATTGGTATGAATGGTCCACTGAGCACTCATTACATCTAGGTGATGCTCATAGGGGTGAACCCCCCTCAATCACACTTTGATGATTCGTGCATGGCAACCCTACTGCGAGGGACATTGCCATCGAGTGAATGAGTCGTATGTAGTGAGAGTTGCTCAATGGTAGTACAATAGGCAGCGGTGCCATGGACAATGGTGAATAGGCATCCTTGGTCTGGTAGTCACGGCTTAAACCAGTGTCCCGCAAGTGGATATGACTGAGTAGAGATAGGCCAATAACTAGGCCTCGACCCCCGCACCCAATATCTATCTATATATAGTCAGTCAAGTGTCCCCAATCAAATCAATATATTTTGAACAACAGGTTACTGGATAGATCGAGGGCAGTACATCCCATTGCGTATGAGAGCTTGGATAGTGAATCTGGAAAGAACCGCTTCACCCTTGCGAGCATCACCTAGATGTAGTGAGTGTTGAGTGGACCATTCGTACCCATGAGAGATGGGTTGTTGTGAACCACTGCTCATGAAATATGGGTTGACATAGGTTGACTCATCAACCTACACAACTGGATCCTAAATTCATATCACATAATTTGATGCATTGTGGAAAATCACCACATGTATATACTACTATATTGTTTAATACATTGTGGCCAAGAATAATCTTTGTGGCCTTTGTTTCGGAAAGTTTTCAAGTATGAGCCGCAAATTAAAATGTACTGTATCTATGCTACCATATCGAGTCTACTTTCCTCTTGGATATATGTATTTCCTTATCGTGATATTGTTACAATACTCTTGCGACACGCCTTTCATGGAGCCTAGATATATGGTTCAAGTATAGGACAAAGATATATTGGATACAGGTGATATGAAACCCAAGCTATATTCAAGAAAATATAAAAAATAGATAAATTAAAAATAAAAGAACTCAAGAAAATCGTAAATGAAAAAAGTATATAAGTCATACTCATTACAAAGATATGCATAACACTTCTCTTTTCACACATACCTCTCATCTTTGGGGTCATATTTGGAGGGTTTTTGGCTAAAATTTATGTTTTTAATATTTCTATATTTCATAGTATTTCTGCTTATATTTTTTGACGTTTCATTATAAATGTAATATTCCAGCCATTTCATATTCAAGGTTTATAAAAAATCTGCCATATCTGTATCAAATACCGTACCTGGATTGGTATGCATATCTGTATCTACGCGATATGACTGATATAGACTGTCTTCACTAGGAATAGTTACCAAGCTCAGTTGGTGACCCTTGAACTTTACAGATGGACAAATGTAATTCAAACCAAGCCTCGGCAAAATTTTCATTAAAAAACATGTCATACACATTAAAATACATAAAAAAAGGAATAAATTTAGTTAATTAAGTCTAGATTTACATTAAACAAGAACATTAAGAGAGTTTCAAAATAACGAAATGTAGAGGGCAGATAAAGAGAGAGATTGAAATGGTCCATGGAAACTGCAATGATTTATGTATTGAGATTTATTTAATATCAGTTAAACAACAGTTTTGCTCCTCTTTGCGTCATTCTATTACAATTGATGGATGTTTTATTCTGCTGAATCCAAGACTGATACTAAGGAGAGACGGTGCCACTTTTATTATTAGCAAATAAACCATTTGTTTTGAATTCAATTTGAAATTCTCTTGCAAGGGGGAGCAGAAAGCAAATGGATCAAACAATAAAAAAATGGTAACGTATCGAGGTCGATAGACGTCCTACAATGGCAGCTGGGGGGTGGAGGTGGACTGTAATGTTTGTAAGATGTTAACAATTCATGGCAGGTCATAAATTTGACATCCATTTGACCATCATAGGGCAATCATAGCCTTTCATTGTCCTCCAACTCTTCAATCCTTTGATTCTGTGGCTGGCCTTCTTTGCACTTATATTGTAATAGCCAGCTCCACCAAATCCCTATTGATCGTTTGATTTTCACCACAACGGTACAAGCACACAAAGGGTAACCAATTAAGGTCAGCCTTTACCTTTGTGATGCATGGTTAGACTCTCACTCTCCCTTGGCACACACATGAGCACATATTCAAAAATTGAGACACAACACACCTTTCTCATTGATTCATCACCACACACTCACAAGAATTGATGCACACACTCACTCTCTCTCTCACACATACACACTTGCCTCTATGGGCTTATTACATTCCATGGAGATAACTCAAGACCCTAAAAAAGTCCATCCACCTCTCGGATTTCTGCCCCCCATTCTCATCTGAATTCTGCCCAGAAAATTATTCAGCTTCTACTTATTTGCCTTCCTTTAGCCAAAAGTCTGCTGCTTGTACAGGTTCATTTTTTCACCTGAGAATCTTCTTTTTGTCTTGGCCTTTTTTTGGCTGAATGTCTCTTCGAATTCTCTCCTTTCCAAACTGAATAAATGTACCCTATTTGCAAAAATGCCTTGGGTCATATCATGTCCGCCACATGGACATTCATAGAAATATTCCTCACGTCATAACATATGTGCCACATGGACATTCATAAAAAATCTGCAAACATAAATGTGTGCATTAACATACCCACAAATAAATGTGTGCATTAACATACCCACAAATAAATGTGTGCAAGCTCATGTAAACCTTATGAACTGAATTGGTCATTGTGTAACTATGCCAAAACAACAAACAAACGGAATAAATAACACAAACACACAAGCACTTTGTTTTTGGTTGATGCAAGATTGCACGAACCCTTGGATGCTCCTGTATCAGATATTCGAGGTTTTTAAAATGTGAGCTCCTGCTCACATGAATGGAATAAGTGGTAAAACCACTCTTTTGACCACGAAGCATTATGGCAATGGCGTTCCCTTCCAACACATCAAGTACTTCAACTGTTTGTCAGTTTTTTCCCTCCATTTCCAGCGTTTTCTTGCATGCCTCCATTTTGTCCTCTTCTCCTTACCTTTGCTCAGTCCTCCTCCTTTTGTGGGGTTAGACCCACCATAGTCTGTCCTCCTCTACCAAGGGCTTATCCTCTTTTCTCACCATCCTCTTGTGGGTTGAAACCCAACTCTAGCCATCCACCTCCAACAAATTGTATTTGTGCTACTATTTCACTCTTTTGTAGGTTTACATCCACTATCGTCTGACCTCCACCAAAAGCCATCATGGCTTTGTTCATCATTTGTCCAATCTGCTATTGGACTCCCAAACCAACTAGCTTCAGTTGATAGCAACTTTTCCTGCCTCTCATTAGCTTCCTCTGCTACACATGCATTGGCTGATCTAAAAACTAGCTGTTCATCCACTCCTCTTCTTCATTTCTTCTCGTTAGCTCTACGCTGATTGGTACTCCTTTCATTCATCTTTGTTTGCATCAAATGCAACTCATGTGCAACTAGTATTGTACTATCCTCCTCATTCTCATATACTCTTGTTTTCTTTTCTTGTCAAATGTACTCTGATGTAGAAATCAACTGCTCTATTTCTTCTTCACATGCTTCGGCTGATATGCAAATCCGCTGCTCCTCTTCACATCTTGTGAACTCTAGCAGTTCACTTTCTCCTTTTGTTACATATCCTCTTACACCTGCAACATGGTCAAATAAACAATTGTGAGAAACAAACATTCCCTCTGTTAACTTCATCTCCTCTTTAAGCAAGAGATGATCTCCTCTTCCTTCATCAAACATGGAATCTCCATAATATCCCATCTTCTGCTCCTCTTCAGCTACTTTCCAAAGAGTCCAAATGACTCCTTTGTCCTCTTCCTCATCACATATGGGGTCTCCAAAGACCTCCATTTCAGCTGCTGCTCCTCTTACACTCATGTGGACTGTTTCCACATATGCTACATCTTGGGCAACCCTAAACAATTGGCTGCAATATTTTTTTATTGCTTGGCTTGCCCCAACTGGTATTTGCTCCAGCTCTTTGACTTCAACCTTCACTTCATCTTCTTCACTTCTATTAGCTGATTCAGAAACCAGCTGCTCTTTTCCCTCTTCTTCATTTCTCATCCTTTTCATATCAGTTTGAGGCTGATTGCTTTCTCATTCTTTCTCCTCTTTGGCTGATGTATCTTCAACTCTTTGAATCTCTATAGCTGCAATTTCTTCTTCTTCATTGTTCTCTATTGTTTCCTTCATGAAACCCTGCAACTCATCATGGCTGTCCACACCCTTTCTTCCCTCCATATCCTCTTCCATGAGGATTTCTTCCTCTATAGGCTGCTCACAACTTTCTTTCTCCATGCTGTTTTTGAAAACAGACTTTGGTTTCTCACATGGAAACCTCACTTTCCTATTGCCTCTTAGGGCAATCTTCTCCTCTACATTCACCTCTTTAAGCTGTTCATCTGGCAACTTCCTTACCATATTGCCTTTCATGGCAATCTTCTTCTCCTCTTCATGCTCAAGCCTCAATGCCTCGAGATTTTTCAACCATTTTTTTTGTAATTGTGGGTGCACAAAATGACCCATCAACTTGGAAGCCATATGTTCCTAGCCACTCACTTTCTTCTTTCCTTTCTCTTTTCTCCTCTCTTGGAGAACTCTCTAGTACTCAGCTGCACTTCACATAACTTAGTGCATGCAATTTTGACCCTCATGTGGTCTTCAATATTCTCCTTTTCAAAATGAACTTCTAGCTCCACTATCCACTTCATGAACTTTTCCGGGCTCTCTTTACCACATAACAAAATAAAATTCCTAATAGGCTTACCTCTTTCATTTCCATGGCCTCGGCTAGTCTCTTTCTTCTGCTAGAGCCTTTTCCTTTGCTTGTTTGGACTCTCTCCAAAGCGTCCAACCTTTCTTGTAGGGACAACAACTCCAACATCATCTCTTCTTCATCATCTTTACTCACAGTTGCAACATCTCCACTTTGTGCAGTCATTTCCATCATATTTAGTCTTTCTTGAAATTCTTTCAACATCTCTGTCAAGTCTTCTACTCCTTGTGCTCTTCCTCCTTTGTGTGCCATCTCTCTTTAGCAAGCAGGGTTCTCTTTTACAACCTGCAATAGACTCAAAAAAGAGCCTCTCTCACATCCACTACACTTGTAGGACTTCTCTCACACTTGCAACAAACTCATCCTCATTACTATATAAGCTTCTTTTTCACAACTTGTAGCTCACTCAACAAACTTATTTTTCACAACCTACAATTGACTCATACAAGAGCCTTACACACTCAATCTGCAAGGGAAACACCTCACTTTGATACCAAATGATGCAAGCACAAAGATGGTAATCAATCAAGGTTAGCCTTTACCTTTGTGATGCTTGGTTAGACACTCACTCTCCCTTGGTACATACATGAGCACATATTCATAAATTGAGACATAACACACCCTTTGTCATTGATTCAACACCACACACTTACCAAAATTGATGCACACACGCGCACACACTCTTTCACTTACACACTTGTCTCTATGGGCTTATTACATTTTATGGAGATAACTCAGACCCTTATACAGTCCATCCACCGCTTAAATTTTTGCCCCGATTCTCTTTTGAATTGTGCCCAGAAAATTGTTCAACTTTCGCCTATTCGCCTTCCGTCAGCGAAACGTTTGCCATTTATACAAGTTCATTTTTCTGACCCAAGAATCTTCTTTTTGCCTCAGCCATTTTCTTGGCTGAATGTCTCTTTGAATTCTCTCATTTCCAAACTGAAGAAATGCCCTCTATTTGCAAAAATGCCTTGGGTTATGCCATGTCTGCCATGCGGACATTCATACAAATATTCCTCACGTCATAACATACATGCCACATGGACATTCATAAAAAATATGCAAACATAAATGTGTGCACTAACGTAACCACAAATAAATGTGTGCAAGCTCATGTAAAACTCATGAACTGAATTGGTCATTGTGTAACCATGCCAAAACAACAAACAAACGAAATAAATCACACAAACACTTCGTTTTTTGTTGATGCAAGATTGCACGAACCCTTGGATGCCCCTGCATCACACAAGTGGGCACTTTGAGCTTAGGCATATGTCCTTCATTTTCATTTCAACGGTGCCTTGATGTACAAACAAGTTGTTTTCTTCATATTTAGAAAAATATTCTAGCTGTACTCTACTAATTTTATCATTTATTCCTTTCATTTGTCCAAATTTAGATAAATATCCTAGCTGTACTCTACTAATTTTATCGTTTCTTCTTTTCATTTGTCTGATCTGATTTGGGAGCCAATGCTAGATCCTTTTTTTCCTTCATCTGTACCTCCTCTTGGAAAAAGTTAAACATTGAAGGTTTGACGAGGATAATATTGTGCCTTAGCCAAGAACATTTTGAAGCTTTAATTTTGCTTGGTTGCTTCTTGTGCTACAAACCGATGTCAATAACCCTGGTGAAAGCTTGGGGTTTTCCCGGTTTTCATTTCATTTATTGGTTTTCCTTTTATTGAAATCCTCACTCAGATCTGAGCCGGGATTAATTGGGGCATCATCATCCAATTGAGGATTTCTCTAGAAATCATTTTTACTATTAGTATCCATAAAATATTCCTTTGGATTGGAGGCCATATGATCTTCCTGTGGGTCCTGTTGCTCTAACTCAATAATTCCTTTTGACATATTTGTTGGATGGAAGTTGTTGGAGGTTATTTTATCAGAGCTGAGGTCATGGGATTCTCTTCATGATATTTGGGGTCTGATTCTAGCAATCCAACTATATCTTGGGATAACTTTTAAGTGTTGGCTGATTGGACTCGATTCCTTCAATTTTTGATATGAACCTTTGATTCTGACCTCAGATTATTGATTAGGTAATTTGGTTGGAACATGGAGTATTGGATTGTTGGTAGACACATGTTCTTTCCTGCTTGGAACTTCTGATTCTGATGATCCCTTATAGGGGGGTTTAAGTTGTCTATGGACTTGGAAAAATCGTGCAAATTGTGTGCTGACCTCTTCCAGAAGAGATCTTCATCCAGAAAAGTCTAATCACCGACTAGGAGCTCTTCCAACATCATCTCATTGGATGGCTCATCTAGATACACGTTAGCTTGGATCCTTTATCTAGGATCCTTTGCTAGAGCCTCCTCTGCTCAAGAGAATGCATTGTAGGAAGTTCTACAATAAACAATGAAAGCTATGATGATAGCTAATGAGACTGACCTTCAAAGACAACATTGTGGGTTCTTCGTTGACCTCTGTTGTGGCCGATGTTATCTGAGTTAAAATTTCCTGATGATCTTTTTGTGTCTTATCTTTCTTTGCTATTGAATACTTTTGACAAGTGCCACTGGGTACTTATACAAAAAGCTCTTCAAGCCTTTGGATTTAATGACTTAGTATTGCAATGGATAAACAATTGCAGCACAACTCCTTCAGTGGCAGTCACAGTATGGGCAGCCCGTTACTCCAACAAGGGGATTTAGGCAAGACAATTCCCTTAGTCCTTATCTCCTTATGGGTGAGACTCTATGAAGATTATTGGATAAAACCAAAGCAAAGCATCACTTAACAGTATTCCAGTTATTGAAGGAGGACAATGCGACACCAAATTCTCTTTTTGCTGATGACACAATGTTGTTCTCCACTCTTATATTAAAAGAGATCAGCAAATTGAACAAAGTGCTCTAGCAATACCAAAAGGCTTCATGACAAGAAATCAACAAAGGAAAATCCCATCTCCTCTTCATTAATACACCCACAAAATGAGAGAGGCACCTTGCCATTGAAATATTTAGGCTTCCTGCTGCACCTAAAAAAAAAATCAGGGAATATGGTAAGGAATCTGAATCACAGTCCCTTTGCACTCCAAGCTTGCACACTGGACTAATAGATGGCTCACCATGGCTGGAAGAATCATGTTACTGCAAGGAGTACTTCAAGCCATCCTGATCTACATGCTCACCCTCTTAACTCTACCACGGCATATGGAGGACATATGGGAAAAAACCTATAAAAAATTCCTTTGGCAAAGAGTGAACCCCACATTCAAATATCTGCTAATCTCCTGGACCACTATATGCATAGGCAAGGGCTCAGGGGGCTTCAGCATCAAGCACATCAAACAATTCAATCAAGCACTCGCCATAAGTGTTGCACAGAGAATGCACAACAATCATACACCTTGGAGTCATTTACCACAACAAGAATATTTATCAGCAGATGGGTCTAACCACGTTGAGGCTAATTGGTGTTCACTACTCTCCTGTATGGCTAGACAAATACAAAATTGAATGGCTCTTCTAAAATAAAATATCACATGGCAAGTGGGAAATGACAACCGAATTCAGTTCTGGGAATATAGCTGGGATGGGCACACTCCGTCAAACAGTTGCCAACTTCACTCTCTCCAAAAATACCTCCTATCCAAAGGAATGGCTTTTGTTTCAGTCTACATCACATAAACTATTTGTGGACTTCCACAGTGGCATAAATCTCACTATACATACCGAGTGAAGAACTATCCTGCTCAGATTACAATTCTTTTGTAGGAATTACAAGGAAGAGCCATTTTCATTAGCCTCAAACAAGATAGACTCATTTTGCCCCACACAAACCATGGCAATTGTACTTGTTGCTTTGGTTTACCATGTTCTAAACGAGCCAACTCAGCTACAGGACGCACAATGTCACAAACTTTGGAGTCTCAGAACTTGGCCGAAAATTAAAAGTTTTTTGTGGCTTGTAATGCACGAATAATTCCTAACGATGGGTCAACTGCGAAGAAAAGGATGGATTGATCATTTTTTTTTAACTTTTCATCTTATTGGTCTGCTTCTCAGTCTTGCTTTATGTGACATCATCTTCCATTTCGTTATTTTCATTTGTCCAAACATGAGTTTCCTGAGGACATCTTCAACATAATTGAGGATTGTAGAGGAGTTGACAATGCTTTTCGTAGCTTGGGATCCCAACTTGTTTTCTTCACCCCATCATAATATCTTTGCCTTCAGGCAAAATATAAATTATGTAGTATATTTTCATACAAGTGATTGTTCCGCAGGTTCAAATTGCTTTGCCAAGGCCAAAAATAGTTTTAGGTCAAGTTTGAATTCCAAAAATGTGAAGAATGCTTTTTCTTCTTTATACAGGTCACTGACAAGTCTTCAAGTCAAACTCACCAAATTTGTGCAAACTTGCCAGACTATTGACGAGTTTCCACAAAATCAGCAAGTTTTACCAAGTCAGCCTCAAGTCTTCCTAGATAGATGAGTTGACTTGATTCATTTCAAGATGAGATGATTGCAACTTGCAACTACTTGCTGTCTTAAGGCAAGTCTCGTAACTGTGGTCTTTGGATAGCAGGAGCTTCATTGGGCAGAGTACTGGATGAGGCTCTTCTTGATTAAGTACATGTAGCAGCATACTGCTAATACCTTTGAACATACTCACCCAAGTGTCCTCCCTTGAGTGATTTTATGGCTCTTCTTGCCCCCCTCCAAATGCATTTTCATTGCTTGTGGCTCTTGGATTTTTGGACTTAATCCAACCACTTCATCTCATAGTCTTTTGGAGCTCTCTTCAGGCATGTGAGAAGTCCCAAGATAGGCACCTCCTATATCCTTAATAGGATTGACAATTGTTCATAATAGTTACCCACTAGTTCATATTTACATTGTTTATCCTTCATTTTTATTAGGCCCTTCTGTGGGCTGCTTCTCAAGATAATGCGGGTTCTCTCTCCTAGGTTTGATTAATGAGCTCAAATGTCAAGCACATATTAAATGAGAGTCCTAGGGAGACTGTTTTTTAATGTTTGAGAATTTAACATCCCCCCCCTCCAAAAACGGGCAGTGCCATCAATGAGGCGAGCTTCTCTTGTAATTGATTTAGACTATCAGGAAACTTCATTCAAACTCTTATTATACTTCTTAATGATCTTCTCTAATCGCCCTCTTAGGAAGTTGCTCTGTGCTCTCATCTGTAATCCTGACTAGATCATGTACTACTCGTTCATCTTCGTCATCATCTAGAATGTAGATAGAATATAATTAAAGCTGCACATTGAGAGGGAGCTATCTGGCTTAACTTGTAAGTGGACCTTATCTCCAACTCTCAATGGCTGTCAGATTCAGTGCTAGTCTTGGTAGAACTTAGATATGGCTTGAACCAGCTTCATATTTTTGTAACATTTGTTAAATGCCTCTTGCATTTATTGGAGGGGGCAGAATTTTTTATTTTGGCCTTCAAAGTTTTGCAAATTCAATCTGTTGGAATGCGAGGATCATAATCATACATACATCTGAAGGAGCCATGCCTCTCACAGAATGCTTATTTTTATCATACACAAATTCGATGAAAGGGAGCCTTTCCTCCTACAAGTTTTGTCCGATGGAGACATACGACATAAGCATATGCTATATTATTTGCTTCATATTTCTTGGACCATATATATGCAGAAATTGGCTGGGCCACCAAGGGTTTGAACATGTATTTCTAGAAACTTCTTGTAAATTTAGTATTCTTGTCACCTACTATATTTGTAGGAAGAGCATACTTCAAAATTCAAAAATTCTTGCCATATCTTGCCTATTATGATATGGGATAAACCTGGCTGTTTTTGTCAACCAATCTGCAACCACTAGGATCTCATCATTTTGCCTTGTTGTTTTGGGCACGCAAGTAACTCAAACCGTGCAATTTTTTTCCTAATTATCACCTAGAACTGATATAAGGATTGTTTTCCTAGTGGCATTTTTCTCTAATCTTGGTGTACTACTACTATGGTGCCCGTAGCTCGAGTTACTAGGACAACCACACATTACAAGTTTCTCTCTCTCTAGAGGTTCATTGATCTTGGATGTTAGGAGAGTTTCTAGGGGGAATACCTTTGCTTCTTTTTAAGATTGTCCAGCGTAGCCTCTTAGCCCTATGTATTCTACTATGAACACTATCAGATCTTACATTGTTATGCAGTCAAAGATTGGGGTCTAATAAGGACAACCTTGTCCTTGTAGCCTTTAACCAAACACACACCCAGATAATAATACTGGAAACAAAAACACACTTTTATTGATCTTTCTTGAGGAATTGCACAGGTTACACACATAGCACACTCACTCACTCTCCCTATGACTACCACACAAGAGCAGAATAACACTTATAGTACGTTGTTGGACTGAACACTGCTCTCTACTGCTCTCCACCCAAGCAGCTACACTCTCTTGGTAAGCTTCCTCTAACTCTAGCTTGCCTGCTCTAAAGCCTTTTCCCCTCTTTTGTGCTCACTGGAGCAACTTTTGGAATCCCCGTTGATCTAGAAAAGGCTCAAAATGGGCATTCAAACATTTCTGGGCCATTATTGGGAGTATGCAATCGCTGTGGGCGAAACGGCCGCTTAATGTAGAGTGGCAGTTTCATAAAGGCCGATTAATGCAATCCTATGTTAATAGGCAGTTTTGTCACGAGACAAAGAATTCTCTGACTCTGATTGAAAGTTATTTTTTATTCTATGAGCTTACTGAAGTGTTATTGGTCCTTGAAACTTGTCTTTATATTGTTAGATTGGGCCCAAATGCATGTGAACACTACTTGATCTTTTCGGGTGATGCAAGATCGCTTGTTTTTGTGGATGTTTCTGTATCAGACACGAGTTTGTGAGCATAATGCTCACAAATTTGGTCTAAATGGTAGAAACATCTTTTTGACTTTTGTGCTAAAACCATGACGTGCCCTTCCACCATGTGAGGTATATCCATATTTTCCATCCACATGCGGGACCACAAACTGTCCTCTGCCAAACACACACCATACTATCTCCATTCCAGTCCTCACTGACCTTTGGCTGACCTTACCTACCTAATCTCACTATCTCCTTCTCTCTTTGCTGTACACGGCTGTATTGATAACAAATTTGATTGTTTCATCATCTTCCCAGCTGCAACAAACAATCCTTTAACCTTCTTTGCCTCTTTTCTTGATAAGAGAGGGCCTTTCACCTCTTAGCAAAACATTTTCATCCACACACATGACAAAATTGCTCTTATGCTCATCTTTGTCTTCCATTCTCTTTAATGGACTTAGGGTGTATCTTTGCCCATCATTCTTAACACTCACGGTATTAGCTTTTCCATCTTACAACATCTCACTATCAAATTGCCATGGCCTCCCCTACCAAATATGGCACACATCCATGGGCAAGGCATCACTCAAAACCTTGTCTCGATATCTACCAATATGTATATCTACTTCACAACATTCTCTTACAACGATATCATGCCCCTCTAACAACCAAGACACCCTATATGGCCTTGGGTGTAGTGTACACATCAAATTCAGCTTGAATACTGTTTCAGTGGACACTAAATTATTTGAGGTTCCTACTATCAACCACAACATTGCAATACTTACCTTTGTTTTGCACTTGGTTCTGAAAATGTGCCTTCTTCGACACTCTTCTCCACCCTTCCTCTCAACCTTCAAGATTCTCCTCCTCGCTAGCTAATTCTCTTTTTGTTTAGGTTCTTTTGTATGATCGGATGATGCTATGGATTCTGCATCTGCTTGTGCAACTTACACACTACCTTCATTTCTTCTTCTTTTACCATCACATTGAACATGAGGGCACTCAAAACCATGGTGACCACGGACCCCACATTTGTAGCACATTCCATTGAATGATCTTTCTCTCCCTCATCCATGGTCGTCCCTTCCTCTTGCATAGGTGGCTTCTCCTCTTGCTTGTTGATTGGGCATTTGAGAAGTGCTAGATCCTTCCTCATTCCATTGCTGACTGCCTCCATGGGATGGCTGTCCTCTAATCGACGAACCTTGCTCTTCCTCTTGATACATTTTGTTCCTTCTAGACAACTTATCTTCTGCCCTCAAAGCATATTGGTATGCTTCTTCCACCATATGCAACCTCACTAGGCTGATTTCATCTTGAATATTCAGCCGCAGTCCATTAAGGTACCTTGCTACCTTTTCTTTACCCATCTCACTATGACCAGCCCAAATTGTGTCTTTGTAAAACTTTTCTGTATACTCCTTCGCACTTAGCTCCGTTTGCCTCAAGTTTTGTAGCCTCTTCAACAAATCCGGTTGATAATCGAGAGGAAGAAATTTGCCTTCCATTTTTGCAACCATCCTATCCCAATGGGTAATCTTGTCCTCAACCTTTATATTCCTCTCTGTTTGGACCTCCTTCCACCATATGGCTGCATGACCTTTCAACTTGGTCTGAGCCACATTCACCTTCCTTTGGTCAGCCACTTCATCAAATTCGAAATACGCTTTCATCTCAGTGAGCCAATCAATCAGCTCCTCGGGGTTCAAAGTTCCTAAAAATCTTGGAACTTTGATGTGGGTTCCTCTTCCAATCTTTGAAATGGCTCTAACAAGCCTATTTCTCTTTCATCGACCTGCTTAGGTGATGCTCCCACATCTTGTACTCCCAACTCTTCATCTTTTGCATCACTCACATCATCTCTTGGGACAATCCCCTTCTTCTATCCTCTTCAACAACAATTAATCTTGTCTGCATAACCCTCAACATCTCTACAATTTCAGCTAATCTTCCTACTATATTGGCAGCCATTGCTCCAGCTCTTCCCGCTCTTCTTGGAGGCATCTTGACTCTCTCTCAACTTGAACCTACTTTAGCAATATCTTGTTGCAAACTTACGTAGGCCTCACACTGCTCTAGACTACCCTTTCAACACTTTATTCTCTACCCAATTTCTCAAGATGGAGAAACTCAACTCTTACTTGTCCCAAAGTTTTTACCAATGTTGATACCGATTGATGAAGTCAAGGATAGGGGGCCCAATGAAGAACAACCTTGTCCTTGCAGCCTTTAACCAAACACACACACAGAAAATAAGATTGGAAACCAAAACACATACTTTTATTGATATTTCTTGGGGAGGTACACAGATTACACACACATCACATTCACTCACTCACCCTATGACTACCGCACAAGAGAAGAATGACACCTACAGTCCCTTCCTGGACTAAACATTACTCTCTGGTCCTTTAGACTTCGTACCCAAGCACCCACACTCTTTTGTAAGCTTGCTTTAACTCTATTTTGCATGCTTCAAAGCCTTTCCCCCCCTTTTGTGCCCCATGGAGTGACTCTTGGAGTCCCTGTTGATCTTGAAAATGCTCAAAATGGGCATTCAAACATTTCTGGGCCATTACTGGGAGTATGCAACTGTCGCGGGTGAAACTGCTGCTTAATGCAAACCGGCAGTTACGTAACTGCTAGTTAACACAGTCTTGCATTAACCAGCAGTTTCATCCCGAGACAGAAAATTCTCTCTCACACTAACTGAAACCACATTTCTCTGTTCTAGGAGCCTGCTGAAGTGTTATTGGTCCTTGAAGGTTGTCTTTGTACTGCCGGATTGGGCTTGGTTGCATGTGAACACTGTTTAATATTTATGGGTGATGCAAGATTGCTTGATTTCCTAGATACTCCTACATCACATTGGCCCTCTTATGGTAATGGATGATGATGCCACCAGTTCTTATTGCCCAAGCTTTTCTACATGTGTGTGACAGTGCTGGTTCCTTTTCTTGATCACCAACTTTGATCTTCATCAGCTCCTTGTTTCATTGAGGGCTTTTTTCTTCACATGGTTGGTTGTGCTTGTACTGGGATTATCTAGTTTTGGGTTTAACTCCTGTGGTTTAACCGCCTCTAGTAATGTTTGCATTGCCATAGAGTACTTGGATCATTACAATAAAAGAGTTACATACTAGAAACTGAAACTTTTTTTGATCGGAAAAATAAAGAACACTGATTACAAATAAATGATAAAATGAGGACACATGGACTTCTCAAATACAATTCTTCAGCGTACTCTGACTTTTTGAAATCATATCTTATCAGATTTGATATTATCTTGAATTTTTATAAAACAAATCTGATCTTCTTCAAAATGAAATCTGATTCTATCTTCTCTCGCTTTTCTAAAATCAGTTCTGATCTTTTTCGTGATCAAAGCTGATTTCATCTTTTCTTTTACTTTGTAAAATCAAATTTCATTGCGATTCTATCTTTTCTTCACATTTCTAAATAAAATTTGATCTTATATTTATTTCCCTTAGTTTTCCAAAGTCAAATATTATTAATTCTGATCTTAAAATTTCCATAATTAAATCTGATCTTAAAATTTCCATAATTAAATCTGATCTTGAAGTAGGCGTTGCCAATTTGAAAAGAGAAGATAGCAAAGGGATGTCATAACATATGAGTGAGGTGAGCTAGGATAAGACAAGATTAAGGGAAGAAAAGGTCAAAGTTACGTCAAATTCTAAGGGACCACTAGGACTGTGGGTTAATGTCATTTAAAAAAAAGGTTGTTTAATTCATGAGGAAATGGGTATGGGTTAAGGATAGACCAAAGAGGCGAGGAATTTGTTTGAAACTTGGTTTGGATAGTGCCCATGCAATCTTCATTCCTCAGACTTGGTTAACAAGATTGAGATTTTTTAAATTGAGCCCTCCGCATTTTTTTTTTAAAGTAATTTTTCTCCAGATCAAAGGAACCTTGAGTTTTTCTCTAATTCCTTCCAACAAGAATTTTCTTTGAATGTCCACCGATACATCTTCTGCTCTTTTTTGGGAGAGATAGGATGGTAAGGAGATAAATTGACATTTCTTGTAGGACAGATTGTGTTAACTGAATATGTCCTGCAAGAGAACCATTTGAGTCTAATGTGATAATTTGTCCCTTACCCTTTTAAGAAGATTGTCCCACAACATAGCTGAAAGGGATTTGAGATGTATAGATAACCCAAAAATGATTTGCGATTTTTGATTTCCACAATTTTGGGAATGACATGTTTGCTTCCAAAAGGGGTATTTAGGAGATTGGTAGGCTATCATGAAAGCATCTAATATAACTGCATGATTGAGTTTAAATTCCTATTTTTATGAAGAACAGTGGTGACATGAGAAGGGTGTCATCTACAATTCGAAAGCCAGGAACTATTCTCTTTGAGGAATAGCTGGAATGCCATGATGTTTATTCTCCTCTTTTGCCTCAATCAACAATTAAGCCAAACTATTACTAGATATAATGAAAAGACATGGTGATAATGGCTCTTCCTACCCGTAGTGTGGAAAAGGTGACCAAACCTCCCATTGATAGAAACTAAGAAAGTGTGACTCGAGATGCAGCAGGATATCCATTCAAGAAATTGTTGTGAAAATCTAAATGACTCCATAATTTGCAGTAAGCAATTCCAATTACATCTATCAATTGCTTTGGCCATGTCGACCTTAATAGCTTCACCTAGAAACTTTTGACTTTTCAAGGATTGTATAATTCTTTTATACAACTATTATATTGTCAGTGATTTTGCTGACTTTAACGAAATCTGACTGTTGAGGTGAGAGGATTTGTCAGCAACGGTTTGAGACTTTGGGCTAAAGTTTTGGAAATAATTTTGTAGATCATATGTTTGAGCGAAATCAGGTGAAAAGCATCCAAAGTGCTGGCAGCAGCCTATTTTGGTTTAAGGACAGGGGTAGTCGGATTGAAACAATTTAAATTTTTTTATTCCTTTGAGATTTTCTTATCATGCTCGATGATTTCCTCTCAGAACTCATCAGGCTCAGGAGCTGTCTCTGGTGAGGAAAATATCTGCCCCATCAAGTTCTAATTCAGTTATTGGTGAAGCCAAGAGATCATTGGTTATATTGAGAGACAACTTGTGGAATACATTGAATCATTTGTGCAATGGCTGAACCTTTGTTTTTGCTTGGCTATATAAGAAGATGCTGAAAATATCGTAGAGTTCCATGAGGACGCTTTCTTGGGTCTGGACATGTGTCTCGGATGTTCGGGACATCTTGTGGATAGGGATGAAACGCTCTCAGGACATCTCATGCTTGTGAGACGACCCCCGGGGATATCCTTCATTCCCTACCCACTCTACAGATGTCCTAGGGATGTCTAACTGTCACCTGCCTGTGCCTGATGTCCCTAGCCTGTCCCTGGATGTCAAACACCAAATTTATAAAAAAACCCTCAAAATCAAACATTAAAACATATAAAAAAAGTTAAACCTCAAAGGTGGGGACTCCAAGGCCTCCCACCCTGGTCCATCCATCAAACCCATCAAAACTCTAAGCCCATTTCATTTTGCAAAAACAAAAAACAAATAGGAAAAGAGAGGAAGAGGAAAAGGAAGAGGGATTTGTAGCCAAAGGAAGGTCACCACATTTACTAGGCACATCTTTCCTTCAAGTTTGTTTTTGTTATTAGTTAATGCAATGGTAAATGCATGTCTGATTTTTAGTTTATACAAATTTAAATTCAAATGATGTGATAATTATATATGTATTTTCAACGCATTGAACCAATGAACAATGAAAAATAGAGGTTCAGTTGGGAGAGCTTTGGTTTTTGATTGCCCATCCAAGCTGTTAACCAAATTTGCAAGGGGGCCATCTAACAAAAAAGATCCATTGCAGCATTTTATGATGACTCTTGACACTAACAAGGCAAGTAATATAGGAGAGTTGGCATTGGAAATATAATATTTGCAGCCTTAAGTGGAAGGACAACATTGTTAGGGTTAATGCACACTTTCAACACATCCATGGCAAAGGGGTTGGTCTTTGTATTGCACTTTCACTTGAGCAACATGCTGAAATAATTAGGCTGTTCAATGGGGAGATTTTTACTCCTCATGCTAGTGGCCCTTCCTCTATAACTCCTAGGGATTTTACAATGATTCCTCTGGTTCCAACTTTTGAGATAAGTGCAGTGGAATCCAAGGGGAAAAGAAAGGCTATGGGTTTAGCTTCGAACCTAGTTACGAATATTTTCACTGCATATGCTTGAAAGGAGGCGGATAATGCCATTGGCAATTTTTATTTTTCGAATGGTGTTCCATTTCATGTTGATCAATCCTCTATTTACAAGGAGGCATTTGCCAAGGAATGCAAAGCATGTTCATCTTATGTGCCTCATGGCGAAACAAATTTAAGAACCACCATACTTGAAAGTTTTTAAAAGTTAATTTTTTGATTGAGGAGATGAAGATTACATGGATGACACATGGGTGCTCTATTATCATGGATGGTTGGATAGACATTAGACACTTCCCACTCATTAAAATTATAGTCACATGTAAAGAACACCCTTATTTTCTTAGGGCTATTGATTGTTTTGGAAAGCACAAGGATACCGAATCTTGGTTCCAAATTTTGAGGGATGCTATTGAGGAGATTGGTCCTTCCAATGTAGTGTAGGTGGCTATAAATGCAACAGGGTACTAGTGAAGCTAGTTGAGGCTACCTATAGGCACATCTATTGGGCCCCATTTTGTGTGCTTGCAATGAACAATGCACTAAACAACATTGGAAAAATTGACTGGATCGAAGAGGTCATGGCAAGTGTAAGAGGCACAAATGTTTATATGTAACCAACACACCTCATTGGCATTGTTTTGGTTCTTTTTAGGGAAGGAAGTTCTCAAACCAGTTGAGTCCCAATTTGCATCTTATTTTATTTTATTGGAGAGGATGCTTGAATTGTAGGAGCACTTGCAACTAATGATTATGACACAGAGTCATCGTGGGTTGGGGCTCTTCTTCTTCTTCGTGCAATTCATTCACTGACATGTGGATGATGGAAGAATCAAGGGACCAAGACATATAAAGGGAAGAAGGTGAAGGAGACGATGGACAAATATTCTTTCTGGTTGGATGCTAGATACATTGTATTCGTTATATCTCTTGTTTTTTAAGGCATCAAGTATGTGGACTTTTAATAACCCCAACCTTGGAGAGATCTACGAGTGCATTGATAGCTTGCTTGCCAAGATGAAGGCCGCGATTTGTAATCGAGGCCCCACCTTGGCATTTTATCATAAATATATTTAGCCCATCATTCATTGGAGGTGGGAGGAAGTGAACACCCCCTTTACACATGGCTACATATGTAGTGAATGTCAAATGCTATGAGAGTCGTTCTCTTGATGAAGAGGAGGTGAAGAAGGGCTTCATGAAGGCCCTCAAGAAAATATATAGTGTGGAGGATGCTGTAGCAATTGGGAGTTAGTGGACCAAATTTTCTAAACTTGAAGGCTACAAGAGTTCAATTAAGATAGATTTGCACATTATGGTGCAGGCTATTGGGTAAATTGGTAGTGGATTTATGGGGCATTCATTGCTATGAACACTTGCCATTCGCCTCATTTCATAGGTTTCTAGTTCCACCGTTGTTGAGAGGAATTGTTCTACTTATAGCTCTATCCACTTTGTTAAGAGGAATAGGCTTGCTCGAAGAGTGGACAAGCTTGTTGTCATACATAGTAATTTGTGTCTGCATGATCACAAGACAAATGAGGAAGGAGAGTCCAACAACATAGAGTGATGTAGAGTCCGAGGAGCTAAGGTGGGTTGATGATGAGCGGGTTGTGCAACCAAGATTGGTTGGTATCCCATTGTAAGAGCCAGTTTAGTCTGATGGTAACAATGATCAAGAGCAATTCATGAGATTTTCATTTCATGATGACTTCAATTATTGAGCTTATTGCTCAATGCAACTAAGCATTTTCATTTTCATTGTTCAACTGTTAAGTTTGTAACTTAACACTTGTAAGTGTTTTAACTTATGTTGGATTTAGGTGATCTAAATAAGTATAAGCTATTGAAATTCAGATTGCATAAGATATAGCATAAACCATACATATCTGAATGTAACAGAGATTGAAAACACTTACTATTTATAGAAATGACCAAGAGAAAGGGTACTTAGCTTGTTTCTATTTTGTTATGCTTTCTGTTTTAGCATAGTTGTCAAAAATAGTTTGCAATGGATCTGTGATAACTTGGCTCAAGAGATTGATGTTAAACTCTGTTAGGATGTTGCTAGTAAGGCTCAGACACCTACAATGACTGAATATGTCTGCTATTTGTTGGAATTGTCTTCTGTGTTTTTGACCATCTATTTTCCTATAGATCTTTGCGCTTGCCTATCAAGATGCTTTATGAGTAATTTCCTGCCCTCTGTCTTGTGCACAAATTCAAATTTTGTGTTCCTTTGCCTTGAAACCCGAGCTCCACTTTCAACACTTGCTTGACCTAGAAAAAGGGGTTAAAAAGATGGGTTGGACAGCCCCAACCACACGCTGTTGAGTGGTTGAGCGTTGCCTACATTGTAATACTTCAAATAGGGCTCAAACTGCATGCAATTCTCCCACCTATATGTATTTGTGTTCAATAGCGATCCACTAGAATGTAATGCAGCTCTTTCGCTGTGCAACTTTGACCTCACTTTAGATGGTCAAATTTGGCTTAGGGATTATTCCTTTGAAGAGTTTTCAGATTTGGATGCTTTAGGATAGTGCCTCAAGGATGTGCAAATAGATTTCTCAATGTGTAAGTAGTTTTCCAATTAGTGACCAGCTGAGAGCTAGATGCTTGCTAGATATGAATAGCCTTATGCTTGATGTGCATATATAAATGACACTTTAGGTAATTTCCCTCTATAATTGACATGTGAAATTTGTGGGTTGATTTGAAGGAGCGATTTGAATTTGAAAAGTAGCTGTTTGAGGAACCTAGGACACTACTGGCGAAGGCGGAAATTGTTGATAACTGACAACGTTTGACTATTACCAGCACTGTATAGGGAGGAGGAAATAGTGATTTGGAGCATGGCGACAATCTGCTCAGGATAATAGACCATTTAGGCAAAGACTAGGGAGATCTTGTATATAAATGATAACAAATTGGGAAGGCCAAATCCGTAGATAGGCAAATGGATAGGGAAAAAGGTGTGCAAGATTCACGTGTATGCACAACTCATGTATGTCAAAAATAGGTCAAAATTGATTTGCCAAGTGTTTAATACCAAATTTAAGTGTTTACGAATGCTTTCCTTTTAGTCTAGTATTGAAAATTGATGTAGGAGCATCATGATGTAATCAATTGTAATTATGTAAATATGTCAAATTATGTCTTTAATAGGTTTAGGAGGTCTAAGGGGTGTGTCCATGTCAGTTTGAGTTCTTAAAACCCCATGATTTGCTCAAAGTCTTTAGTTTTCCATTTTTCCGCCAAAATTGAGAATTCAAAAATTTGAATTGTTGTAAGAATTTTTGAGTAATTTGACATGTTATAAAGGGATTGGTCTTTTTGTAAAAGGTTCTTAAGGTCTAGCCATATGTGGTAAATGTCTTTTAACCCTCAATTCAATGTAAATATATCTTAAACCAATCTAGAAGCATATGCAATGTAGGAGAAGGTCAAATTATGAAAGTTTGAAGATAAGTCATAGAAGTTGAGAGATTCTTGTTGATAGAAACAAGAACAAACTAAGTTTAGACAAGTGATAAGCTTCTTGTTATGAAGAATAGGAGCCAAGAAAACAACGAAGAAAGGATAAATGACAAGGAGGAAGGCAAAAAGTAGCAGGTCTGTGTGGAGAATCTATGGTGTATGCAGGGGTTTGCAAGTCTGTATGTGAGCAGATACATGAATAAAGGAATCTTTATGTCATAATTGAGTTGACTCTCAAACTTCATGAATGAGTAAGTGAATGCTTACAATTGTTCTTTACTTTTCTTCCACACTGTTGTGATGATTCTTAAGTTTTTAGGGTCTGCAATATAGTTTCACATGATACAGTCTAGAGACAAAGGTGTTTTCCATATGTTTTGTGATTGTTCAAGCTAAAAGGAGACTTGACAGAGTAGGAAGAATATATGGAAATCTTAATCAAGCTAAAATAATCTTTGGAAGCCTTTAGAATTAAAATTTCCCTCAAATTTTGGTTCCTGGGTCTGCATACATAGTCCTGACTGTGACAGTAACAGAAATAGTGGTTTCTTTAGCAATTGAGGGTTATTCAAGTACAAGAAAGGGTTGGAATAGGCTAGGATGATGTGTGAAAGGCCTGAGTAATCAAAAAGAGCCATTAACAGGCTATGAAGTTTGAAATATCCCTCTAGTCTTGCTCTCGGGTCTGTGGAGGACTGTGTAAACCCTTAACTAGGGTTTTAGTAAACAAAAAATCAATATTTTAATAACTAGCCATCTGAGGGTCTTGAAACTTTGCGAGGAGATGTGTTGTCATGTTTATGAAGATATGAAAGTAAATTCAAGGTCTTAGGACACCAGGAAGGAGAATTATGTCAGTTTATTAGTTGCAGACTTGTGTATGATAATCAAAAACCCTGTTTTTTTATTGTCTTTGCCAAATATTAAGTGTTGGTTGACGAGTGTAAACATATTGGTTGAGTTGAACGGTGTCAAATGAAGTATTGGAACCTCTTGACAATACAAGGAGTTTCAGTTGTGAGTCCAAATCAATTCAAGAAGACTAAAGTAGAATAAGACAGACCTAAGACCTAAAACCTAAAATCCTGTCGTTTGTAAATCAGTCAAGAATTAAGGATAACGAATGGACAAAGATTGTATCTCAAGTCAGGTAAGATTGAAATGGACACAAGAACCCTATATCATGTATTCAGAATCTTAGTTTTGAGTAAACTTTCCAAGTGAGAAGGAGACAGATCTGTTTACAAAGCTGAAAACCCTGCTTTCTTATCTTTTTGTGACAGTCAAGCATTAGTAAAGAGTTAACCCCTATCTCTTGTCTTTTTGACTATGATCAACTTAAAGAAGGTTGAACTCTGTGTTTTGAGGATAGAGAGATCCAATTAAAGTCAAGAAACAACCCTACCAAGTGAGAACAGATCTAGTGAAGAGATCTAGTAAGTTTGTATATTGTTTAGCACTAGACCTTGCAAGCAAGTTAAAGATCAGTCCTTGTCATAATATGGATAACTCTAACATGATGAAAGAAACCCTCTTTCAAGTCATAAGGAGCTTAGCTCTTGAGAAAATTTGCTTCTGAGATAAGGTTACAGACCTATAAGATAGGTCTAAACCAATATTATTATTGCTTGAGAAATATTCATGCAGGACAAGATATACAGTGGTGTCATGAGATAGATCTTCAATAGAATCTTATTATAGTCTCAAGTGATCAAAATTTAGAGTAAAGATCCATCAGAAGAAGTTTAGGAGCCATTGAAGAAGGCTATAAGTTGGTTGACAGTTGAAGACAGACCCAGTTTGAAGAAAGACCCTCGTAATAAAACAAAACAAAGATAGTTATCAGTGATGAGTGGAAGGATTAAGACGAGGAGTAGAAGAACTCTGATCAAGAAGATTCATTAAAGGAGGCCACTAATGATTTCAAGGACAAGACAATCCTAGTCAGGATAAGACCAAGAAGACCTAGTTGGGTAGACCTAGAAGATGCCTACTTATATCAAAAACGCTAGATTACAAGGATAAAGTAAAAAAATTTGGTACCTAAGAATAACATCTAATTTATTCAGGTTTGCCCCAAATATTCAGCTTGCCCCATGCAAAACCTGCAATGAAACATGCAAAAATCAATGTCCACTCATGATGGAAAATTTGAAACAATCTAGTTCATTGAAATATTTGAAATTGAAAAAACAAGGAACAAATACACCTGTGGGTATGCAAACCAAGCTGTGCTTTGAAATCAGTGGAGAATGGGGTGATTATGCTCCAAGGAGATGCCACTTGTGAAAAACCATGGGTTGAGAAGAATATGTTTTAATCCTCATTGGAGACTTAGAAGGGTTAGCAATTGAGCATTGTAGAATAACAACTGCACTAAAAATATTATCAGAATTGTTTTGGTGGAACCCCATACTAGGTTCGTAAGTAAAAAGTGGAAACTTGCATTAGGTTCATATGTAAATTTGAAAACTCTTAAATCAACCATTGTAGACGGATTTTAGATTCAAAGTGCTTTCATGGTACCATCGTTCCCATTATAGAAATAGTAAAGTGCATGCATGAAGAGCATTCGTGCTCCAAAATTTGATCCATCTATACCTCAATGTGATATAGAATGCCATAATTTGTTTGTCAATCCAATCTTATAAATGTGATAACCTTCTTAATTTGACCCATGTAACCTGATAAATTTGTTCAATCTAACCCATATAATATGTCTCATCATATCATAGAATCTATTACTGTTCCTCATAGTCTTGTAAAATGCTCCACATATGCCTCATAAATGTGTAATTCTATCGTGTCCCAATATGTATCACTATCTGCCCCAATCTGAACCATAATTTGTTCCATTTGGATCATCTGAGTCACATAATGTGACCCAAAATCTAAACCGTCTATCAAGGCCTGAATTTCGATGACAAGCCCATTAGTATGCCTCCCTTTTGAGGTGAGGGATGAAGTCTGCGAATCACTCATTTCAAAAGAGAAGAGTTATATGCATCATGTTATATAGAAAAGATGTAAGCATGTAAAACATGTGTACTAACATGATTAGATTATGTCATCATATAAAGATTTGATCATTCATGCACATGTGAAACATGTATCCCAGGGTATATAAGTGTCATGTCAAATAGATATAGTAATTAGTACGTAGTAATAGTCATCACAATTATCAACTCTCAATAATAAGCCGAAGAGAAGATGCATGATAGCAATCATGGCATCACACACAAGTGGAATGCGTGATATGAATCACGACACCACAATCCCAACAATCATGTAGATTCGAACACACATGCACACAATGTCATGATCAGGACGCACACAAGCATTCAAGACACGACTCGACTTTGACTTGACTCCACCCTGATATAGACAACATGGCTATGAGATGGACTAGAGGATCCTTGACAACTGACGCATGACATTGACAACACATAGTCAATGCACTCATAGAAACATGCTAGATAGCACTCAATGTCGTACACATCAATGGTTACACAATGTAACAATCATCACTAGTCACTCATGGAGGCACACAATGTAATACACAATGGTCACATAATGTAATAATCATCACTAGTCACTCATGGAGGCATGCAATGTAACAAACAATGGTCACACAATGTAACACACAATGTCACACATAGCAATCATCACACAATGTAATACACAATTAAAAATCACACCATGTAACAATTATCAACATCAAACATAGACCAAGCAATGCTATTCTACACAATCAATCTCATCATTGCAGTCATTATATTGTACAATATCCATGGAATATAACACCTTAAAGAGTATACGTAAGAGCAAGTCATGTATAATTAGTGTCAGTAGCTCTTTATGATCAATGAATGGTCTTAGAAAGATGTTACTTGTAAAGTGTACCTAGATGCCCCCAGTGTAATTATGCCCTCAATGCAGAAAGGTAGCCCCTACGTATAGGAATGTCTTGCATTTGCATGTCCATGTAGGATACGTAACTTGTATGTCTTGCATGCCACTGATATATACCGTGAAAAGCACGTCTGTAGAGAATGGATATGCAATTTCCATTTATATATGATAAGTAACATACATCAATCATGAAATCTAGCAAAACATGTCATGCATAGGTCCTATTTTTTATTTTTTTTGAATATTTTGATTATGAATTAGGTGAAGCTCAGAGTCCTAAGATGGCATCCAAGGGATGTAAAAAATCATATGGAGACTCTAGCGATAAACTGCTCAACTCTGGATATAGGATCTCATCAAATGCCCATATGCCATCATCATTATTGTCATCATATCTTTGTATGTTGATCAACTTCCTTTTTCCTTTTGCTCTTTCTCGAATGTTATGAATATCTATTGCATTTTATTCAACTGCACATGAGTGTCACGATCTGTCTTATGAGATAATGCCATTTTACCTATCCTTGAGTCTTTAATCTTTTTGATGGTCATTGTTTCCATCGTGACAAACCTTGATTGTAATACCTTTAAACATGAATGTAATACACTTATTTGGAATATCAACTATAGCTTGCATTTGTTCCAACCATTGTTGTCTAAGTGTGGCCCATAGTTGCTCGCCAGTACTTATCTCAAATATCAATATATTGACATCCTTTGCCCATGAGCAATAGGTAGTGTATTATGCTATGTACTTAGGGATATGATATATTATGGTATATGGGTTGATGGAGATGCCGACATGTGGCACACATCCCCTTAGTTAGTTATATGGATACAATATATTAGGATAATATAGTAACTTGTGGAAGTAGTACATTGGGTAATGGTTGGCCTACACTAGGATTAGGAGGTTACCCATACATGGGTTAGATAGATGTATATATATAGGAGATGATTATCATGGTAAATATATCAAGTAAGCATTGAGTCTTCTATTGTAAGAGGATATTGGAGGTTGTCCCCTCGAAGAGACATTGTGGAGTTATTCCTTCCTAAAGGATTATTATATGGTGTTTCTCTACCTTAAGGGTATTTATGCATATATTGAATATCAAGATCATTACAAGTGGTATCAGAGCTTCGATTTGGGCAATTTGTGGAGTGAAACCCTAGGTTTTTTTTGAATCGTCTAACTTTTTATTGGTTGCGAATTTTTTCACAAATTTTTTACGGGATATATATAATATTTCAAATAAGTCAGTAAAAAAATTGAGATTTTTTGATTCGTTTTGAGGGAGTTATTGCTATTTTAGGTATTATAATAATTTCGCTATATCTTCCGAAATATAGGGAATTTTTATTCGAAATTTTTACTGGAGATTTAAGCAGATATAAGAGAAGCACAGTCAAAATTTCATAATTTTTTTAGTTGTTTGAAGTGATTTGTTGCGATTTTATGGATCAGTTTTGACATTTTAGGGTTTCATGAACCTTAATTTTTTTGTGGATCATGGAGTTGCAAACATTTTCAGGGGAAGATGATATTGATGCTAGAGAATGGTGGCTCCTTTTGGAGAATCATCTTACAAAAACTTTTGGGCTAAGACGATTTCTTCCTTTTTTGTCTGGGCTTGCACTACATTGGTTTGCTCAATTGAGCTGTACAGAAAGGTCTTCTTCATGGAAAGAAATGGAACAGATTTTTTTAGATCGTTGGGCTATAAAACAAGAAGTAGAAGAAGCAGTAGAAGAAGCAGAAAAAGAAGAAGAAATAGAAGAATTAGCAGAAGAACAAGAAGTAGAAGAAGCAATAGAAGAAGAAGCAGATGAAGAAGAAGAAGAAAAAGAAGAAGAAGAAGAATTGGATGATAAAGGTTCAAATTATTTGGCTCCAAAGAAATCTGAGTCAATTTTTCAATTTCATGGATGCATTCAAAAGAAAAGGGTTATTGTGTCCATAAACCCTACCAGTAAGTATAACTTCATCAACATGAATGTGTCCAAGCATCTACATGTTCAAGCAAAGAATATCAAAGAGGTTCAAGTAGATGGTAAGAATATTTCAATGTTTAAAGATCTGAAGCTCATTATGAAAAAATATGTTTTGCATTCAGATTTTTATGCTTTGGATATGGATGATGTGGATATAGTTCTTGGATATCCATGGTTAGAGACTTTGGGAACAATGAATATTAATGGTCAAAAAAAGTTCATGAAGTTTTGGTATAAGAAAAAGATCACTTTACAAGATATCATAGTGAAAAAGGCACCAATAACAATCCAGGTAGATCGTGAGGATGAGATGGAAACATGGGATGAAGAACATGGTGAAGATTCAGATGATATAGATAAAGACACACTACAAATGAACACTTCATCTACTCAAGAGACAGAAGGAAAAGGTGGAAAAGTAGAAGCAAAGGTGGATAAGGTCAAAATATTGAAAAAAGTTGAGGTATATAGACACCCACATCATCATGAGAGGAAACAATCATGGAGCCAGGTGAGGAAGTGTCATAATAACAATCATTTTATCTATACAAGAAATAAAATTTTCAATCATTATGGATATGCATGGAATGCAAAGAAAAAATACTATGGCACATGGAATGAATGGGGAAATCATTATGACTATGCATGGAATAATACCTACTATGGTCATGGTTGGAATCAGAGAAACGCAGCGGAATATGGTACATGGAATAAAAAGAGGAGTAATTATGTTGGGACACCAAAGCAATATAATTATGATCATGAACGAAATCAGAGGAGCACAAGGGAATTTGGAAACAAGCTTGGAGAGCTATCCCCTGCCAAGATCACATTTGGATGGCTAGATGATCAAGATTGGAGACAAGTGTGCAATGATTTGAAGCACACTCATTATTTGGTTTCTTCCTATGTTTCGGGGACGAAACATGTCAAGGAGGGAAGTAATGCTATGTACCTAGGGATATGATATATTATGGTATATGGGTTGATGGAGATGTCGACATGTGGCACACATCCCCTTTGTTAGTTATATGGGTACAATATATTAGGATAATATAGTAACATGTGGAAGTAGTACATTGGGCAATGGTCGGCCTACACTAGGATTAGGAGGTTACCCATCCATGGGTTAGATAGATGTATATATGTAGGAGATGATTATCATGGTAAATATATCAAGTAAGCATTGAGTCTTTTATTGTAAGAGGATATTGGAGGTTGTCCCCTCGAAGAGACATTGTGGAGTTATTCCTTCTTAAAGGATTATTATATGGTGTTTCCCTACCTTAAGGGTATTTATGCATATATTGAATATCAAGATCATTACATAATATGTATGATCGACCCATTGCAATGTATACTGTGTTGCAATTCATTTACCTTGTGACCCAATTGGTGACGGAATAGAATATGCATGTATTTGCATCTCTTCCTCATCAATTTGAATTTTTTGCTAATAATTACCCTCAATGTGTCCCTGAATAGTCAATGGGTCCTTTCATGGATGCTTGTACTTTGTATGTGATCTGTTTCTGTAGTGACTCTTGTTAGCAGTTGTTATTGGTGGCTTTTGCTTTCTTTTTTATCATTATGATCCCTTTATTCTTAAACTTTTGAATCTTTCGCTGTAAGGCTGCACAATTGTCTGTTTCATGCCCAATTATTCTATGTTAACTACAAAATGAATTCCCCTCTTGATGTGATAATCAACCTACAATGCTATGTTGAGTGATAGGTAGAGCAATAAAATTCTTGTCAAGGAACATCTATAATATAATGCTTTGTTTATCTTGTACACTTGGTATTTATAATTTGATAAAAGGTCTTGTATCCATGAGTTCTACATTTTTTATTGAATTTTGTACAAATAGTGGACATTCACCTTTGACACATTGCATAATGTGTGGTGCCTCTTGTGGTCAAGTCATACTAGATTTGACAAAGTATTGTCTAAATGGAGCACTTATCGTTGAAATATATTATCATGAATTGATATTGCAACGACCATTTACATTGGTATCCTCATGATTGCTTGGGAGGGGTGCCTTTCCTTTATCCAATTTAATAGTCCTTATCATGTTTGAATCATCTCAATATTCCCCTGGATCAATGGGTATAACATTTAAATGAGACAAATACTCACCTATGTTCGCTGAAACTTCATTCTCATCATCATCACTATTGCCTTCTTCCACGAATATCTGATCGAGATTCTCTGAATTGACCAATAAAGAAAAAAAATATGTTATCTTCTCTTTTTGTGTGTCAGAATCATATTGTGATTCTTTTGTTGTCTCTTGATTTAATGATATACTTGGAATTGGCTCTCTTTCATTAGCTTTGTTTGACTCTCCAACTTCATATGTATGTATTCTTTTTGGTGGTATGATTTATAATGGGGATATTATGGTGGACTGAAAAGCTTTAGATTGCGGATTGCATCCATCACTAGGTTTTGTTACTTTGCAATACTTAAAAGGTTGATTATTTGTTGGATATGTATGCAAACATCCCTAAAGAACAAACTATAATCACCGATATAAGGTAGATGGTACAACTTCCATTGCATGAATCCATGGTCTTCCTAAGAGTAAGTTATAATGCAAATGATTTGGCATAACGTGAGACATAGTAGATAGTGTCTTAGGGCCCACTGTCACATCCAAAGTAATTAATCCTATCACTTGGCAAGGGATATTATGAAAACCTCTAATATTTTTATCTTATCTATGAATACTAATAGAGTCCACATTGATGCCAAATGTTTGTAGAAATGTGATATTGTAGATATTCAATCCCGATTTAGTATCTACCAAAATGCCTTGACTCCTTTATTTAAGATTTTCTCTTGAATGAACAATCAAAGATTCTGATTTGAAGTATGTTGAATAGGCAATTTTTTTTTTTCAAAAGAAATCATGTCTTCACTATTCTTCAATGTATTGATAATGGATCCAAAATAAGTAGGTTCCATGTCATTTGGGTAAAGTTGTGTATCATGTAGTGCTGCATATAAAATATCCTTGTAGATGGTTGACCTATTGAGTAACTCTATTATGGAGATTGCAGCTTGAGTATTCTTAAGTTAATCAATGATATCAGTTGGATTGGCTGGGATCCTAGGAGGTGGAGGGGGATGAGGAGGAACATCTTGAATACCTTTGTTTTGCCAAAGAGGATGGGGCACCTTATCTCTCCATGTTGGGATAGCATGAATTGCAAAATCCAATATAAGCCTAGGGCGAATGATGGGGGGGGGATGTATCCATCACTACCTTGAGGTCTAGGGGAGGAGGAATGAAAAGAGCCATACATGCCCTTTGACATCGAGTAGTAACCGAAAGCATCTCAGATTGGATATTTAGACAACATGAGTTTCTAAGGAGAATTAAGGATTGGTCATCATTAATTTTAGCCTTAGTTTTATTGCACATAAATTTGACCCATTTCATTATATGATTGTGAAAGCTATTACATATTTCAGGGAAGCAACATGTAATTATGACAATTATAACTTGAATTAGAAATATATAAACTATACATATCCATTATAGCCATGATTTATTTATGCGAATAAGGAGAAATCTGAAATCATATCTGAAACCCTATTGCGGAAATCAAAATCCCTAAGAAGGATGAAACCCTAAGGGAAACTTAAGGTTTGCCGGGTTTAAAAGAATGATTAGGGTCGCTAGAATGTTTTAACTTATTTTGGATGAGTGATACAAAAAGTATAAAACTATTGAAATTCATATTGCATAAGATATAGCATAAACATTAGAGATTTGAATGTAACATAAATTGATTGCACTTACTATTTATAAAAATGACCAAAAGAAAGGGTGCTTAGCTTGTTTCTATTTTTTTATGCTCTTTGTTTGTGCACAGTTGTTAGAAACAATCTACAATGGATCTGTGATCACTTGACTTAGGGCTGATTGTCAAAATTTGTCAGGATGTTGCTGGTAAGGTTCGGATACCTATGGTGACCGAATGTGTCCATTGTTTGCTGAAATTGTCATATGTGTTTTTAACGATTTGTTTTGCTGCAGATCGCTACGCTTCCTTGTCAAGATGCTTTCTAAGTAATTTCCTATCCTCGGTCTTGTGCATAGATTCAAATTTTGTCTCCCTTTGTCTTGAAACCCAAGCTCCACTTTTGACACTTGACCTAGAAAAAGAGGTTAGAAAGATGGGTTGGATAACCCCAGTTGCATCTTGTTGAATGGTTGAGCATTGCCTATGTTCCAAAAGTCCTAAGAGGGTTCAAACAACATGTAATTCTCCCATCTATGTGTATGTGTGCTTAATAGTGATCTTTTAGAACACAATGCAACTCATTGGCTTTCGATAATTGACAATGTGTAATTTTGACTAGGTGTTTAAATTTGGCTTAGGGACCGTTCCCTTGAGGGGTTTTTAGATTTGGATGCTTTAGAATAGTGCCTCAAGGATGTGCAAATAGATCTCTTAATGTCCAAGTAGTTTTTCAAGGAGTGACCAAGTGAGAGCTAAATGTTTGCTAGATAGGAATAGCCTTAGGGTTGATGTGTATATATAAATTACTCTTTTGGTAGTTTCTCTTCATATATCTCATTGTTACCTATCATTGGATCGTTACAAGATAGAAAGTAGAGATTTCATTTTCCAACAGGTTTTTGCTTACACCTCGTGGGGTTTTCTAGGTGTTTTACCCTACTTTGGATTAATGAGTGGGATTAATCTAATTAAGATACAACTTTGAATTGTAATTCATATATTAAGTTATGGCATTCAAGCATACATCTGAATGTAAAAGACTGACATGGATTCTTTTGATTTGAAAATTGGCATGTGTCAAATATGGAAAGTAATAAAGAGATCAAGATATTTAGCTTTTTTTGTTGATTGTTTGACTGTGACTGTATTCTGGAAGTGAGAATTCAGGCTAATTCATTTGGTTTCATAATTGATTCGTTGTTTGAATTGGTTGGTTTTGCAGGATCTGTCCAATATCATTGGTCGATACTGACTTGTTGATCAGTACTGACTTGTGTCAAAGTATGGTACATTGATTGTACAATCACATGCAACTATCTTTGCTTACTCTATATTTACGATTCCAAACTTTGATGATGCATGCAAATCCAAAAATCAGCCTCCTTTGCCTTGAAATCCTAGATGTGCTTGTGAGGGCTAGTAACATGTAAAAACAAGAGAAAGTGTAATGGGTTGAGCTAATCCCAATCACCTCCGTCTGATGATTCATTGTTGCCTATGTATCCAATACTTTGAGGAGGGAAATCAAGCCCCTCTTTTAGCCTAGTAATGGTATTGCTAGTGTGAAATGATAAAATGTACGTGAATAGGTACAACACACTTTGTCTTTGGGAGATGGCTTCAAAAATATAGCTTTGCTCCATGCAAACTTGCAATGAAAATGAAGTAGTCAATGTCCAAATGTGAAATTGAAAATTGAAAAAGTTTTACGAGTAAGGAGTACACATGTGAGTAAACCATATTGCCATGTAACTTGTTGGAGATGATATTTTTTTGTTGAAGCACTGAAGAACTGTGCTTCTTTGTTGAAGCACATGGAGAATTGAGGTGATCATGCCCCAAACTTGTGTAACTATGCAAAAACTTAAGTTGGGAAGGCAACGTGCCCCAACCCTCATGAACATGGCGAAAAGTACACAATGTTCTAACCCAAATAACTATGTAGGAAAAAGAGAGAACCACTGGGCCAAGTTTACTCAAAGAAATCACTACATAGGTAAATGAGAGAACCATTAGGCTAGGTTCACTCAAAGAAAGTGAATCGATCATTGCAAATGGCTTTTAAATTCAATTATAATATTTTGCTCCAATTTGATCAAGTTTGATCCATGTAAAACAAAAAATGCATGATTGAAAACGAATGAACAATGTTCATGCCCCCATCATGACTGCAGGTTGGTTTGTGTAGTTTTTCTCAATGTAGAATAAAATGCATGATTGAAAGAAAATGGACCATGCCCATGCCCCCATTATAACAACAGATCTAATAAGTATGAAGTGGAATGATAACCATTTGCCATTTAATTGTAAATTGTGCTATTGTGTACACGTGCATGAACCAATATCATGCCCTCTGAATTTGTACCACCTAATATTGAATGTTGTGCATCTACATATTGAATTTGAGAACCATTATCTCAAATGTATGTGTATATGAAAACTTATAATCCTTTTCCTCTAAAATGTTGTGCATATGCATTGGAGTGTGTATGAATCTGTGCTCAAGTTTCTGTAAAGTGAATGGATATGCGTGGCATATGCCTCTATAATCAGTATCAGTGCCAATATTTGCCATGTAACTGAACCATATGAATCTCTGAAATCTGTACTCTACTATGATTTTCTATTCATGGGGGCTTACGTTTTTATGACAAGCTCACTGTAATGCCCCCCTTTTGAGATGAGGGATGTATCTTGTAAGTCATTCATGTTAAAAGAAGAGTTGACTGTATCATGTCATATTTAAAGATAACATCATGTGAACATATGGAGACTATGTATCCTAAGAATGTGTAAATATCGATTAAGGCATGTATATAACATATGGAATGCAAGGCATGTAAGTGTCATGTCTAGATAAATGTATCAATGAAGACACAATAGTAGGATCACCTAATAAGACTGCAATAACAATTCATGATATAGATCATGGCACCCCTCAATGTCAGCACACTCAACAAGCACAAATGTTAGTGTCACACATAAGCCCAAGGGCCACATACAAGGGACATAAAATGTCTCAACAAACAAGGCCAAGGGCCACATGCAAAGGGACATGGAAAATGTCTCAAACAAGGAACATCAAGGATGTTGCATCGAGTAAGGCCAAGGGCCACACATAATAGTCACACACAAAGTACACTATTATGCGAAAGAATAACATCATCAATGGAGCATATAACAAAGAACTACTCTACACCATCCATATGTATCAATGTCACATTGCAGTATAATGGCATATCATGTATCACTTTGTAAGAAATGAGTAACTAGCAAGGCACGTGTAAGCAATATAGATAGCTCAACATGGTATAAAGGTCATAGAAAAATATAACTTGTAATAGTGAACCCTGTGGAACAAGATGCCCCGAGTTTTGGCATGGCCACTGGGTAGAGTAAAAATCAACATCTGTATGTTTGTGTAATGTGTATGTCCCGTGTAACACTCATATGCATTTAAATGCATGTTTGTATGTAAAGAGTATGCCATCTACTAAATGTGATAAATAACATATGTAAATAGTGTAAACTAGCAATCATTGTCATGCTCAGGTCCTGCTTTTGGATTTTTTGAATATTTGAATGTTTTTGTATTTTTTAATTATTTGACTTTTTTGTATTTTTGAAATTTGGGCTTATGAGTCTGAAAGTAAGTCATCCGCCGTGGACTTGAAGTCGACATATATTGGTTATCCTCTTCAGGATTGAAGTCAACATATCTTGGTTTGTCCTTGAAATTATGTAATCGCATTGCTTCTAGTTTTGATTGTTCCAATGTTGTGCCTTCTGTCATGTTTGAAGATTGTGCTCTTTGATGGTAAGCATCACTATCATGTTGAATCGTGAGCATTCTTTCTTCATGTGAGAAAGTGAGATGCTGATTAGTCGAATTTATTATAATCAGCATTTGTTGCAACCATCGTTGTCTTAATGTGAAAGGTATTGTATATTTAGGAGGCATGACCCATATGTGTGTGTTTACCACTTTGGACCCACAAGCTATTGGTAAAATGATATATCCAAGGGGTTCTGACCATTGTGTGTTATGTTGTAACTCTATAATGTCATGTCTCGACTATTGTAAACCTCAAACACTGCATATCACGTGCTATCTGTTATGATCAATTTGAACATTTTGGTAGTGTTCACCTTCCATAAATATGGTAATAGTCAATGGCTCTTGTCGAGGATGCTTTCTAGTTGTCGTTATTGCAGATGGCACCTTTATGGGGCTTGATGCGGGTTGTTCCTGTGATTCTATGATAACCACAATATGCCTTGCCTTCTTGATATGAAAGACACCCCACAACTCGATGTCTAGTAAATAGTAATGTGAGAAGATTATGGTCAAGTAGTAGTTGTAATACTATTGTTGGCATATATTGAAGATTTGTTAGTTGCAATGGTGTTGGAATCTTCGAATCTGCCATCTCCACATTATTCACTAAATTATATGATTCTTTCTTTGTCCAAGGCTTGTTTATCTTTAATGTTGGTTGTCCCTGTAGTGATAGTATTGCAACTACTCTTTGCATTTAGGATATATTCATGATCTGTCATAGCTGCCTTTCCTTTGCCCCCGGAAGATTGTGTCTTGATAAGAATTTCTGATTTGTCTTTCTTTGTTTTATATGAATCATCTTGATATGTTCCAACTCCAACAGGTGCGAATAGGGTATGAGATAAGTATTCTTTCGAAGTATTGAAGTTTAACTTTCGTATTGATCATCAGTCATAGCTGTCATGTTGATATCTTCATTATCACTGTCATAATAGTTTGTAACCATGCCATCTTGACATTCTGAGCTCACTAGTAAAGGAAGATCGAGAATAGGTTGCGACTGTTCTAGATTAACTTGTGGTTCTTATTGTACATCAGCTTGGTGTGTAATAATTGGTCCATTGTCTTGTTTTGTACTTGATTCACCCACCTCATATGTGTGCATTTGAGCTATTGGAATGGGTTGTGATGGAGCAATAATAGTATGATCTTGCAACTGTGATTGTGATTGGTCTTCATTACTAGATTGGGCTATTTTTCAATATCTGAAATGATCCTCATCTGCTGGTGTTGAATAGGAAATAGCCTTCATGCATATATTTGATATATTTATGTAATGTCGATGGAATTGCTTCCATAACATGTATTTGTGGTTGTCCCAAAAGTAGGTTGTAATGTAACTGATTAGGCATAACATGGAAAGTAGTAGGTTCTATCTTGGGACCTAGTATCACATCCATTGCAATGGTTCCAAATATTTGATGTGGAGTGTTATCGAATCCTTTTATGCTTTGAGTGATTTTTGTATAGTAGTTGATCCTTAATGATTGTAAGCAAGTAGTGTTACAAATGTTCAATCCAAAACCATTATCTACCAACACACTAACTTTATTGAATAGTGGCAAATTTGCTCTATTATGTGTTGCGTGGGTAAGTCTTCTTTGTCAAAAGTGATAACTTTGTTCTCCTTGAATGTTTTCATAGTGGAAGCAAATGATGTAGGTTGTGTATCAATGGGTAATGTTATTTCTTGCAATGCCTTGTATAATATATCTTTGTAGATTGTAGATCTTTTGAGTAACTCCAATGTAGAGATCTTAGCATGAATATTCTTTAGTTGATCGATGATGTCACACCCTTTAGGTTGATTGGCTTGCCTTGCGGGAGGTGGAGGGGGTTGAGGAGGAACATGTTGACTACTTTCGTTCTACTGTACATGATGGGGCACCCTACCTCATTTAGTGTTGACAACATGGACCGTGGGATCCAAAATAAGTTGTGGGTGAATAATGGGAGTGGGATTGTAGCTAGTACAACTTTGAGGTCGTGGGGGAAGAGGAACAAAGGGAGTCATGCATGCCCTTTGGCGTCTAGTAGTAACAATACACATCTCAGATTGAATGTTGCAACATTAGGATTGGAGGAAGGCTTGGGATTGTTCATTGGTAACTTTAGCCTTATTAGTGAATTTAGATTTGATCTTTGTTATCCATTTACTTACATAATTGATCCAAAGAAGATATATTATCCATGTAGAACAATATGAAAAGAGTAACTTCATTACTTGTTGGTATCTTGTAATGGAGAAACTGTGATTTGATCCATAATTATTGTTGATGTTTCGAGCCATCTCTTAGGCTCATCATTAGGACATGAACGATGCATAGAAGAGTCTCACAACCTGACTAGAATAAATACTAGTGTAGAAACAATCATATGAAGTCGACATAACTTGCTACTATTTTTCGATTAATGGAAGCCAAGACCGACTAATTAATAAATATTAATCCCTCATCTCAGTTTAGATAGTTTTTGTTTTTAACAATTTCGATGACCTCTCTTATTCTCCTCTTGGACCAATTGTCAACTTTTGCCAAAGTTTTTGTGCCCGTGAAGTTAATGGGTGTTTAGCACTGTGATAATGCTCTGATAAAGTCGATTTGTGAGGTCTACTATGCCGAAGGTTGGCATTGTGCTCTTTAATCCTAGTACCGATTGTCCTTTTAGTCTCACTGATGTATGTATTTACTATGGTCAGGCTGTGAGACGCTTCTAGGCATTGTTCTTTCCCTGATGATGAGCCTAAGAGGTGGCTCGAAAGTCAACAATAATTTTGGATCAGATCGCAGCTTCTCCATTACATGATGCCAATTCTATTCATTGTGAATTGTCAGCTGGTAATTTATCATCCTGATATGGAGCAAGTGTTCCGAGAGAGCTTAGAAGATATGAGAAGCTTTGACTCACAAAGAGTAAGAAGCACACTCACCTCACATTCCTGAATGGATTTAGAAACAACATTATTATTTTGGAATTTGTCAATGTTAATCATGTCCTAATAAATGCCTATAAGGATCGTATGTTTAGAAAAATGGGTTTGATGCTGATTTATGATCAGCTGTGTGGTCTGTGTGCATCTTTAGCAAAGATTGATCATGATTTATTAATTTTCCACTTAAGGCTAGCCAACTCCATTGAGTGTGACACGTGGAATCATTGGGATGGCAGTTTGGCAAGAAGATCAGAGTTGGTTTACAATGAAGTAGTTAGAAAACATAGTAGAAAATTTGAAAAGCTATTAGCAAAATAGTGGGCGTAGGTTTCTAATAATAACATAGGAATTGTTAGAAAACCGGAACATCTGGTTGTCAACCTGTCCAATCTTCAATTGGACTCTCTTCCCAAGAGCTTCTTAGAGAAAGGATTAAACTTTGTTGTGGCGCCAAGAAGAATCCCTGTAGAAGAAATAATTTGTGGGATAGAAGATGGAATTAAACATTTGTCGGAAAGAGAGGCCAAAGGGATCAGACAAGATTCTGCATGGACGTTAAGAAGAGCCAAACTACCTAAGCATAATATTAGCAAAGAGAAAAACATGGTGCTTTTAATCATCTGTGTGCAGCCTCTGCACAACGTACATCTCTCCTTTGCCTTTCTGCGGCACACTCGCCCCTGATGTGCATTCTTGCACACTCCTCAATGCTGAGCTTGCTCTCAATCTCGCGCACCAGTTTCACGCTTGCTCACAAACTTCTACGTCCAACTTGCCTCAGATTGCATCTTGCGCATTCCACTGCGTACTTCTAAGCTCATAGTCTTGTGAATCTCACTGGCACTTGCTCACGAATTGTGCATTTACACTCGTCTTCACTCCGACACATACACATGTCGGCCTGCTTTGACAACGTGGGTTGTTAGGTGGCACTTTTTAGTCGAGAATCTGTTAGTTGAATTGTTAGTCGCCACCAACTTGGAAGCTCAACCGTCGCCCAACAAGGAAGATGAAACGACTTGTAATTGTCTTCTTTGTAACCGACAACAGTTGTAACTGCTCATATATTCTTCTTGTATCAAGATGTAACATATGCATTTGGCCAAGGGTCGATGCCATACACAATCATAACATAGATAACATGCTCCGTGTATCTACTCTGTAACACACACTATAGCACATTGTACCCATCTCCTTATTCTTTCATATTGAATAGAAGTTGCATTTACTGCAAGCGTAAGACTTCCACTCCATTGAATGTTTGTTGATTGTTCTTACTGAATACTATGCATGCATTCACTCTCATAACTGTGCATTCTCTAAGTTGCAATTGTTCCCCGTGCCCCTGGTCCTAGGCTTCCGTAGCACAAATCATTGGTATCAGAGCTTATCTCTACCTTTCTATCCCTGTAAACACACGAGTGCAACAAGAGAAAGAAGGTATCTCAGTTGGTTCTATTTCAGTATACCTAGAGGAATGCATAGCAAGAGTAAGATCACTGACATCTAGAAGCAACTTGAGGCAGCCCCAGATGTTTAAAGGCTCATCGCCAACACATTGGAAGCACAATGCACCAAACTCTTTGGTCAATTCTACGAGTTGATGTAACTCAATCCGACGCCTTATGAGCCTTCTCAACAATTCGCTCAACAACGGTTTCAACAACAAACCCCCTTCAAAGTTCAAGTCAATCTCGACATCCCTTCGTTTGAAGGCAAAATCGATGCCAAAGCATTGGATGCCTGGGTTTGATAGCTAGAGGCGTACTTCTCAGTCCATTGCTTCATTGATGCTGAGAAGATCACCTTCGCAGTGTTGAAGATGTCCATTCCGGTTGTTAACTAGTGGGAGATGTTTGTTAAGCAACATGCATTTCAATCAAATCATGGAAGACTTTTGTTGATGTGCTGAAGGAGGAATACTACCCTCTCGGTCACTTTGAGGATGAATACAACTTTAAACAACTGTGTTAGTGCAAGGATCAGTCAATGGAAGACTACACCAACACATTCCATGACTACTCTACGCATCTGCAAGAGAACTTGAGTGAATAACATAAGGTGCTGAAGTACATCAGCAGACTCTCACCTTATATCCGTGCAAAGATGGAATTCTTGACTTTTGACACTCTGGGGCAAGCCTATCGCAACACTGCCAAGATTGAAGCCAAGGTGAAGATGAAGCAATGTCTCACCTCTTCATCCAACATTGCGTGCAAGGGTCAACCCTCGCAAAATTCCTCATCGCAGCCTTCTGTGTAGAAGCAGAGCACTTATCGCAAAGGAGATCCGCCAAAGAAGACTGCACAAAACTCGAAGGTTCTTGTGCCTTCTACTTTCGGACAAAGGCAAGAAGTTTGGTGACAAGTGGTGCCATCGCCATCGCATGCACACCCATGACGATTCTGAATGTTGGATGCAACAATCCTTGATTGCCTAGTCTACATTAGGTCCCACGCCAATGGACGACATTGATCTAAATGTGAGTTATCTGAGCACCAACACCACTGCAATCGACACTTTCGAGGAGCGTGAACATCTCTTCCACACCAAGTTTTGGGTGAAGGGTCAGTGTCTTCATGTCATCATTGACGGTGGTAGCCAGAAGAACATCATTGCGCAATCCACGACATGCCTTGATCTTACCACTAGTATGTATCCCAAGCCATATTCATTGGGGTGGCTTCAACAAGGGAAGGATATACAAGGCCGATGACAATGCACCTTCTAGTATGAAGTCAAGCCTATGGAGGACGTCACTTGTGACATCGCACCTCTAGAGGTCTACGATATTTTGTTGGGATGACTGTATTTGTATGACTGTGAAGCTACATATCAAGCCAAGCCACAACGTTGAACTGTTTGTGCACAAGATCGCTTCTACAACCTCTTTGAGTCAGTGCCCTCGACCAAAGTTACTTTGGTCTCTACCAAGCAATGCTGCAACTCACACATGCAAAAGTTTGTCTTGCTCATGGTCTGTCCTGACACACCTGCATAGAAGACAAAACAAGCTCTGGCAACACACACCGCACGATCAACGTCACAAGAGCATCAACTCGACAAGTTGCTGAAGCAACACAATGAAGTCTTCATAGAGCTTGAAGGCCTTCTAACGAACTGCACAGTAAAGCACCGCATTGATTTGGTTCTTGGAATCCCCTATTCCGAACAACCCATTGTATCGCAGAGCAATTTGGGAGAATGATGAAGTCCGACACCAAACACAAGAGTTCCTCAATTAGGGCAAGATCAAGGCTAGCTCTTCTCCTTGTCGGAGTCTGATAGACCTCGCACCCAAGAAGGATGGGTCCTAGTGTCTCTGCATAGACTATCGTGCACTCAACAAAATTATGATGAAGAATTGATATCCCCTGCCACACATTGACGACTCTTGGATCAGCTCTGAGGCACACAATACTTCACCGAGATCGATTGAAGTCAGGTCACCATTAGGTACTAGTCCATCTTGAAGACGTTTGGAAGATAACCGTATAGACAAGGGAAGGATTCTACAGATAGTTGGTCATGCCTTTTGGCCTAACCAATGTGCGGGCCACATTCATGGGCTTGATGGATGATCTACTCGTGCCCTTTCTCAACCCTTTCGTCATTGTCTACTTGGATGACATTCTTATTTTCAACAAGACTTGGGAGGAGCACATGGAACATGAGGCACATGTCTTTGACACCTTGCGTCAACACAAGTTGTAGGCCAACTTATCAAAGTGTATGTTTAGCATTGTGCAAATCCAATACCTGGCTATGTCATTGATTGTGCAGGGATTCATGTAGACCCAAAGAAGATCAAAGTGATCTAGGATTGGCCTATTCCATGCAATCTCACATAATTGAGGAGTTTTCTTGGACTTGCTAACTTCTACCACAGGGTTGTCCATGGTTTATCGCACCTCACTTGGCCTCTCAGCCAGATAACACGTTCAAAAACCAAGTTTGATTGGAATCAAGTGCAACAACATGCTTTTGAGGTATTCAAGCAATGCCTTTTTGCAAAGCCTTTTCTCGCAATGCTCGACATTGCACATTCCTTCGAGCTTCACACCGATGCATCTGATTATGCACTTGACGCAGTGCTCATGTAGCATTGACATCCGGTTGTTGATCATTTAGAGACATTCAATGACATGGTGCAAAGGTACTCCACCTATGAGAAAGAACAATATGCTATTGTGAAAGCAATTAAGCAATGGCAACACATCTTGGGGAAAGAGACAATTGTTCATTCTAATCATAAGCCACTTCAGCTTTTGCAGACTCAAAGCAAGTTGGAGAATGCACGTCACATGAAATGGATGACTTACCTGCTACAATTCCATCTCGTGATCAAGCACAAGAAAGGGAAGGACAACAATGCAACAGATTGCCTTACTTGACCATTGGTTCACGCATAGTAGAAAAACTCGTTAACCGTTGTTAATTGGCAATCAAAAAAATTGCCCTGTTCTCGCGACTCGGCAATTACTCAACAATTTTATCACTAGAAAAAAATTTAATAAAATATAATGAAATACATAAGAAAATGAAACGAATGTAGAGATTTAGAGAACACATAAACTTAGAGTCATAAATATGTTTTATATTAGTTTTTGAGCAAATAAGAGTACAATGCTCTATTTTAAACAAAAATAAGACTACAAGTCTACAATGGCTCATAAAGTTCTCTCCAACTTCTTTGCTGCTCCCTAGAAGTGGAAGGTAAAGACTCCTTTGGAACATCATCCACAAATACATCGTCTAGATCATCCCCAGCCCCTCCCAATGCCTTTGCTTCTCTCGCTGCCATAGCTTTTTCTGCCTCCCTCTCTAAATTTGTGACCTTCTCTTCGGTAAACATGGGCTCTTGCTGCACATCATCAGTTTGAATGATCCAATCTGAGTATGGATCAATATCATCCAAGTCAATTCCCTCGTGACTATCTTTCCCTTCCACTTGTTTCACACGGAAGCGAAGATTGTACCACACAAACACAAGGTCATTGAGGCATTGTGTTGTCAGCTTATTGCGCTTCCTTGTGTGAATGGCTTCAAACAAGCTCCAATTTCTTTTACACTCATAAGCACTACATGGTTGGGACAAGATGCGGATGGTTAATTTCTGAAGATTTGGTGTCTTTGCACCATAATCTTCCCAACACAAATATGCAATAAGAGATTTATAACTTTGTAAATCAACTAGTTGTGCATTTATAAAGAAATAGCGACATTACAGTGATACAATCAAAACCTAAAAGACTTAATTTGAAATTATTTTTTTACTTGGTTGATGGGTTGTTCTCCTTCAAATGCATAGAGTTGAAGAAAAGAGCTTCCTTTCTACACTCTTTTAAATCTACAACTCATCCACAATTGTCTCTAGTGGCTTCGTCAAGGATTATCCTCTCCAAGCATGTATTTAGGCCATCTGTGTTCTCTTCAACCAGCCCTAAATGAATCCGCAAAGAAAGACTTGGGGTTCAAGTAGTAGGGCACTGCATGTATAAGTCGATAGAGCTGCGTGTTCCATCTACGATCAATCAGGGGTCAAATGGGCTCATATATATTTTTATTTTGCCCATAATAATTTTCTATGCTCTATTTGGCCCTGTCCACGGCCTCATACAAATACCCCATAGGATATTTTTCTCCATCCAACAATCAGAGAACTCTAATTAGAGGCTCTGACACCTAAAAATAAATAACCTATAATTTTAAAATTAGAATTAAGATAAATTTGAGCTTGTTTTATAAAAGAAATAAATGATAACTAAAAAAAGTTTAGTCTAAAGATAAATTTGAGCTTTTTTTATTAAAAAAAAAATGATAACTAAAAAAAGTTTAGTTTAAAGTTACCTTGATGATCTCATCATAAACAGTGATTTTCATGACCCTTTGCCCTTTGGGCTTCTTGTTACAGGGAGACTCCACCCACTGTGTGCTCACAAACATCTACTTAAAAAATGTTAGGGAGGCTGCAATGCTCTCCAATGTGATGAAGTTCATAGCAAATCTTGTGGCTCTCGGTTGCACAAGCTCTTTTTCATTGGTGTGCTCTCTCATCAAACTCAACACCCAAGGATGATTGTAGATATACTTTGTGATATTCTTCGCCTCTTCAACCACATTTTTGATCTATGACATCTTTCCTATGCCTTCAAGTAGAAGATCAATGCAATGCGCTAGGCATAGGTTCCAAAAAAGTGAGAAGGTGTCTCTCCTCAAAAAGTCTCTCTGCTGCTACATAAGTTGCTGCATTGTCGGTCATAACTTGGATGATGTTCTCCACACCCATGTCCATGACCACCTCGTCCGACATATCACACAAAGTGGTTGCATTTTTCACTTTGTTGGAGGTATCAATGGACTTCAAGAACACTAACTATGCACTTGAAGCCACTAGAAAATTAATCAAGGTGCGGTTCCTTGCATCTGTAAATCCATCAGACAAAATGTTGCAACCTTTCTTGTGCCATATTCTTTGTTGCTTATCTACAATGATCTCTGTATTCTTCACAGTATATTTTAACAATAGGCCTCTCAAGTCAGGAGTAGGAGGCCTTGAACCCTTTCCCAACAATGGTCAAAGTAGTTACCAAATTATCCCATTATGCGCTTTTCGCCACATTGAATGGGATGTTATAGTACTAGAAGTTTGCCACTGCCACCCTTGCTTCATTATGCAATTCCTTGTTCCAAGTCGTACCTTTGAGTGAAAGTTGTGCCCCAGGGATATTTCGAGGAACACAAAAATCATGTAAAGGTGAACTTGAATTGCCTCCACTAGGTGAGCCCCATCCTTGAACCACCCTTGGGGCAAAAGAAGACCCATAAGCTGTTAACTCATCAAATTCAGATTTTCCTGCCTCCCTATTCATCATGATTGCAAGTGCATCAACAATTTTTTTTCTTTCATGCTTTTTCTCCTCATACGTTGTTAGGACAACAACCATCTCCCTTTGAGCTTCAGGTGGTGCTTTGTTACATATACGCACAACGTTTTCTAGAAGCCGTGCTATGTGGTACTTGAGACTATTCACCCCTGCACTCATATTAAACTCGCAATAATTGCATATCATAGAGTTGAGCTCTGGGCCTTCACAACAATGTCTTCAAGCTGGGTCATCAGACTTCTTAGGCCTACCACCATGAGAACCGGATGCCATTTTGAAGTTACATGCTGAAGCACAAACCTAACAAGTTACAATAGCATACAATTAGTCATTAATGATTATGATTCACGAAGTTACAATATGATCAAATTAAACCCTCAATTTTCAAGATTCGAGAATACAATGTAACAATTTTAAACAATATGATACAATCACAATGTGATGACTTTTTATTTACTGTATTATGAAATCAGAAAAATACATTATTCATTATTGATCATTTAATTATACATATTAGTTATTACAGAGATTGTTTTATAATTTTATGATTATCATTATGATTATCTATATTAAATTTTAATGATTAAAAATTTATTGTATTATTATTATACCGTGTTTTATAATAAAACACAATTTGATAATAATACAATATGACAATATGTCATTATTATTAAAATTTAATATAGTAAAATTTAAATAGTAAACTATAAAAATTTAAAATACAATTTTATTGCTTAGGGTCGCAAGCTCAGGTAATAGGCTTGCCATTATACTTTGAAGTTTGAGGCTTCAAGCTATGGTAGGCATGTTTAAAAATTATACATGGCCCATTGGAATTTGGAATTACATGCAGTTGCACTTGCAACTTGCAAGTTTAAATTCAAATTTTTTAATCATGCTATTCATATCGCTTGCCATTTGAATATTTAATCATAATGTTAAACTTTAATCATGCTTGCCATGGCCCATTGCCAGTAAATGTTTTGAGACCCTACCTACTATGTCGTGAGTTGCAATTGTAAGCTGTCGTTGGGACTGTATATTACGACGACCCTCCAATAGCAATGCCAATTTTCAAAACCCTCCAATTCTCTGCGACCAACATAGCACACAACAGAGGCACGAAAAATCCACAACGAATAAAACAGAATAAGACCTTTTTTTATAAAACTTTTGATATAACTTTATGTTCGATGGGTCACGACCAAGTAACAAGGCCCAAACCGCGGTTAATGGTGAGTAACCGCTCACTGTTAACCGCGATTTTAAACCTGTTAATTGTACTGCGGTGAGTTGAACGGTTACTCGTTTTGCAAAATTTTGCAGTGTTTTCGCGGGTAACCCGCGGTTTTTAATACCATGGGTTCATGTGCTCATCATAGTGCTAGACACACACAACCACAATTTCGCAGACTGGGTATCTCTCTACTCAATTGATCAGGTCTTCGTAGACACTTACGCCAGCCTTGCGGAAGCTAAACAAGTTCAAGAGTTCTACTTGTCCGACTAACTTCTCTACAAGCTCGGGCATCTCTGAGTTCCTAGTGGCACACCTTGCCAATGACTCATTTGGGAGGCACACTACTCCAAGACCTCGAGACGCTTCAGTGTGATAAAGATAAGCCCCATTGCAGTCACACTTCTACTGGCCGCACATGCACACAGACATGGAATGCCACATCAAGTCTTGTATAACTTGTTGCATTGCCAAGCCCTCAAACATGAAGCTAGGACTTTACACACCTCTACCGGTTCCATCTAGACCATGGAAATTCATTAGCATGGATTTCATGACTGGGTTGCCTATGATGAGACGTCAGCATGTTGTGTTCGTTGTAGTAGATAGGTTCTCCAAGATGGCTATCATGGTCTCTTGCAAGAAAGACATTGATGCAGTTGGCATTGTGCAAGCCTTCAGCCATGTTTAGTTTCACTTTGGACTCCCAACATCCATCGTTTCTGATCGAGATCCGCACTTTGTAAGTCACTTTTGGCAAGCACTGTGGGACTTGATGGGAATGCAACTAGACTAGTTGACAACATTTCATCCACAGACAGATGGACAAATTGAAGTTGTCAATCGCATTTTTGTTCATCTTCTACGAATGTACAATCGTGTGCATGCTTGCACCTGGGATGAAAATATTTTGTACATTCAACATGCCTACAACAAAGTGCTTCACAACTCTATGGGGCATAGTCCATTCTAGACATGTCTTGGGTTCCAGCGTTTGGCACCTCTAAATCTCTCCTACCATGCACCCGCTGACACTGAGTCGCGCACACAGGGATGGGAAATAGACAAAGCCAAGAAGTTTTTGTGCCACATCCAATCTATTCATTAGTATGTTCAATAGATACTTTCTTGCACAAGCAAAATACAAAGAGTGCCATGACGCGCATCACACACCTCATGCATTCTGAGTTGGCGATAAAGTTTGGTTGCATCTTCAGAAGGAGTGTTTTAAAGGTCCACACATGTAGATCAAGCCTTTGCGCTATTGTCCTTACACCATTCTGCGCGCAGATGGTGAGAAAGCCTTTGTTCTTGATCTACCTCCATACTTGGGCGTGCACCCAGTCTTCAATGTGGAGCTCCTTAAACCATACACTCCACTTCTTGAGCTAACAATGACACAACATCCTTCTGATCTTGATCCTAAATACTTGCGCCTCGTAGATAAGGACAAGATCATTGAAGTGACAGATACATGCACCTACCATGGCACACATCAACTTTTTTGAGTGGTCAAGGTTGGACAATATGTTGATCAAGCTAAGTGGTACAACTCTCAACAACTTCATGTGCAGTTCTTGCAACTACAGTCTGATGCAATGGAGACCATTGCTCATCAAGAAAGGGCGAATGATTTGTGCATAGCCTCTATGCAGCCTACATCTCTCCTTCGCCTTTCTGCAACACATTTGCACCTGCTGCGCACTCAACGTTGAGCTTGCTCTCAATCCCGCGCACTAGTTTTGTAGTTGCTTCATAGACTTCTACTCCTAGCTTGCCCTAGATCGCAGCCTGCACACTCCACTGCGTACTCTTCAACGCTCCTTATTGGCATTGGCTCACGAATCACGCATCTACACTCGTATTCACTTCAACATGTCCACATGTTGCCCTGCTTTGACTACGTGGCTTGTTAGATGGCACTTTACAGTCGGGAATCTGTCAGTTGAATTGTTAGTTGCCACTAACCTGGAAGCTCAGTTGTCTGTCTACAATGAAGATGAAATGACTTGTAATTGTGTTCTTTGTAACTGACAATAATTGTAACTGCTCATGTATTCTTCTTGTATAAATATGTAACATATGCATCTGGCCAAGGGTCGATGGCATACACAATCGTAACATAGATAACATGCCCCACGTATCTACTCTATAACATACAGTGCAACACATTTTACCAGTCTCTCTATTCTTTCATATTGAATAGAAGTTGCATTTCCTGCAAGCATAAGACTTCCGCTCCATTGAATGTTTTGTTGATTTTTTTTTTTTTAATACTTTGCATAGATTCACTCTTACAACTGTGCATTATCTCTAACTTGCAGTGGTCCCCCATGCACCTGGTCTTTGGCCCTTGTAACACAGATCATAAAAGACTTAATCAAAATAAAGAGATTGTCATCCTGAAAGCAGACAAAGGTGGAGCAACGGTGGTATTAAACAAAGCAGACTACATTGAGAATATGGTTGAGCACCTTAATAATAGTGGATGCTACAGAAAACTTATTGATTCTGGCCAAATCACTATGGGCTTCTGAAAATCCACAAACCAACCAACCCGCTTAGACCTATTGTTGATATGATGGGCACACTTACCTACAAACTGGTTAAGTTTCTAGCCAACAAAATAAAACCTATGGTGGGCAAGATGGATTCATACATTAAGGACTCGACCTTTGTTATAGAAAAAATCAAAGAGTTGCATATAAATGAACAAGACATATTGTTGAGTCTTGATGTCCTCTTCCTTTTTATTGTGATTCCCATTGATGAGGCCATCAAGGTTATTGACAACCTATCAGATCTTGAAATTGCGAAATTGGTAGGCTTATGCTTTAAATCTACCGTTTTTAGTCATGAAGGAGATTTTTATGAACAAACATGTGGTGTCGCTATGGTTCCCCCCTCTTGCCAATAGTGACCAATTTGTTTTTAGAGAACTTTGAACGCGAAGCGCTCAATTTGAACCAATTGCAACTCAACTTATGGGTGAGGTTCGTTGATGACACCTTTGTAATTTGGGGCCATGGAAATGAAGAACTTGATAAATTTGTTGAACATATAAATTTCTAGTCCGATTCCTTAAAATTTACTATGGAGGTTGAAGAAAATGAATCTCTACCATTTTTAGATGTTATGGTGATTAAAAGTTAGGATGGTCTCTTAACCCATAAAGTCTACAGGAAGAAAATGCATACCGACCAATACCTTCATGCAAATTTTCACCACCATCCAAGCCAAAAAATGGGAGTCCTTAACACAATTTAAACTAGAGCCATGAGGATCTCAGATAAAAATCACATTGAACAAGAAAAGGAGCACTTGTAACAAATTTTTAGAAACAACGGATATTCCACCCTACAAATTAATTAGGTTTTCGTGAGAGTAGAGTGGCAACAAAGGAGAACTCAAAGGTCTACCAATGATAGCAACATAGAAGAACAAAAAATGTTTCTACCTTTCATTCAAGGTGTTATGGATAAAATTGCAAGACACTTGAAGAAAAAAAACATTAGCACTATCTTCTCACCACCCAACAACATTAAAAAACTCCTTAAATCGGTAAAAGATCCCATTGACCCTAAATCATATAAAGGGGTTTATCAAGTTTCATGCACTTGTGGAAAACCATACATCGGTGAGATTAGAAGGATGATTGGTATTAGTATTAAAGAGCACGACTCTGACCTTCGACATAGTAGAACTCACAAGTCAACATTAGTAGAGTATTACACAGTACTAAACATCCCATTAACTTCGTGGACACAAAAAATTTGGCAAAAGTTTACAATAGTTTTAAGAGGAGAATAAGAGAGGCTATTGAAATTGTTAAAAACAAAAATTGTTTGAATCGAGATGATGTATTATTAATTAGTCGGTCTTGGCTTCCATTAATCAAAAAATAGTAGCAAGTTATGTCAGCTTCATATGATTGTTTCTGCACTATGCCATGTATTTATTCTAGTCAAGTTTTGAGACTCTTTTCGGCATCGTTCTTGCCCTGATGATGAGCTTAAGAGGTGGCTTGAAACATCGCCAATAATTATGGATCAAATTGCAACTTCTCCATTACATTGCTAATTCTCAGCTGGTAATTCATTACTTGCGTTTATCAATAATGCTCATTCAAGAAGGTCATGATTAATGTATATTATTAGGGACTAATCAGAAATCAGATCTAAAAATAAAGTCGTAAGGTTGAAATTTGAAATCCTAAAAGGATGAAACCCTAATGGAAAACCTAGGGCTTTACACTATTTGATGTGTACGTGTTCACTAATATGTTTTACCCTAAATTGAAATGAGTGAAATTAATCTAATTAAGGTAAAACTTTGAAATATAATTCAAATATTAAGATACGACATCCAAGTATACATCTAAATTTAAAATATTGATATTGATTCTTCTGATTTGACAAGTGATTTGCTAAATATGAAAAATACTAACGAGATCAAGATACCTAGATTTTCTAGTTGACTGTCTGATTGTGACTATATTTTGGAAGTGAGAATTAGGGATAAGCAGAATTGTGGTTCGTTTGGTTCCGAAGTTGATTCGTTTTCTACATTGGATCAGTTCTGTAGTAACTCAGTATTGTCAGTTGATATTGATCTGCGTGGAAGTATGGCATAGTGATTGTATGGTCACCTGCGACTGTTTTTGCTTGCTCTGTGCTTGCGATCTCGAACCTTGATGACGTGTTTAGATCTAGAAATCAGTGTCATTTGACTTGAAACCCTAGACATTCTTATGAGGGTTATAAACCTGTAAAAAGGGGGAAAAGTGTAATGGGCTGAGTTGACCCCAATCACCCCCTTTCGATGGTTAACCGTTGTCTACGTATCCAATATTGATGATACTTGACAATTCTTGCCACAGGTAGTTCTCCCACTTGGTGTGATTGTGCAATTGTGCTCTTTTGCTATATGTATGCAATTAATAATTGGTCTTGATACTTGACAATTCTTACTTTGGATCAGATTTGGTATATTTTAGATTTAGCTTGTGACTGCTCCTAGTGATAGATATGCAAATTGGGAAGAATAGGGCAGGTTTGCTCGATGTGCAGTAGTGTATAGATGTATATCAAATATGTGCAAGTCTCTTTTGAATGAGACCTTGGTTTGTTTTTATATGGATCAAACTGAATAATTCCTCATGCCACTGACACGTTAGGCTAATGAGCTGACCCTAGGATGGGTTTGATTTTAGAAAATAGCTGTTGTTGGGAGTGGGTCAGTGCCAACCAAAACAGTTAGTACCCACTGGCAGTATTGACCAGGTTTGGCGGAACCAACGTATGTATAGGTGGATTGTATTGAGAGTTTGGATATGTTTGCGTAGGATATCTAGCAAGTTTGAAACAAACAATGAGATTCCTGTAGGTGTATATCAACGAAACAGAAGGGTTGATTCATAAGATAGCATGCAAGTGTGAGAGGATGGCAGATTGAGACCTTGTTTGAGTGCTCAAGTCATGCGTGTTAAATGTGTCTCATGCTTGCCATTGTCAAGTACCGAAGACAAGATTTTAGTAGCTACACTAGGTCAAAAATCTTTGGGTCATTTGTTTCCATTGATCTAATTTCTGTCTAATTGTATTTGCATTTATATTCAATTCTTAAGTATTGCCATCTTCCAGCTTAACGAATATACACTAATTATAGATCATTGTATAAATTAAGTTGTCCTTTTGAAGTAATTTTAGAGTAGAACGACAAGTTGTGATTATGTGAATTTTAGCAAGATAGTGACTTAAGAGTTTATAGATCAAAGACACTTGAGTCCTGATTGATCACAGGGGCAAACTATTGCAGCTAATTAACACTGTCTGAAACACATAGAAAACAGCAATTGTATGGTCATAGTTGCTATCTATTTGTGGGTCTGCTAGTAGCTGTTGCTGCCACAAGCATTGCCTTCTAAGCATTAACCACAATTGGTATTAAGAAAATTCTCTATTCTTGAAACAATACACTACCATTGCTTGACCCCTAAATTACTGCTTATTTGTAAGTTTGCTGGCGCTGTTGGACCTTCATCTGCATAGGTAGACATCGCTGTTCTGCATAGTTACCATATTCTTACGAACACAGTCCATATACTGTTCGAACTGAACTTTTTGAGCAAAACAAATTTGTTCGGTTAAATTCGTTTTTTGAAGGAATATTTGTTTTTTTTAAAATTTTTTTATTCATTAAATTCGTTTTTCAAGGGGGGGGGGGGGGGCGGCGGAGGGGCGGCGAGGGTAGTCGGCACGATAAAAAAAATTCAAAAACCCTAAATCTAATACGGTTTAGTATTTACCATGGTCCATTTTGCTTTAGCGTATACGGGAGCTCACAGTTGAAAGTTGAGACTGTGGTGAACATGGTTTAGAAATTGCGGCACATGACGAACATGTTTGCAATCTAGTAAGTGGTAATCACATCGAATGACGAATAGGGAAGTGGGAACCCGAAACAAGCAAGCTTCAAGACCGAAACGGCAGTTTGTAGATGGTAGAGCGTTTTAACTTTTAGGCTTTAGCAACTCAACAACGACAGGTTATTTTAACATCGGGTGAGGTAAGTTTTACGGTTTACCTTGCATCTTTCTTTTTTTGTCTTTTAATACTTCGAATTTACTTTTAGTTTTATTTTGTTGTTTAAAATATTTTGAATGTTTAATAATTTTAATTTAGTAATAGTAATATTAATTTAGAAAATACTATATAATTATTACTATAGTATTTACTATTTATGTTTTTTTTTCAGTTTGAAATTATTATTTGTATTTAATAATTTACTTTAATTTTTTTTGTGTTAGTTTAAAAAAAGAAATTAAGACTATATTTATCATTAGTATTTTTGTGTTATTTTATATGTATGATGTTGAACAATGAACATTGAAGTTTAAATCTCTATTGGGTTCTGTTATCATGTGTTATCAATTTATTTATGTTTATATTTTACAAATATGTATGATATATTTATTTTTTATAATTTACAAAATTTCCTAACCGAACTACCGAACTTACCGAACCCTTTTTTCAAAATCCCAAACTTCCGAACTTTTTCCCCTTTCAAACAATCCGAACTTTTCGAACATGGTAACTCTGCTGTTCTGAACAACTGACGAGACTGTCAAGAATTTGATTATTCACTTCTGATTCATCAAGCACTTAATGAAAGGAGCAAGATGGTTAGACTTGAAAGGCCTTTACGTAGAAAGAGGTCTCCCACTGAGTTACTTTTTGTAAAATATGAATCATGGTGCAATTCACTGTTGCCTCTGCACTCACCCATACTTTTGTCCCATTAATCCGACTCTCTGTTTAATTTTTCAAACATAGCAGTCACTAATTTTAAGATGTTTTATTTCAACGTTGCATTTGCATCCTAAACCTCTTGAATATATATCACTTTTTAAAACTAACTCGTTTTATCTTCACAAAGAGAAAATATCTGCTGTATTCATTTATATTTTCAGACCAATTTTGCACATTTTATGGTTACAAGAGAAATGCTTTTGGTCACATTGCATCGAGATTGACTGTACAGTGAGGTTATTGCCATTGCCCTAGCAATACAGGGGAAAAGGCATACTTTTAAATATGAAATTGTTTCCTTCAAAATTTAAAGTACGTAGATGGGTACTATCTTTCAGAATTGGTAATTGCTTAACCTAAATTCGATTTATAGGTATACTGTTTCAGGATGGACATGCTCGAAAATTGCATTGGCAACTTTTGCTGTTGGTGTTATTGTGGGATTTTCATTGAGTAGAAAATTGAGACGTCTGTTGCGGCGATGGGGTAAATAAAAGTGAAGGATTCTGGAGATTTGGTTACAAGTAATAATAATTATCAGCGTTCTAATTTCTTTATAGACTATGTATCAAATGATAGGAATCATGCAGTTCTAGTTATACTGTTTTGGCCTGACGTGCTAAAAAATTGCACTGGAACGTTTTGATTTTGGTGCTATTATAGGATTCTCATGGAGCAGAAGTTTCAACGTCCGCTTCAGTGATGATGTAGATAGAGGGTTTATGCACTTTTTTCCATACTAATTATTAGCTTATTTATTGGGACTGTGTAGTTAAAATAGTAAGAACTTTTTGTACTCTTGTGAGTTCGTCAAAACACATTCTTCATTCAAGTTTGTAACCTGAAAAGTTTCAAGTAATGGCTTGAAACTTATATCCCATACATTCATCCACCAATTATTTATGCGGCAAAGTCAGAATGCCAATTTTTTGTTTCCAGTTTTCCATCTTTTGTATATCAGGCATTCATCAAAATGCACGGAATTTCCAATTTCTTGCCTGAAAAGATCAAGTGAATGCTCTATTCTTATGTTTTACTCTTTCATCTATTAATCCTTAATATCTCTGGTTATTTCTCATTTTGGCACCCATGCGGTTATGATCTCTTTGACATTTCAAAGAAATAAGATGCTGTGCTACTCCACTTCCCCATTGTTAGTGTGGCATGATAAAAAAACGATGATTCATATCTGCAAGGAAGTAGTTAGCTTACAGGTTAAGGTAAATTTTTAATTGACAACCCAGGGAGCATGCCTTGGGTGTATGAGATCTCCTTGTGGGAACAAGGGACCTTTACACTTGACGTTATAAATATTACAAATTTGTGCCTCTTTGGGTCTCAACCCTTTTAGAAACCTTGTGTTGTATCAAGCCTTGCCAATCTAAGCCTGGGAAAGAAGGATGCTGCAAATAAAGTGCTTTGTGAAAATCTAATTATAGACAGTGCTTTGTTAAAATGTAATTGATGAGAGACTAATTTTAGTTTTATATTTAAATAGGTGTGTTTAAGAGGGAAGCTTCATTATTCTCTGGATACTTAGAATTATAATTCATTAAACTGTGACTAAAGGAAAGCTGTGTAGCCTTTGATGTCATCAAAACAAGTGCTCTGCAGAAACTGTCACAATTTTGAAATGCCATTGTGCTAAATGTTGTCTGTGTCTGTTATAACGTGCAGAATGAATCAACGATTGTATAAACAGCAAAAGCAATAAATTTAAATCTAGGTTTATCGATAGTAAAAGTACCATAAGATGCATCCAAATCTATCAACTTTATTTTGTTAGGATTAATAAAATTCACACTTCTTAAATATGACATTGAATATTCTAACACAACTAACTTCTAGCAGTTGTGTTTGCTACAGTGCTTTTTCAACATCATATCATTTTAATTCTTAATGTAACTCTTCAGAGAAATGGTGAGAAGCTGACAAATGACACCATCTCTCATACTACATTTAAAAGAAAGGTACGGAATGAAGTGGGTCCTATTGGCTCATCAAAACTATTTAAATACAGAGAATTCAAAAGTGACCACTTATTATGTGGGATAAAAGTAGGTATAATATTGCACGAGTATTTAAAACAAGGTTGTGTAGCGACTAGTTCATGCCATAATATTGCAATTTGTTATAGCATTGGTAAGATTGTTTAAAGGCCATATTTCTTCTTGGATTAAAACTTTAGTTATCCTTGGTCACGTAGCCAAGATTTAAGCAAACAAATCTAGAGGCACATTCATACGGTAACATTGCAGTTTGTTTATGAAAATGAACATGACATAGCGAAGGAGGATTTTAATTGAAGTTAAATATTGTGTCTTGACTGGTTGGTGAGAAGGAATGCCCCACTGCTGAATATGAATATTTTTACTCGGGATTTTTTTAATTTTGTTGATTGTTAATGTCATGGACAAGTTGTTAATAGTTGAGTGACGCAGTGTATTCATAGCATAAACGGAAAGAAACTTTCACTACTGCTGCCCAAAATAACAAGGTCGCTAAGTGGCTAGTATGTCTGTCGTTATTGTTGACGTTAGTGTAGTAATTATATTGCAGTCATATAATTTCTTTATGTGCTAATAGCCATTTATGTTTCCCTAATTGTTAGGTTATCTTAAGAGCCATGGGTATGGGAAGGAATAATACAATGGCTATATATAATAATTGACCTTTAAATCAGTGTAGTCACATGAATCATGAATATTCGAAATTGTCTATAATACAAGGCAAAGAACAAAACACGCAGAAGAAATAGGGGGAGCAACCTTAAGATCATAGTTAACCATTTACACGAAATAATTCTGTTTTCTTTTGCCCTTTGTAGCATTCCAAGCCAATCCGGGAGCTTGCAAGAGACCATACACAGCCATCAAACTCTAAGGAAAAGTTAAAAATCACGGCAAAAAATCATGGTTAGGAACTAATATTGACAAATTTTGAAAGCCAAAGAACTAAAATTTCGTACATGGACATATCAGCAGCAAGGTATGGTCATATTCATGAATGCAGGTTTGGGGTTAGATCCATTTCTCCATTTGAAGCAAAAGTGGCCTTGCACCAACATACATTTTTTGGCTGATTTATTTTTCTTCTGCGACGAGTGGTGGGCCGTGCTGGCCTAACTTTGAAAAAAATAGAATGGTACAATATTGTTTTCCACGCTTCCATATGTTACCACGCACATTTATTTTACTCGATGTAAGTTTCTCCATTGAAAAGCCAATAAATATGAAGTATTAAATACAACTTGTTTGTTGTAGAGTGAGGAAGCTAAAGGCATGCAAAAACCCATGTTATGGATGCTACGTATTTGTTCCGAGCAGTTTGGATTAAATGGACACCTTTCCTGCACCAGATTTTTTCTCTGTTATGCTGTTGGGTCGTGGTGGGAGAACTTGATAGCAATAATTTATTTTCCTTTAGCTAGTCGTCTCACACATGAATTTGTTCCATCGTAATGATTTCTGCATAACCTAAGCTGTAAGATTCCCTCTCACCGTATTTGATTTGCCCATACCCACATACAAATGCAAGCATTCATGATGCATGAGACAATCTACATTAGTAATGTTTTGATAGTGAAGGGCCATTCTTTTTCTTAAATGCAATGGTGCATCTGTTAAAAGGTTTTGAGTCTTATTGGTGTAACCCTGATGAGATCCAACTATGGCACTATGTATATGACGGCTTGGAAAAGTTGTGTAGCAGGGCGTTAAAAGGTTTATTTAAAAATAATAAAATGCTAATATGCTCACACGGCAGCAGTTCCAAAAATGTCAGGTTGATTCCAAACTCCTAACATAACCAAATTTGGATCACTTAACTTGTACATGCAGTCCACACCAAAACACTAAAATTAGTTTATTTAACCCCTTGCCTGTAAACTACAACTTCTCACTCATAAGCTACAGGAAGGGCCACAACGCTGGATTATTGTATGTCGGATGCTCCTGTGGAAGTTTCAGGAATGGATTCGTCACTGTGAAGATGCACACCGTATATGTCTAACTTAAAGCCCTTCTACTGGCTATGAATATTTTTGCAACAAACACACAAGATAGGCATCAAAATAGCCATCAAGATGTTCTAACAAGCATTTAATAAGTAAATTTTAGCTTTAACACAAAATAAAAGAGAGTTCAAAATAGATAAAAAAATTGAGATTTCAATTGCTTGCTGAGATGACCCTCTTTGCACATCTAACGTGTCGCTCTGATGAATGAGTGTCCCTTCCTAGCTCTTAGTTCTGAAGCTTATATTAAAACCTCAAATTGAAAATAATCTTGGTTATTCAATCTCGATAGGAGCATCTAATAGTTTCAATAACCCAACCTTCAAACTAATTAGGGAGTGATACAATTGTGAAACAAAGTCGAAAGTTGTTTTCTGAAACACAACTTCAATGAACAAACTGCTTAGGGGCAAGCCCAATAGCTAAAATGTGATATTATGGTTATCTTATTATGTTTTGTAAACTTTCTTGGCTGGTACGAAGCCATTCACGCCACGATTGTCCTAAAATGGTGTGTCAATTGAAGCCTAGTACTTACCAAAGGTTCTAGATTGCTTTAAGAAACTAATGATGACATTTAAGAAACTGAGGATCACATTTGAGAAATTCATGTGTAGGTATATGTACGCAATGAAAATGAATAGTAAATGCCCCTACCTTGAGAGGTGTCTAGCTTCGTTTGCCCCATTATATACATTTTTTAATTGAAAATAATAATAAAATGTGATATCTTTTATTTTTGAAGTTGATGTCAATGTAAGGACGAGTAATAAATATGCTAACATCATGTTTTTCTTGGTTTTGCTGAATGGTGGAATAAGGGGAAAAATGTCAGTCAATGACATGCATAATAAATCATTTTGATCATTGAAATGCACATTAGACGAACTGAGAAAGACTATCTAAGACTTGATGCATGAGTGAGATGTGCCAAGGTTCTTTAGATACTTGTAAAGCGCATCTTCAAAATCATGCACATAGGAAAGAACAGGTTGTGTCGGAACTATGATGCACAATGTGCTGTTTACAACAAACACACATGGAAAAGAAACATAGTGATGGAGAAGTTGACACATGGGAAGCACCCAAACAAGGGGATTATATAGTGCACGGGGTCAATCCATGTTGGATGAGTATATGCTTTGAGAGCAATAGAGTATGCCAATGCGCAAAATAGGTGGATGACAAAAAGGGATATTCTAGATGCGCATGACAGGGGACATGATAGTTGGCAAAAAGGAGGTGAATTAGCAACTGATAGAGGTCCAAAGGGTCCAGGAATATTATAAATAGGGACCTTGGCCTCTCATTTGAGACATGAAGACAACTTGGATGTTTTGCAGATGTTGAGTCAGATTGCTTGGAGCTAGGATTTGAAGAGTTTGAAAGTACAATCATTGTAAGAGATTCAAGTGTAAAGGTGGACCTCTAAGGGAGATCGTTGTATAATGAGTTGTATCCTTCATAAAGGAAATGATGTTGTTGTATAAATGCTAATGAAAGATGGATTCTTTCAATGGAGTGTATCTTGTTATCTCGTATCTTGTTTTAATTATTTGTGCATTGTTTTTATAACGAGGTTCTCAAGGATACCCTGTTGCATCTTGGGTGAGCACTAAAGTCGTCGGGCTTAAGTGACATGTTGGCACTATGAGTATTCATCTATATTTTGTGTGTGGTCTAGCTTGCACAGGGCTAAGAAAGATTAAAGAAATCACAACATTTTGGTTTTGTTGCTAGGACTGTGTTTGAATATGGCGAGGTGCATTTCTTTAGAGAGAGTGGAGGCTTGAATTGAGGTTAAATATTTAGAATATGTGAAGGATACTATTGGAATTAAGGGTTTGAAATCAAAGAAGTGGTTGTATAAAAATATCCAAAGCCATCTTCATAAGTTTTTTTTTTTGTTGAGTTGCCAGAACACATTCATGCATTGTTAGCAACATATGTGGTAAGTCAAAGTCATAACTTTGGAAAGATGTATGTTTGGATTGAGTATCAAGGAAAATAATTGAAAGATTTGGATGAAGAGTTGATAAGAGCTATGGATTTTTGTGGAGAGGCACATTCAACAACTATATGTTATAATTATTACTTTTGACTTATTCATGTTTGGAGGAAGTAAAATTTTAGTTTTTGTAGAGCTTCAAGGCTTGTTCATTGCGCAAATCCATGTCTAGATCAAGATGCTCATGGTAAATTGAGGAATCATAGACATGAGGATAAATAGCTAAATTGGTCCACACAAAGGCTAAGAAAATTGAGTGGAGTGAGTTTATGCAAGATTGTGTGAGAACTTGATGATTAAAATTGTTACGTCAATGAATCAACCCTTTTGTTTATCATGAAGGTTAAATCGGAATGATACTAGTTTAATACTTTTTGGTCTAAAAGATCATAAAAGAACTAGAAGATGCGTAAATGAGTTTTTAAATGATCCGGGATAGTAATAAGTATGTCAAATATTCAACAATACTCTATTATTAATTTAGAAATCAAATGTTCTCTTTGAAAGAATGAAACATATGTGATTATGTAATCAATCCTATCCAACAAAGAAGACCTATGAACTAGATAAACTCTTGAAGGAAAGATTACTGTTCTTTATGAATATTTATGATTTAACAACTTATATAATAAAAAGAGATCTAGTCAAAAAAAAAAAAAAAAAAAAGAAAAAAAAAAAAAAAAAAAAAAAAAAAGACCAAAAGATTACAATGAAAACCAAAGAAAGAGACATATAAAAACAAATATTACTAAAGAGATATCTAATAAACTAAATCTAAGAAAGAAAATAAAAACAAATGAAATAGGAAAATATAATTAATCTAATAAAATAAAAAAAATCTATCATTAAGAGCAAGTCACAATAACCCTGAAGAAAGAATTTAATAAACTTAATTTAAATGAAAGACAAAATAAAAGAAAGAAAAACTAGGTCTACTCCAAAGACTAAAGGTTGATTAAGAAAACAAAGAAATTAATTAACTTAAGTTAATTGAAGTTAGATAATTAACACTAGCAACTAAAATTAAAGAAAATAAATAATCTAAGTCTAAAATTAATCAAAGAAACTAACTAAAATTTAAACTATTCTCAATTAAACAAACTAATTAAACTAAAACCTAAATTAAAAATAAATAAATAAAAAAAAATTAAAAATTAAACAAAGATTTTGTGAGTCTTTGTAGAAAGAGTCGTCTTAATAAGTAAATCAAATTTTATTAAGAAACATTATTTTTGATACAAAAATCTTTAACACACAAACTAGTATAATATGAATTGATCAAAAAATATGTTGCACATAGCGAAGTGTTCATCAATATTCAAGCAAGTAGTTAGATTCTGCTCATATGACTCTAAATCTACAATCATCATAAGATATTAAACCTAACATTACTCAGATAATCAATTTATAAATTGAAAAAAAAATCTACATATACCTATGTTTGTCAAACAAATTATTTAACTGTCAAAGAAAATGTCCTTAATCTATTTGCAAGAGTTGTTTATCTCAGAGATATGGCATAGAAAAAGGTATGAAGATGAACTTGAAGCAAATCAAAGTCTTCAAAAATACGTGTAATGCTGCTTCTCTTCCTATGTCACTTTGATCTTTTATAATCAATTCCTCCTCTTGTTATGTCACTTTGGTATTTTATAATCAGTTCCTTCAAAGATGGTTGAGGAATAAGTTATAATTGACTTTAGTTAGTTATTGGTTATCACTTTACTCATTTAGATTTTTAAAATGAGTCTTAAGATCAAAATTTAAAATAATAAATCAAAGAGACTGATTTTAATCAGGCGGGGGCCTTTAGACATTATAATCACTTAAATAAAATAATTTATACAAAATATCTAACACAACATAAGTTATTAAATGAAAAATATCACATCTAACATTTTATCCATATGGGTTATATATAAGTTTAAATATTCATATCAAAATATACTGTCTAAAAATGTCTTAAACCATGAAATCACCGTCAAACACAAATTAAAACAAAGTATCTGAAAAGTATCAAACAATAGTGGAATACCCCTAAACACTTCTACTCATCATCTAAATCTCTCAGCGTTTTAATAAGTGGTTAACCTATATCAATTACGTATTCAGTGTAACTCATATTGGTTGCCAAAAACTTGATCAACTTAACTGCGTTTCCATTTTCTATCATCTACCTATACCTTTAACTTTTTTTTACCATTTTGGTGACTGTTGGTGATGTTGAAGCGCTGGTTTCTTTCCTTTTCGGTTCAATGTTACTTTTCTCTCTTCCTCTAGCTAATGATGAGAAAAATCTGCAAGGTTAAGCCTAGAGCAAGTTGCATATAGACTAGTAGGTTCAGAAGATGAAATTTTTCGATTCAAAGGCACTAAAGCATGAGAGTGTAACTTAGCAACTCGTAAATCATTTTTAGGTAACTGATCATTTCGATGAGGAGAATGACAGGCAACTGAATTGTTTTCTGATTGTAAAGCAGTTTGCATTTTTTGAGAACCACTTGAATTTTCACGTCCATGTAGATGGTTTCTCCAATAAGTGCTTCTCAAACTTTGATTTTCTTTAACGTTTATAAGGTTAAACGACAAGGCTTCAAGAACATTTCAAAAAGTGGGATCAACTGCATCAAAGTGAATTGACATACGAGTTCCCCTATTGAAAGGTCTTGAGAAATTCCTTCCAAACCTTCTACTATCAAAGAAATGACCACTAGACACAAAACTATAGGAAAATGAAGTTTCCCTATTCTCAGGTTGATATAATTCTCCATTCTCCATGCATTTCCTTAGTCATTATTTGAATTTGGGGGTGTTCACCTCGACATTCTGAAAGATATAACAAATCAATTAAATCTATGTGGAGACCACATATCAAAATTTTCAATCTCAAATATTCAATGTTTGAATATATATATATATATATATATATATATATATATATATATATATATATTCAGACATTGAAATTTGAGATTGAAAATGAATTTGAAAAAATAATATATATATATATATATATATATATATATATATATAAAGTCACCAAGACAAAGTACAATATGATAAGAACTAAAATCAACACTCATAAAACTTCATCCACTGTTATCAAAAGATCAATTGATAGAAATATAAATTTAGTTTGTAAATTTAAAGAACTGACTGTCTTTCAAAATTTTCAAAACCTTTAAAACATAATTTCTCATATTTCAAGCAAACAAAAAAATTTCACTTCCACGTACTATGGTCTAAATTTTCTTAACACAACTTAGGTATCAGTGACAAAGAAAACAAGAAAATTGCTTGAGATGAGAATGATATTGCCAAATATCAATTTTTTAAAACCATGTGGTGAGGATCAAAATATTTTTGAAACTTGATACCAAACTCTTTGTATACTTCATATATCTAAACTTCCAGCAAATATTGTCTTCAACAAAAAATCATAGATTTGTATCTTACTTCAAAACTCAAGAAAACAAAACGACAAACTAACACTTTGTACAAAATTAGTATTTGAATGCCAATTGAATCCAACATTCTTAGCAACAATTAATGACAAAAGTCACATATTTGAAAGCATTCTCTTCTTATTTGTCATACAGAAAAGAATTATATTTCTTCAACGAAGCTCAAATGTAAAATATATCAAGAAATTTTGTATTAATCATATCCCGTGATTTTGAAACTTGTCCTTAGATCAAAACCATTATATGACGAATTGCATGCAAAAGTTTCAAATATTCTTCACAAACACTAAATGTTATAACAAAACTCTCAAATGTTCTGCTTAGACTCACATCAAACAATTTGCATTTTCTAGAATCACCTCATAATCAATTATTTCAAATAGTTTGTCAATAATAGATAACATGCAAACACAAATTCATCACATTCTACAAACCTCTATATATTGCATGCTTCAAATATCATTCTTCAATGAATATTAACAAATAAAATAAAATAATGCACATTAAGATTTTTATTATTCTTCATTAAAGAAAAATAAACACTTGCATGCAAAACCCACTGAAGTTTCTTTGTGCATTTTGTAAAAAAATCAAACCATTAAACCAACCTCTATCAAACTCATAAATTTCATAACCCACTTTAGCCGAGTTTCCATAATACTTTATGCTTTATTTTGCTCATGAAAATGAAATAGAATTCATATCTCGTCTGCAAATTGTTCAACAAACTTTCAAATTTTTCTCCTCGGCTCCAAAGCTTCGCTTCCTCAGTAAGCTTGTCAAAGAATGACAACTAACAGAATGAGATTTACCTTTTGTATTATTTCAGGCTCGAAGAACTGAAATAGCTATGTGTTAGATCAAGATTGGATGACAACTTGTTAATACTTACTTTCAACTCAACCAAAATTTTAGAAATTCTGACAAAATTAGTCATGACCAAAATTGCCACTAATCTACCACTTAAAAATCTTGATTTGATGCACAGTACATAAGATTTAAATGTCAAATATTATGGGTGCATAAAACATATCCCAAAATATACAACAAATCCTGAGCACATTAAAACCACATAATTTGTCGCTTAAGGGTCACTTAACCACACTTTGAACTCATGATCAAAACCAACTCAACTATACATTCTACCACCTTTACTTTTATCAAAATAACCACGCAAGTCAATCAACTCATCATAACCACCATCAATGTAATGAACATCTGACCCTTATAAGAATTAAACTTTCTTATTGTTCATACATTTATGACCTTCGACCCCTATGTTATGGTGCAAAAAATAATTATGTCAAAGTATTTATGGTCTTTAAGTTTATTTTGAGACTCTTAGAAATATTTAGGTTTCAAAAAAAAAATCAATAACACTTATAGATATTGCTTTGAATGAACCATTAGATTTAGCAATAGTTACTTTAACTTATGATCTTACAAATATCATCCATTCAACAATGATCAAGTGAAACCAACTGAGCACATTTACGTTCAACCTTTAATCACAAATGTTACTTGCTTAATGAACTTATGTATCACATAAGATTCTAAATTTGATCATTAACTGATACTCATAAAAAATGAATTTTGTTAATATGGATATACTAAATATTTTAATTAAATCCATTAAATACTTTCAAAACCACTTTGTAATGCAAAGTAATAATTTTACCAAATAAAAAGTCATAATAAACATTTAAACATAAAATGCATATTCAAATGACATAATGAACTAAGACCCCCAATTGACAGTTTTAGATGTTATGACAATGTCACCAATATGACAGAATCATTTCAAAGTACTTGATTTGGGAAATATAAGGAGGGGTGTTGAAAATATGTTCAACAGAATTTCCTAGTGAAATGGAATCTCTCAATGAGATGGAGGAAAAGATGCAGAGGTATAATGAAATCAAAGAAAAAAGAGGTTTGAGGGCTTAATTAGGGAATGTTGTTGGGACCTGTAAGAAGCAGGAGGTTATTTGATTTTCTTGTGTAAAGGAGAGAGATGCTCCTATGAAATTGGAGACCTACACATGGAGGATTCCCTAAGTGAAAAAGATCCATGCAAGGAAGATGAACGAATATCACATGATGATATGGATGATGAGGTAGAGTACACAATTGGTGACGGTGACTCAGACTCATTTAACTCTAAATTTGAAAAGGTTGTAGATTGGTTAAAAATATAGAAATAGTTCAAGCACAAGGGTGATAAACTAATTTATATGAGACCAATTAGTAGTAAACTCAGATAAATAATATTATGAATTTATACAACTGATATTGCTAAATATAGCAAAGTACAACAATTAAAAGATATTGTAGTAAATAAAAAATTATGGTACTTAATTGGTTTACTGTGTGCAAGGAGATTTAGGTTGGAATTAGGGGTAAAGTATATAAGATCTATAATATAGATTTGTTATCAGATTCTAAAAATTGCTCTTATGTGGCTGCAGACACTACCGTCAGATCTGGACATTATCGTTGACATTAGTCTGACTGTGATGCAGGTGTCTAGTACAAAATAATGATAGGATCGGGATGCGACCAACTTCGTTATAATGGGGTTTTTGTCACATTTTTATTGATGTATTTAGATCTAAGATACAGACTGTCGTTCTTCATTGATTGATCAAACTTTAGTTCTCACCTTTTTTCATCATTAGAATGAATTTGTTGAAAAATGGGTTAGTGGTCTCACATTGTCGAGCTATCACAAAGACCCCTTTATCAATCGACATTGTCTACATAGCCAATATTCTAAGGAAGGTCTCAGACTTATGTAGTTCTCCCCTATGTGTGAGAAAGTGTGTGCACAAGGGTGTAATATACTATATGAAGATGTATGCATTAATCTAGCTTGTAATTTGACAATTATTGAGTGCTTCAATTCTGTAATATGATTGTGCCTATGTTTGACATAAAAATATGGATGAATATGGTGAAATAGTGCTTTTGCATTTTATTGATTTAGCTTTAGTAGTGTTTGCTTAGTATTTGTTAGATGAGGAATGAGAAAGCTTAAACTTGTAGTTATACAACAAATTTTAAAAATATCTCACAGTAGGGTTCAATAAGACAAATAGGCCGACCCATATGTTTCAAATTATTTGTAATTTGGGTGACTTTTTACAACTGAACACTAGATAAGGATCTGGACACTATCGTTGATGATAGTGTCCCTTTATGGCCAATACTATCTAGAAAGTTAGAAAACAGGTATAGATTTGACACCAACAGTGAAAGATGTTTATCAGGTTTTAATCTTTTTGTGCAGTACATAAGACATGGGTCATAAGAATGATATGTATTGGACTAAGAGAAATATTTAAGCATAATGAGATGGCAAATGTGAGTTTTTCAATAACAAGGAAATTTAGAATTGAAGGGTAGAGCCTTGATTGATATTTGTCAAATATATAAAACTTAGATGTTATAAATATTGAGTTTTATTTATATTTGCCTCCCTTTTAATTTAGTAATGCATAAGGATGAAATTATTAGGTTAAAGGAAATAAATTTGTACTTGAGTGTGTACAACATACTTTGCCTTTGTTTGAGCCCACTTTGAGTGCTTTGCTAGTGTATGCCCTATAACTAAGAGCATATTACAATATAAATAAATGCATATCATATGAAATTTAAAATTATTGAAATGCTTAAAAAGAAAGAACAAGGAAGGAATACACTTGTATGTCGATGTAATTGTTATAACGTTAATCTGCACCCTTGGATAGGGTTCTTCAGGTCCTTTCCAATTGAGCTATAATATTAGGACAACCCCAGGCTGTGGGTCACTTATGTTGGGGTTGAACTTTCAAATAAGGCTGGCTTCCTCTTGATGCTCATGAAAAATTAGTGTTTGTCATAGGGAAAAGGGTTAGAAAGATGGAAAGGGATCCTAACAAGGTTAAAAAGGTGATGCACTAAAAAAAAAGGGAAACTCCCATAAGCGTGAATCCACACTAGATCTGCAGAAGACAATACTAGCTCACACAACCTCAAAATCCAACTGATTGCATAAGTTTTTCATAGAAGGGGTTCATGAAGCAATGAATGCAAACAAAGAGGAATTATAAGACTCACTGAGAGCTCACATTAATGGCAAAAAAAACACTAATCTAGACTTGCAAACAACTTGAAAACACCCTAAACAAGGTCTGAAAGGAGGATAATGGACGAGTAAGACTCTCCTTCACACAATGCCATCATGCACAACTCACCAAACACAGACCCAAGACAAGACATAGGTAAATAAAGTCTTATATTGCATCAAGAGGTAGTTCTTATAAATACTTGACAAGGTTTATCCTAATCAAGCTGAGCATATTTTTCAATATCTCAGAGAATATCCCTATCTCTTAGAAAGATCAAAATTATAAAATATGAGAACCCTTACAATGGAGAAGAGAATGAGATAATATAAAAAGAGGGAGAAGAGAGAAGAGGGAGCATGTCATCCGAGAACAATTAATGAGTTTCCACCTTTCAAGGGATGCTCTACCACCTTTTCGATCCAATCAGGATTAGTCTATCATCAAGTTAAAACTAATTTTCTCTAACAGTCTTCAAGTTCTTATTGGCTAAGAGCCCTGCACTAGAAGACAATTACTACTTTGTAGATGATGAGTCATGATTATTTCAAGGAGAAAATATCTTCAAAGGTTTCGATCAACATTGAATGCTCTAGCTGCTTCTCTAATCCCTCAATCTACTTTGTGAACTTTGCCACACCTTCCACTTGTCTTCATTATGAAGACAAGGTCCTTATATTCTTGGGCTTGACAAAATCATGTCTATATCTATTTTGGGCAGCTATAGGTTCCTCCTAAACTATAGATGATTTGACTATCATATTTATACCTTGGTGTGCTCTTTACTGCAAATCCTAAACATGGATCTACTATAGACTGAAAACCAATATCCTTTATTGGTTTTCAGATAGTCAATACATCCACCTGGACATATCTATATCGTTTTAACTAGTAGCCCATCCTGATCTATATTAGGCTCAAAAGGCCTATTCTATCTCTGCTTTGGAACCTGAACTTGGGTCTAACTGTAGATTGAAAACCAATCCTATTATTAGTTTTCCTACAGTCATTATATAGATGCAAAGTCTACTTGATGCTTGGTCTTTTTTTTGATAACAAATTATTGACTCTTGACCTGTATTAGGTCCAAAAGACCTATTCTGCATTTATGGAGCTTTAATGGTGACCTTTGATCCTGAAATATATATTCTAGTTCATCTTGGATCATGCTCGAGCTCAGTCCCTAAGTATTTACATTGCCCAGGGCAGAAACTGCTTCATCGACCTGCATCGAAAATGTCTTGGGTCAATTTTGTTCATTGGTTGTCGATATTGACTTGGTCTATTGACCTTTTGACTCAAATACATACGTTTAGATCCTATGGTATGAGTTAATGACAACCCTTAGATCTAGTTTGGGACCTTTTTTGACTCGTTGACCTACTCGCATGCTGTAGATCTTTGGTGCACGATTGAATGTGAGCCCTTGATCTTGCTAGGACCCATCATTTGAAATCAAATGACTAATTCACAAGGTCTAAATTTGACATCTGCATGCCCATATTTGACATTTGTGTGGTCGTCATTGATGTTCATGTGCCTATCACAGGATTTTTGAACCCCAATAGTTATTTGTGTGGCTTAAAATTGATGTTTGCATGCCCATCATTTGTCTTTTTTGTGAACTTCATTGACGTCCACGTGCCCGTCACAATTTTGAACCCCAACGGTTATTTGTTGTGGCTTAAATTTTGACATTCGTGCGAACGTTTCATTCTGCAAGCTAAACTTTGAAGACTTATATCTCGGGATAGAGAATTCATCGAGACATGAAATTTTCAAAAAAAGATCAAGGCATGAAGGGCATCATGTCCATGCATTTATTTTGGCATGAGAGGCTTTCTTAGTGAACTTATAAAATATACAAATGAGTTGACCAGTCTATTTCTACATGACATCTTGGTGACGATCTGGTTCATTTAGACTTATGTTAGGAGTTTTTACTTGATCCTTCAAAGCTTCAATGATTTCCTGAGGCCCATGTGAACTCATTCCATGATCTTGATTGTATTGATCACCATGACAAACTGATTTCAAATTTGTTCCTCAAAGGTCAACAAATTGTACCTTAAGCTAACTTAAAGTGTTTCAAAAGCTTTGTGAGCAATATGAGATCTTTGGACCACTCATTCCATCCACAACTTTGTTCAGCTCATCCATTTCAATCATGACTCTGCTCAGTTGACCTATCCAAGCAAAATCTTGGTATGTGGGCCAAAATTGGCCAACATTACTGGCGACTTGTAGGGAAACATGCTTGCTATGCTTGAGAACCCAGTTCATGGTTCCTTATTTAGTTGATTGGGTATGGAGTCTCCTCTCTGGTTCAACATATTGACCTGAAGCTAAAATTGGCTGCCAACCCTTGGATAACTCCTCTTGAAACAAACAGGGACTAAAAAGGACAAAAAAAACAAAGGCAAGTGCATGCAGGCACTTGGAGGAAAGAAAAAACAACCAACCTACTAAACAAATGTGCACACAGACACTTAGATAAAAGCATAAAAACTAATCTAATATAGACAGGGCTGTAATTTATAAGTATCTTCCTCTTGAATCAAATGGAAAAGATTTAGCATCACTTACTTGTGATGGATCAGGATGGAAAACACATTGCTTTTGGGAGCTCATGATATGTGAGCTGAGATGCCTAGCTAATGACTCTTTTGACATGCTCTCAAGAGGATGAAATGGGACAAACATGTCTCCAATGTAGACATACTGGTCCATTTCTTCAAGACTTGCTCCAAATTGGACTATAGGGGCTCCTTCAACCTTCTCATATGATGGCTCAATTTTATGCTCTAAACTAAGCACAACCTGTGATGGCTCCTTTGAAGTAGTGCTTGGTTGATTGTCTAAACTTAGGTAGAAAATCTCTACGCCATCCCAAAAGGTAGCTTCCTCTTGATCATCCAAGATAATTCCAACTTCAACACCATCTTTGATTTGGTTGGTCTGAAAGGATCCATATGGATGCTCATCAACCCATTCATGGTTTACCATGTCATATTCATGTGGATCTTGATTTGACCATTCTTCTTCATCCTTAAATACATCAGTACTGCAATTAATGGACAATTCATCTTGAGATTGGTCAACTTCTATGTCCTGATCTGCAAGTTCATCTTCATACTTTGGAAGAGGCATAGGTTGATTTAGAACCTCTATCTAGTCCATGAAGTCATGGTACAACTATTGCCATACTTCATTCTTATCCTCCATTTTCTCTATCTATTTATCTTGCTCATCCTCACCCATACCAAAAGGAAGCTCCTAAAATAAATCAAGATCTTCTTTGCTCTCAGTTACAACTTGAAAACACACCCCTTCAAATATGAAGGCATCAATACTGCCTTCAAGCTCTAGTTCATCAAAACCATGCCAAGAAGCCTAATCAAAACTTGAATTTTTCTCTTTTAAATGAAGTGGACTACCTATCATGATCTTTTCATCATAGACACTTGTGTTGTCCTCTTCAGGCTCATCTATGACTGCATGCTCCTCTATTCATTGTAAAATAGGTTCCTCCTCCATGAGGGAGCTGGTGGGAGGGTGAAAAAGTTCACCTTGCTTGCAGCTTAAGAGAGTATCTTTTAAACTAAGGACCTTGAAGGCTCTTTTAGGTGGCTTTTGAGGAAAGGAGAGAGTCTTGGAACTCTTGTACACTAAGCTCATTGAGCTGAGCTATGGTTGCTTGATTCATTTTTGGTACAACTAACCCTTCCTCTACCAGAATTGGTTTTTGGACTGCCTCAATTAACACCTCCTTCTTTATGCCCTTATGAATTAATTTACATGATGGAAATGAGTATGAAATGTACACTTTCACTTCTTTTTTAATGGTTATAGGAGAGGTTGGTCTCACAAGTCAGGGCATGACATAGCCAGGGTCAAAAGTTTTAGAGAAGATCCATGATGGGATGACTTCATGCTCTTGAGTGGGAATGAGCATAGGGATAGGAGAGAGAAAACTAATTGGCTCAAGCTTGACATACTCTTTCTTCCATTGCTCAAACACTTTTTCAATGGATAATACCCACCTTTTCATCTCTTGCTTCTCAACATGTGGATAGTCACATTCTTCAACGGATGCCCATACATTCCAAAAATCTTGCAAGAAGATCCTTATCTCCTCCATGACATGAATGGGTATTTATTATCCAAGTTTAAGCCCCTCATTGATATTCATGATTGTTCTTCCTTGGTCCAATATTACTTCTCGAAGTTTTGACAAGGATGGACTTTGACCAGGTTGACTAGGGCGCTGATCAGGAACTCTTGAAGGTTGAACTTGAGGCTCTTGAAGGGAAGAGGGCACATAAGACTGATCCAAATGAACTTGTTTCTCTTCATAAGATACTAACATATTCTCTGTATTTTGGACCATGCTTCTCATCATTGTTATGTCCTCATTCTTACAAAATGACCACTGTTCTCCTTCACAAACTGACCATCTATTCTTGACTAACCAAAGAACACTCCTTGCCTCTTATAGAACATTGATAGGGATGACTGGAGAAAACTCTTAACCCTTACCAATTTCTCTTATCAACTCAATATAAATTGATAATGCTTGCTTAACTCTTGAGAAGGATGTAACAGGGTAAGCTTGGTCTTGACAAGGGAAAAAAAAACACTGATTTGAATGCAAAAGAGGCTGAATTTGGTCATATGTAGGGGTGGGAGGAGGACAAAGGCCATGATAGGGCTGATAGGCTATTTGAGGGCCACTTGGGGGAACACATAAACATTATTTTCCTGATAAGTTTGATGTTGAGGTAAAGAATAAGCATAATGATCAAAACATCATTGATTGTACATACCAAATTAACATGACTAGGTACCTGGGCTACTTCAACCAGCTGATGAATGCTCAGAGTTGCCATTGATATTTGCACACTTGCCTCCAAAGTATGATTGAATGAAGAGAACACCAAAACTCTTCACTTAGTGCATGATAAACTTTGTCCCATCGGGTGTGTCAAAAACTATTATAGCATCAATCTACACCTTTAGAGAGGGTTCTTTAAGCACTTTCCAATTAAGCTATAATATTGGGACAACCCCAGGCCGTGGGTCACCTATGGTGGGGTTGAACCTTTAGAGAAGGTCAATTCCTTTTGATGCTCAAGTAAACTAATATTTTTCATAGAGAAGAGGGTTAGAAAGGGGGAAAGGGCTCCTAAGAAGGCTAAAAGGGTGATGCACCAAAAAAAATGGGAAACTCTTATAAGCTTGAACCCGCACTAGATCTATAAAAGACAATGCTAGCTCACACAACCTCAAAATCCAATTGATTGCATAAGTGTTTCATAGAAGAGGTTCACGAAGCAATGAATGCAAACAAAGAGGATTTCTAAGAGTCATTGAGAGCTCACATTAATGGTAGAAAGAACACTAATCTAGACCTACAAACAACTTTAAAATACCCTAAAGAAGGTCAGAAAGAAGGACAATAGACGAGGAAGACTCTCCTTCACACAATGCCATTAGGCACAACTCACCAAACACAGACCCAAGGCAAGAGATAGGTAAATAAAGTCTTATATTGCATCAATAGGTAGTTGTTAAAAATGCTTGACAGGGTTTAGCCTAATCAAGCTAAGCATATTTTGCAATATCTTAGAGAATATCCTTATCTCTCAAAAAGATCAAAATTCTAAAATCTGAGAACCCTTACAAAGGAGAAGAGAATGGGATAATATATAAAGAGGGAGAAGAGAGAAGAGTGAACGTGCTATTTGAGAATAATTAATGAGTTGTTACCTTTCAAGGGATGCTTCACCACCTTTTTGATCCAATCAGGATTAGTCCATCATCAACAAGTTAAAACTAATTTGCTTTAATAGTCTTCAAGTTCTTATTGGCTGAGAGACTTGCACTAGAAGACAAGGGTCTACTTTGTTGATGATGAGTCATGATTCTTTCAAGGAGAAAATATCTCCAAAGGCTCTGATCAACATTGAATGATCCAACTACTTCTCCAATCCCTCAATCTGCTCTGTGAACTTTACCATACCTTCCACTTGGCTTCATTATGAGGATAAGGTCCTCATATTCTTGGGCTTGACAAAACCATGTCTATATTTGTTTTGGGAAGCTATAGGTACCTGCTGAATTGTAGATGAATGACTATCATACTTATACTTTGGCATGCTCTTTACTATAAATCCTAAACATGGATCTACTATAGACTAAAAACCAATATCTATTATTGGTTTTTAGATAGTTAATACATCCACCTAGACATATCTATATCATTTGAATAGCTAGTATCCCACCCTGATATATATTAGGCTCAAAAGACCTATTTTGTCTTTGCTTTGGAACCTAAACTTGGATTTAACTATAGATTGAAAACCAATCCTATTATTAGTTTTCCTATAGTCAATATATAGATGCAAAGCCTGCTTATGCCTGGTCCTTTTTTTGATGATAAGTTGTCGACTCTTGACCTGTATTAGGTCCACAAGACCTATTCTGCATTTATGGAGCTTTAATGATGACCTTTGACCTTATAATTTATATTCTGGTGCATCCTGGATCATGCTCAAGCTCGGTCCCTTTGTATTTACATTGCTCAGGTCAAAAACTACTTCATCAACCTTCATCGAAAATGTCTTGGGTCGACTTTGTTCATTGGCTGTCAATACTGACTTAGCTTATTGACATTTTGACTCAAATACATACCGCTCAATCCCACCATACGAGTTAACGTGAGCCCTTAGATCTTCTTGGGGATCCTTTTTGGCTCGTTGACCTAACCACGTGCTGTAGATATTCGATGCACGATTAAATGCGAGCCCTTGATCTTGATGGGACCTACCATTTGAACTCAAATGGCTAATTCATGAGGCCTAAATTTAACATCTACGTGCTCATATTTGATATCCGTATGACCATCATTGATGTTCGTACGCTCGTCACAAGATTTTTGAACCCTAACAATTATTTGTTGTGGCTTAAAATTAAAATCTGTGTGTTCGTCATTTGACATCTTCACAACCGTCATTGTGTCCACATGCTCGTCATAATTTTGAACCCCAATGGTTATTTGCTGTGGCTTAATTTTGACGTCTATGTGAACATTTCATTCTATAAGCTAAACTTTGAGGACATATATCTCAGGATAGAGAACTCATTGAGACATGAAATTTGTGGAGAAATATCAAGGCATGAAGGGCATCATGTCCATGCATTTCTTTTGGTTTGAGAGGATTTCTAAGTGAACTTATAAAATGCACAAATGAGCTGACCGATTCATTTCTGCATGATGTCCTAGTTAAGGTTTGGTTCATTTAGATTTGTTCTAGGAGCTATTATTTGATCCTTGAAATCTCCAATGATTTTATGAGGCCTATGTGAACTCATTCCATGATCTCGAGTGTATTGATTACCATGAGACCCTGTTTTCAAACCTGATCCTCAAAGATCAATAAATTGCACCTTAAGCTAACTTAAAATGTTTTAAAAGCTTTGTGAGCAATATGGGATCTTTGGACCACTCATTCCATCCAAAACTTTGTTTAGTTCATCCATTTTAATCAGGGCTCTGCTTAGCTAACCAATCTAGACAAAGTCTTGGTATGTGGGTCAAAATTGGCCAATATTAACCATGTTGCCTCTTGATGCTTTGACTTGGTAAAGATGCTTCTTTATGAAGCATTAGAGCTAGTAAATGCTAAGACCTAAATCTTAGAGAGCTAAAGAGGGAGATTGGAATGTATTGTGTCTCCAATCCTATACCATGATGCATTGTGACACGACCATTGAGATCATTATATCTCAATTGCATAACTCAAGTGTGAATATATATAATATGGTAAGGGTGAGTGATTTAATCAACTCATACTATAAATCAAGGGATATTGGATGATTTAATTACTCTAATCTATAATTTTGGTAGGTTGAATAATTTAATCACTTCATCCTATAAAATAAATCAATTGCTATAGTAATAAATGGTTGACAATAATACATCTTGGTATAATTGGTGCATCATGGTGAGTAGTATAATTGGCATAGTTTGCAATTTTTGGTGCAATAACAAGGCATATGCACCTCTAATCTGTTTGAGCTAGTATATATGTCATAAATGTAAAAATATTATGTTTTAAATCTATGCAAAATCAATGTAATGTATAGAATGTTGACCCAAGTGTATACATGAATCATAAAACTAAACTGAAGATTGTGTAAGTTTGGAGGTCATGTTTTTATGACATGCCCTCACTGAAATATGAAAATATCAAGGTGTATAAGTGTGGATTTCATGTTTTCCCGACATGCCCCTACTAAAATATAGAAACTATGAAAATGTGGAGGTCATGCTTCTATGACATGCCCCTCCATTTAAGGTGAGGTAAATAACATCTAAAAGATACCTTACCTCAAAATGATAAGGTAGCTCTATAATTTGTTTTTGAATCAAGTAGCATATATAAATAACATGTTGAAGTAGATATATCAATGGGACTCATAGTATGTGATTACATCATATCTTAATACATGATATAGATTAGATAAATACGTAGAGAGTAACAATATAAGCTTAACAAACAATCAAGCACACACACAAGAGCACTCAATATAATGCGAATGAATGGTTGAAGGAGACCTCATACAAGGGGCATGTTCAAATGTCACACAATTGAAAGACATGACATATTTAAATGTCCAATTATGGAATGACATTGAAATGGGCCAACATATACAAAACATATTCAAAAGTTCTACAAGTAAGATAATAACAAGTAATGTAATACACTCAAGGAAGCAAAAAATAGAAGAAGCATAAGCAATCAACATAAGCATACTATACTAGTCCTTGCATAGATGTGTTAGCAAAAATATTATGTAATATGGCATATCAAGTACACTGAAATATATGAGCACGGATATAGACGTGTAATCTTTAACATATAATAATGAGAATGTATAAATGATCATAAATGACATGTAACCTGTATCAATCATGGTCAAAGAAGTAGATTCCCCCAATGTATAATATGACACGAGTAGAGGAAAGGTCCAACCTATGGAAGTGCATAGATGATGCCTCTGGGTATGTCTATATCACCCTCATACGCGTGAAATATGTGTGTAAACAAAAATGAAATGATATGTTATTTACTAACATAAAACAAATAATACAGATGCCACGGAGCTAATAAAATCTGGTAACGCTGAATATTTTTGTATTTTGGGAGTATATGAAGTTTTTGTATTTTTGACATATTTGATTTTTTTGGATCATGATTAAATTTATAAATCTTCTAGCTCAAGAACCAAGGCGTCAAGAGGTGGGTTCTTTACTTGCCAAAACCTCTTATGTTTGCTTATTGCCTATGTTTTAATGTTCTTTGGTAATTTATTATTGGCAATTGTTGCTATGCATTTATTAACAAATCTATCATGTGAAATGCAAACCACTTTATTTTCAAACTAGTGAAAGGGCACATATTTGTTTTATTAACAATTGCTTTCATATCTGACAATAATTATTGCCCAAATTGGAAAGTTAAATTTGGTCTCTAGTTCTTTACCTATATTGGTGTATCAACCACCTTTGGTCCACATATTATTGGTAACATAATGTATCCAAGGGAATCTATAAAAAGTGGTGAATATTATACCCAACTATCTCAAACATGCTATAGTACAAAATGTTTCTTGATTATTTGTATTAATCTTAAAGCGTTGACAATAAGTTCCATAAATATTTGTAGTAATAAGTAAATTATGTCTAGGATGTTTTGAATCATGCTTCATTGTATCATTGTCTTTTGAAATATCTAAAAGTGGTGGTATTTTTCATTGTTCGGGTATAATTTGTATAGAACCATCATGTTTGTAATTTGTAATTTTGCTTTGTAATACCCCACAATGATTTGTATCATGGCTAATGATCTTATGATAAGTGCAATATGGTGATTCATCTGTTTGGACAAGTCTGCTCCCTGACTTGTGTCTGTTAGGAGTTAAAGATATCATCTTTTACTCAAGTAACATATAAAGTTTTGTATGTAGAGCATCTTGATTTTCTGTGATTTGTAAAATATGTTGTGAAGGTTTATGTAAATACTCCATATTATTTACATGTTGTATGTGCATTTATCCATTGGAAGGTTGACTAAATGTTTATAGCCAAGAGGTATGAATTGAGTAAAAAACATTTACATGTTCATTTGATAATTTTATCTTGCCCTTATTTGAGTGTACCTTTATATCCTTTGGCGATGAATTTAACTTGTATGTATCAGGCCTGTAGGTGTGAATAGATTATGTGAAATATGCTCAAGTGAATCAAAATTTAGTTTTTGCAATTGTTCATCTGTCATAGTATGAGGAGGTTCATCATCACTATCATAGTAATATGAAATTTTACCATCTTGCTGCTCGGTGTTAACCAATAAAGGAAGCTCAAATGCTAGATTTTACTACTATTTTGATATCATTGGTTCCTTTGATAATGGTTCTTGTTCTACTTGTGTATCCATGTGCACCTTAGTATTCAGTGCCTTATAAGCATCTTGAGGTATATACATTATTTTTCTTGATTCTCCTATCTCATAAGTTGGTATGCTTTCATGTGGAATGTATTGATTTGGCGGTTTGAGTTTTAGAACTCCTTCCATGTCAGAATGTAACATTTGAAAAAATTTGGAAGGTTAATCATGGACAAACATTATCAATAAGGTCCCATCATGTATGAATTTGACATAGATGTAATGTAGATGGGATGGCCTCCACTATGTGTATTCAAGGTTAACCCAATGGCAAGTTATAAAGTAATGATGAGACATTATCTAGAATGTAGTTGGAACCATTTTTGGTTCCAATGAAATATTTAATATTATTTGGCCAATCGGAGGACTACAATAGTTATCAAATCCTTTGATATGCATTTTTGATTTTTGAAGAAGATTGGTGCTAATAACCATGGTAGTTAAGAATTATGTGTCATAAATATTTAGATCAGATCCATTATCAACTAGCATCTTTCTTATTCCCTTGTTATGCACACTCACTTGTATGAATAAAGGTAAATCTTAGATAATAATATCTTTTTGATCAAAGGTAATGAAATTTACATTATTTTTGAGATCTTGCATAATATATGCAAAATATGATGGTTCTATATCACTTAGTACTTGTGTTTCATGCAATGCTTCATATAAGATATCCTTATAGCTAATAGATTGTTTTAAAAGTTCGAGAATTGAAATCTTAGCATGCGTATTGTTCAGTTGGTCAACAAGATTATATCCCTTAATTTTAATCACCAATTTAGATTTAGGAGGAACATGTTGTATATTAATAGGTGGTGAGATAGGTTATGAAACCTTACCTTTTTGTGTAATGACAACTTTGGTTGCATAATATAATATAAACTATGCGAGAATAATGGGAGCATGATGGTAGTTTTCACTCAAATAGGATCTAGAAGGGACAAAGGGTTGGGAGCATGCATGTTGGTGTCGAGAAACAAGGTCTATATTGTGACAAAATTTTTGTAGAAAGAGATTAAAGTTTGATCTTGTTTTAACAACTCTCTTTGTGTTCCCATATTTTAATATTTATATTGATTATACCACTGACTGATTTAACATAACAAATCATGACTATCATTATATAATGGATAATGAATTAACTAATGGATGTATCCATATTAAACATGATTTTATAAAATAAATTATTATTTTTTAATTTTGGAAACTTTGAAATCAATGTTTAGGAAAACAGTAAATCAATAAACTTTAGGTCAAACTGGGATTTTGAGACCAAAGGTTGACTTCACCAAATGTTCATTCTTGAATTTGAAAAGGTTGTAAATAGAGTTAGAATTATAGAAATAGTTCAAGCACAAGGGTGATAAACTATTATATAAAAAACTAATTAATAAAAAATTTAGGTAAATAATATTATAAATTTATACAATTTAGATTGCTAAAAATAGTAAAATACAACTATTGAAAGATATTACAGTAGATAATAGATAATGATACTTAGCTGGTTTATTATGTGCATGTAGATATAGATTGAATCGAGGTGTAAAGTATGCACGATTAATATTATGGATCAGTCGATAGATTTTAGAAATTGCATTTTAGTGATCACAAACACTACTGTCAGATCTGAACACTACCATCGATGGTATTATCTAACTGTGATGCAGGTGTCTAGTACAAAATAATGACTAGATCTAGATGTGACCAACTTCAATGTTTTATGTTTTGTCATCTTTTTGATAATGTATTCAGATCTGGGATACAGTCTATCACTTTTCATTGATTGATCAAACCTTAGATTTTCATCCTTTTTCACCCTTGGAATGAGTTTACTAACAAATAGGTTAGTAGGCTCATGGTGTAAGCTACCTCAAATTTTTTTCTATCAATACACATTGCCTACATAGCCAATACTCCAAGGAAGGCCTTAGACTTATGTAGTTCTCCTTTATATGTGGGAAAGTGTGGGCACAAGGGTTATACTATATGAAAATGCGTGCAATGATTTATCTTGTAATTTAAAAAATATCATTCATGAGTTGTTATTTGAATGTTTCAGACCTATAATATGATTGCTCCTATGTTTCATATAAAAATAAGGATGAAAAATTTAGAATAAAGTGCTTGTGCAGTTGATTGATTTAATTTTAATAATGCTTGCTTGGTATTTACTAGATGTGGAATGAGAAGGCTTAGACTTGTATTTATACCAAACCTTTTGAAAATATCTCACAATAGTGTTCAATAAGACAAATAGGCCAACCCATAGGTTTCAAATCATTTACAATTTGGATGAATTTTTTCAACTGGACACTAGATAAAGATCTAGACACTACCGTCGATGGTAGTGTCCATTTATGGTTAATAGTGTCTAAAAGGTTAAAAAATAGGTATAGATCTAAAAATGATGGTGAAGGATGTTCATTAGGTTTTAAGCTTTCTATATAGTATAAGAGACCTGAGTCATCAAACTGATATGGATCAGACTAAGAGATAAGCATTCAAGCACAATGAGATGATGAATGCGAGCCTTTCAATAGTAGGGGGTCTATAACTAAAGGGTAGGGCTCTGATTAATATTTTTCAAATGTATAAGACTGATATACTATAAATATTCAATTTTAATACCTACACCTAAACCTCTATGTGTTTGGATTTTGAATAAGAACCTGAACTAGTTATGTTTAAGTGAGAAGGTTTAATTTTCAAGGTAACGAGGATATAGTTGTGAAACAAATGGTGTTCAAGAGTTTTGTGGATAAAAGGAGTGCATATGTAGGCATATAAACCACACAACCAAGTGTAAGAATAAGTGTTGCAGTACAAACATGAGGGAAAAAATCAATGTTCATTCACTAAAGGGAGCATCCTAGTACTAAATATTATGGTTTCAAGTCAAATAGGTGCTACGCAAGTTGAAAATAGTCATAAGTGGATGGGGGTTCTAGTGGATCTAGTGGGAATGAATGTTTTGGTAGAAGTTTCGTAGAAAACACAACATGCTACAGTTTATCCAACAATATACTATGATGTGACAATGAAGATGCCAAAGTACTAGGGAATTGAAGATTATGTGCATTACATTAAAAAATGTGAGATTACATGGCACATGGAGTGACTGCATTGGAGAGAAATTTACCCCACTTTGTGACAACCCTACTCGATTGTGCACACACGTGGTATCAGAGGTTTGACCTGAACCAAATCACTGTCAACTTTGACTAGTTGAAGGCATACTTTCTATGAGAATTTCACATATTTTAGTTTGAGAAATAAATCAACTTTACATTTAAGGAGACTAAGAAATATTCTTGTATGATGCTAATTTGGGAACACTATTGTCAAAGATATTTTATGGCATACACCCTTTGCAAACTGCACAATGGTTTATTGGAGGATTATTACCAACATTCAAAAGGAAATTGACAATTAAGAAATTTTATGATGTGCTCAAAATTAAAGTGTTTGGGAGCTTAGATACTAAGATAAGCCCATTTATAGAGTCACAAATTTAGAAGATGGTAATGCAGTTTAAAAATCTGTCAACTAGTAGTGTACAAGAATTACCAAAGATGTTGTGGCATACTGACTGCAAGTCAGATGGGCATACGAAAGGGAATTACATGATGAATAAAGTGTAAGTAGTGACATTAATGTGTTATGGAAAGAAGATCACGAGACAAATATTTGTTGTTTGAACATGCTAATCAAATGAATATCATATACAAAATATGTGAAACAAATATGTATGTGTTTCAGTTTATTTTCTTCATTTCTTAATTTTGAAAGTAAATAAAAAAAATGTAGTGATTAGGGTGTGTATAAGAATACTTGGTAAAATGCATGTGTGAATCTAGACAAATGTAGGAACTCCTCTTTGGCTAGGAAGAAATAACCTGCAAGTAGCACAAACACTTGACAGGGGGTGGTTAGATGGCTAGTTGAGTGGATTGCCTAGCGTATGCTAGTTCCAAGAAACACAAGGCTTGATAGGAGGCTATCAATCCACTTTTATAACAATCAAGTTTGAAATGATAATAGAAGATACTTGTATTCAATGATAAGAAATGAAATACATGCTAGAAATAAATGATGACTTGCTTATTAAAGAAAACAATCAAATTTAAATGCTAAAATGGTCATGATTTGGTTCAAAAAATTAGAAAAGGTCATGTGATCAGAGAGAAACATAAAAAGTGGGGTTTGATTGGAGGCATAAGGGTGAAAATTGCTTACTATAAAAATACTAGCACATGGAACCGTCAGTGGTTAGGGTGAACCATCGGTGGTTGCAGTGAACTGTTGGTGGTTAGGAAAATCATCGACGGTTGTCAATGCAAAAATGGAGATGAATAAATTAGAAAGTATAAATTGGAGTTTTGGGCAAACAAAGGTGGATACAAGGATATAAAGTGGAAAAGAGGGTGCAGGTAGACTAGGTAAACTAATGGTATTGAAACTAAATAAAATCAAATGACACAAGCACACAATACCTGTAACCAAGTGGAAGAAGTCTGGAGTGATGCAGCCAAAGTGATGGTGCTTCAGGTCTTCTAAAGTGATTTTGATAGAGTTTTAGATCTTAAGTGATGATGCTCACTCATTGATATGGATGCTGGATCTCTGCAAGGAAGCTTGAATACCTGATAACTGATAACTCCTCCATGACCCCTTGCTATTCTACTTATTTTATAGGTAGAAGTTACTAAATGGGATGAAAGAAGTTGCTAATTTGATCAAGGGTAAAACTGTCTATTTTTGCATCTTTAAAAGCTTTGTTTTAAAGATAAGTTGGCATTTAGGAAGTTGCCAATCTCGCACAAAGAGATGACATGCTTTAAAGTTGGTTAAAGATGAAGAGGGGACCTAACCATCGGTGGTTCGTAGGCTAGGGAAAAATTGGTAAAAGATGAAAAATAAGTGATTTAAATGATAAGCAAAAAATGGGTTTGGTAAAGTTAGGTTCATAAATGGGCCTAGTTATCATTCTAGAGGTGGGGTGACACTAAAAACTGTCGTGTGTAGTTTTTAGGTGTCTAGATTTTTCCTTTTTTTGTTGTGTAGCTTGGATAAGCTGCATAACAAAAATAGGAGGCTAGTCAAGGTGTGGGTATGGTTGCCCCGAGTCACGAGAGGAGTATCCCCCACTCAAACTCGAAAATTATTGAGGCTGAAATGAAATTGGGTCATGGTTTCATAGGTAAAACAAGGTGGTTATGTTGGTTGAGATGTGAACTCACACATAAAAAATGATGAAGTGCGATATTAATTATCACATAATGACTAAATTTGCCAAAGTTGTAAAAATAAGGTCATGGTCTAAAAAGATAAGAGAGGGTAACCAGTCCATAGCATTGGTCATCGTTGATCGGGTGAGGCCTTTCAAGCTATCTAGGCAAAATTAGGTAGGTTGTAGGTATCTAGGTAAGGGATTTCTACCGTAAGACAACCCAAGTGGTTTGGTTATGCACAAGGTGGTGCAAATGTTTAATGGCCAACTTATCAAAATAAGTTAGCATAGTCAAAGGATAATGCAAATTCAACACAAAATACATGAAAAGATCTGGTAAAAAACAAACAATGTCGAAGAGTATACAATGGGGTAAAAAGGGTAGGGTTAGGTTAGAAAAGTGTCCGAGCTGACTTTGACTACACAAGGTGAGTGGACGCTGCCTAAATATTTCTTATAACACTAATATCCAAAAGAACTTCAGGGTGGATGTAGTTCTAGGTAAAGAGGTAGGTGAAAATGGTAAAGGGTTGGGTGGGAGAAGCCAGAGGAAAAGAAGGGGAAAAACCTAACCATGGATGGTTAGGGTGCCCTAACCATCGATGGATATGGGTAACCATCGACAGTTCCATTACCATTGATGGTTAGGGTAAAACTGTAAAATTCCATGAGGTAAAAAGGAAAAACCAAGAAGTATTTACCTCATTTGACTTTGGCAATTTGATTGAGCATTCTGGGGTGATTGAGACAATCGAGTAGAGGAGCATCGAGCAGAGATGGATATTGTTGAGTTGGTGAGGGTGTGTGTGTGAGTGATGGATGAGAGATGAGGATGTGGTCGAGTAATGACAAGAGGGCTCCAACCACACCATCAAAAATAGAATGAGGTAGGGGTTATTTTTAATTGACTAGAAATAGTAATAGTTTAGAGATAAGAATAGTATAAAAGTAAAAAATGGAGGGAAAACCCTTAACTGAGTTGTGATGCCCTAGGGTTGAGGTAGAGGAAAAATAGGAAAAATTAGGTAGAAAAAACAAGGGGGAAGTAGGTAGTAAAAAAAAGAGGAATTAGGTAGGAAATTTGTGATTAGATGTTTTTGTAGGAGATTATAAGTATATTGATGGAAGAGGTGATAGGGTTTCACTGTCGGTGGTTATATACAGTAACCATCGATGGTTAGACCCTAGCCATCGATGGTCGATGTGGGGGGTCAAATGAGACCACAAAACCATCGATGGTTCTTTAAACCATCAACAGTTGAGCAATAGAGGGCTAACCCCTAGTCTAGGAAAGGTAGGAATGGTTAAGTGATAGGTTAGGATGAGATGGATCATGTAGCATTAGATAGATTGGAGAGGTCAAAAACATGGGTTGGTGAGGCAAGTTAGATGATTTTTGTTCTAGAAAGAGGTCAAAGACATAAGTTATTAAGATGTCATAAAGGGGTTTTGAAATGGAAAAGAATATGTCAGAGAAAGAGACCCAAAGGTTAATGGTCTAGGGTAAGTGCTAAGTAGAAACATTAACAATGTTGTATTGTTGTGCAGGCCCACGAGTAGAATCAGATGAGGGACTAAGTCTTGAAAATATTTACTTGACTATTGAGATAGGATGATGAACGTCGAGTGGAGGTAAATGGATGTAGTTGGCCTAGGAGCCATGCAACACTACCAACACTTACCACGAGATGCCTTGATGATTATGGCTCTCATCGAGAGATGGCACAACCACAAACACCTTTTTTGTTCTTGATTGGTGAGATGTCTATTTTATAGGGGGACGCCCATAGGATTACATGGTTATCGATTTAAGGGGAGATGATATACCACATAGAGAGTGATGAGTGAGATGATTTTATGGATTGGATATATGGTCAGGACCAACTAAAGGCCAAATTCCATATGGGAGGATTGTTGTATGTGCCAGTATACCAGAGGGCCCCAGATGATAGGTGCCTACTAAACATGATGATGATGTGCATATCATGTTTTAATGTTCCTAATTTAAACAATTGCTGATTCCCTTCGTTGCTATTAGGAGTATTGATAGAGATGCTACTAGGGGGAATGATGTTTGGATGGGCCCTTGTATTACTAGTATAGAATTATAGGGAGCTCTATGCTTTCAGATTGAGGCAATGATATGACATCAACATTGGGTTTATGATCCATTACTGGGGATATGAGCACATACGAGTTCTGAGACTGATTGGGCTCCCATAGGATGGATTCATACCGACTGATTATAGATTTGGTTTCATGAGATGGGATGGGGATGTAGCTTTGTCAGGAGTTTATGGGGTGGGCAAGGATGTGGAGTGGTTTTAGGATCACATGGAGAGCTTGGTTGTTACAGATATCATATAGAGGCCATATTTGGATTGACTTATATGGATAGGGTATAAGTACCATACGCTGTCATTACAAGATGGTGATGGGTGTATGGAAAATGAGATGGGGAGATCGAGTGAATCCCTGTAGATTGAGTTTGGAGATAGTTTGGACTGCTACAGGGTATACCTTCAGATGTGCCCCACTATAAGAGGGAGGATGTAGAGCAATATTTTCTAAAGCCACAACTAGAGGAGGGGTTGCTTGATTTTGAGGACCTACCAATTATATCTCCTATTAATAATGCTAGAGCCACAAATAGATATATAGGATAATATTAGACGAGGTGCGGAACTATAAATTTTGGTTGGGGAGATGATGGATAGGGGCCAATGGATCTGGATCCTATACAAGTACAAGGTGGAGATGTAGAAGATCAGACAGTGACAGCCCTTATAACAACATAGGTCCAGGTGACTGACTTGCAGGCATAGGTAGCCATGTTATAGGGATAAATTACCACCTTGATAGGTGAGTAAGATTAGGTGAGGGCCAACCTCATGATGGTCGTGTAGGAGAGGGATGCTCTATGCCAAAGGGTAGGGGTGACAATAACAAGAAGAGAAGCACCTAACATGATTCTGAGGACACAATATACAACTACCATGGAGGAGTTGAGATATTATGAGGCTATTATATTCACATAGTTACCTAATACTATGAGGTATGGTGAGTACAAGAATAGCCTGGTAGGGGGATCATCATTGGTTACACTAGGTTAGTCAGTAGTGACTGCAACATAGGGAGGTTCATTAGGGAGTGCACCACGAGATGGTGGAACAGGGGTAGGTGGTTCTAGTTTTGGTACCACAGGCCCATGATGGACGCTTATAATATGCACATTATTTTTTGATATGTATATATGTATTTTAATACTATCCTATGTGTCGAAGATGCAAGATGTACTTATGAGTGTTAGAGTGACATGGATGATGTATTATGTTGTTTTATGATATTCTAATTTTATGACCATGTTCATGGATTATTTTACGATTATGGCATGTTCTCTTATTTTCTCGATGAGATGTTAGCTTAGGCATGATGATGTTGTTACGATGTTATGGTTGGATTTGATTATGAGGATTATGTTTATGATATTTATGATGGGTACAATTATGTTTTGGAGCATGTTGTTTACTATGATCATTATGATTATGTTAGTCATGAGGTTGATTATGAGATGTTATGCTGATTGTCATGTTATTGTGGTTACGATGATATGATGTTTATGATAGTGGTTATTATTGGGATGATGTTGTGTGATGTTATGTTATCTTTTGGATGATATTATGTTATGTCTTGTATAAGCATAATGTCTTATGATGCATATGATATTGATTATGACATATGATTTTTATGTTGATGATGTCATTATATGTTATATGGATGATTATTATGGTTATGTGGAACGTTACTATGGTGTTATGTTATTAATGATTATTCGGATGGAGATTATGTTGATGTTAATGTTATTAGGGTGATTATAATGATATGGAAAATGAATGTTGGATGGTTAATGCATGATGTTTGATTAGGATGTTGATTATTATGTTTTATGTTGAACTTAAGGTAGTGATAGAGGACTTTGATTAGGATGCGATGATAGGTGGAAGTGCGAGAAAATGACAATGTGAAAAGAAACACTCTAATGGGTCCATATGTCCCAATAAATGGTTTAGAAGTAGGTACATTGTTTTGATTAACAAGGATCAAATAAGAAGAATCCACACTTGGATTATCTTAGTTGACACAAGCTGATTGAGTGCGTAGCAATAACATGTTTGAATTGATAACAATGTTGTCTTGATCACTTTGTATTAAGCTCATAGTCCCTTGAGTTCAGATAGGAGTGAAGACAACAGGGGTGAAAGGTGAATGGTTTAAGGATTAACCTGATATGGGTTAGCTTACCTCTTCTATAGGTGACCAGAGGGCTGTAATAGACAAATCCATGCCTTGTAATAATGTGTAGACTGATCAATGCAGGAAGTCTACTAATGCCATGTATAGCAGCCGATTGCGATGTGACAATATTAAAAAAAATTGGCATTATTAAGAGCCGATTGCGATGTGACAATATTAAAAAAAATTGGCATTATTAAGAGCCGATTGTGGCATACTTATTTGGATTCTTGACAAAATTTGACTCATTACTTTTGTTATTTGAGTAGGTGGTTAAAGCTGATCAATGCATGAAGCTTCAAATTTTGTTTTTGCTTAGCCATCCTTCAAGGGAGTGGTCTAAAATTTTGAATTTTATACCTATATTTCAAGGGAGTAATCTATTTTTAAGTAATTTTAAATTATAAAGGTAGCTATCTTTGAGGGAGTAATCTACATTGTTTAGAGGATTAATGATTTGGAATGCAATTTGTTTTGACATAGACAAGTCTATTAGGCCAAAGGATTCACCATTATGGAGGTAAGTGATAAATGGAAGGAAGGGGTTGAGAGACAACTGACAAAGGGATTCTATTTATTGAAAGATGAAAAGTATCCATGAGAACCATGTTATAGATAGAGCTGTGGTACCCATACTTAGGATTGGGATTAGATGTTTATGATGGATAAATCACATGGTTCTTTGTAAAAATCAAGTGTTCTCAAAGGATAAGTTTAAATGAAAGCGAGGGGGGGGGGGTAGAATCTTATGAACCAAGGGATGAGCTTAAGTTAGACATAAAAGTGAGTGTGATCTTGTTTAACAATAGAAAGGACGTAGATATGAAGCATTAATAGGCTCAAGCTCTAGTTTTCCCTTGAGAGGACAAATTGTAAGCACCGGATCCATACTTGTGGGTTATAATATAAGGCTCCAACTAATTAAAAGAAAACTTGCCCTTTTTGGTCTTTTTCATGTTGGTGACATGTTGGTTTTCTTTGAGGACAAGGTCACCAATGTTGAATTATCATTTTTTAAATTTTTTGTTATAGGTGAATTTGATTCACTCCTGATAAATAGGAAGGTGATTGACTATGGCCAAGTGATGTTAGTCAAGAATATCATGGTGAGCGAGGCATTCTTGGCAATAATTACTGTCAGAAAGGATTCCATATAAGGAGATGTGAAGTGATGGAATTTGGACTTCGAGGGGTAAAATTGCCTCAGCTCCATAGACAAGGGAGAAAGGTGTAGCTCTCATGACAGTTTAGATGTTAGTGTGATAGGCCCATAAAGTGAATTGGATATGAAGATGTCAATCCCAACCAAAGGCATTGACCACCTTTATGAGCATTTTGATAAAGGTTTTGTTGGAAACTTCAACCTGTCCATTGGCTTGTGGATGATAAGGGTACAAGAAGCTTAGATGGATGCCAAAAGCATCACAAAGTGTTTGAACTTTATTTTTTTTGAAATACTTATTGTTCGTGATGATTTTATGAGGGACACCAAAGCGGCAAATGATATGGTGATTGATGAAATCAATGATTTTTTTAGCCTTTGTTGATATAAGTAGGATGACCTCCACCCACTTGGTGAAATATTCTATGGTGGTGATGATATATTGATGTCATTATGAGGAATGGGGGTTGATTTCCCCTATAAGGTCAAGACCCCATTGTGAAAAGGGCCAAAAATCTTGAGATACTTGAAGACTATGGGAAGGTGCGTGATGAAGGTTAGCATGTTTTTGACATTTGACGTATTTCTTGACATAATCATAGCAGTCTTGTTTAAGGGTGGGACAATAGTAGTCGAGGTGAAAAATACGCTTGGAAACAACCATACCACTAAAATGTCCCCCACGTATGCCATCATGGGCTTCCTTGATGATGTGAGAAGCTTCATGACTACAAAGACAATGAAGAAGGAGGCCATCGAAGCCTTGCTTGTAAAGGATGCCTCCTAGTATGATATAACAAGAAGTGCCTTGGATAAAGGTTCTCCAGGGATTCTTTGAAAGATCAGGTGGGATAAATCCAAGGTTAAGATAATAAAAAATTTGGGTTTACCAAGCGTCAGAAGGGGATGCTTCCACTCTGCAAATGGTAGGAAGATCATAACTAATATAAGATGAAGTAACAAAGCAGTGGATGATAACAAAGAGTTTTGACTCGATGGGTTGAGATGGTATTTGGGAAGTAAGAGAAGCCATGGTATCTACAAATTTTTTGGTTGATCACAAAACGGATTGGATAACATAATGATCAAACAAGGCCAAGAGAGTGTCCACAAGTCGCTTGTATTTTAAGAGAACATTGTTCTTACATTGATAAGCTCCTATGACTTGGTTAATGATAGGTTGAGAATTCCCAAAGATGCTAAGTGTTTTGACTCCCAAAGCCATGATAGTTTGAAGACCTATGACTAAGGCTTCATATTTAGCCATGTTATTGTTGTAGTCAAAGTCAATATTAAAATAAAGGGGAAGCGATTCTCCATCAAGTGAGACGAGAATCACTCCACCCCCCCACCATTTTGGCATTTAGATCCATCAAAAAATATGGTCATTTGGTAGGTGGGCTCCTTCGATGAAAGAGTTGTTAGAAATTCATTTGGGAAGGTATGCGGAAAGGGTTTCTTGTCAGGGAGAGGGGATTCTAATAATTGGTCAATAATGACCTATCATTTGATGGAATTTCGTGAGAGAAACTCAAAATAAAACTCAGCCAAAAGCATGAGCCACTTAGCCATACATTGGTTTTGATATGGCTTATAGTGTATATAGTTGAGAGGGTTAGTGTTAATGATAACATAGGTTTTGTGATTAAGAAGATAATGGTAGATCTTGGAGGCTACAAAGACTAAGGTGAGGTAAAGTTTTTAAGATGGGTATATTGGGTTTCATATTTGATTAGGGTATGACTGGTGTAGTAAATGACTTGCTTTTTATTTTAGTCATCGTGATGAGTGAGCATGGCTCCCAAGGAATGATTAGTGGTAGATATGTATAGGTAAAAGGGTTGATCTTTTTTATGGGAAATGAGGATAGGTGGAGAAAGAAGATAATCTTTGATTACATCAAAGACTTATTGACATTCATTGGTCCATTTGAAGGAGACATCTTTCTTTAAGAGATGGTGAAAAGGTTGACAACGCTCACATAGTTGAGAAATAAAGCATTTGATAGATTGAAGTTTGATTTGTAGGATAAAAAGTTGCTCCAAGTTAGTGGATAGAGGCATCTCCAAAATAACTCTAAATTTGGTAGGGTCCACTTTTATTCCATGAAGGGAAACAATAAATCCCAATAGTTTTCCTGATAAGACCCCAAATATTCACTTCTTGGGATTGAGCCTGACATGATAACGAATTAGTCATTCAAAAATGATTACAAGAACAAGGTCATCTTTGCGATACTTATATTTATCAAGAAGATCATCAAGATAATCATCGACAATATTATGAATAAGATCATGAAATATGTAGGTCATGGCTTGTTGATAAGTGGCTCCAACATTTTTTACTCCAAAGGGCATAACTTGATAGCATAAAGTTCCCCACGGAGTGATAAAAGAAGTTTTATGTTGATTTGTAGGAGCGATCAGGATTTGATTGTATCTTGAGAAACTATCCATGAGGGATAGTATTTTGTGGCTGATTGTGAGATAAACAAGTTGGTCAATGTTAGGTAGGGTAAACTCATCATTTGGGCAGGAGAGGTTAAGGTCATGAAAGTCAATGCAGAGGCGAAGGCCCTCTATAGGTTTGGTAATATGAATGATGTTAGAAACCCATTATGGATAGTCAATGGGTTGGATGAAATTAACATATAAGAGGCACTAAAGTTCTTCTTTAACAAGAAGAGCTATGCGGGGATATATATGATGAAGTTTTTATTGAACCATCTTAACCTCAGGTCAGGTGATGATGTTATGGAGAGCGATAGAAGGGTTGATTCTAGGCATGTCTTGGTAATACCAAGCAAATGCTATGCTATTATCACGAAGGAAAGAAGGATAGTCTTGTTGCTCTTCAGGAGTCAAAGATTAGCCTATTTTAATGATACAACGATCCTCTTTGGTACCCAAATTTAAGTAGATAGTTAACTTATTCAGCATGGTTTGGTTTTAAGGAAGGAGAGATTTATGGATAGAAGAATCCCTCACATCATAGTAGGTGAGGATGGAAGAATCATCTTATCATTGGATGGTGTGAATGGTGGGTGAATCATGGTCGATCATCTTGAGGTGGATGAGAGGAAGGGTTTTAGTTTTGCCACCTTGTTGATAGGTCGATGGGCCTAAACTAATGGTATAGATTAAAAAAAAAGTTAGATGGGATGATGTCTAAGTCCTTGGAAAGATGAGCTGGGTGAGGATGAAGTCTCCTCAACGAGGGTAGCAATGGGTTTTGGTGATGTGGGTTCTTCTGGTGGTTAGAACCCAAGCCCAAATAAATCATGAGGTTTTTGATTTTTGATGATGGGAAATTCATGAGGTCTTATTCATAAAGGCCCATACCAAATCCTTTCCAATCACAGTGATGAAGATAAGTTTTAGCAAAGGATGGGTTGCTTAGATAGGAGAACTTGGAGGTGAAAGGTTGAATATATGGAGTGGTGATAAGAGTGAGGAGTGGTCGATCAAGTCCCCCATAGACAAAAATTATTTGATTATTGGGGAGCCCAAAGGGGATGATGGTTCTGATGTTGGGGTCATTAGAAAGGTCATTTTGAAGTTTCCCATAATCATGCAGAGTGAAAAGAGCATCTAAAGCTTAAAGTTGATATTCCCAAAGTGAGAGACATTGAAAAGTGGATTGCAATGGGTCCTTGACCAGGATTTGAAAGGAGGGGATGGTTGAGCTCGTTGATGATTCATCATTGTTAAAGGTATAGGTTTGAAGGTTCTAGGTTGGTGTAGATGTTTTATTAGAAGTGGGTGGTGTGGAAGATGAAGAAGGAATGAGAACATCATTGGGCTGATATGTAATATTGCAAGAGGCAAAGGGACTTGGATCAGCTTTGATTGTAATAATTTGGTCCTCATGCTCAAACTTGACACATCAAGGTAGGGTAGAGGGGAAGGAACGCATAGCTCGAATCCAAGGGCATCCAAGTAACATGTTATATTAGAACTTCCCTTTGATGACATATAATAGCTCAGGAATAGTGCGAGGTCCTAGAGGGATGTGAAGAACAACAGTCCCTAAGGTGGTGTCCATGGTATCATTGAAAAAGTGAAGGACCACTGAAATCTCATAAATGATGTTTTTAGGCAGTTACAATTGATCATATGTATGGGAAGAGATGATGTTGATACTTAATCCCCCATCAATCATTACCTGTTTGATGTGAGTTTGATTTATGTATGCTGTGATGAATAGGAGAGGGTTTGGATCTTTTTCTTAGAAAGGTGGAATCTTGAAATCTTAAAAGGTGATGAGGGAAAAATGGTGAACTCCAAAAAAGGAGGCAAGAGGTTGCAAATCATTTGGTTGGACCTCTATGGAATGTAAAGCCTCCATTAATGCCTGGTGATGTTGGGGCGAGGTGATGATTAGATCATAGAGGCTTATTTTTGTTAGCATTTGGTAGATTTGTTTTAACATGAGCCATTGGATGAATGAAGTGGGGTTGGAAGGTAGAGCTCCTAAAATGGAGACTTTAAGTTTGGATGGTTATGAAGGTGAAGATACTTGGGTTTGGTTGGTGGGTTAAGAAGTTGAAGGATAAGTCCAAGGGATAGATACTTTGGCTTTCTCTTTATCCTTCTATTGGGCCTAAGAATGGGTCACCATATGAATGGTATGGATTAGGGGTTATGAATTTTGCTTCAGTTCCTCTCCTTTGCTCTTAGGTGAGGGGAAAGGAGTTTGTTGGATAGGTGGGCTAGATAATGGAGTAGGCACTGGAGGTTCTTCTATCAGATCATTTTTGTCTAAAAGATTGTGGATAAGTGATTGGAGAGCCTTGCAGTTCTCTGTATCATGCCCAAGAGTCCTATGGTAAAGACAAATCAAGTTATCATTGAACCACGTTGGTTTAGGATGATATGGGTCAAATGGTTTGATTAGGAGTAAGATGATAGAGGAGGTTTACAATAACCTTTGTAAAATAGTTGTATAGGATTCCAACAAAGGTGAGGTAGGTTTTAGGATTAGTTTCCTCATGGAAGAAGTGGTTGGAGGAGTAATTTTGGTTGATGGGTGTGGTTGGGTTTACTTAGATATGATTGGCTTGTGGGTTGAAGATTTGAATGCAAAAGTTTTTGATGTTGAAGGTTTGGTTACTGGTGGGAGAGTAGATAGGGACAAGCTGGTTAAGAAGGATGAAGGACTAGAGGGCTTGGTGATTAAAGGTGGAGAAGAGGAGGATGGCTTGATAGTGGAATGATGTGGTCCTAATATAGAAGGTAGATGTGAAGGAGGTGGTATGTTCTTAGTTCGAGGTAGCATTTTAGATAAGCATTCCTTATTAATGGTCTTAATTGGATTTGGATTTGGTGACCTTGAGGGAGTTAAGTCCAATCTTAAAGGAGGGTGATAGTGACTAGGTGTGGGAAGAATCCCCAAGTTATTGATTGGTTTGGTGGGAGAAACATGAGGTGAATTGGAAATTTTAAGCATAGGTGTTTGAGATGGTTTATTTATGAATGTATAAGTGGTAACTAGTGAAGGGGTGATAATGGGTACAAGGGTAGACCCAGGCAGAGTTAAGGACTCAGATTTTCTTGGATAAGGAAGGCATTATCGATGCCAAATGGTGGCTTGATCAAAGTTAGGCTGGGATGTGAACTCTAAACTTTGAACCAAACTTGAGAAGGGCTTATAAATGGGTATAGTTCCTTGATCATTAGTATCGAAGTGTAAGCCCTTAGTGGAGAAGAAGGAAGGGTTATGGTGGGAGGTATGATTTTGGTTTTGATATTGGTAGATGGTTCCAAAAGTGATGATTGGGTGGACAAGGTAACAAATTCTTATGGAATGGTTTCCAAAGAGGGCATAAAAGAGGTAGGTGTGGTGCTTTCAAAGGAGGGAAGGGATAAGGTTTCGGTTTTGGCCTGAATGTTCAAAGAAGTAGGTGATTCTTCCATTTGGATTGGGAGAGTGGAGGAAGTGGTTGAATCAATAGTGGTCTCTTTGGGTTTTTTTTGCAAATAAGGAGTAGATGAGACTATGGTTTCAATGCTTGGAGAAAGAGGGGTGATGGGTTCATCCATTTGGGTCTTGGAAGGAATGGAAGGTAAATTGTTTTCCTTTATTTTGGTGGTAGAGGTAGCAGTTTCCTCAATAATGGGTACATTACTGATAACATTGATTGTATGCGCTCCCTGCGAGTTAGATGATTCAGGCTTACTATCATGATGGTGTGTGGAAGGAGTATGGTTTGGAAAAATCTTTCAAAAAATGTTGAGAGATTGGTTAGGGGGAGCATTGGGGTTGTCAAATACCAACTCTCCACTATCAATGAAATTTTGGATAATACTTTTAAGGGTATTCCATCTGTTAATGTCATGTCCAATAGTTTGATGAAAAGCACAGTGGTCATTTTCATTATACCAACAAGGTAGAGGGTGAGAAGAATCGAATTGTTGAGGTTTTTTATTGGTGGAAGTTGGATAAGATTGGACTTGAGAAGTTTATCCAAAACAAATGCATATGATTCCCTAATGAGAGTATATTATTTTGGAGATGCTCAGTTTTGGGTTTGATTTTGTTGATAAAGAATTTTGGGTGAGTTGTTTTGATTTGATTGGTTGAAAATTGGTGGTGGAGAAGTTTTCAAAACCATTGAATTTGTAGATGCCTTTGCCTTAGTATTAGGCTGATTGGCGATTTTGTTTGAGGGAGGATCATTAGGTTTAAAAGTGAAATTTTTATTCTATAATTTCACTTTTCCCTCATCAATAACACGGTTTTCAAGTTTTTAGGCCATGGTGAATGCTTCATCAAATGTTCAGAAAGTTTGGACTTAAAGAGTGGGTGCAATATGCTTAGCATAACCCCTAGAGAATAACTCGATTAATTTGGGTTGGGGTAAGGTAAAATAAATTTGGTTGACGAGGCCTCTATATATAACTACAAAATCAACAATGGATTTGTCTTCAAATTATTTGATGGAATAGAGGTCAGTTATGGAAACCTTTTTAGCTATGTTGATCGAGAAATGTTCCAAAAAGATTTGGGCTAGTTGGGAGAATGAAAAGATGGAATGTGTAGGGAGAGAAATATACCAATCAAGATTAGGACTTGAGAAAGATATTGGAAAGGTTCAGAGGAGGAGAGCATTGTCATATATGATCTAGTAACATGAATTATTGAATGCTCTTAAATGCTATTATGGGTCCTCCTTGCCTTGAAATTTGAAAAATTTAGACAATTACCATTGAGGAGGATAAGAGTGGATGAAAACAGATGGGTGGATAGGTTTGTTGCAAATTTGGTCATAAGATAAGAGCTTACGAGACCTAGAAATTGATAACTCAAACTTAGTCATTTTTTCCATTAACATTTTGATCAAATCCAACTAAGGTTGGGAAGATGCATAATTGAGGGGTATATTTTGTTGGGGTTGAGTGGTAGCTATGTAAGGATAAGTGGTAAAAGTCATGGAAGAGGCCACATATTGGTAAGTGGTAACAAGTGGTTGAGAGGGTGCCACATATGAATTGATTGGCACAAATGGTTGGGTAGATGGTGGTATGTACCCATATTGGTAGGTTGTCACAGGTACTTGTTGGGGAATGGATTTAGGTTGGCTTAAAGGTATAGTTGAGGTGGTAGGTGGAGGTTGAGTAGTTTGAGTTTATGTGGTGACTCTAGTGCTGATAGATGGAAGTGTTTGAGGTATTAAAAGCACTAGGTTATAAAATGGGGTAGTGATTAAGAAATTAGTTGCCACTGAAAGAAGGGTAGAAGTAGGGGTAGAAGATAATCCCAGGGTGGGTGGAGTATAGGTGATCAAAGGTAAAGTAGAACATATATGCGGTGTAGTAGGAGGTGTTTGACTAGAAGTTGGAACATTGGATTGGGGTTGGGTAGTGTTGGTGGATCTAATGTTGGAAGGTTGGGTTGAGGTAGTACCCACTGTAAGATGGGATGGTATTCCATAAGAAGGATCCATAGGAGGAACCAAAGCAAAGGAGGTATGGTGGGGCATGGTGTTAAGGTAGTGTTGAAGAGCTCCCTAATTGTTGTCAAGGAAGACAACAAAGTCCACATCCCCTTTATATCTAACATGGATTATAGGAGTGAGAGAAAAATGAGTAGAACCTTCAACATCAAAAGTGTATTCCATGGAGGAAGAAGAAGATGGTGGTGATTGGTTGGTTTGATTTCTCAGTTGTTGTCTAGTAAAGGCCATATTTGAAATGTGGAGATATTATGATAAAAATCACACCTCAAACAAAGAGAAACCAAAAATAATTCAAAGTAATCAATGTATACACTAAAAATGCATTTATTTTAGGATTACTTTTAAATTGCATTTGGCTTATGCCTTAAAGTGTGAAAAAGGATTTGGATTGTAAATTGGGTACTAAAGAGGCAATCTAAGGTTGGATTCAAGTTGTTCAGGCTCTCAAGAGAGAAAATATGTATTGAACTTCAGTATGTGGCTTGGTATTAGGGCTTAGCCCTTTACTTCATGATCTCATAATGATAAGAGTGTCGGGTGATTAGCCAAAATATATCAAGTTTAGAGTTTATACTCAATTAGAGAGCTGAGTTGGTTCTCCCCTTGGTGATGAAATCCAAGTAGGATAGATGAGAAGGGGTAAGGTTATTGCTAGGTGATGAAATCCTAGTCGGGCTTTGTCTCAGGTATGTTTAGATGTTTGTTTTGTGAAAGTGATTTGGTTTGCGTAACATTTGTGATTCTATGATTAATTTTATTTACTTAATTAGTCTAGATGAATAAAAACAACAAACAAACAATGTATGTAATAAATTTTAACCAAAAGGATTTTTTTTTGAAAATAGAATAGCTAAGATACAATTAAATGCAATATGGAAATGCAATCCTAGTCCTAGGATGGATGCAACTAAAACTTATATTTTTTTCTTTTGCCTTTATATAAAGAAAGAATGAAATACAACTAAATGAATTTCACTAATGCAAATCTAAATGTTTTAGAACATCTACAAACCCAAAAAAACTCAAGGATCCCACCAAGCAATCCAAAATATTTTAGTTTATTTTTTTTATTTATTAATTTTGAAAGTAAATAAAATAAATCTAGTGATTAGGGTGTATAGAAGAATACTTGGTAAAATGTGCACGTGAATCCATGCTAAAGTGGGAAATCCTCTTTGGCTAAGAAGGAATAACCTAAAAGTAGCACAAACACTTGAAAGAAGGTGGTTAGATGGTTGGTTGAGTGGACTGCCTAGCGTATGCTATATCCAATAAACATAAGACTTACTAGAAGGATGTCAATCCACTTTTATAACAATCAAGTTTGAAATGATAAAAGAAGATACTTGCATTCAATGATAAGAAAGTAAATACATGCAAGAAATAAATGATGACTTGCTTATTAAAGAAAATGATGAAATTTAAATGCTAAAATGGTCATGGTCTCGTTCAAAAAATTAGACAAGGTCCTGTGATCATAGATAAACACAAAAAGTGGGGTTTGATTAGAGGCACAAGGGTGAAAATTTCTTGCTAAAAAAATACTGGCATAGGGAACCGTCAATGGTTAGGTTGAACCGTCAGTGTTTGGGTAACCATCGACAGTAATAGTGAATTTTTGATATTTAGGAGAACCATCAATGGTTGTCTATGAAAATAGAGAGATGAATAAATTAAAAAGTACAAATTGAGGTTTTGGGAAAACAAAGGTGGATACGAGGCTAGAAAGTGGAAAATGAGGTGCAAGTGGACTAAGTAAGATAATGGTATTAAAACTAAAGAGAATAAAATGACACAAACACAAAATACTTGTAACCAAGTGGAATAAGTTTGAAGTGATGCAGCTAGAGTGACGGTGCTTCAAGCCTTTTAGAGTGATTTTGATAGAGTTTTGGATCTTAAGTGATGATGCTTGCTTGCTGAAATGGACACTGGATACCTACAAGAAAACTTGAATACCTAATAGATGATAACTCCTCCATGATCCTGTAATCTTCCACTTATTTTATAGGTAGAAGTTACTAAATGGGATGAAAGAAGTTGTTAATTTGATCAAGGGTAAGCTGCCTATTTTTGTAGCGTTAAAAGCTTTGTTGTGAAGATAAGTTACTATTTGGAAAGTTACCAATCTTGCACAAAGCATTGACATGCTTTAAATTTGGTTAAATCTGAAGAGGGGACCTAACCGTTGATGATTAGGCTAATCATTGGTAGTTACCTTAACAATCGGTGGTTCGTAGGCTAAGGGAAAAATTGGTAAAAAAGTGTGAAAAAGAGGTGATTTAAATGATAATAGAAAAATGGGTTTAGTAAAGTTAGGTTAAAAAATGGGCCTAGTTATCGTTCTAGAGGTGGGATGAAACTAAAAACTATCATGTGTAGTTTTTAGGTGTCTATAGTATGGCAAAAAATTCAAAATTAATCAAAAAAATCAAGTAGGTGAGGGAGATGGGGATGCACTATGTTCCCATTACATCTTTGTTATGTGTAGACCTTGATTGTCTTCTAGGATCAGAGGTTAAAATTTTGATGTTATTTCAATCGGGTTTGGATCCCATTCTTTGAATCCTTGATGGCACTGGGGGTTGCAAGGGGGATAACCCCTCTTATGGGATCTAAGGGGGATGACCCTCCCAATGGGGGGTCTGGGGGCTACACGACCTAGAGATTTTTTTTATTAAAATTATCTTGTTAAATTATAATCTTATAGTCAATCTGAGTCGTTGATTAAGGGTTTCTAGATCTGATGGTAGAGGTTATGTTTAGGTGTTTTAACCCTAAAATGTATTGATAAATGGCTAAGATGTATGAGTGTAAAAAAATAATGAAATATTGTACACAAAGAGACAAAAAGAGTAAAGAGGTGTAATAGGGTTTGTTATAAGATTTTATTTCTCCCTTGTATTGCTAGAAATAATATACTGGATAAGTTTGATGGATATAAACCATCTTGGGTGAACCACATTATATGGTGTCTCCTATTATGTGCATGTTTATGTTTATTTTTTTAAATGCTTGATTAATTCATTTCATAGTTTCTCTTGTATACGATTTAGGAATAGATCTGGGTTTTTATTTATCCTAACAATCATAGCCACAAAATCAAGGTGGTTATCAAAACCAAGGAAATTATAACCAAGCTAAAGGTGGTATTTCTACCAAAACCAAGTGGGAGGTTACAATCAAGGTTGAAGATCTTCTAGGTGTGGAGGAGGTAGAGGTAGAGGATGTAGTCTCGTAACCTGTTTCAAGTGTAGAGATGGTTACTATCAAAGAAATTGTAAAAAGTCCCTGATCTATGACATTTTTAGGGTGATCCCAAGATGAAGGATTGTGTTGAATTGTGATAAAATATATTGTAGAAGGATCAAGTGTAGAAGGTTTTAGGCATAATCAAAATTGGAGGATAGGAAAGGGCATGGGCACAAAAATAGACATGAAATCAATAGTGAGGGTCCCAAAGTGAACATGATAATCAGGAGTGGGATAGAGACAAGTTGCACAAAGATAGCCAACCCATAAACTTAGAGGGAGAATGTGTAGTGAATGCATAATTTTACAAAGAATACTTATCCAAACATGCACACACAAAAGAACATCTTGATGGAAGCATAAGAAATGATAAAGAATTTACAGTGTGAAATGCAAATTACTCAAGATGAGATAAATGGCCATGAAAAGTATAAAAAGAACTCACCATGATGAAGTAGGAGATATCACATAACTCCTTTCATTTCTAAATAAAAAAGGGTTAATGCCTTTATTAAAATCATAGCTTCAACAAAGTGTGGGGGATAAGCCAAAGTTGGTTCAATAAAGACCATGGGTAATGTGATTGACAAAAAATATATCGTATGATCAGGAGTTAATCATTGATGCCAAGATCAATGATTGATAAATGAATAATATACTGATCAATATGGGGATACAAGTGAAAATATTGATAAAATATTCATGTAAGTAGATGGGGAATCCATCATTGTAATCTTTGAACAATATGTTGTTCATAGTAAACAAGACAAAGTCAAGTCCAATTGGGGTCTTGTGAAATGGGTACTTGGATATCATGGAAGTATATTTCTTAGCAAAATTTGAAGTGAAAGAAATGGATAAAGAAGATAATTATCATGCATTGTTTGGAAGGCCATGGTGCTATGACAACCAAGTTGATATGTGCTTCAAATAATGTTATATAAGCTTTGAGAATGGGGAGCAAAAGGTTATTATTTCCTTAGATAATGAACTATAAATAGTAAAACTTGGTATTAGACACTTGATAATGTCAGATTTGACCTATCTTTACCATGTATTACATGTGCATACATATATGACTCTTTCCCATACTCTTTCCTAATCACTCATATTTCTATGAGCTTGACCTTTCTGATTTACTATTAGCCACCTATACAAATTTCCTAGTATGTGCCTAATATTAGTTTTATCCTAATAATATTGTCTCTTAATCACCAAATCATTGTTTATTATTTTTGGATGTCTCTGGTCATGCTTAGATGGCTTTGGATTATTGGATCTATCCACCTATATTGGAGCAGTTTGCACGCCTTGAAACATTCACTTTTACAAATTCAAATTCTTTCTATGGGTTGGCCTATATGTCTTGCATGTCAATGACATAATAATAATCCAAAGAGTCATTTATTTATATAGATAGGCATAAATATATTCCTATCTATATTTTATCTAGAAGCATCTCTCAATCACCTACTCAGGATTTTTATCATCCACACATTGAGAGGAACAACTCTAAAACTTTCAAATTAGAAACCCTTCAAAAGAGCAGATTCTAACCAAGTTTGAAGCATCCAATCCAATTATTTACTTTGTCAAGTGTTAAAATCCATGTTATAGGTTACATCCATACTAAGGTATCAATATCACACACATACACCTTGTTACTATTTTTTTTGGATTTGAGATTGTGTGTAGCTGACAATAAGGACTGAAACTAGATCATGAGTTAATCATATCTAGAAATCAACTATCTAGACTTGTTTGGATGAGTCTAGGAGAAACTGAAAGCCTATTGAAATATGGAGTCATTGATCCCTAAAAGAAACATCCCTATAATATGTGATAGATTGTTATGACATAGGGTGCTACACCTACTTTTAAACCTCTATTTTGTGCAATATTAGAAGCTTGTCACTGTGTGTAGGTCAAAAATTCTCTCTTCTTCACCTTGAAACCTTAGATCCAATTTAAACACTAGGTTTACTTGTAAAAATAGGTTACAGTGTTGGGTTGAGCTGACCCAACCATCCCCCACTACGTCATTGAGTGCTAAATATATTTCCAATATGTTAAAGAGGGCTCAAACCACACGTAGTTCTCCCACTTCAGTGTGTGTAATAATGATCCACTATTATAGATGTAACATGTAAATTGGATTTTGACACTTCAAAATGTGTAAACTTAACTTGGATTATGTGATTCAGACTCGACTATGACCTATTCTTTTGATGGGTTTCTCATTGGGAAGCTTTTAAGGTTGTTCTTCTCAATGTACAGATGATAAAAGTCCTTTAAGAAAGTGATAGATAAATTATTTTAGATATTAGATATAAAGGAATAGGTTTAGGCCTAATGTATATAAATATATAACTCTTTGGGTCATTTATTCCATCATCGATATGTGAAATGTATGCGTTGACTCATAAGAAAAATCTGAATGTGGGAAAGTGACTGTTGCTAGGTGCACAACCTACTCTGATATAGGTGGATAGATAGGATAATCTGGATCCATTTGAGTATGAATGGAGATGTTTAGAAATTAATAAATAGTGATTTGATGATCAGGGGATAGTCTGATTAAGACAATAAGCAAATTAGGCATATACAATGGAATTCATGTAGGTTGTAATGGGAAATTAGGAAGGCTAAGGTTGTAGAAATATGAGTGATTAGGAAAGAGTGTAGGAAAGAAGCATATATGTACGTACAAGTCATGTATAGTAAAGATAGGATAATTCTAACATTTTCAAGTGTCTGATACTATATTTTAGTGTCTAAAAATTCCCTCTTTTTTATTTTAGTATTGAAAATTCCAGAGTAAAATGATAAATAAATTGTGTAACTTAAAGTGTAACCATATTTTATCTTTGGGAGAAGGTGTAGATACTAAAACTAAATATTTATAACATCTCAGTCTTTTACATTTGAAAAATACAAATAAATGCTCTACCCTTCAGTTATGGACCTTCCTATTGTCAAAAGGCACGCATTCAACATCTCATTGTGCACAAAAAAATATCTGATAGTCCGAACCTTATCATTATAATGACCCAAACCACTTATACACTATAAAAAACTTAAAACTTGATATATATCCTTCATCATTAGTTATATATTCATATCTACTTTCTATGTTTTTGCACACTATTAACCATAGAGGGACACTAGTGTCTAAATTCTTATCTAGTGTCTAATCATATAAAGTCATCCAAATTGCAAATTATTCAAAACCTATGGGTCAACCTATTTGCCTTATTAAAACCTTCCATAAGATATTTTAAAAAAGTGTGTTATAAATAAAATTCTAAGCCTTCTCATAATTTATCTAAAAAATACTAGGCAAACACCTACCAAGGCTCATTCAATCAGTCATACAATTGAATTATTTTACATTATTTATTTTTATTTCGTTATCAGTCATTGGTGAAATCATACAAAAGGTCTAAACTATTTAAAGAGAAAAGCATGAGTGATATTTGTCAAGTTAAAAGTTAAATCATTGCATGCATCTACATGTAACATATTACACCATTGTGCACACATTCTCACATACATAAAGGAGAGATACATAAGTTTGAGGCCCTCTTTGGAGTATTGGTTATGTAGGCATAGTTCATTGATAGATGATTTTTTTAGATCAGCTCGACATCGTGAGCCCACTAACCCATTTTTGACAAACACATCCCAAAGGTGAAAATGGGTGAAGATCTAGGGTTTGATCTATAAGTAGATATATAAAGTATGTGTTCCAAATATGAATACATCAACATAAAGGAAATAGAAAACTTAGAACAATGAAGTTGGTCACATCTCAATCCAACACATATTATATAATAGACAACATCATAGAATGAACAATAACATCAATAGTAGTGTCCCAAGATCGATGATAGTGTTTACAGCTGTAGAAACATTATTTCTAGAATATGACGATTATCTCAGAATCTTGATCCTACATACTTTTGACTATGTATAATTTAGATCTACCTGCCCATTATAAATCCAACTAAGTATCATTTATCCTTGGCATTAAAATCAATAAAAATATTTTAAATTTGGTAATTTTTATATTTAACACATCTCAATATTTTAATTTAGAATATTCATTTAGTTGAGTTTACAATTAATTGTCCTACTATAGAATAATTTTATTCATCTTTGTGTATAGACTATTCTATCCCTTTAACTATTAAAACCCCATATATCCAAAAAAGATTAAACATTTGGTGAACCTGACCTATGTGTCTCCTTATTGCATCAACATAATATAACTAATGTTTGTTACCTTTTTTACCCTAATCTTTGTATTCTTTCTTTCACTCCTCATGGATGATATAGATTGTTTTGATGCATATGACGAAGAAAATATTCAAATTATTATACAAGTAGGAGTGAAAATAGGCTACTCTTATCTTAAGTTTTTTATAAGGCCTCTTATCTCTTTAGATGGTGATAGCTACCACCACTCTAACTAGATCCATACCACTACCATCTCAAGAGATGAGTTGAGCAATATTAAAGAAGATAACCAACCTACTCCTTTAACTCATACAACCACATTTGATACATATGAGCAAAATTTTCCATTATTTTATCATGATAACTGTCATCAAATGCATAATGATATTATGGATTTTTTACAAACAAATAATAAGGGAAATTTTCCTTCATGCAACTTGATTCAAACCCCTAAGGGTCCAAAATTTCCAAATCATGTACACCTTATTAATGATAAAAAATCAATTGTTCCTTCATTCAATCAAAAAGATTTTTAAAAGGTCCATAAAGACATCATGGATTACTTACCAAAACCAACCAAATTATCAAAACAAAAGGTCCTTTATATTCCCAAAGCTTCAGCATCACAAAAACTTCTTCAAATTCTAAACAATGTACCTTTACAAAATCTACCTTAACTTCCAATTGTTATATCATTACCAAAGGTAGTTGAAAATTCACTAGACATATCATTACCAAATGTTCTAAAATTTCATAATGAAATGTCAATGTAGACACTAGAAATTTTCACATGATGGTTTCAAATATTGTAATTCCCTTGGACCACCTCAAGACCCTCTTGGGCCCAACCTTGACCTCTCGACTAAAAACCAAACCTAATATTAGTCATATTGACTTACTGACTAAACCCACCTCTTTAACTCAACTTGACCTTGACCCTCGACCATTGATGGTCACCCTAACCATCGATGGTCACCCTGATTATTGATGGTCAGGTTCCATCATCTAAACTAAATTAATTGACCCTTTACTTTGCCTTGATTTTTTATAATTAGCTTGTATAATTCATGTGTGAGCCAATGCATGCATGAGTTAAAATTAGACAACAATTTGGATCTCTTGTTAACATATTGTTACACCTCTCCTTCCTTATTATAAAAAGAGAGTAGTGGGAGGAGAAAGAGGGATCCTACAACTATTAAGAGATTTTATATCCAAAATTTATTTGCAGGTATTCTTTTAGTAATCCTTAAATCTAGCCAGCATGATAAATAGATGACTTATCATTGTCTATCGATCGATAGTGAAGTACTATTATTCTATAGAAATCATGTTAGACTCCATCAATAAGCCAACCACCTCAACCATTCACCAGATCAATCTCTGACAAGCTAAGTATTTTTATAATATATCAATTAATTTATTTATATTTTATAATCATTCCAACATAAACCAATCTCATAGAATTTTCTTCTGTGACCCCATCAATCTGACCTTTTTATCACCTAAATCCAACACACAATAACCACCAATGGTCATCTTGATCATCGATGGTCTATCCCAACCACCGATGGTTATTTCAACCATTGATGATCCTTCAATCACTGATAATCACCTCGATCATTGACAGTCATTGTGGCATAAAATAATAGTAAGTTATTTTCACCTACTTACCCTCAACTAAATCCAATTTTTCTTATCCCTACTTGTTCAGAGAACCCTAACCTATTTTCTAAACCACACCCAACCTATTTAGCATTAGTATTGAACTTACTATTTTTATAATTAGTCAATTTATTTATCAAGCATTTATTGTATTTAATTTTAATATATTTTGTGATTTATGCAAGTAATTTATCTTTCAATTTTTGAACCTAATTATTTAATAAACATGAATTGACAACCTCCAAAGAAGCTCGTGCTTCTGGGATCTAGCTAGTACTAAAAAATCCACCTAAATATCTATCTAACCAACCATTTTCTTTAGTAATATCTTATTTGTAGGTCATTCCTCTCAAGCTAAAGAAAAATTCTCTATAATAATATGATTTAATGCATGCATAACCAAAAAAGTTTTTCAACAATACTCGTATCTAGTTTTTTTTTTCCCCCTTTTAGAATATAAGCTGAAATTATCTAAAACATTCTAGCACACCTGATGGGACCCTTGAGTCTCTAATTGGGTTTATTTCATTTGCATATACATACTCTTCTCTTTATTCTGTGTTCAAAAATAAAATTAAAATTTATTTTGGGTTTAAAATCAAACTGCATACATTGGTTATTTATAAGTTTAGCTCACATAGTTAAATTAAAGAAAAGTAATTCAATCATAGCATCACTTGTATCACACACACGAACCAAACAACCTACATCAATTATACATTTAAATAACTTGACATAAGGCCAAATTAGGATTTGAACACCTATCAATCACCTTACCCTTTCTTGGCAATCCTACTTGGAGGTCATTACCAAGAGAAAAACTAACTCAGCTCTTTGGTTGAGTATAAACTCTAACAATTGGTATATATTGGCTAAGCACCTGATACCCTTATCACTACAGTGTGTGAAATGTGGGGGTAGGACCCAATACCAAGCCATGTATTTATTTCTAATACATATTATTTTTGAGAGTCTAAATGTAACTTGAAACCAATTACAGACTTCTTTTCTAGTACCCATCCTACAAACTAATTTCAGTCACATAATTTCTTACAAAGCTTATGGCATAAGCCAAAAGAGAGACTATAAATAAATTTAGGACTTAATATAATTCTTAGTGTGTGTTTGATTTCCTTGATCTTTTCTTGTCTTCTCTCTGTTGAGTGGTGAGATTGTTTTTATATTCTCTCTCCTTTATCTTGCATGGTCTTAACTCACTAGTAACAAAATAACCTAGTAGAATAAGACCCATCACTATGCCAATCAACCTCTTCTATCTCTTTATCCATGAAATATGTCTTTGAACTAGAAGACTCTCCTCACCCTTCAGGAAGTCCTTTTTTCCCTCCTATAATTCTCTAAGGAGATATAAACTTTGCCACTTTCTTAGATAACAACCCCATGACCCTTTAACATTATCTCAGCACCATGCCTCACCATACCCCTGCTTTGGTTCCACCTATGGACCCATCTTATGGCATGCCTTCCCACCTTATAAAGAACACTTCTATTAACATAGTCACCAACCAACCATTGACTACCTAAGCATCTTCATCTACCAATAATCTCTTTCATACTACTGTGGAAAATCAACCTACCTAACCTACCAACATCTTTACACCTTCCACCCCCACCAACAACTCCTGTACCCTAAGATCAATCCAACCATTAACAAACTATACTCCCCTCACCATGGAAGTACCTAATACTAACATTTATAACCTTCCTTTGACTACCCCCAATCCATTTGTCACTACTCCACTTCAAAATCTTGTGGTGTCTATACCTTCTACCTTACCACCGATCAGTAAAAAGGTCACCAGCTTTCCTTTAATTACAAACCCAACCATATCTCATACCTAATCTACCTAACCTCTAAAAAGGTACCCATCACACCCAACTTGGATTACATCCTAACCCATAAGGGCATGTACCTCTACCCATTATCCAACCACCTACATCCACCTACCCCTACATAGTATCCACCCAACCACCTATGTCCACATATCAATAAATGGCAGATTCTTAACCTCCCACCAACTATCAATATATTACCCAAACATAAAAACAATATGCACCTTAAAAATTCTTAGGCACACAACCTCAAATAAATCTAATGAAAATGCTCATGGATAAAATGACTACTTTAGAGTAATCCATCTTTGGTGTTCATAACATCTTATCATATGATCAAATCTGCAACAAACCCTTTCACCCATTTATCCCTATCATACCATATCCCACTTAGTGGGAACTTATCAAGTTTTCTAAGTTCTAAAGTAAGGAGAACCCTCAATAGTATCTTAAAGCATTTTATTTAGGCATTCATGTTATTTGATTGCCTATGATGATGCCCTCCTTATTTGTACCTTCCCCATGTCCTTATTCCATCCAACATTAGACTAGTATAGTGCCACAACCAAACATTCTCTCTTCTCTTTCACCTAGCTAGCCCAAAATTTATTGGATCACTTTTCGATAAACATTTCCAGGAAAGTTTCCATCACTAACCTTTACTCTATCTGAAAATTTAATGATGAATCTATTATTGATTTTGTAGCTAGTTGAAAAATCCTAATCTATCAACTTTCCTTCTCTTTACCTCAACCTAAAGTAACAAAACTTTCTATCGAGGCATGTGCTAAGTACATATCTTCTACATTGTGTGTTTAGAGCTTCAAAAACTTTGATGAAGCTTTTACCATGACGCGTAAGCTAAAAAATAAAGCCATAAATGAAGGAAAGTTAAATTTGAAAAACAAAAATTTTATCTACAAAACCAATGAGGCCTCTTCCTCCAAACCAAGCAACCAAACCAATACCAATGCCAAAAGCAAGGAAACTGTGAAAGTGGTTGTCCTTAAGAGCACTCCTTCACCATCTATCAATCAACCAAACTCTTCTAACTTCTCAAAATAAAACATGAGAAACCAAAACCAAAATAATCAAAATTAATTAATTTTGCTTGAAGAATCTTATGCTTTGGTCCTCGAGAAGTTGTAAAGGTTAATATCATACAACTTCCTCTCATAAAACCCCATCAAAAATTTTATTCTTCTCATCCTACACCTAGTTGGTACAATGAAAATGATCTATGTGCTTTCCATCGAGTAGTGGGGCATGACGTTTGTAGGTGCAATACATTCAAAAATGTTGTCCAAATGCTTATTGACAAGGGGGAGCTTATGTTGGACAACCCTAATACACCTTCGAACTAAGCCCTTGACATTTTTAGGGAACCTTTTCCCAATCATGCACCTACCACAAGTAAGAGAAATAGAGCTAAGTCTTTTCCCAACACCCATACCATCAATATGGTTCTTGACATGCTTACTGATAAACAACCTACCACCTAATATACCTATTCTTCATCCTCTATAATTATAAAGATAGAATAATTAATTTCTCTTCCTTTGTAGAATCAAATCATAGAAGTAACCTTTTCACCTCCTCCACTTGTTGAGGTAGTGGAGTCATAAACCCCTCATTCAAATGATCTACTTGAGCAAGTAACCATCACCACTTTACCTCCCCCAACTATCGAGATATTTACCTCACCTTTGGAGATCATTCCCAAGGAAGAATCCATCATATCTGCACCTCCCATAGAGGAACCACCCATATAAACCTTGCATCCTTTTATTGAGTAAAAAGTTGAGGTGATCGCTCCCCTTTTCCAATCTATGGGTTTACCTTTCAAGTCCACTACCTGGGGAGCAAGACCAGTCTATAAACTATTCTCTAGACTAGTTTAGAGATTAGAGTTTGTCTCCAAACTTGACATAGATCGATCTAACTTTTGGAAATAATTAGGACTCCCTTACATCATCAAATAGGAACCTCTAACCACCTCATTGACAGACCAACCCACCACTTCGATTATCCAACCACATATCTTATCAACCAAACTAATAAAAACCTCTACCATCTTGACCATTTATAAACCATCTAAAGCAACCAAATCTCAAATAACTAAATCATCTTCTATCACTTCAACCAAACCAACCAAAAACCTTATCATCTTTTCTATGTAGAGCCTTAATCACCCATCCTTGAAACTAGAGCTAACCTCACCAGATCTACTAATCAAGCACTAAACTAAATCAACCAAGGAGGTAAACCAACAAAAGGTTAAAAGGCCAGAGTTTCCCCCCCTCAAAATTTCCCTCTATATTGGGTCCTTATCCTTCTATTTTGATTAGAGAGATAACTATTTCAACAAAAACCTAACCACCACTTTTGATAACCCAATCACTCTTGATTTCTAACATGCCCATCTTTCTTGAGCCATCAACAACCAATCTAGCTACCTCGACATCTCCTAGCTCTAACTTATCAATTCCATTATCTAAACCAAAATCATCAATTAAGAACTCCACCTTACCCAAGACCTCTACCACCAAGCCTATTTCTAAAAATACTTTCATCTCACCATCCAAGGACAAAACCTCTAAACCCTATCCACCTTTACTTGAGTCTTACTCAACTATTTTCCAATGGTTATTTCAATCTTATTAATTGACCTTGCCTCTTATTTGAACATTTAACCCTCTTGGTTTAAAACCAACTTGGTATAATGACTGCCAGGTATGCTCCTATCATAAGACACCCATACATGACATAGAAAACTACAAAGCTCTTCAAACCATAATCTATCAAATCTATGATAAGGATGATCTATTAATAAATGAACTTCCAAAAAGACCAATATCAATTCAAAAAACAACCAATACCCAATGCTTACCTACTCCCCCACTCTCACCTCAGAGTGAGGGGAAAACAAACCAATTTCCAATCCCCACTCTTCCCTCTATCTATACTATCCATGTGGTCACATGATCACATGCTCAATAAAAGGATAAGGGGAAGGATAAAGTGTCTATTCCATGGACATACCCATTTTCCATCTCCTAATCAAGTCAAATTCAAGAATCTTCACCTTCAGCCAAACTAAAAGTATCTATCTTAGGTACCTCTCAATCTAACCCCTTCGAATCAATCAAAAGAGTGGCTATCAAATAACTTCAGTAAAGATGAGTCTATATGAATTGATTTATACCTCACCTCATCATCCCCAAAAAATGATAGAGGTATTGCAATCAATAGAGGTCTAATATGAAGATCCTCATTCTTTGGTAGCTTTTATTGGTGCTCTCCAAATTTATAACCTTGTCACCTTCAAGGATTCAAAAATACCTTCTATCCACCTTAATGACCTAGACACCCCTCTTTTCATCACTACCTACATCAACCAAACCTGCATCAAGTGGGTTATGATTGATGGGGGAGATAATATTAACATTATATCCTCCCATGCCTATGATCAACTTAAACTACCAAATAATGTCATCTCTAAAACCTTGTCCATCTTCCAATGGTTCAATGATACCATGGCCACTACTTTGGAAACTATTGTCCTTCATATCTATTTAGGACCTTGCATGCTTCCAAAACTCTTCTATGTAGTGAAAGGAAAATTCTAGAATAATATTTTGCGAGGATGACCTTGGATCCACTCCATAAGTTATGTACCCTCTACTCTTCATCATTGCATCAAATTTGATCACAAAGGTTAGGTTATCACCATATATGCTGATCCAAGTCTTTTTTTGTCATGCAACATGAATTATCGACCCAATGATGTCCTCCTACCCTCATCTAACTCACCCTCATCAACTAAAGACAAGCCTTCAAACATAAAAGATGAAGTCATATCTTCTTCTACCAATGAGGCATCTACTAGCTCATCAATCTCGTTGGATCAAATCCCCACCATAGACCACTTGAAATCTACATTCTAACATCTTTCACTTTGGGAATATCACCTCTTGACCCTTGATGCTCTCCCTACTCCCCAAGAGTTATGGGAAACTTAATAACCAACTTGGATATGACCTTACTATCAAAGCCATTATTCCCCTTAGTCCTTCAAACTATCAAACCCTTTTCATCTATGTGGGACACAACAAACCCCTTGTTGCTTCTGTCACCTCTCTCACCTCAACCATTCACCTCTAACTTTTCCTATCTAGACAAACTGAGTTTTGCCAAGACATATCTCCATCAATGTTATTGGAAGGGATTTGGTCTTGGATGATATGAATATGGGTTGTATGAGTTGATTTCAATTGAGACTAAAAATCTTAATGAGAAACATGGCCTTAACTTCATTCCACCCACAAAGAAAACCAAACCACCTACTATCACCATTTTTGAAGAAGACATCCATTCCTCACCAACTTTGCCTCCACTTGAGTGTGAGAATGATGACATCATCTCACCTAATTTTTTTTCCATCAACATGACTAGCCTCTAAACCTTGACTTATCAAAAAGAAGGGGAAACCATAACCATCATTATGACCCATCCTAAGAAGATAGAAGATGACTCTCCTACTATTAATACCGTTCAATGTTAGGATGATGATTTCATTCTCACCTACCTTGGTGCATCTAATTCTTCCATCCATAAATCCCTTCCTCCTAAGACTTCGACCATGTTGAATGAATCCACTATGGATGTCAAATTGGGCACTCTAAACAACTCTCACATTGTCAAAATTAGCCAATCACTAAATTTCAAAGAACTTCTAGACTTCCCCTCCTTGAAATATCAAAACATAACATTTTCTTAGTCTTACAGTAATATGCCAAAAATTGACCCCTCCATCACTACTCATAACATCATCACCAACTATGATGCCAAGCTCGTTAAGCAAAAACTTTATCAAATACACCCTCGTATATCCCTTCTCATCAAAAAAGAGGTTCAACATCTTTTATCTATCAATTTCATTCAACCCATTGATTACCCTCAATGGGTCTCGAATGTCATACCTATCACCAAAGTCATAGGCAGAGTACACATTTGTGTGGACTTTCATGACCTCAACCTTGCTTACCCAAAATATGAATTTTCTCTACCAAGCATTGACTAACTAGTTGATTTTATAACTGACCATGAGAAGTTATCTCTTATGAATAGATTCTCAGGTTATAATTAGATCCTATTCACCCCTAAAGATCAATATAAAATTGCCTTTATCACCCCATGGGAGACCTTACGCTATAGGGTCATGCCTTTCAAACTAAATAATGTTGGTGTAACCTACCAATGTGCCATGACTTAAATTTTCCATGACCCTATCCATAAAATCATCAAGGACTATGTGGATGACCTTATTAAAAAATACAAATTCCATAAAAATTATATGGATGTTCTAAAAATTATTTTTGAGCACCTCATCCATTATCATGTCTAATTTAACTCCAAGAAATGCATTTTTGGGGTCTTGTTAGGAAATCTCCTTAGATTTATTGTCTTCCTTCAGGGAATCAAGGTTGATCCTACCAAAATCAAATCCATCCTTGACATGTTTCCTCCAAACAATCTCAATTTTTTTTGTAGTTTACAGGGGAAGCTCCAATCCATTCATCGCTTTATCTCTCAACTCTTAGACTGATGCTAAACCTTCCATCACATCCTGAGAAAGATGCATCTTTCAAGTGGAACGGTGATTGTTAAAAGGCCTTTGATTCACTCAAAAGGCACCTTCTATCTCTACCTATCCTCACTCTTCCAAGGATGATCAACCTTTCTACCTTTATATCTTTACCACTAATCACTCCCTAGGGGAAATACCAGCTCATCAGGATGAACAACACAAAGAGTAAGTCATCTACTACATTAGCCACACACTTGTAGAGTATGAGACTCGGTACACCCATAATGAGAAAATTGACCTAACCTTGGTCTTTGTGGCCATAAAATTTTGCCACTACCTTCTTAACCATAAAACCTATGCCATAACCAATACTGACCCACTTAAGTACATGCACTCTAAGCCATACCAAAACCAATGTATGGCCAAATGGATCATGATTTTATCTAAGTTTGACCTTGAGTTTCTTCAATAAAAGTAAATAAAAGGGTAAGTCATTATCGACCAATTGGTTAAAACACCTTTGGCAGACAAACAACCCTCTCTTGAGTTTCTAGATGAGTCCATCATGACCCTCTCAGGCAATCTTCACCTATCAAGTGACCATGTTCTTTGACAAATCAAAGTGTCAACATGGTGGGGGAGCCAACATTATCCTTATTCCCTTTCATGATGAACCTCGTCCTTTATATTTCAAGCTAGATTTTGAGTGTACTAATAATATGGTTGAATACGAAGCCTTAGTCATAGGCCTTCAAACTGTGTTAGCCTTACAAGTCAAAATAATCAACATCTTTGGTGAGTCTCAACTAGTGGTAAATCAAATCAATGGCTCTTACCTATATAAGAATGATGTTTTATAATAATACAAATAATTAGTTGACAAATTTTTAACATCATTTGAACACTACCATATCTAATCCACCCCATGATCTACCAAAACATTTGCTAGCATCATGGCTTTCCTCACATCTCAAATCCCATCTACATTCTCTGAATCTAAGTTATATATCATTATCCATAGACTTACCCAACCTTGTTATGCCAAACCGGATTCTCCCACCATCTTTAATGTGGATGATACCCAACCTAATCTTTGGTATCAGTAGACCTTCAACTATCTTAACCTTTCTATCATTCCTTATAATATTTCTAAGAATGTTTGATGAGCATTTATCTAGAGTAACTCACGTTATACTATTATGGGCGGAATTATTTATAAATGAGCTTTGATGTTCTCCTCTTCAATTGCTTACATAGTCATAAAGCCTCTCATGCTATCAAAAAAATGCATTATAGAAAATGTGGGGGATACTTTGATGGCATCTCCATGGCTAAATGTGTCCTTCACCTTGGCTATTACTGACCTACCCTTAACCAAGACTATTGTGATTATGTGAAAAAGTGTGTTAAGTGTCAACAACACACTAATTTACATCATGCACCTAGCCATAGTCTTCATGTATCTATAGATTTTTGGATCTTCTCACAATGGGGTCTAGACCTTATTAGTGAAATTAACCCCCATTCTTCATAACAATACCATTCTATCATTATTGTGAACGAGTATATTACCAAATGGGTAGAAGTTATTCTTATAGTCTCAACTAAAGTGGAAAATATTGTTGACTTCATCAATCATCACATCATCTTCTATTTTGGTGTTCCTCACAAAATCATCATCGATAATGGTAAATATTTAAAAAATAAATAAGTCTAAGGTCTTTACGACACATTTAGAATCAAGCTCAATTTCTCATCACCCTATCACCCTCAAGCAAATTGATAGGTAGAAGCCTCTAACAAAAGTCTTAACAACATGCTCACTAAAATGGTCAATGCATCTGGTCAGGATTAGTATTTACACATCCCTTTCACTTTATGGGCATGTTGTACTAGCATTTGAACCCTTACTCGGTGCTACCCCATTCTCTCTTGTGTTTGGAGCTGAGGCTGTCTTGCCTCTTGAGTTCCAAATCCCATCTCTTTGCATATATTTTCAAGATCTCATTTTTGAAGATGATTATCATCAACACTGTTTAGCCTAGCTTGAGCTACTTGATGAGTGTCAGTTAGCTACCCTTACCCATATTTATGTCGATCAAGAGTATATCAAACATGCCTATGATAAACACCTTAGAGTGTGAGAATTTAACATTAGAGACCTCATCTTAAAGGAAAACCAACATGTCACCAATATGGAGAAAAGCAAGTGGGGCAAGTTTGCTTTCAATTGAATTGGACCTTATATCATAACCCATAAGTATGGATCAGGAGCTTGCTGGTTATCCTCTCTAGAGGGCAACTAAAAACCTGATTCCTTTAATGCTTTGCATCTACACCCTTTCTTTTGTTAAAAAGGATAAAAATCATATTTTGTTTAACTTCAGCTCAACCCTTGATTTCAAACCACATTCATCTCCCTATTTTAGGGGCAATCAATTAAAACTTAATCATGTGATTACCCATCATAGCCTAATCTTGAATAATGGGTACCATGGATCTACCTATAACATGATTCTCTTGGTACTTTCCACCCCTTTTTTGGGATGGATTCCCATGATCATTGTCACCTAAAACCTCTTTACACCTAAACAACCTTCTTGTTATTTTAGTTTTGCCTTCATAAAGGTGAGCCCTTAAGCTTATATAAGCAAGTCTATGTCAAATAAAATCAAAAATCAAAATCAAGGTCATAACCAAAAATAATCATGGGTCATCCCTAGCATTCACAGACTACTCCCTTGAAGGATAGCTACCAAAAACATATCAAAATTGTTGTAATTAAGGTGGAATGCTCCCTTGAAGGACATCTATCAAAAGACATTAAATAAAGCACACAAACTTAGATCACTCCCTAGAAGGTTGGCTAAGTAAAGATTTGTCAAAGTATAACATTTTATTGGAAGCTTCCCACATCGATCAGTTTTTCCAACCCTCCCATGCAACAAAATAAGTTATAGACCCATTATCAAGCAAAATCAAAGTAATTTTAAAGGCCAAAATCAACCGTCATAAATGATAATTTTAAAAGTCATAATCGGCTCTTATGAGTAGACTTACCACATCAATAATTCTAGACCTTATAAGACATAAACTTGTTTATACTAACTCTTTGGTGACCTATAGAAGAGGTAAGCTAGTCTCTCAAGAAGGTACCATCTCCCCTTTTACACTATGTGCATGAGATTTTTGAGCACACTTGACATAATGTGATCAAGAAACATTTTTAACCCACTAATGAATGCTAATGCAAAGCATTCGAAGGGCTTATGTTCATTAAGCCAAACCACCTTCGGTATTTTTTTAGTCCTTACCAAAGAAGAAGTGTCATACCCTCTTCTTTACTCTCATAACTAGTTGACATATTCACTTTAAACACTTTATATCTTGATTATCTTCTCACTCTCACATTGTTATTTAAACTTACTTTATGTGTCTTATCTTGAACAAAATAAAAATAATAATAACCACATCATATTAACATGTATCATGAACAAAAAAATACATCATTAGCATATCCATCATCATGTCAAAATCATAACACCCATAAATAACAATGCAATAAACAATTTTCACCGCATGTCTAAATCTAAATGAGGAAACATATATTCATTCAATTTTAGCATGAATACCATAATCATATCATATCCATAATCAAAATCATTATCATAAAACACATATCAACAAACCATAAACAATAATCCATGTGATCAACATCATAGCATTATCTATCCATCACCCAAACCATTATCATATCGAAATTACCAACTATAACCATCATATAAACATTATCATAAACATAAACAGAAGGCCATCTCATCACATGCCTAGATAGGTGAGTCCACATCAGTATCCATATCCATAACATAAGCATAATCAAATATATCATCATCAATGATCAACATAACTATAATGAACATCATGAACATAAACATCAAATCACAAACCATAAATGATAAGCAATAAATGAGGATCATATCTATAAATCATGAGTCTGTCATCAATAACATCATAATGTATACAAAAATATACATGTATCTCTCTCAAAATGTACATCTCACTGCATTGGCTCACAAGTTAGTTTCAAAATGATAAAAAAAAAAAAATAGTATCCCATAACTATATCATGACTATGTCCTTAGGGCACCACTATCTCCTGGGGTATTGTTGCCTCCTGGTGCCGATCCTCCCAAGGTACCTACCTGTCTACCAATAGAAACAACCCATTGACATGGTGTCATCATGCTAGCACCACCTACCAAACTAGCTCTGTACTCACCCTACTTGGGCTCATTAGGATAATGTCTTAGGACTATAGCCTCTTAGTAGCATAGATCCTATATTATGGCTAGATACCATGCCATGGGGATAGTGCTCAATGGTCTTAAAGGTACTGTGACTCCTCTTTTGGCCTATCTTAAGAAGAGGTAACCAAGGCTAGTGTAGTTCTAGTCTGATCCCTCTCACTTATAACCATATCTGTCTAACCCTATGCTATAGCTAACTAACCCTATAAATCTACTACCTGAGCCTGCACTATAGATAACACTACTCTTGCCTATGCACCTGGGGAACCCCTTGTACGTGTGCCCTCTAGGTACCTCTACTAGCTGGTCAACATCCATCAACTGCATGCCATCACCATCACTACTAAAACCCACTATTTCATAAAGAGCTTGGTACCATGTAGTTGAACCATCCACAAAACTTGCATCATCTATCTTTTGCCATGATGGCAACTTTTCTTGATCAAGTAATGTCTAAACTGGCTATGGCTCAAATAGTAGGATATCTGCATCCTCCCATCTACATCTAGGAAATGGGATTAGGATATCTTGAAGCAAGACAAATGACTTCCACACCTTATCAAATGGGATGAGCTCTACCTCCCCATCTCACGTATTGAGGATCCAACTATAATTCTACAAGGATAATATGTGTCTCTTATAGCCAACCTACTCTAAAAACTTGATGTATGGCCTCTAGATAACATCACCTATGATCAAAGCATCTAATTCACCCCTAAACTAATCAATGTCATGTACCCCTCCTCCTAGTCTAGACAGGGCAAAATCATCTTTCCACCATATGAAGCTGACTATGAACTCCATCTGGGCATAACCCTCCCATGGAAACCTCACTAGTTGTAAAACTCAGATGTGCTCATATGCCCAATAATGTAGCACAAACCCAATGCTAATGCCATATCTCTTGTGAGCTTTGAAACCCCATATCTCCCTATATATCTACATTAGAAGCATAGGGACCCAACCAAACACTGTGTGGCCCAGTAACATCTCAACCAATACCCCCAATAGTAGATAGGGAAACTTATTGCTACTCAAATTAGGCATGATGAAACATGATACTATGATCATCATCATCATGAATAACCTCCTCTCACCCCTCACCCTTTGATATAATGGAGTGTATCTAAATCCTATTGCATTCCATCTGACACACTCATGATTATCTCTATATAACAAATCTAAAAGCTTGTCTCTCTCCTCCTGCTCAATGTGATATATTAGATCACCTCATATGGGTAACTAAGTGATCCTAAGCACATCCTCCAATAAGATCATCATCTCACCAATGGGTAGTAGGAAGCTGTTCATAGCCAGATCCCATATCTTGGTGAGGGCCATGATTATCATTGCATCCCATGACACATGCTGGTAGTGCAACATTGTGCCAAGCCCCACCTCTTCCATGTGTGCCCAGTCATCAAAAATCATCCCTTAGTAGATCTTAGTAAAGATCTAAGGCACCTGATCTCATATCTAAATCTATTCTCATGCCTATAAAGTTTTATAGCAACCAAACTTAGTTATATATACTCTTTTTTGCCTACAAACTTACCCTAATACAACCTATGCCTATGGATTATCTCTAAAACCAAGACCTTAACCTATCTTATTTTTACCCTAATCAATCACACTTCTACCTCTAAAATTTAACCCTTACCCTTAATACATTCACCTCATCCCTCAATAAACTAATTAACACTTTCAAAATAATCAAACACTTTGAAACTTGTTAAAAGGCATTTTCCACTTATATCAACCATCGATGGTCATAATGACTGCTAATGGTTAGATGACCAAATTCTATGGGTTATCGACCATTTACAGTTATATTTATCATCAACGATCGAGTATGACTGCCGATGGTCACTATGTGTGACCATCGATAGAAAACTTAAACCCTACCTACCCAAATACATAATAAAAAACCAAAATAAAGCCACAACTTGTTATCTAATCCTATCCTCTACTCTCTCCTAACTAACTTACCTTGATTAATTTCAAAAATCACTCATAAATTTTGCCAAAACGCAATCAAAACCTAAAACCTAGGTCAAAACCAAAACCCACCCAACAAATAATGCCTAAAATAGCCAAATTCAACTTACAAACCATTTATAAACTCAACGCTACACTATCAATTTAAGATAACCCCTACCTCATTCCTTGATTATCATCAAGGTAGAATCTAGGGACCCACTACCCCACACATGCTCATCTGTGTCCACCCTACATCTTCAACAACCCACTTGATTTACTCGATTAACTTAACCAATCAATCACCCACTCAACAAATGCCTCATCAACAATTCTTGCACAAAATGTCAATAAAGTAAGTCATAGAAGTCACAAAATCAAAATGAGTGAAAATGACTCACTCAACATTTTTATCTCTATGTTTTTAGGGTTTACCCCCTAACCATTGATGATAGGGTGACCATCGATGATCGATACTAGGGACCTTAACTATCGATGGTCAGGGTCCTAAAATTTATTCAACCAACCAAATTTTCAAAATTTTTAGCATCTACACTTAGTGCCCACTCATGGAGACTACCTTCTCTGCCCACCCTAACCACCTCATCACCTCACTATTGATCCATTTTGGCCCATATCATGTGTATTTTATGATAATCTTGCCTGGTCTTTTTAACCAAAATGACAATAATTCCATGTTGACCTATTTTGAAGTTGCACTACCTTGCGCACCCTTCAGCAACTTGTATCTTATCAAGAGCACTTCCTACCTTAGATACCCATAACTTCACTTGACTAATTTATATTTTTATTGGGAGCACTTCCTACCTTGGATACCCATAAAAACATAAACCTTGCCTAGGAGATTTACATTTATGTGTGTTTAACTGCCATGATTAAATGCAGTCATGTGATTCACTTATCCCTTATCCTTCTAGCATCGATATTTATTTTTACCAACTATAGTAACCTAGTCATTGCACGATCTTGGCTATCACGCTTTTATCATACTTTGTGCATGTGTTTGCACTTCAATGCCTAACATATCAACCAGCATTTCTCATCAACTTTACCACTTATCAAACCTTCAACCAATTTAGTTTTACCTCATTAAATCTTGGCTTGAAGGGGAACACCTCCTCCCATACTTAGGGTAAATAAACCTCTGACCCATAATCTATTTTTGTTTTATAGTTCATTGATACAAACCGCATAATAAAAAGGGGAAAAATGTAGACACCAAAAATTCACATATAATGGTTTTGAATGTCACAATTCTCTTGGACCACCTCAAGACCCCTTTGGGCCCAACCTTGACCTCTCGATCGACAAACAAACCTAACCTTAGTTGAATTGACCTACTCATTAAATCCACCTCTTTAACTCAACTTGACCTTGACCCTCGATATCTACCGATCACCCTAACTATTGATGGTCACCTTGATTATTGATGAACAAGTACCACCATCTAAACCAATTTAATTGACCCTTCAGTCTACCTTATTTTTTATAATTATCTTGTCTAATTCATGTGTAATCTAATTCATGCATGAATTAAAATTAGACAATAAGTTGGATATTTTATTAACATATTGTTGCACCTCTCCTTCCTTCATATAAGAAGAGAAGAGCAGGAGGTGAACGAGGCATCCCAAAACTATCAAGAACTTTCATATCTAGAGTTTCTTTGTAGGTATTCTTTCAAAAATCCAATAGTCAAGCTATCATGATAGCTATATAACTTATCACTGCCACTCAATCAAAAACCAAGTACCATTACTTTCTTAAAATCATGCTAGAGTCTATCAACAAGCCAAACACCTCAATCATTCACCAGAACAACCTTCGATAAGCTAAGTATTTTTTTTAATCTATCAATTACTTTGTTTCCATTTTCCAATGAGCCCAATATAAACTAATCTCTTAGAATTTCCTTTTGTGACCTCATCAATCTAACCTTTTTATCATCTAAACCTAACACATAGTAACCACTGATGGCCATCTTGATCGCCGATGGTCTGTCTCAACTACCAATGGTCACCTCAATTGTTGATAGTCACCTCAACCACTGATGACCACTATGGCATAAAATAATAGCAAACTATTTTCACCTACTTGTCTTCAACCAAATCCAACTTTCTTTATCCTTACTTATTCACAGAACCCTAACTTATTTTTTGAAACACACCCGATCTATTTAGCATTAACATTGACCTACTTATTGCTATCATTAGTTAATTTATTTATCAATCATTTCTTGTATTTAATTTTAATATCTTCTATAATTTATTTAAGTCATTTATCTTTCAATTTCTGAACTTAATTATTTAAAAAATGTGGATTGACCGTCTCTAAAGATGCTCATGCTTTCGAGATCTAGCTAGCACTAGGAAATCCACCCAACTATCTATCTAAACAACTATTTGCTTTAGTGTTGTCCTATTAATAGATCATTCATCCCAAGCTAAAGATGATCTCTCTAAAATCATCTAAATTAATGTGTGTAAAACTAAATAGGTTTTTCAACCATACTCATATCTAGTTTCTTTCTTCTTCTTCTTTTGGAATATAAGTTAAAATTATTTGAAACAATCATTACGAAAAGTTCCTAAATTTAGTGATTCTAATCTTACACTTATTGTTCACATTGATGATAATTATAATATTCCTAAGTTCAAAATAAATGGTTAATTACAACCAATGATCACATCTTTACCAATTTCCATCGTTCCCACTACTTATCTCATGTTTATGATGAGTACTATAGGTGAGCTTCAAAGACAAGTATCTCTACTCAAATGCACATGGCATCCTACAATGCTAGTAACAATGGTAATAGTCTCCATAATAAAAATCTTTTAAAATATATACTAGAATATCCTTATTCACAAGATTTTATAGTACGACCATTACCTCTCTTTTTTGGTAAAAAGAAAACCTTTGCCATATAATTAAATATCTACATTCTTTTGGTCAATGGGCTAAAGTTGATAAAATATTACCAAAATATTTCCATAGAAGTATTACACAAGAAAATTGGGATTGGTTTTATAAATTACCAAATGGTTCCTTAACCACCTTTTCATAATTAGAAGATATTTTATTCTTAGCTTTCACTATACATAAGGTGCCTCGACTTACATTTGAACATTTTCACCACTTCAAGCAATATGGTGATGATTCCCTTTAAGACTATGCAATTAAATTTAAAAGTACACCATACTCCTTAGCATATAGACCCTCAAATTTTAAATTCAAATTAATTTTTAGTAGAGGTCTTATTTCTCCTTCAAAATACAGAACATTACATAAGCAATACACATCATTTAACTACTTATAAATGGATGTACATAGATATGCTTCATTCATACTCAAATATCCTAAAGTGCTTAACATATCTCATTCCAAATACAAAATCTTTATTCTAAATGCACGAGGAAGATGAATTACCAAATGAAGATCACAAACAAATATATGACATTCTTAACATATATATGACACCCTTGAAAAAGTTATTCAATATGGGACCAATCCAAGATGACCATTCTAAAAAAATACTTCCAACTACACAAAGTAAAGGCGCATCCACACCAAAAAGGTTTAACAATTACATTATTTATGGGTGGTGCTTGTTTTTTGACATAACCATATGGATCCTTTAGAAAAATAAATCCATTATATTGTAAGGCATTTTTCACAACTTGGCTATCATCTTGATGACTTACGTCAAAAAGGAGAATGGAAAGACTCCTTAGGTTACATCATAATGCCAATTATTGTGTTAATCATGTGGTTCAAAAAAAAGTTTGGAGTATTCCCCATATATCTCAATAATCATTTATAATGAGAACATTTTGGCTATACCAAATGGAATCTCAAATTAACTCAAATCAACAAGGTATCTCCTTTTCCCATAATGGAAAATTGGTCTGCATACTACATGATTATGATTATCCTTCTACTACACAAGTAAATCATGAAGAAGAACATGCCATGAATATTTTTTACCTCTTAAACCATCACCCAAATGATTCAATTGATCAAACATAATATTTAAAAAATATAAAAAAATGCAAAACAAATTTCAAAAAATTCGAACAATTTAGAAATATAGAAAATATTTAGCATTCCCATGTTTACTAGTTTATTGAAACCTATGTTATTTGCTTCATGTTATTAGATATAATATCATATCATTAATATATACACTTTTTTAATGCATCTTTGAGTGTGATACAAATATACCACCGACACATGATATAAACACATACAAATGTTAGACCTCTCCTCTACCTATGTCATATAGAACGTTGAAGGCATTTGTTTCATTGATAACATTTGATACATATTACATATCAGTTATGATCATTTATAGATTATCATGTTTGAGCTTATATACTAATGCTAACACATGTTTATATCCATTCTTATATATTTCACAATATACTTGATATGCTATGTTATGTGACATTTTTTACGAACACATATATGAGGGAATAATATGATATATTTATGATGGTTGCTTATAATTAATTTATTCACATCATCACTTATTTGAGTTTATTTATTTGCTTATTATTGTCTTGATTGTGAAACATTTGAATATTTTTCTTCCTTATTGGCCTCTATGCCATTATATGTTATTTGGACATCTAAATATGTTATTATATGTCGATTGGGCATTTGAATATAATATTTACTTTTGATTGTGAGACATTTGAATATGCCCCTTGTTTGAGGTATCTTTGGACCATTCTTTTGCATTAAATTGAGTGTTTTTGTGTTGTGCTTGATTTTTTATTGAGCTTATATTGTTACTCTTTAGATGTTTCCATGATACGTATCATACATCATAATGCTTGATGCGATCACATACTACACGCTTCATTGATATATCTCTATAGACATGCTACTTATATATGCTACATGATTCATAAACAAATGATATGATTATTTTATCCATTTAAAGGTAAGGTAACTTCTAGATTCTATTTACCTTAACTCAAAAGTGGGGAGGCATATCAGTGGGAGCATGTCATAAATACATGACTTCAACATTTACATAGTTTTTAGATTTTAGTGGGAGCATGTTTTAAAGACATACCTCTACACTAATTCTTAGTATCTTGATATTTTAGTGGGGGCATGTCACAAAGACATGAGCTCCAAACTTTTAGTTTCTTCAATACAGTTACATGATTCAGATATACACTTGGTTTAAAATCCAATACATTGCACCATTTTTTAAAAAGATTTAAAATGAAGTTTTTTTAGATTTATGACATATATACTATAGTTTGAGTCATATTAGAGGTGAATATGCCATGATAGTGTAATAAAAATTATAAAATTAATTTAACCTTTTGGGGTTTTACATAAGTAATTACCTATGTTAGGTTAAAGGGTTAAGATATCTAAATCAAATAAATAAATTATAGTAATTAACCTATTGATTTATTATGACTTTTGATTTATTTTGAATTTAAAATAATAATAATAATAATAATAATAATAATAATAAATAGGGAGAAATAGAGAATTAACTTAAAATAGACTGTCACAGATGATCTAGGTTGTAAAATTAGAGATTTGAGCAATTCTAAGTGTCACAAGTAGGTTTATGATATTTTTCTATTCACTGGATAGTAGTGCCATCTGTGTGTAGTGTCCAAGATGTGGTGCTAATGTCTTCTTTATAAGACTATTACTATTTTTGGTGAGTACCTACACCTCTATCTGTGTGTTCTATTCCTATGAGACTGAAGCCTGTAGCTATGTATTATACATGGAATATTTGATTTTATGTGCAAACCCTAGTTATCTTTACAAGTGTGATATGAGAAAGATTTGAGTGTATTAGTAGGATATACTAGACATCCTCAACACCCTGAAATGTAGAGAGTTACCTACATACCAATACTCTGAAGATGGATGAAGTCTGATGTAGTTCTCTCACCTAGTGCTTGATATATGTGTAAGTGAATGCTCGAATGAGAGTGGCCTTGGATGCCTTAAATGTTCTTGAGATTTGGAATGATTGAAAAAATGGTCTTAAATTTGATGTAGATGGTAGTATGTATAAATTAGAGCAAAATGGAGATAATATACCTTTAGTTTTCACAACTTTGTCTTAGGTTTGAATAACTCTTGCATCTATTTTCCATCTAGTGAATAGAGGTGGATTAGACTTGTATTTATAGGGTTATGTTGTTTGTGTATATAAGAAAATGAGCTTAGAACAAAATTAGGAGGGGTACATATTTAAAAAAATATTTGTTGGAAAGAGTTGGGACTAACGACAATAGTGCCTAGTTAGGGACACTAGTTCCATGTGGCTGTAATGTCCCAAATGTGGTGCTAATGTCCTTTTAGTATAATTTTGAAAAAGTTGGATTAGAATCAGAGATGATAGTTCAAATACTATGTCTTGACTAGTTATAAGTGAACAAGTTCTATTGAATGGATGGAAATGTAAGTCTAAGGCTCTAGAATAAGTCTATGACAAGCCTAGGGATAGGGTAACTGAAGAGACACTCTTAACATCTAATTAACACTTTTAGGTGATTACATTTACTACCCATTTATGATAGTAATGTAACAAAGTTAAATGACTAGTATAAATGAAAAAGAAACATACTTGGACTTACCTTAGAAGTGAATCACATGTAACTAAGTTTGAATACGTGAATCTAGGTTTGTGTATGTAAAACATGATCCAAAAAAATGTCTTGCAATGAAACATGCAAAAAATAGTTCTTACTAATGAGATAATCAAAATTAAAGGACTATGGTGAAATAAAATAATTGAGTAAAGAGAGAGGAAAGGAATGAATACACCTTATTGGGTATGCAAAAAAATGCATAAATCTGTTGACAACCTATGTGTGTGAAAGTGTATAGTGATCATATGATTGAATAACTTGAACCAAGCTGATGGCTTGCTCAATTATCATATGGGTAGGTCAAAAAATCAATCTAATTTTGACTCCATCATTACTTGGTAGATTCTGATCTCTGTGAATAACTTGGATAAGATTATATGTGTGTTGAACCCTCTCATGTAGGTGGCTCAAGAACTCCAGTAGGCCATGAGTCCATCATTTCCCTTTTTGTGAATTAAATGTATTTCTAACTGTATTTCACAAAATGTTAAACGTATCTAATTGAGTAATCTAACTATGTATTCAGCTCCATGACCACTTGGGTATATTAGGTAGGTTTGGGATACTTGGGAATGCCAACCACTACAATGGAGTAAGACATGAATCTGGTGACAATTTGGAATGCGATAGTAAGTGTATACAATATAAAGAATGACATGGAGTTTTCCATTCCATCTAATCAACCTATCTGAAGTTTAGTATATGGAAACTGTATACCACACACATGCCCCTAATTTGGTATCTAAGTATACTGAATCTAAATTAAGTATGGAATAGTTGAATCTATGTATTGATTTGAATGTATGAGTGATCATGCCACACATAATACCCCAAAATTTAAATAAATAGTATGAATCTACATTGAAATGAATAAATCTAAGCTATATCTAAATATAATTGCTAAACCTATGATTATATCTATGTAAATCTATACTGTACTTGGTATATGAGTCTGAATGATCTAGATTATCCTGAAGCTGGGGCTACTAGATAGTAGCACCATGTAGTGGATAATAGTGTGATGTGGCATTAGTGTCCCAATATGGGTGATAATGTCTACCTGGTTTGATCTTTATGTGGTCTGGACTAACTACTGAACCTTGATTTTGTTCCATATCTATTCTGAGTCTGATCTTTGTAACTGAGCTAGTGTACTAAAATATATACATGAAAAGCAAAATAAGAGCCTAATCTCTATGAAAACCACTGTAAATGCCCCCTCTTTTGAGGGTAGTTGTGAAATCTATAGAAGAACTACCCTCTAAAGTATTAAGTATGCATAATATGTTAGTTGGAGTATGATATTCTAATATAATGTACAAACATAACATCATAATGTAAATATTTCTAAGCAATAGTAGGAAATATAAGATGTATGTTGTAATATAACATTAGATAAGGGTATCAAGATAGATGTAAGCATACTAACATTAAAATTTGAGTAACTACCTAGGGGGATGGAACATGATGTCCATCAAGGCTCTCAAGTAGGATACGTAGATGCATGAGAGCTATCATGGCATCAAAAATTGGTGTGTGTGTGTGTGTGTGTGTGTGTGTGTGTGTGTGTGTGTGTGTGTGTGTGTGTGTGTAACAAGTAAATACAAGTGTCATGGTATAAAAGAATTAAAAAAATCAAACATACAAGCACATAAGGCACAGAAAAATTAGGCTAAGGGGGCACAATACAAGGGACATGGGCACATGTCACTAAATCTAAGACTGAAGATATACAAGGACATGTTCAAATGTCTACATACATAACAATAAGTAATTTGGTGTAGATCCATAGAAAATGACATGTTCAAATGTATACATATAGAAGCATGAAAGATCACACAAAAGGGACATGTACATATGTCCAAGGCATACAAATAGAGAAGTGACATAGAAGCCAAGGAACAATGGCATATTCAAATGACTTAGAAGATATAAAAATCATAATATCACAATCAAGTCTAATCTAGGAACTAGAATGGAAGCATATATAATTGTGTAATACAAGTCTATGTAAATTTTAGGGTGTATATTTACTAAAGCTAACTAGAGATAGTTGACAAAAAATGTAAGTAATGAATAGTAATGATCAATATTGAGATCAATTAATGCATAACCAAAATGTATAGTATGCAAAGAGAAAACTTGGTTATAACAATTATGTAAGATATGCCCCCAAGTGGGCATATGTAGCAATGTAACTCAGATTATTGTAAATGCCCCTAATGGGTAGATAATAGATGGTTTGGATCAATGTAGTGGACCAAAGTCCTATCTATAATTTTCAAGCACTCGATAAGAATAAGTAAAGTGTATGTATATGATAAAACCAACTACACTAGGATATCTATCAATATGCAATATCTATTAAGTAGTAGAAATGTAAACATAATAATGCATACAATTTGTAAAATTTTGTATTTTAAAAATATTTGAATGTTTTTGTATTTTGACATATTATACTATTTTTGTGTTTTCTAAGTATAATCTATGCACAAGTATATGAAAATAAACTCTGTATAAGGAGTGAGAGAGAGAAAGAAGTATGCACAAGAGTATGAACCATACTAGCCAATGAGTCTCATGGGAGACTCACTATCACTATGGACTGTATCAAAAACAAGAATGATAATCTCTCATGCAGTGTGATTGCTATGTTGTAGTTGAAAGTTATTGCAATAGAAATCTAAGTATTATTCATCATCAGAATCATAATATCATTCCACATCAAAATCATAATAACCTATTATGTTGGAGGGAAATACTGGATACTATAGATTTGACCTTTTTTAATTGTGCTTTGGCATATTGATTATGATTTTTCCCTTTGAAACTATGCTTATCATAGACATACTATGTTGTGGAGGCTCTTTTGCTATAAAACCTATTTTGAGAATGCTTGTTGGTTGAGCGTGATTTTGAGTTTACAACTTAGGATATAACTCTTTCTATAACATTTCATGTGTATCTTGATGTTTTGCCTTGATAAAATATATATGTGATTAATTTGCCTTATGATGTTCAATAAATCCCAAACTCTTTTGACCAATATTATCAACTGCTAGAATAGGAGTAGTGATGCCTTAGGCTTGCTTGCCCAAACCTTTACCATGATAATCATACTGTTGTAGATAATTTTGACAAAATCTATACCATATTAAATGTTGAGCCTTATTTTTGGGAGGTATATGTTCTTGATTTATCTATTTTTTGTACTATTTCTTTCTATAATTGTGCTCTTTTAACCTTTTATTGCTCTGAGTTATGCTTTGGTAACCATTTTTATACTATTTCTAAATGTGACCCTTTTTAAATTTATAGATGTGCCATTGTATTTTGTTTGGATGAAGTGTCAATGTGTGAGTCATTTGTATCCATAATATATTATATTTTTCTTTTCAATGTTAAACATGAATCAGTGTGGTTCCCATGCATTCAATGATATGAAAAAAAATATGTGTAACTCTTCATTGGGTGTAGAGGAGATAGGTTGATTAACTTAGCTTTAATTATGTCCCTGAGTATATCACTTGAACTCTTATTTGACCTTTGAATATTCTTGGAATCACTAGTTGTACATGTACTTTGTTGCGATGTTGTGTTTTGATATGTAACATTGTTTGCCATAAATTGACTAGTTGAAGATGTATAAACATGATTTACACTATTGTGCCCTAGAGGCCTTTATATTGTAAATTTATTTTCTAATGTTGTAATATTTTCGTGTAATAGTTGATTCTAATTTTATAAACTTATAATTATCTTGGTCATACTAATAATTTGATTACGTAGTGTCTCATAAGTGCAAACCTTATGCATTTTGTTTGAACATGTAGGCACATACCCTATAGGGAAGAAGTGTGAATAGGCTAATGAGGGGGATTAGTGATAGTGTTATAGGCTACTTTATCTCATGGAGGAATGATAACATGGACCTAGTTAGAGAGAAATTAGCTATCACCCTCATGAAGATGAGGAGAAAAAGAAGATTATTTCTTGTGCATAAGATATGACATTGAAACTTGAAACATAGTGGTTAGTTCATGTGGTAAATCCTCTATGTATGTATGGGTTTGCTTGTTAATGGAATTTCATATAGGATAAAGGTAACATGTGAAAGAAAGAATGTAACATGAAAGATATTTTAGTTGATTTGAAACATCATGTATGCATATGTATATATGATTAAATAATAATGTCTTAATTATTTTTCACATAGAAGAAAGATAACATGTTATGGAGAGAATGCAACATGAAAGATATTTTAGTTGATTTGAAACATCATGTATGCCTATGCCTATGTGATTAAAGAATAACCTCTTAATTATTTTACACATAAAAGAAACATAACATACTATCAAATATGATGAATATTGTATTTGATATTAATCATCATTTATCCTTGTATTGATGTATTTTCTTAGTTTATTTGAATTAAAGGGAATGAACATGCAAATGAAAGTATGAAACATTGAAATAAAAAGTAACTTATTTTTTCTATCATTATTATCATGATGATATGGATTAGAAGATATGTGAAACTAAAATATGAGTTTTAGAAATAAATGTTAGGTTGTGGAGCTAAAAGCTTCACCCGAATGCAAACATGGAGGTTGCTGAGTGTCACAATCACTGGTGTCGATTAGGCCGACCGACATCGGTCAGTGGTGAACAGGTAGCAACCAACATCGATTAGGAGTCGACTGACGTCAGTCACCTCCAGACAAATAGGGACTGACGTCGGTTGCCTGTGCATTTTAGAATTGTTTGTTGCACAAATAGTTAGTTTGTTGAACGACCAGTTTGCATGTAAAGACTAATTTTAGTCTTAGAGATGCATTTCTAATTATTGTAATTAGAAAGTCTAATTATTGTTTGCATGAGATCTATTTAATAGACTCATGGGGCTATATTTTAAAGTGTGCTAGATAGAGAGAGCAAGGTTAGCTCCTTCAGAGGGAAGAGAGCAAGGTCAGCTTCTCATAGTGCCACAGTGCCAAGTGTGTATGATCAGGTAGATTTGTGGGAGAGCAAGATATGGTAGAAGATCCACAGGGGTGCTGGTGTGGAGAATCATAAGGACTTGGTGAGACAAGGACAAGGGTTCTTCATGTGTGTATGATCTAGGTTGGCAGGTGTGCAAGGTCAGGTTGATCTACGGTATAGCAAGATTAGGTGAGATTTACATGTGTATGTAATATCAGTTTGATTTACAAGTTGTTGCAAGTTCATGGAAGATGTGCTTGGAGTGTATTGTGTACTCGGACTTGAGTATGTGTGTATACTCGGTGGTACTGGCAGTAGTGATACTGACTGGTGGAGGTGAACAATAACTCTGTGTTTGAGTTGTTTGTTGTGACCGTAATTGAGAGAGAGAACTCTTGAAGAGATTTACTATTTACGCCCTAGAGGTGTGAGAGCCCTAGAGAAGTGTGAAGAAGATTGTGGCATTTTCTTTGTTGTATTTCCTTCTAGAAGAGTATTAATACAATTGGGTATTATCTCTCATATTCTATGTTATTTTTAAATTTTTAGTTACTTGTTACTTATGGTTAAATTCCATGTTTAGTTGCTTATACAAAGGTAATAAATTGTGCTCTTTATGAGCTGGTGGTCCTGACAATTGGTATCAGAGCTAGGTTGCTAGTTCACCAAGTGATACCAATTGACAATTGGTATAAGAGATAGGATCAACTAATAGGTGGTCAGAGCTTGTTAAGTGTTTGTTGATTACAAGTCACTCTCAGGGGTTTCTGATTGAGTGGGAGTATAGCAATGGCAAAAAAAAGTATGGAAGAATTCAAAAGCAAGAATGATTAATTACAGAGTTATGAAAAGAAAGAGTAGGTAAAAAAAGATTGCTGGTTGATAGAAGATCAACATGAAAAAAATAAAGAAGCATGTGTTGCAGGTATTATTGCACTGATTGTTCTTTTATGTTCTTTGGATAAAGTAGAATCTTGGTTTATAGATTATGTTGCCTCTTTCCATGCAGCCCCAAATAGAGTATTTTTCCATGTTAAGGTCCATGGAGACTTTGGAAAGATTTATTTAGGGGTTGGTGAGCTTTGTCAAAGTATTGGTAAAGGGAAAGTGCGGCTGAAATTGCAGACGACCAACACATGGGTGTTGAAGGATGTCATGTAGGGCCCAGCTCTGAAGATGAGGCTAATTTCTTTAAAAAAGTTGGGTGATGAGAGATGCACAATAACTCTCACAGCAGATGCACTTGAATTAGCATGTGGTAAGAAAGTAGGTACTCTTTATCTACCTACTTGTATTACTGATTCTCCTTCTGTTGTGAAGACGTGGCTTTGTAGGCTTGGTCACATGAGTAAGAAGGAGATGCATGTTCTTAAGAGGAAGTCAGATGTATTTAAAAAACTTAAGAACTGGAAATCCTTGGTTTTCTTGGAGGAGATGATGGATAGAGATCAGTAGAGAAGGCTGAATAACTTTGAGCAAGGCAGTTTGGACAAGGTTTTGATCTAAAGAGAGCTCGTAGGTAAAAAGTCATCACTCATAGGAGAACACAGTTATCGGTGTCAGTCAGGTGTAATTGATGTCGAACAGACAGGCACCGATGTCGATCATGTGCAGATAGACAAAGTCGGTGATGTCGGGTAGGGAGAGACTGACGTCGGTCAGGGAACTGACGTTGGTGACCAAGTGGACACCGATGTCGGTCATGGAATCAACATCGGTGATCAGGTGGATTCGATATTGGTCTGGTACAAACCAGGGTTGACCAAAAAATAGATTTTAAGTGAACAACAAGCTATCAAGGAGTCTCAAATGCCCATATGGAGGATTGAAAGTGTAAATAAGCCTCAAATTTGTTATTCCCCTTCTTTAGATTACTTGTTGCTCACTGATGGTCAAGAACTAGGAAGTTTTAAAGAAGTAGAGCAGGTAGAATCCATGAAACAGTGGAAGCATGGCATGAATGAGGAATTTGATTCCTTAGATGAGAACCAAACGAGAGATTTGGTAGAGTTGCCAGTCAAAAAAAAAACACTAAGAGATGAATGGATTCTCAGGTCAAAGAAGAGAGAGAATGGACACGTGAGACGGAAGGCCAGGGTATATGGTCTTGAGTATGCTGTAGGATAGTGGTACAAGTTTGACGGGTTTATGACAAAGCATGGCTTTAGTCAATGTCATTGTAATCATTGTGTTTGTTTTTATCAGGTGGATAATGGTCGCGACATTATCTTGTTACTATATGTGGATGATGTGCTTGTTGTGGGTTCATACATGCAGGGATTTGTTGAGCTAAGGGTAAAATTAGTTTAGTGGTATGCCATGAAGGATTTAGGAGGAGCAAAATTCTTTGGCATGAGTATTCTTAGAGACAGGGAAGATCACAAGTTTATGTTGTTAGGATGATTGTGTGAATAAGGTAGTGGCGAGGTTCAAGATGCAAGATGCAGAACTCGGTTAGCACATCTATGTATGGACAGTTCATAGAACAGGGTCCCAATTCACATGATAAGGTTAAGTACATGTGTACTAGACCTATTTTTGCCCCAGTAGTGGGTGTTATTCAGCAAGTTCATAGCCAATTCAAGAAAGAAGTATTGGAGAGCAGTTCAGTGGATTCTCAGGTATCTAAGAGGGACCAACAGTAGAGATTCATGCTATGCAGGGTCAGGAGACTTCTCTACATGGGTATGTAAATTCCAGATGTGGCAAGTTACTTGGATGACAAGTGTTGCACCATAAGATGTATGGTGGTTGGTCTTCAAGATTGAACTTGAAGAGGGATACAAGCCAAGAAAGAAATTAGATGAAGTACAGGTACATGTATAGGTACAACTATTTATCTCCAAGTGGGAGATCATTAGGTTGTGAAGCTAAAAGCTTCACTCAGATGCAAACATGGAGGTTACTGAGTGTCACAGTCAACCAATGTTGGTTAGACCGAACCGACGTTGGTAAGTGGTGAACAAGTAGCAACCAACATCGAGTCAGGAGTTGACCGACGTCGATCACCTCTACACAGACAGTGGACCGATGTCGATTGCCTGTACGTTCCAAAACTATTTGTTGCACAAACAGTTAGTTTGTTAAACAGCCAGTTTACATGTAAAGACTAATTTTAATCTTGGAGCTATGTTTTCTAATTATTGTAATTGGAAAGTCTAATTATTATTTGCATGAGATCTATTTAATAGACTCATGGGGATGTATTGTAAAGTGTGCTAGATAGAGAGAGCAAGGTTAGCTCCTTCAGAGGGAAGAGAGCAAGGTTAGCTCCTCATAGTGCCACAGTGCCAAGTGTGTATGATCAGGTAGATCTATAGGAGAGCAAGATCTGGTAGAAGATCCATAGGGGTGCTAGTGTGGAGAATCATAAGGACTTGGTGAGGCAAGGACAAGGGTTCTTCATGTGTGTATGATCTAAGTCGGCAGGTGTGCAAGGTCAGGTTGATCTATGGTATAGCAAGATCAGGTGAGATCTACATGTGTAAGTAAGATCAATTTGATTTGTAGGTTGTTGCAAGTTCATGGGAGATCTGCTTGGAGTGCATTGTGTACTCAGACTTGAGTATGTGTGTATACTCGGTGGTACTGACAGTAGTGATATTGACTGGTAGAGATGAACAACTCTATATTTAAGTTGTTTATTGTGACTGTAATTGAGAGAGAGAACTCTTGAAGAGATTTACTATTTACGTCTTAGAGGTGTGGGAGCCCTAGAGGAGTGTGAAGAAGATTGTGGCATGTTCTTTGTTGTATTTCCTTTTGGAAGAGTATTAATACAATTGGGTATTGTCTCTCATATTCTGTGTTATTTCTAAATTTTTAGTTACTTGTTATTTCTGATTAAATTCTATGTTTAATTGCTTATACAAAGACAATCAACTATGCTCTTTATGAGCTGGGGGTCCTGACAATTGGTATCAGAGCTAAAGTTGCTAGTTCACCAAGTGATACCAATTGACAATTGGTATCAAAGCTAGGATCAACTAACAGGTGGTCAGAGCTTGTTAAGTGTTTGTTGATTACAGGTCACTCTCAAGGGTTTCTAATTGAGTGGGAGTATAACAATGGCAGAAGGAAGTATGGAGGAATTCAAAAGCAAGAATGATCAATTACAGAGTTATGGAAAGAAAGAGTAGGTAAAAAAAGATTGCTGGTTGACAGAAGATCAGCATGAAGGAAATAAAAAAGCATGTGTTGTAGGTATTATTGTACTGGTTGTTCTTTTATGTTCCTTAGATAAAGTAGAATCTTGGTTTATAGATTCTGTTGCCTCTTTCCATGCAGTCCCAAATAAATTATTTTTCCATGTTAAGGTCCATTGAGACTTTGGAAAGATTTATTTAGGGGTTGGTGAGCCTTGTCAAAGTATTGGCAAAGGAGAATTGCGGCTGAACTTGTAGACGACCAACACATGGGTGTTGAAGGATGTCATGCAGGTCTCAGTTCTGAAGATGAGGCTAATTTATTCAAGAAAGTTAGGTGATGAGAGATGCACAGTAACTCTAATAGTGGATGCACTTGAATTAGCATATGGTAAGAAAGTAGGTACTCTTTATCTACCTACTTGTATTACTGATTCTCTTTCTATTGCGAAGATGTGGCTTTGTAGGCCTGGTCATATGAGTAAGAAGGAGATGCATGTTCTTAAGAGGAAGTCAGATGTCTTTGACAAACTTAAGAACTGAAAAGCCTTGGTTTTATAAGAGGAGATGATGGACAGAGATCAGTGGAAAAGGTTAAATAACTCTGAGTAGGGCAGTTTGGACAAGGTTTTGATCTAAATAGATCTCATAGATAAAAAGTCATCACTCACAAGTGAACACAGTTATTGGCATCGATCAAGTGTAACTGACGTCAAACAGGCAGGTACCAACGTTGGTCATGTGCAGATAGGTAATGTCGGTGATGTTGGGTAGAGAGAGACCGATGTCGATCAGAACCGACGTCGGCATGTAGACACCAAAATAGTGTCAACCCCCTTGGTCCCTTTCTAACTTCAACATACCTAACCTATACTTTATTAATTTAAAATACTTATTTTAAATTAATAATCTCCCCTAGACACCTCACCTTGAATTCCTAGCTCTTAGGCCATTTATCACCCTATGACTAATCATAATTACCTAAGACCTAATTTTAACTCTCCCACTAATTCTTGCATCTATTAAACCCGCATTTGGATCGTTTAACAATGAAAACCAAACTTGACAGATGGAAGAACGGGCAAAAATTTAAAAATAGCCTTTTTTTCCATTCTCTAGCCACTGACGTCGGTCAACTGTCGGCTGACGCTGGCTGTATCACCAATTTTAGTTTCTTAAAACTAAATTTTAACCTCGGCTGGCTAACTAGATGCGAATTCTCTTGTCTGAATTAAAATTCTCTTGCTCCTCTACTCTTTGCAGATCAAAGGCAAGCTTTGAGACGAGGCATCAACATTCTATCATCACTCTCCAGCTACAAAAACTCTACAAAATCTACTCCAGACATTAGATTGGAAGGTTGTACGAAGTCTTCTACATCAGCTACATCAGGGACAAGCCTTCTACACTTTTGGTTCTCCACCAAGAGCTAAGTATTATTCTAGTTTATATTTTAGTATCTTCAAAATGGATTGGTAATCAGTCAATTTGCTATTTTTTAAGTACTGTTGAGACCAAACTCAGCTTTCTTCTCGGAGAGGCTGAAAAGTCTTCTTTTTATCTTGACCCATTTTGACAACTTGTCCCCTACTTTTGTCCTTCTTAAGACTTTGTCCATTGTTCTGCATCCCTGCACAACTCCTACAGACCTCCCAAACTCTTCTGTTAACCAAAGACATCAACCAAAAACTCGTCCAAGGCCCATTACCCCTACCAACATCGGCATCAAGGCCCATTGCCCCTACCGACGTCGGCAGCCTAACCGACGTCGGCAACTTGATCAATCGACGCCGACAGGACTACCGACGTCGGTGACTGTGGAAGACTAACACTAAAAATTAGGTACACATTATCTATTTCTCTTTTTTTAAGTCTTTCATTATTTCTCTTTATACAATACTCTTTTCATTAATAAGTGAACTGTCATCCTTCAAGAAAGTCTTTGCACTTTTGGGACCGAGCATCGCTTAGCAGTCCACCATATATCTATCTAGTATTTTCTTTATTTAAGTCTTTCTTATCTATAGGTGTCATCCTCCACAGCTAAAGAAGAGCTCCTTCAATCGCTTGGATACGATGCACAACTTCATCTAGGTATCATCTAACCCTTGACCATTATCTTTAGTTTCTTATTTTTTCTGAATGTAAAAAGCGAAAATGAGTTAGAAACATTCTGGCACACCTGGTGAGACCCTGGGGTTTTCTTTGGGTTCATTTCTTCTAAAAGCAAACTTTCATATAGGTGCATTAGGAAAATTTTTCTTCTTGCATCTTTCTTCTATCTCTTTATCTCGGAAAGACCCCATTAGCACAAGTTAAAAAGAATCTTTCTTTTTCTTCTTGTCACATTTTTCCTACATCTTAGAGTAGTGAAATTCATGCTCTTAACCTTTTCCCCACTTAATGCATTTTTAGCTCATCTAGTAATTAAAAATGCATTATGAATAAATCTTAGTGCACATATATTACACAAGCTGACCACATTTAAAAAATCAAACATCTAAACATACCTGAGATAAGGCCCGACTAGGATTTCATCACCTAGCAGATACCTTACCCTTCCTAGTAATCCTACTTGGACTTCACTACCAAGGGGAAAACCCACTCTGTTCTCTGACAGAGTATAAACTCTATGGGAAGTATATATTGGCTAAGCGACCTAGCTTGTCCCTAGGCTCGTGAAGTGAGGGGAGCAAGCTCCTAGCACTAAGCCACGTACGGAATGTAATACAAATTTTGAGCACCAAAAATCAACCCAAAACCAACCTTAGACTGCTTCTTTTAGTACCTATTTTAAAAGCCCAACTTCCTAAACACACTCTTCTAAGGCATAAGCCACCATGACTCTAAAATTTATTCTTAAGAATTTAACGTTTAGAGGCTGCTTGCTTTCATCTACTTTTCTATTTTTATTTGGTTTTTTGAGCTGGTAAGGACGCATTATTCTGAGCTCCAAAAACAACTCAAAACTTTCTTCTTTCTTCCAAAAACTTTCAGTTTTCTGAGTTTCTAGAAATACACAGTAACCGACATCATTTTTTCCACCGACGTTGGCAACTTATCTTCACTGACATCAGTTATCTGACCGACTTCGGCAACTCACTTCACTGACATCAGTTTTTCTATCGACGTCGGTCACTGTCAAAAAATTTTCTTCTCAAAGAGCAAGCTAAAAACTTGACCTTTTTGCTGTTAAAAATAAATTTTGGTTTTCTGAGGCTGAAACATACAATTTTTAGAACCTAAATTTATTTTGTCTTGAATGGTTTTGACACGTAGTCAAACCAAAACTCTTATTGACTACGGAAGACAACAACCACTCCAGCCTTCGCCTTCTATATCAAGTCCCCAAATGGAGTATAATTTAGAAACTGAGCGTACTCCTATATGACCAACCCCAACTCAACATCCAATTGTTCCCAAAGGGGATCAAGACTTTGAAAGGTTCCTTGACCTTAATGTTAAGGCTCTTCAGCACTATCTCATGAGAAGTCAAATGCGAGATCCTTCAGGTAACCCTATTCTTTGGATGCCAACTTCTTTAATTGAAATGACAAATATATCAACAGCCTCTGTTACTCAACTCATGGTTATTCAGGCCATTGCCTCAACTAATAACACATCCATCACCCACATTCAATATTTGGCCTCCCCTTTTATTTTTAGACCTACCTCCATCAGGGTTTCTATACCCCCTCAACCACAATCAATTCAACTAAATTCTACACCTTATCAGAACTTGATTGTCTCGACTCCACACACTCTTTCACCTATAAATGTGGGAGTGACTACCTATCCTTTTAACAATGCCGCCATTCAACCACCCTTGACGGTATATAATCAACTTGTGTCCTCCAACTTCATGGCACAAGCCCCCTTGACTTCAACATCAATCCCTATGACGAACTACCAATATGTTGTGCCTATACAAATGTAACCAAGTATGTCATACGCTCCTCCATCTAACACCTTCCAAATGCCTTACAACTTAGCGGGCACCCCACTTGCAAATCCATCAACCGATCTAATCAAGATGTTGATGGATAAGATGTCTAATCTTGAGACATCCATTTCTGGTTCAAGCAATGTTCTTTCATACGAATAAATATGTAATGAACCCATTCACCCTTCTGTGCCTATTAGACCATATCCTAGCTAGTGAAAACTCCCAAAATTTACTCATTTTCAGAGTGAAAAAGATCCACAGCAACATCTACAAGCGTTTAGACATGCTTGTTACCTTATAGCACATGATGATGCATTATTACAATGCATATTTCTCATGTCGCTTTTTGGCACCGCCCTTAACTGATATAGCTCAATTACCAGTCACTCTATCTTTTCTTTCACTTAACTCACCCAACTATTCTTTGACCACTTTTCAATTAACATAACTAAAAAGGTCTCCATTACGGACCTCTATTCTATTAAACAATTCGATGATGAATCAATAGCTGACTTTGTCATGCATTAGAGAGGATTGATCAACCAACTCTCTTTTTCATTACCTCAACCTGAGCTCATCGAGCTCTTTTCACGAGCATGTGCTAAGCACATCTCATCTACTTTGTGGGTTCAAACATTTCACACATTTGACGAAGCTTTCACCATGGCATGAAAGCTTGAACTTTGCATTGTCAAAGAAGATAGAGTCAAATTGCGTAATAAAAATAGTAACACAAAATCTAATGACCCTTCATCTTCCAATCCTTCTTCTTCCTACTCCAAGTCTAAAGGAGTGGCAAACACTGTGGTCTTTAGACCACCATCTTCAACAAAAACCAACTAATCTTAGCCTTCCACGTCAGACTACATCATAAGACAATTCCAACAATGGCATGTACAACGTCAATACACTCCAATAGGAGAATCATATGCTTCTGTGTTTGATAAACTAGTCAAGCAGGGGGTTCTCAATCTCCCTCAAATTTGACCACCTCAATTTGACCCCTCAAAAGCCATCCCTACATGGTATAAAAAAAATGACTTTTGTAATTATCATTGTGTCAAAGGCCATGACATAGACAACTATAAAACATTCAAAAACATTGTCCAAGACATGCTAGACAAGGGGGATCTTGTTTTGGATAACCCGAATGTGCCGGCTAAAAAAAACATAGACATCTTTAAACAACCATTCCTTAATCATCCCCTAGTCAAAATAACATTCAGACTATAGTCGATGACCTTCAAGAGCGTAATATACACACAGTCAACACGGTCTTTCCTTTTATTTCTAACCAACCTCTCCCACAGTCCGAAGAGGTTAATCAACCCATTTGTCCATCACGGGTAGAAGAACCTTCTTCTCCTATTTTTCTACCACAAGTAGAAAAACTCTCTTTTCCTATTTGTCCACCACAAGTATAAGAGCCTTCTTCTCCTATTTGTCTACCACAGGTAGAAGAGCCTTCTTCTCCTATTTGTCCTCCACAAATGGAGGATAGTCTTCCATCCACCCCCCTTTCACACATAAGAGAGTCTACTTCAACCTCTTCCATATTGGAGGATGTTTTGATGGCACCAACACTGGTGGCCCCATCCTCATCCTTCTTATCATCAATGGGGGATCATACTTTCCCCACTCCTCGACCACACATCGAAAGCATGATCATCCCTGTGCTCTATCCGCTCGAAGAGCCACATACTCCAATCCCTTCTCCACCAAGAAAGGAACTTGCCACCTCACCCACTTCAGAATCTCAACCATCCACATCTAAACCTAAACCCTCACAAGCATCTACCATATCGAAAGAAGTTAAATCTCTCGATATTTTCCCTATATCAAACCTCACTCACCCACAAGTGAAGTTAGACTTAAACCTCACCCCACATAATAGTGGTCCTCAAACCAAACTAAAGAAGGCTACTAAACCATGTCAAAGAACTCCTCCCCCACCATCATCATCGCCCTCTATTTTGGGCCCATACCCTTCCACCTTAATAAGAGTGCTTCCAACTCCAACACCTAACAGAGGCAAATCACCTCCATTACATTCATTACCCATTAAACACATATCTCCTCAAAAACATCCAACATCTCTCACCATAAAAGTGTCATCTACATGTGTGGTCACACCACCAAATGAAAAGATGATACAAAAAACTCCTCATACAACTCCTAAACAGAAGTTGTCATCTCCTACTGCAACAATTGTCATCTCTTACAACTCATGCTTCACTATTATACCAATAATTGCAGTCCTCTAGCATCATTCTCCCACCTATTAAGCCATACCAAGCTCTCAGATCAAAACCATCTTGGTTCAATGACACTCAAATTTGTGCGTATCATCGCACACCTAGACATGACACTGAGCATTGCTATGCTCTTAAGGTTGTCATTCATCAACACTTGAAAGAGGGCACTCTTCTCATTAAGGACCCCTTTGAAAAATCATCGACATCATCCCATGTCTCCCAAACCTCTTCACCTCCACACTCATCAACTCTCAAATCAAAACCATCTTGGTTCGATGACACTAAATTTTGTGCATATCATCACACACCTGGACATGACACTGAGCGTTGCTACACTCTTAAGGCTGTCATTCATCAACACTTGAAAAAAGACACCCTTTTTATTAAAGATCCTCTTTACCATCCTTTCAACAAATCATCGACACCATCCCATGCATCTCAAACATCCTCACCTAAATCGGGATCTCAATGCAAGACTAGGGTCCCTCTACCACCTTCTCCCCCTTTGTTCAAAATCAACACTATCAATGTGGCCACCAGGTCACAAAATATGAAGGATAAAGGAAAAGAGAAGGTTTCTCTCCCTTGGACATATCCTTCCATCAAGCCCTCTCAACCACCAAAACTCAAGATTTCAATCTTGGGCACATCCCATCCAACATCTTTGAAGCCACTTCGTGACTCCATGGTGAAACAACTTAACCAAATCCCTATCAAGACATCTTTATATGACCTCATTCAAAGCTCTCCACAACATCATCAAACCTTGATCAAAGCCTTACAAGCAGTGGAGGTCCAACCTGAAGACCCCCAACCACTGACTGCATTGGTCAAATCATTACCCACTATTGCCTCCATCACCCTCAATGATTATGAGATTCTTGCCTCTAACTTGGAAGATCAGGATCTCACCCTCTTCAACTAAAGCCTTTCAGGCAAAAAGCTTTGTAGGATGCATCTTTGCATCACACTCCTTGTCAAAGAGGAGCTTCATCATCTTCTATCCATCTCATTTATCCAATCCACTGATTATCCGCAATGGGTATCAAACATAGTCCCTGTCACAAAAACAACTGAGGGAATTTAACTTTATACTGACTATCACGACCTCAACCAAACATTGACCAAACATCAACCAACCAAGCATCGACCAAACATCATTCCAACCAAGCATTGACCAAATAGCAACCAACCGAGAATCGACCAACATGTGACCAATATACAAAGAAGTAAATGAGGTAAGTTTGCTCCTAATTGGCTCAAACCTTATATCATAACACACAAGTATGGATCAGAGACTTATCGTCTGTCTTCTCTTGAAGGCTGGCCAGAACCTAAACCCCTTAATGCCTTACATCTTCGACTATTTTATTGTTAATCAAGTATCACTCACTTGATGTTTAATTTGAGCTCATCCCTTGAGCAACCTTTGTCATCCTCATTCCTATTCCTTTCAACTCTTTTCTCCTATAAATATTAGTTAATCCTTTTTGCATTAATACTTTGTCTTACTAAAAAGGAAACCCTTAAACCTCTATAGGCTAGTCCATGACTAAAAATTCAGTCCACAAAACATATAGAACTGAGATGCCTATTCAAAGTTCATAAAACTATAAATGTAGACTACTCTCTCGAAGGACAGCTGTATAATTGCTGTAATTGATAGACTGCTCCGTTGAAGGACAACTATTCAAAGACATTTGACCATACAAAGTAGAATATAGACCACTCCCTCGAAAGATGGCTATACCCAAATTTTGCTCCAAACAACACTCTCTCAGAAGCTTCCTACATCTATTGTCTTCACATATGACCACAAAACAAAACAACATCCCCATGTAGACTTTCCGCATTGATCAGTCTACAAAAAAAAAAAAAAAAAAAATTTTAAGTCATGGACTTGCCTATAGTCGTTCTCAGGGTCACCTATAAAAAGGGCAAAGTTATCCTTGCTAAAAAGGGTTACGCTATCCTCACGTCTCACATAATCAAACCTATTACCCCAACATACTCAAGTGATTTTGAGCTCACTTAACATCAAGTGATTTGAATACTTCTCTAACACAAACAATGGTCAATGACGTAATGCATGAATAGGGTTTTTGTTTGCAATAACCCTATCTATGCTATCATTATGGTCCTTGTCAATGAAAGAGCAACGTGCCTTTTACTTCTTACACACTTTGGTCACATACAACCAACCCAAACCAAATCTAACCAAATCATTTTCTAAACCAAACCAAACCAACCAAACTTTTTTCAGACCACTAACATTATCATAGCCTATTCACACTAGTTTCTATGAAAACCAATACACATGGAAACTATCGACCACACAAATTATGTCAAGCATAAACCATTACTTGCTGAAGCATAAACATACTCATTTCATTTTTAGCATGCATCCATCACTAATATGAAAACTTGTTAGGGATGAAAAATCACACAACCAATGTTACAAAATACACCATCACACAATATGAAAAAGACTGTAACATCATCATACACTCATCATTTCAAGCATGTACCATCAGACATATGAGAAGTGCTAAACCATTAACATGACCAAACCAACTATCGACCTCTTTGACCCTTCCTCTTTTTTTAGGGAGAACTACATTGGCCTGAGGCCCTTCCAACAAGGGCTATGTAGGCAACACTCAGTTGACATGACGTCTTCTGGGGTTAGCTCAGCCACATTCATTTGTCTATCTATCTAATGGACCAACCATATTAATTTTAACCATGACTCGACCTAGTCAAAACCTAATCCATAACTGACCCTCTTCCTCCCTTTTAGGGAGAACTACATTGGCCTGAGGCCCTTTAAACAAGAGCTATGTAGGCAACACTCAGTTGACATGACATCTTCTGGAGTTAGCTCAGCCACAATCGTTTGTCTGTCTATTTGATGGACCAACCATATTACCTTTAACCATGACTTAACCTCATCCAACCCACATCCATAACTAACCCTCTTCCTCCCTTTTAGGGAGAACTACATTGGCCTGAGGTCCTTCCAACAAGGGCTATGTAGGCAGCACTCAGTTGACATGAGGTCTTCTGAGGTTAGCTCGGCCATTCCTTCATCCATCCATCTAATGGACCAACTATCTATACCAACCCAAAATCATGACCAAACAACCAGCCCTGACACTATAGAAGTCACCTTAGATTTTTCATGAGGCACATTGGAGATCGCATGCATCTCCCCATCTACAACAAACTACACTTGAGATGACTTATATCTCATCCTAACTTGACTAATGACCTTGGAGATCATAACTATCTCCTCAGACCACGACCACTTTTGAGGCAACTATGTCTTGGTTGTTTTGATTGCATTTATGCTACCTCACGAATAGTTAGCAAATTGTCCATGGCCCTCACAAGTATTGGATTGTGCCCAAGTTGAGCCCCACTACTTGTAACATTTTCATATTTTCTAGGAGCACTTCTTGAACTCTGAATACTTAAAACATTATGACCATTAGAGCTACAACTTTGATCATTTAACCCAATCAGCTACGACTAAATGCTGGGGACCGATTACTTTGTTTTTAACTCTCCTCGACCTTTGACTGCGACAATTTGACCTACCTATCACGTGAAGTGGTATACATGCAATCTCAATTTTTGCAGCGTTCACACTCCAACTTCACCATATCCATCCACTATCTCTCAAATCGGCACTCGATATCAGGTTACCTTCCCTCGACTCTCGCTTTGAGGGGGAATACCTCATCCCACATTTGGGGAAACCAACTCTTATTTTTGTCTTGCAGTTCATCAGAACAACCAACAAGACAAAAATGACCTTATCCCACATTTGGGGCAACTAACTCTTATTTTTGTCTTGCAATTCATCAGAACAACTAACAAGACAAAAATGACCTTATCCCATATCTGGGACAACTTACTCCTATTTTTGTCTTGCAGTTCATCAAGAATAATCAACAAGACAAAAAGGGGCAAATGTAGACACCAAAATAGTGTCAACCCCCCCTTGGTCCCTTTCTAACTTCAACATGCCTAACCTATACTTTATTAATTTAAAATACTTATTTTAAATTAATAATCCCCCCTAGACACCTCACCTTGGATTCTTAGCTCTTAGGCCATTTATCACCCTATGACTAATCATAATTATCTAAGACCTAATTTTAACTCTCCCACTAATTCTCATGCCTATTAAACTCACTTTTGGACCGTTTAACAATGACAACTGAACTTGGCAGATGGAAGAATGGGCAAAAGGCTAAAAATAGTTTTTTTTCTCATTCTCTAGCCGCCGACGTCGGTTAACCGTCGGCTGACACTGGCAGTATCGTCGATGTCAGTTTCTTAAAACTAAATTCTAACCTCGACTGGCTGGCCATATGTGAATTCTCTTTCCTGAATTAAAATTATCTTTCTCCTCGACTCTTTGCAGATCAAAGGTAGGCTTTGGGATGAGGCATCAACATTCTATCATCACTCTCTAACTACAAAAACTCTGTAGAATCCACTCTAGACATTGGATTGGAAGGTTGTACGAAGTCTTCTACATCAGCTGCATCAGGGACAGGCCTTCTACACTTCTAGTTCTTCACTAAGAGCTAAGTATTATTCTGGTTTATATTTCAGTATCTTTTGAATGGATTGGTAATCAGTCAATTTGCTATTTTCTAAGTACTATTGAGACCAAACTCGGCTTTCTTCTTAGAGAGGCTAAAAAGTCTTCCTTTTATCTTGACCCATTTTGACAACCTATCCCCTACCTTTGTCCTTCCTAAGACTCTATCCACTATCTTGCATCCCTGCACAACTCCTAGAGACCTCCCAAACTCCTCTGTTGACCAAAGACATCAACCAAAAACCCGTCTAAGGCCCATTGCCCCTATCGACATCGACATCAAGGCCTATTGCCCGTACCGACGTCGACAGCCTAACCGATGTCAGCAACTTGATCAACCGACGTCAGTAGGACTACCAATGTCAGCGACTATGGAAGACTAACATTAGGAATCAGGTACGCATTATCTATTTCTCTTTTTTTAAGTCTTTCATTATTTCTCTTTATATGACACTCTTTTCATTAATAAGTGGACTGTCATCCTTCAAAGAAGTTTTTGCACTTCTGGGACTGAGCATCACTTGATAGTCCATCATATATCTATCTAACATTTTCTTTATTTAAGTCTTTCTTATCTACAGGTGTCGTCCTCTACAACCAAAGAGGAGCTCTTTCAATCGCTTGGATACGGTGTGCAACTTCATCCGAGTATCATCTAACCCTTAACCATTATCTTTAGTTTCTTATTTCTTCTAAATGTAAAAAGTAAAAATGAGTTAGAAACATGGCGACTAGGTGGACATCGACGTCGGTCAGGGAACCAGCATCGGCGATCAGGGGAATTCAACATCAGTTGGGTACAGACCAGGGTCGATCAGGAAATAGATTTTGGGCAGACAACAAGCTGTCAAGGAGTCTCAAACACCCATATGGAAGACTGATAGTGTAAGTAAGCCTCAAATTTATTATTCTCTTTCTTTAGATTACTTTTTGCTCACTGATGGTCAAGAACTAGGAAGTTTTAAAGAAGCAGAGCAGATAGAATCTAGGAAACAATGGGAACATGACATGAATGATAAATTTGATTCCTTGGATGAGAACCAAATGGGAGATTTGGTAGAGTTGTCAGTCAGAGAAAAAGCACTGAGAGACGAATGGATTTCTAAGCTAAAGAAGAGAGATAATGGACACGTGAGATGGAAGGTCAGGGTATATAGTCTTGAGTATGCTCCAGAATAGTGGTACAGGTTTGATAGATTTATGATAAAGCATGGCTTTAGTTAATGTCATTGTAATCACTGTGTTTGTTTTTACCAAGTGGATAATGGTTGTGACATTATCTTTTTACTGTATGTGGATGATGTGCTTGTTGCAGGTTCATACATGCAAGGATTTACTGAGCTAAGGGTAAAATTAGTTCAGTGGTATGCCACGAAGGATTTAAGAGGAGCAAAATTCTTTGGCATGAGTATTCTTAGAGACAAAAAAGATCACAGGTTGATGTTGTCTCAGGATGATTGTGTAAATAAGGTAGTGGTGAGGTTCAAGATGCAATATGTAGAACCGGTTAACACACCTATGGATGGACAGTTCATAGAACAGGGTCCCAATTTACATGATGAGGTTAAGTACATGTGTATTAGACCTATTTTTGCCTCAGTAGTGGGTGTTGTCAGCAAGTTCATAGCCAATTTGAGAAAGAAGCACTGGAGAGCAGTTTAGTGGATTCTCAAGTATCTGAGAGGGACCAGTAGTAGGGATTCATGCTATGTAGGGTCAGGGACTCTCTACATGGGTATGTAGATTCGGATGTGGCAAGTTACTTAGATGACATGTGTTTCACCACAGGATGTGTGGTGGTTGGTCTTCAAGATTGAGATTGAAGAGGGATACAAGCTAGAAAATAAATTAGACAAAGTATAGGTGCAGCTATTTATCTCCAAGTGAGAGATTGTTAGGTTATGGAGCTAAAAGCTTCACTCGGATGCAAACATGGAGGTTGCTGAGTGTCACAATCACTAGCATCGATTAGGTCGATTGATGTCAGTCAGTGGTGAACAGGTAGCAACCAACATTGGTCAGGAGTCAGCTGATGTCGGTCACCTCTAGATAGACAGGGACCGACGTCGATTGCCTGTGCATTCCAAAACTATTTGTTGTACGAACAGTTAGTTTGTTGAACGATTAGTTTGCATGTAAAGACTAATTTTAGTCTTGAAGCTGTGTTTCTAATTATTGTAATTGAAAAGTCTAATTATTGTTTGCATGAGATATATTTAATAGACTCATGGGGATGTATTGTAAAGTGTGCTAGATAGAGAGAGCAAGGTTAGCTCCTCATAGTGCCACAGTGCCAAGTGTGTATGATCAGGTAGATCTACGGGAGAGAAAGATCTGGTAGAAGATCCAAAGGGGTGCTGGTATGGAGAATCATAAGGACTTGGTGAGGCAAGGACAAGGGTTCTTCATGTGTATATGATCTAGATTGATAGGTGTGCAAGGCTAGGTTAATCTACGGTATAGCAAGATCAGGTGAGATCTACATGTGTAAGTAAGATCGATTTGATTTGCAGGTTGTTACAAGTTCATGGGAGATCTGCTTAGAGTGCATTGTGTACTCGAACTTGAGTACGTGTGTATACTCAGTGGTACTGACAGTAGTGATACTGACTAGTGGAGGTGAACAACAACTCTATGTTTGAGTTGTTTATTGTGACCGTAATTGAGAGAGAGAACTCTTGAAGAGATTTACTGTTTACGTCCTAGAGGTGTGGGAGCCCTAGAGGAGTGTGAAGAATATTGTGGCATCTTCTTTGTTGTATTTCCTTTTGGAAGAGTATTAATACAATTGGGTATTGTCTCTCATATTCTGTGTTATTTTTGAATTTCTACTTACTTGTTACTTCTGGTTAAATTTCGTGTTTAGTTGCTTATACAAAGGTAATCAACTGTGCTCTTTATGAGCTGGGTGTCCTGACAATAAAATTTGAGTATAAATAGAAAAAGATACAAACCCTAAGTGTGTCTAAGGTTAGGGTTTTTGAATCTAGGGTTTCTTTGAAACAATTTAAACTAGATGTGAAATAAATTGAAACCCTAATATAAAATTCATTTTAATTAGCTAGTTTGTCTAAATAAAATTAGATGTATACAACCCTAAATTTATTGCACAAAATTTTTATGAATGCAAGCTAAGGTTTGATGTAATATTCAAAGTAAGATGGGTTCACCAAATGATTTAACTTTTTTGGGTTTTACACAAGTAATTACCAATGTTTGGTTAAAGGGATGAAATGTCTAAATAAGTTAAATAAATTATAGTAATTAACCTACTGATTTGTTATGACCTTTGACTTCTTTTGACTTTCTAATAATAAAAATAAATAAGGAAAAATAGAGACTTAACTGAAAATAGACTATCATGAATGATCTATGTTCTTAAATTGGAGATCTAAGTAGTTTTGAGTGTCACAAGTAGGTTTTTAATATTCATCTATTCACTAGACAATAACACCCATTTTAGATAGTAGCACCATTCATGTGTAATGTCCAAGATATGACACTAATGTCATCTTTATAGGATTATTCTTATTTTTAGAGAGCACTTGTGCTTGTGTTTGTGTATTTTGTTCCTCTGATACCAAAGCCTGTAACTGTGTATTCTACCTAGAAAGCTTGATTTTATGTACAAACCCTAATTCTATTTACAAGTCTGATATGAGAAATATTTTAATGTGTTATTAGGATGGTTTGGATATCCTCAACACTCCATTATGTAGAGAGTTGCCTACATACCAATACTTTAAAAAGGGATCGAGTTTGATATAGTTCTCCCATCTAATGCTTAATATATGTACAAGTGAATGTTAGAATGAGAGTGGATTTGGATGCTTTGAATGTTATTAAGATTTAGAATGCTTGAAAATTAGACTTAGGGTTTGTATATATGGTAGTAAGCAAAAATTAGGGTAGAATAGGGATAATGTACCTTGATTTTGCACAACTTTTTTTTAAAGTTTGAATAGTTTTTGCATCTATTTTACATCTAGTGAATATATGTGAATTAGACTTGTATTTATATGGTTTTGTTGCTTATGTGGATAATAAAATGAGTTTAGGTCAAACTTAGGAGGGGAATACATTTAAAAAAGTATCCATTAAGAAGAGTTAGGGCTAAGGACAATAGTACCTAGTTGGGGACACTAGCACCATATGGTTGTAGTATCCTAAATGTGGTGATAATGTCCTTTTGCAAGAATTATAATAAATCTGGATTGGAGTCAGAGGTGATAGTTTAGGTACTATGTATTGTCTAGCTATAAGTGAACAAGGTCAACTGAATAGTTGGAAGTGCAAGTCTAAGGCTCTAGAATAGGTTTATGACAAGCTTAGGGATAAGATAACTCAAATGACACTCTTAGCATCCAATTACCATTTTAAGTGATTAATTTTTTTTACTAAAGTTATATCTAAATTACTATCACCAAGAAATACCATTTTACACTAGGAAGTACTATCATCAAACCTTTTCTATCTGCACTAGGTGGTTCTATTTATAGGTTGAATTGATTAAATCATTCATTCTACCTAAATTTATAGTTTAGATTGATTGAATAATCCAACCTCACCAAATTCATAAGATGATTTGATTAAATCACTCACTCAAGTTGGTCTTTTTACGTTCATTTAGTAGTCTCTCAGTGTCATGCACAATAAAATTGCACTTTCCTTGTTAGCTATGGGCTGATTGTGATATACCTTTCTACCTCTTTTTAGTGGCTTTCTAACATCATGTGAAATTAATATTTCACCTCTTTGGTTAGATAGAGGCCAAATCCTTCTCATCTTCGTCAATACTTATGTATCTGACTCATTCCTCTCACACTCTTCCATGTGCTTCTCCACCCTTTACTATGATAAAATTTCTCATCTTCTTCTCCCCCTTTATCCCTTATGGACCATTGCAAGTGGAACTATGCTCACTTATCACACATTGTTACCTTAATCAAATAATATTTGGCTCTATGGGAAACTTGAATTTCCATCTTCCTTCCTCATCTTATTTTTCTATCCTCTTTGTTGAGGATCTTCTTCTTATGAACTACTCTTATCATGCACCTACTTTTCCCCAACACAAAAATTACCCCTATGCACTCAATATGGTATTATCTAACATTTCTATTCATTTATTCATATCCTCCATGCACTCTTACTTATTGATGAAATTTTATTTTGTCCTCAAGAGAACTCAGGCTTTACTCAAGCTATCCTCTTGATATCTCTCCCTTGAGGCTTCAAACTTGGGCCTCATGCAACCCAAACCTAGCACTTCTTCCTTTATTTTTAACTTGATTCATCTATGCCTCTGGATAGGCATGCTTCTTATAATCCTTTTTTGTTTCTTGCGTAATGATTTTGCACAACACTTTCCTTTTCAGCTAGTGATTTTTATAGCTCTCTCTCTTCTTCTTTGGTTTATCCTCAAATAATCATATCTGTGCCAGCTACCTCATGTTTAACATTCTACCAGCCTTAAATTAATTCCATAAAATCCTTCTCCTCCATGATATACCTTTCTTGGTACGTTATCTCTTCTATGCCTCCACAAGCTATCTCATGTTTGGCACTCTGCTAATATCTAGTTTCACACAACACAATTATCATTCCTCTCATAATAACATAAGACAAAGGTTATATTTATTAGTAGAAAAAATATTTGAAATGAGTAAGACTAAGAAGAAGGAAATTCAAATAAGTAAAGCAAATGCAATTATCATACCTTTCATGTGATCTTCTTACTGAAATTAAAATGCATATGCATATGCAAGACATGAAAATAATCTAATAACATATCTCTTTTCACTATTGATGTTTGGATGATAGATGATGAGGACGTTTGAGGATTTAAACAAAATTTCATTGTCAATTTAAAGCTTATTGAGATTAAAGGGTGGTCCTTTAGTTTATAGATTTTCAAGATCAATTCTGACTATTGATCTTAGATGAAGATCAATGGTGGATGACCAATCCTAAAATGGGAGATAAGCATTAAATGCTATGACATAGAGAATTTAATAACTTTTAAGATGATACTCTCATGAGAGTTTGGAGTGTTTAAGTGTATGTCATAGACCTTACTTGTACACTTTTCATCTTGTATTGAATTTGCCTTGAGAAGGACACTAAATTTTAGAATATGATTTTCAAATTGCCAAGTGGGTGGATGATGTAGAAAATTAGTTTTTTTTAAAATTTTGGTAAATATAACATGTAAATTCCATGTCTTTTCATACTATTAATTGATTAATTTGTTAATAAAAGTTAATTAGCTAATAAAATGTGATTAGGATGATGTGGTCCCTTTTTGTAATGTTACCTTTTGATTGATCATTTTATTTAATTAAATTATGGTGGAATTATCAAAGAAACCAATTGATTTAGAATGTTGTTTATAAATTTATTATTGTGATGTATATGTTTTCTAGATTAGGGATGTGTTATCATGATTTGGGATAAAATTAATAGTTATCTTGACAATTTTAGACATTCACATGATTTGGTCTTGAATTGTTTGTTGACGTAGAAACTTGGTTCAAAGATTAACGATGACATCAAAGTTGCATAAATGAAGTGTATACATTATACCCCTCTATGAAAGGACATTATGAGATACTTGATCAAGTATTGAATTTTCAAAGAAAAATTGAAATAAAATGCGGCCATGCCCCAAGCAATGTGATTGAAATTGATAATTTTCCATTGACAATGGGCTCACCAAGATGCCTCGAGAGAGAAAAAAATATGCCCAAGATGACCCCTCGAGGAAGTGAATAAAAAATAAATTTGATGGATAGGCCCTTGAAATGAAGGAAATGAGATGTATCTTGGTAGAAGAGGTTATGAAATAGAGAAATTAGGCAAAAATAATACAAAAAATGGTGAAAGTAGCCAAAAATAAGGCCTCTTTGAAGAAAAATGGATGCAATAGGGGGTGGGGATAAAAATTTGAAATTAAGGCTATAAAGAACTCCCTAAAGGGTGGAAAAAATTCATTTTCACCCCCCCTCTAAATTTTGAGCTCTAGTTTTTATGTTCGAGTGTTGTAATGATTATAGATCATATCCCACATCACATAAATCTTGGAGAGCATGCAAGAGAGTACAAATGATCACCTAGGAACGGTGTATAGGTTCATATAATTAATTATTAAAATTTTTCACTTGAGGTGTCATTAATGCTAGGTTAAATTAGTAGTTATGGTGATTTTACCATTGGAGAATTTTTTTTAGTGGAGAAATCATGCATGTAAATAGTGGAAATACACTCGCAAACAATGAAATTACTTTTAGAAATGATAAAAATAGAATAATCACTTCAGATATTGAGATTATTAGCCTTAATGATGAAATCATGATGATTTTGGTGAAATTATTGAGCTAGGTTTGATATCACCTAAATAGTGAACGTGATAAAATAGGTTCAAAATTGCCTAAATAATTGAAGCATGATTTTGTTGCGGAAATGCCAAAATGGTGAAAACATCATGTTAAATGATGAAGACCTAGTTATAGTGGTGGAAATGACTTGATAGTCATAAAATAGCTAGATGGGGTTGGGATTAGCGAAATCACTTGAAAAAGTGGTGAAATAGCCATACATAATAGCAAAGATGGTCTAAATAGTGGTGAAATTACTGGGACTAATGAAGTGACTGATTTTGATAAAGTACTTATTTGATTTGATGTTTTATTCTAATGTTTTAGATGATTAACCAAATGTTTAAGATGTAAATATAATTATAAGATGTGTAGATGATTATTTGATTGATAAAAAATGATTAAGTGTGCTAACATGGCTTGATTTATAGGAGCATATACCAGTTGTTATAATAGGGGAGCGATGATCACATGTCTTGAATGGGCCAAGAATTTGGAAATATGAGGTCATGGGCCTATTGGAGGCTATAAGACTACTACATCTGGTGTAAATTCCTATCATTTGAGTAGATAGAGCATTGCTTATTTCATTGGCTAAGTAGGGACATTCCGAGATAGATAATTTTCAACTACTAGTAGGGGAGGTTACCATCACTATGGAGGACATTTGGAAGATATTGTGCATATCTATTTGAGGGTGAGCTCTACACTAGTTTATATAGGGATAACTAGTGATGATGGATATATTATTTGGTATTAAAAATGTTGTGCTATAGGATAAAATTATGGATATTGATACATTGATAGTAGATCCAATAATTGATAGAGATCCTTCGATCCTCATGGCCATTATTAATGACATCCTACTACCTGATAAGAGTGGTTGTATTTTCATATGGGCCTTGAAGGAGTGATGAGAGACATGTATGATGACACTATGGTATTTGCTTAGGGACCTATGGTATTACCTTAGATGTATAGAGATATACACATCATGGCATACTGATGTGGATGAAGCATTGGACCATCGACCTTTTTTCAGGTGTGGTGATGGGAACATATAATGATTGAACATCCTTTAGGCTAGAGGAGACATCAAGCACTAGAGGAACCCATAGCGTATGGATAGTATATTATTTTAGGAGGGTGATAAGGGCACCTAGGGGACCTTAGATTCTACCACCAAGATATAAATGAGTTGAATGATACATAGTTGATTTGGAGGTCTTACATGTAAAAATAATTTGGGTGGCTTTAGGATAATGATTACACCATCTTCATGACCACTAGTTTCTATATTGTTAGATGACATGAGTGTATGATTGAGAGATATAATCATAATAGAGTGAAATAATAGTTCAACATGAAATAGGATATGCCTAATAGACCCCACTATTATGCACATGTTACATGAGAGATCAACGAGTAGAGACCACCAATTCTTAAGGAAAGGTTAGTCATAATTTGGGTCCATTAGGCACATCCTATCAACTCCACATAAAAATATGTAGATAGTTTTGAGGGTAGAGGAATTACTAGTAGTACCTTAGGATTATGTAGATGGAAAGGGAAATTCAGGGGTTATGAGCACATGCACTATTTGGTGGGTGCAACAAAGGCCCATCATATTGAAAAAATCACAATTAGTAGTAGCATAGGCCTTAAGGCATCATGTACATGTAGTAACCTAGGCCTATCCTCAATGACAAAGGCATAAAGACACATATAGGAGGTTGGTGCAAGTGTAAAGAGGTGGGAATGAAGGGATAGGGTAGGCACATGTTTTAGTTTAGGGCCATCAACCCATAGTGATGATTATTTATGCTAGAGGAGATGAAGGTTAGGGTTCAAGACATGGTGTCATGGAGGGTAGTAGTGGATAGGGTGGGAGAAATAATGGGGGCCAAATGAGGTGGGTGGTAGTGTAGGTTGAGGATGGGCAAGGGAGATCATAAGTGTGTGAGATTACAGATAAGTCAAGTATACAATATTGGTACCATGATAGATGATGGTGTACACAAATCATGTCACTATAGTATATTATGTATTTCCTACAGTGTCCACATCATATAGAAGGGTGGGGACAAATGATATTATGGTCCATCCAAATGTAATAGGTTAATCAAGGACCAATACACTATTAAATGGATACAAGTATATATTATAATAATGGTATCATAGATATCTAGATTGGATTAGGATGTGGCCACATTATGATCTCAGTTAGTAGGGACCCAGGGTGAGATGAGCATATTACATGCATTGATTATTGCCTAAGACACAAAAATTATCATTTTGAGGACATAAGTAACACATATGACTACTATCTAGGCCTACATAGTGGCATGGGATATTGAGGTTGCCATTTTGATAGGAGAAAGAGATAAAAATTATGTAGATGTTTATAGGCTCAATGGAGAGTGGGATTATACGAGATAGATTGTGACACATTAGGGGTTGGTTAGGGATATATTAGAGAGAATGAAATATAAGGATGATTCTTGTTATTATAGGCAATTATATGAGAGTGTAATGCCTCAAATCCATAAGGCACCATCATTCCAAGAGCATAGCGACATAGATTGACTGATCTTCCAGGACTCATCAAACATCTACTTCATATAGGTTAGTTAGAAAGCCAACACCATAGACATAGTTGATTGGGCCTCCAAAAATGACACCTCCACATAACACGTGATAAAGCTCACATTAGGATAATGCTAGGCCTAAATCTTATTAGGAGAGTCCACCTCCTAAGGGACACAATGAGAGATGATGAGACATTTTTGATTGTATTTACTTAATTTTTTATGTATGAGATGTACACGTATTTGTGATGTATAAACATTTTTATGGATATATGGGAATTCATTTGTGTTAATGGAATATATATATATATATATATATATATATATATATATATATATATATATATATATATATATATATATATATATATATATATATATATATATATATATATATATATATATATATATATATATATATATGATTCCCATTTGATTATTCTTTGTGTTGAAACTTGACATAAATATGATGCTCCTTTTATTTATATGATGTTGTGTATGACGTGATGTTTATGCTTGGATGTGGATCATGATGTAGAATATTGATGTGTTTGATTATTATTTCTTATATGATCATTTGTATGATGTGATCATGTTAACATATGTATCCATTGTGATAATTGAAGTTGTTGTTTTGATTTAGCATACTAGCATACTTAGCCATGATGATGATAAATGTATCAAGGGGATGTTTTGAGTGCATTTTCATATAGCCTTTACAACTTGATGTTTTATTTTATAGTTGACATGATGTACCATAATTATAAAATAAATCATGATGACATATGTTCCAATTGTCTAGGGACTAACTCAAATGTGAGCGTGAGATAACACATACCATAATACAAAAGATCATGACAATATTGTGGATGCATATGCATTAAGACAAGACTCAATTAGAAAAAAATGAATAATAATACAACCAAAAATTCACACACAACACTAAAAATAATAAATAAAAAAATGTAATCATTGCATGATATTGTTCAATAAACCTCATGCTTTTTGTGTCCCTCAATTTGGATCAAGTATAACATAAAACAATGTTAGAAAATTGAATTAAAAATAAGAGAAAGGGGAAGTTTATGGATGGTGTGATGATGGCCAAGTTGGACCCAAATACTCCAAAAAATGAGTGCTACTTATATAGTCTTTGTGGACCTTTGGTCGATGTAGTTCTCCCAAGATGGGGAGGAATGGGAATTGATGATCTTAATTAGGATGATAATGATTAAATGAAATATACCCTCCTAAGAATTATGTGCAAACACATGGGAGTGGATGAATGCTAAAATTATTAACGATTTTTTAAAAAATAGAGCAAATATTATAAGCCAAATCTGAATAAGATGACAAAGTGCACAAATATTTTGTGGCTTTATATCTCTTTTTGGTGTTTTTTAAGAAATTTCAAATTTTTAAGATTTTGAGAAATTTTAATGTTTTTAGATTTTTGGAACAAGTATTTACAAGATTATTTTATAGAATGATATATATAGAGGAACCAAATTTAGTAAAAATTAAATGAAAGAGGATATATAATATAAGGTAAAATTAGGACACATATAAGGAGTGACTAGTAAAGGGAAAACCAACTCTAGCAACAGATGCATGAAGTGATGCAGGATGGGAAAGACATATGAAATCAACCAGATGTAGGATGGGATGCAAGGATAGAAGGTTGAAAAAAGAGGATTGAGAAATAATAATATATTTAAGGAATAAATGATAGGTAAAACCTTCTATGTCATTATCTGATCATGACAAATTTGTTGCAAATTGTAGTACCTATAGATCACCATCAATGTCAACATGGGAAAGGGAAGTTTGGATATGATTCAAATTGTTTCATAGATGGAAAATGTATGGGAAGGGAAGTAAAAGGTTGTGTAAGGATGCCCCCAAGTAGGGGCACTCATGGATAATGATTGGCTGGATCAAACATAAAATCACTTGAGATGCATGATATTCATGGGCTAATATAAATCTTGCCCATATTCTGTTGCCAATATGTATGCTATAGAACCATATTGAGTTGTGATGCCATATGAACCCAATTAGTTAGGTTCAAACTTGCATTTCTTTTTATGGTTTATGTTGATATTTCACTAATTTTATTCAAGCACAACATCACCAACTTTAAACTCTCTAGAAATGATTATTTTATTATAGTTATGATATTACCAAATTTGATAAACTGTGAGATGGTTTAAGGTAGCTAATCATTTTTCATTGAAGATTTATAACTCTTTTATCTAGGATAATTTATAATCATCATCATTAATAATATATTGTAATGAAATATGTAGGGAGGGTAACTCAATCTCAATAGGGAGGATAACTTATGATCCAAAGACTAGGGAATAGGGTATGACACCTATAGGAGTGTGAAAGTTTGTTCGGTAAGCCCATAAGATAGTAAATAGTTGTAAATGCAAATCAAAACTATCATAATTAACAATATTCTTGAGTATTTTCACAATGGATTTATTTAACACCTTAAATTGACCATTTCCTTCAGGATAATAGGGAGTTGACCATCTACATTTAATATGAAATTGAGTATAGAGGGATTTAACATCCTTATTCTTGAATGACTTTCCATTATCAGAAATGATGGTGGATGGGATGCCATAATGACAATGATGTGATTAAGTATGAATATATAAATTTGCTTTCTGGTTACATAAATGAGTGAAATGGCTTCAACCCACTTAGTAAAATACTCAGCAGATAAACCCCATATCATATTATCTTACCCATGAGATCAATCTGCCATTTTGAAAATAACCAAGGAGATGTGATTGATTGTAGATGTGATACTTGATTGGATCACATTTAATAATGAGGATTGTTTCATTATTGTGCATATAATGTCACAACTTTTGAGATGCAAAAACCACTATTAAGCATGCATTTTCAATGGGTAAATAATTATGTTCATAGGCAACCAATGTTATGCTCAGATAATATACATTGCATTAAATTTCTTGATAGGCATGTTGAGCTACTAAAATGTACAGTAACAATGGATTCCTTGGCATTGTAGGGGACAACATTAGTGGTTAGTCAAATATTTCATCAATTAATAAATTACCTCCTAATAGTCATCATTCCACTAAATGTGGTACCCTTTTTTAGGAGGGGTGTAAATGGATGGCAACATTCAAATAGCTATGAAATGAACCAATGAATAGCTTGAATATTTCCTTTTAAAATGCATAGCTATTTTAAATTACATGAGGGAGGCATTTTTGTTATGGCCTTAACAATATCCATATCGACTTAAATACCTCACCTTGAGATAATTAAACCCAAAAATTTATCAGATGTAGTTGAATACACACTTCTTGGGATTAAGGCTCACCTTGTACTCTTTAAGTCACTCAAATATTCTTCACAAATTTACTAGGTGTCTTTCATGGGTTTTAGATTTTTCCAAAATGTCATTCAAATAATTCTCCACAATGTCATGCATCATGTCATGGAACATGATAGTCATTATTCGCTAATAAGTAGTGCCATTGTCATTTAGGTCAAAAGGCACAACCTAGTAACAAAATGTCCCCCATGGATTAGTTAATGTTATCTTGTGTTGATCCTCAAGTGCTATCTTAATTTAGTTATATCCATAAAAACCATCCACAAGCGATAAAATTTCATACCCTACTATGAACTCAACAACCATATCAACATTGGGCAATGAGAAATCATCTTTTGGATAAAATTTGTTAATATCCCAAAAATTTGTGCAAAGGAAAATACCTTTAGGTTTGTTGCTAATGAATACAATGTTAAAAATCCATTCTGAATAATCAATAGACCTTATGAACCCAACCTCTAAGAGGTTTTTGAGTTCCTTCTTGATCAAAATGGCAATACATGGGTGCATCTTATGTAACTTATGTTTGATGGGCTTTTCATCAGGATGCACTATAAGATGATGGACAAACAAGGAAGGGTCTAAGCCATGCATGTCAGAATAGGACCATGCAAATATATCAATGAAATCTTTGAGGATAACAATGATGAGATCATGTTCTTCTTCATTGATAGATGTATTTAACTTAATGATTTTTGGATTGTCATCATTACCAAGTTAATATTAATGGTGTCTTCCACAAGTAACTTGGAACTATCCTCAAAGAATGTAGGTAACAAAGGGAACTAAAAATATTCATCCAATTAGGTATTATTTGGTTCTTCGAACTCACTCATATAAGAAGAATTAGAATCATTAATTTTGTGCAATGACCAATCTTGGAAAGCCTACATAAATTCTTGGTGCAATTATTTGAATTGTAGTTGCTCCTCAAGATTCACACCTATGCTGAAGATGATACATGAAATTCTAGGACTTCTTGATTCTTTGTGAAGAGAGTGGAATTATACATCCATTGGCACCTTAGAAATGTTTTCACTAATGAAAAAGTCTTTATACATTTTATTTTATCATTGTTCAATATCTCCTCAGAGAGGTTTTTATTAGAGGACATTAATTTTTGACTTTTTAACTTTTTACTGAGTAAATCCACTTGCTCTCCAAAGTATGTATTAGGGTCCAAGTTAATATCATATCCCTATTTATGGTCCATAATTAGGAAACCATCTTTTATCCCTAATAATTTTGAAATAACCTCATCCTTCTAAAATTCATCCAATCATATGCAATCTTGTTGGTCTTAGTCGATGAGTTTGGGATAATAAAGGTCAAGGTGAATGGTAAGGATTCCATTGGTGTGAATAAGGCTTGTGTTGGAAAGGTAATCATAGATGATATAAAATTACTCTGCATCATTACTAGGACAATCATTATTAGTTGTCATAATTTTATCACTTTCAGGATTTGAGGGGTCACCCTGGGTGGTTTGTATTTAACACTTCAAGTTCCTTTTTGTTTTATAAGGGGCACATGTTCAAGAATGCCTTGTATATTTTTGCCAAATCATTTGCATTTATAAGCAAGATGTTCCCTTATTTTATTGGGGATGGGTATTTGATACTTTGATAGCATGAAGCAACACCATCACTATATAACCAATAATCCCATGAACTAATGACCTATTCATAATTTAAAAGACCATTTCTATCAAAATATAGAGGTCCTACTTGATAATAATCAAATTTTTGATGCCACTCCATTTTGGGCCTACCATAAGATTTGGGTGATTTAGGGAATTTAATAGTGTGAAAAGCAAAATTGATTAAGTAATATCCATTTTTTTTGTATTTGACTGTGAAGTAAGATGATAGTTTAGGATATGGACCTTTGGATGAGGAATCAAGGCTATGGGGATTAATTTAAGAGGATTCAAGAGACTCGAGTACTACATTTTTATCTTTTTTGGGTACATGCTCTATAACAAGATAATAATTGGTACCATTTTCAACATCTAGGTTCTTAAAATATTGATAAGGTTATAAATCTCTTGTAATGGTAACCTCTATGATAGAATGTAGGAAATCAAGATAATGATGTAAGGTGGATAAAACTAAGTGCATATCATGGATCCCTGAATACCCAAGGAGTAGATTATATGATAGGTCAAAGTCAATGACATGACAAAGTGTGTTACGGGTGATAGGGCCCACAAAGACATGCAAATTGATGGTATCAATTGATTCTCATTCTACATTGTCATACCCTTTGATTATGATAGTATCAACCTATAAATATACTGGTGAATATCTTAGGTACTTGACCAAATTATCACAACCACATTTTTTTTATATATAACCAAAATAACAACTATGGAACAAAGTTTCAACTAGAGTTTAACATAGAAGCACATAATGATATTTAACACAAGAACATGTAATGAGATCCATAGCTATATTATAAAAAAATATAAGAACTAGACCAAGTACATAAATCATTAATGACTTCATTATAAATCATTTTAACCACTTAGTATTTAGATATAAGTGGGTTAGTGTGGTCATACCCACTCACCTCTATCTACATAATTTAATATGGCTTTCATAGTGGAGCCTTTACTGACTTAAGGCCTTATCTGAGTACCTATACAAGCTATAGTACAACTAGTACCTCATGGGGTAATACAATAAAGTTTAACAAAAAATGGCAATGTGAATAAATTCAATAGAAGAATCATCATACTAAGATTGCTTAAACAAGATCTATCAATTCACAAGTAACAGATAAATACCAAGGGAAAAGGACTATTTCCAAAAGTAATGCAAAGCCTTAGAACACCTTTTTAATTCACAAGTAAACAAAGGCATGAGGTTTGGCATGAAATAATTTATAAAGTATGCAAGATCAATGGGATGTTACAATAAATATGCTTATGTTTTGTTTAGGAACATCTTACAAATTTATAAGTAGGGTACCATCACCTAACAAGGCTTGCCTAAGGATCTTTTTAGATGTACAATAATTGAGAGGGGGGGGGTGAATTAGTGAGCCTAAATAATCCAAATTTAATTTCAATCTTTACAAACACTTAATCAGTTACCACAAGCATTCATAAAGCATACACATCATTCATAACAATGATTAAGAGAGACAATACAAGATTAATCACATAACACATGACATATGTGGGAAAACCTCTTGGGGGAGAAAAATAATTGAAACCTATAATTGGACTACTGTACTATAATAATAAGAACCAATTTAGACCAGCTACAACTGATTAAAGAACTACAATTCTTATTTAGTGAGACTACAATCCCATAAGATGCTATAAAACCTATCTAGCTGAGCTACAACAACTAGACTTTTAGCCAATTTCACCTTACAAGAAAGCTACATCCCCCTTAGATGCTAAACTATCATAAAATCACCTATGAACACATCCACTTTTAGACTAATGTCTAGAACACTTGATGATGGACCTTTGCTTATCACTCTTCACCTTATTTCATACTCAAAAAATAAGAGCACTATTCTACCAAAAGAATTATGACCTATAGGTCATACAAATAATCCTCAATTTTTTCTACTCTTCAATTCATTCATAGGGCACTCTACCCCTCCTTTGATCGATAATTCACACACACAAGCCTCTCTCAAATCTCTTCCAAGTCCCTCACTCCAGTCTTGAAACTAACACATTTGGTTTCACTATTTATAGATAAATCATGATCATCACCATCTTGGTTGGCCATTAGGCATGCCTTAACACTTAAGGCATCTATCTCATCAAGACACAACTCAATAAAATCTTCATAGGTTGGGCATATCATCTATGGGTCACCCTTAAGCAACTACACCTTTTAATAAGGCCCTTGTAGCTCTTATAGGTCTCATGGAGACCTATTCATCCATTTAGAACACTAAAAAATAAAAAAAAAATATTAGACCATTTTAAAAAGCATAGGTCCACACTACATGACCCCGTAGTCATCCTAAAATTCTTAAAAGCATCATTGCACTCTTCTAGGCAACCTCAATCAACATTCTGTGCACACAATCACCATGAATGAATACACAATCAACTTCTAAATCTTTGTTCATACTACATGATTTTATCAAAAATTAATAATACACAAATATGGTCCTCATGGAGTCTACAACATGATCCAATAGATAATTCATCATAAAACATGAAAACAACATCTACACAAGCTCAATTATCCTTCTCAGGTCACTTACATAATAAGCACAAACACATAGTCAACTTTGAACCACAATATATTTGATTTCACACACTTATAGATATTCAAATATATATTGCTAGATGCACCCTAGAGTCCTCTACCACTAGTTTTTAAACCATGAGAAAAATCATCCTTGTTCAAAATATATGGTCCAAAAAGCATAAACTAGTTTTTCCCTTTGTTAAATTCAAATATTCAAATGTAAATGGTCACAGTTAAACACATAACAATTGACCTCATCTGGTGTAATTTAAAAACTTTGACTCAATGCACTCTATCAATTTTTATGGATCAGTCAGATCTTTATCTTATATTTATCACCATTTGATCTTGCTTAAAATCCCTATGATCATGACAATTGGCCTCCTCACATGACTTCTGAGCACTTTAACTATTAAAAATCATGTACTTTTTACCATCTTGCTCAACACACACCATTAGATCAAAACTATATGATCACTCACAAACTATTGGATCTTCATTTGATCCTAATCTTTAACTCATGCAAAATAGATAAATTATGGGGACCATTGTAATTTGTTTGAGAATCCAACTTTAAACTTCAATTACTTTTACCTCGCTCACTTGCATGATCTCAAATTTGGACTATATGATCTCCTCACATAGTAGAATCAAACCATGTGACAAACTAATCCTGTAACCCTCACACATGTGAGATATAATGAAATTAAAATGCTTACTAATATTTTTATGTCATAGAGCCAATTATGTCAAAAACTACCAATTATGTCAAAAACTTGTTTGGAAGGCAAAATTTGAACATGCATATCTTTTGTCATGCTTCAATGCTTGACTTGAAAATTAGTGCAAATTAACTAGGCATACAAATAAACAAATCCATATGATCATATTCTTCTGAAATGTCTACACATGCAAGATATTTTATCACCAGATTGCTTACTTGGCTATTTCTTACCTCATGCAAATTTTGCTAAGTATGGGAAAATAATGTCAAACTGCCTGGTATCCCACCTTTGCACTTGCATATCTTTTGACATGATTTGATGCATGATCTAAAATTTATAAAAATCAACTAGGGACTAATGTATCAAAACCATATGACCAAATCCTCTTTAATCATCCACACATGGTAATGGTGTCATCATCAAACTACGTACTCATATTTTTTACCATTAGACCTAAAATGTCTAGATGACAACAATGATCAACCAAATGAAATACACTCATGCACACAAGCAATAAAAGCTTGGAAAACATCTTAGGGACCTAGTGCACATCCTTAAATAACTATGCTTATCCTTAAACATCTCTAACCATGCCAAAATAGAAGATTAACCAAGCATATTTCAAACATACTAGGACAAGCACATTGCATACTTTGTCATTATCACATAGACTATCAAGGCACTTCATCCACTCACCTGAACACCTTAATGGCATCATTGAAAATACTCTAATAATATCCTATTTTTTCATTGATGTCAACAACCATCATATAACAATATACAACTCACCTTTCTTCTCTTTTTTCAAGCACTCTCACAACAAGAACTTTCTCCCTCTTTGACACAATGACAAAGTGGACACAATTTGATTTTTAAGACATGAAAAAACCACCAAAAAGAGAGGACTAACTTAGAAAGATGATACAAAATCCCCCTTACCTTGAGCCTATTTTTGCTTGCCTTGAAAACTTCTTCTTGCTCTATGCCCATAATCTCTTCAACTAAACATTGCAACCAATGTAAAAAGAACACACAAAAACCACTAGAATCTGATGGAACTCACCAAGAGACATCTGAGAGGGACTCCCCCAAAGATCTCTAAGCCATTGCACCTTTTGAGCATCTTTAGATCTCCACACACCATGATTCATGCCACTCATCAAATAAGATATATGCACTAATCCAACCTAAGACATCACCTTGAAATACTCATGTGATGATCTTTTGGATAAACTAAATAAAAAACATTCTTCTTCACACTAGACTTATCTAGTCTCCTTGTAGCCCTATCTAGAACTTGTAGAGCCCATAAATTTCATTAGACACATATTTAGGGCCTAAAACTTCATATCTAGAGAAAAATCATATGCCCCCTAAATCACATCAATTTGAAACACTAGCTCAACTTATGCAACATACTTTCTTTACAAACCAACTAGCCAATTAGGCCTCCATCTTGATAAAGATATGAATAAATTGAAAACCAAAAACCTTAAAATATCTATGAAGCTTATTTTGACAACCCATTTAGTCCATTCAACCTATTAAGAATCCTTAGACCTCAACTCATAAGGCAAACCACTTTTCTAGCATAGCCCAAAATCCTAGAATCTTAAAACAAACAAAGTCAACAAACCTCAATCTGGTCAACACACACCTCTAAAACTTTTTACACACCTAAAGACACCCATCACATACTTCTAGACCAATATTTGAGCCTTCACACCTTTGGGAGTCTTGACTTCCTATAAACCATTTTAAGCTTGATTACCTTTAAGCTAAAAATTGAGAAAATTGAGAGCACATAAAAATATCCTCAATTGGCACAAACATACTTTTAGACCACAAAAACACTTGGAGCACATAAAAAAGAAGTGAAAACACCTTTTTGAGCACCAAAATCTTCTTGACATTCCATCAAACTCATTAGGCCACTTGGAAACATTCTTTCTAACTTTGTATCATAGTTCCTTCACAAATGATCTGCATTTTGTCCCAAATCTCTTTCGCAAATTTATAATGGATTAATTTGGTGAACTTAGTCTCTATAAACCCACATGTGATGGCATTCAGTTGTTTATAATTATTCTCAAATAGCTTCTTGTCTATAACACTAGACAGAGGAGTAATAGGAGCAACATAACCATTTAGAATATATTACCATACATCAAACCCTAGGGACATAATGTATGTCCTCATCCTTGTGCTCCAAAAAGCATAATTGGATCCATTAAATATTGGTTCTCACTTAGTAGAGAAATCTCCATAATCACTACCTATATTTTACTTTGAATCACCTTCAAGCTATTAAGCTTTTACCAAAAGACCTGCTTTGATACCAATTGTTAGAGGTACAATCACTGAGAAGGGGGGGTGAATGAATGAGCCCAAATAATCCAAATTCAATTTCAATATTTATAAACATTTAATCAATTACCAAAAGCATTCATAAATCATGTATATCATTCATAACAATGAGCAAGAGAGATAATGCAAGATCAATCGCATAACACATGACATATGTGGGAAACCCTCTTAGGAGAAAAACTCATTGGAACCTAAAATTGGACTACTATCCTATAATAATAAGAACCAGTTTAGACCATTTGTAATTGATCAAGGAACTAAAATCCCTATTTATTGATATTATAATCTAAAAAGGTGCTATAACACCTGCCTAGCTAAGTTATATTAACAACCAAAATTTTATCAAGTTTCACCTTGCAAGGAGGTTACAACCTCCTTATATGCTGATCTACCACAACACCTATGAACACATCCATCTTTGCACTAATGTTTACAATACCTGATGATGAACCTCTACTTATCACTCTTCACCTTCACTCATACTCAAACAATAAGAGCAATATTCTACTAATAAAATTATGAACTATAGGTCATATAAATAATCCTTAATTTATTTTGATATTCAGCTCATCCATATGATACTTTATCCATCATTTTCTCCACAATTCACACACACAAGCCTCTCTCAAATTTGTCCCATGTCTCTCATACCAGTCTTGAAACCAACACATTTGGTTTCACTATTTATAATAAATCATGATCATCACCATCTTAGTCAACCATTAGATATGCATTAACACTTAAGGCATCTATCTCACCAAGACATAACTCAATAAAATATTCATAGGTTGGCCATAGCGACTACACCTTTTAGTAAGGCCTTTATAGCTCTTATAAGTCTCATGGAGACCTATTCACCCATTTAACACATAAATGAATAAAAAAAGAACATAGGACCACTTATAAAAGCATAGGTCTACATAACATGATCCCTTATTCATCCTCAAATGCTTACAGTCATCGTTGCACTTTTCTGTGCAAGCTCAATCAACATTCTATGCACACAGTCACCATGAACGAATACATAGTCAACTTATAAACATTTATTCATACTACATATGATTGGTCAAATATTCATAATGCACATATATTATTCTCATGGAGTTTACAACATACTTCAATAGCCAATTCATCATGAAACATCAAAACAACATCTACACAAGCGTAATTATCCTTCTCGGGTCACTTGTAGAACAAACACAATCACATAGTCAACTTTTAACCGCAATATATTTGACTATAAAAAATTACATATCTTCAAATTAATATTTTTAGATGATCCTTGGAGTCCTCTACCACTTTTATTTTTTCACCATGACAAAATTCATCCTTGATCAAAAGATATGGTCCAAAAACTACAGACTAGTTTTTCCCTTTGTTAAATTCAAATATTCAAATATAAATGATCACAGTTAAACATTTAACAATTGACCTCATCTCGTGTAATATAATTTTTTTTACTCAATGTACTCTACTAATTTCTATGGATTAGTTAGGTCTTTATCTTATATCTCTCACCATTTGATCTTGATTAGAACCCCCATGATCATGACACTTGACACCCTTGCGTGCCTTCTAAGCACTTTAACTATTAAGCATCATTCACTTCTTACCACTTCACTTAAAACACACCATTAAATAAAAATTGTATGATCACCCATGAACTGTTGGATCTTGATTTGGTCTTGATCTTTAACTCGTGCAAAATAGACTCAGTATGTGGACCATTGTAATTTGTCTAAGAAGCCTACTTTGAACCTCAATAACTTTTACCTCACTCACATGATATCAAATTTAGAACATATGATCTCTTCACATAGGATAATCCAACCATATAATAAATTAATCCTACAATCCTCACATGTGTGAGATATAATGACGTTAAAATTCTCATTGAGTTTTTTTTTGTCACAGAGCCAACTATGTCAAAAACTTGTTTGAAAGGCCAACTTTGACATGCAATCTTTTATCACACTTTGATGATTGACCTAAAAATTAGTGAATATAAACTAAGCATAAAAATGAACAAACCCATATGATCATATTTTTATGAAACATCCACATGTGAGAGATATGACATCACCAAAATATTTACTTGACTATTTATTACCTCATGTAAATTTGGTTAAGTATGGAAAAATAATATTATTAAACTGTCTAGGAGCCCAATTTTGAACTTACATATGTTTTGATGAACTTCAGTGCCTGATCTAAAATTTATCAAAAATAAATGAGGGACTAATGTGATCACAACCATATGACCAACTCCACCTAACTCATCCACACATGAAAATGGTGATTTCATCAAACTACTTACTCATATTTTCTACCAATATACCCAAAATGTCTAGATGACAACAATGATCAACTTGATAAAATCCACTCATACACATAAGCACTCAAAGATTATAAATTTTTTTAGGGACCTTTTTCACATCCTTAAATCATAATACTCATCCTTGAACATCTCTAACCATGCCAAAATAGAAGATCAACCAAGCATACTTCAAGCATACTTGGACAAACACATTACACACTTTGTCATTGTCATATAGGCTATCAAGGCACTTCATCCAATCACCTGGACACCTTCATGAAATCATCATGACATCATTGATAATGCTCCAACAATTTTCCCTTTTGTTATTGATTTCAACAACCATTATATAGTAATATACAACTCACCTTCCTTATCTCTTTTCAAGCATTCTCACAACAAAAACTTTCTCCACCTTTGACATAATGAAAAAGTGGGCACAATATTTTTTTAAGGACCTAAAAATACCACCAATATAAGAGTTCCACCTTATAAAGATGATACAAAATCCATCTTACCTTAAGCCTACTTCTGCTTGCCTTGACAACTTCTTCTTGCTCCATGCCCACACTCTCTTGAACCAAGCACTGCAACCAATGAAAAAACACACACAAAAATCACTAGAATCTAATGGAACCCACTAAAACAAATCTAAGAGGGACTCCCCCTAAGACCTCTAAGCCATTTCATCTTTTGAGCATCTTCAGATCTTCACACACAATGAAGAACCAACATACATGCTTACTAACCTTCTCTATCAAACCACTTTAAGGACCAACAACAAAACTTTATGCTACTCACCAAATAGGAAATATGAACTAATATAAGATGAAACCTCACCTTGAAATACTCATTTCATTCTATTTTGGAGAAACTGAACAAAAAACACTCTTCTTCATGCTAGGCCTATCTAGTCTCCTTGTATCCCTCTCTAAAACTTGCATAGCCCATAAATTTTAGTAGACACACATTCAAGACCTAAAACTTCATATCTAGAGCACTATCATATGCCTCCTCAATCACATAAATTTTCCATAACTAGCTCAAATTTTGACATTCATTTCCTTAGAATTATTCTCAAATAACTTCTTTTTGGTAACACTAGATGGAGGAATAGTAGGAGTAACATAACCATCCAGAACAGATTGCCATACATTAAATCTTAGAGATATAATGTATGTCTTCATCCTTGAACTCTAAAAAATATAATTGGATCCATTGAACATTAGTGCTTTATTATTAGATAAACTTCCTTGATGACTACCCATATTATACTTTATATCACCTTTGAGTGGTCAAGCCTTTACCAAAGGACCTACTATGATGCCAATTGTTAGCTGTAAAATCACTGAGAGGGGGTGAATTAGTGAGCCCAAATAATCCAAATTCAATGTCAATATTTACAAACACTTAATTAGTTATCAAAAGCATGCACGAATCATACACATCATTCATAGAAACGAGCAAGAGAGACAATTCAAGATCAATCACATAACACATGACATATGTGGGAAACCCTCTTCGGGGAGAAAACTCACTAGAACCTATAATTAAATTAATATCCTATAATAATAAGAAATAATTTAGAATAGCTACAATTTATCAAGGAACTATAATACCTATTTAGTGAGACTATAATCCTATAAAGTGCTATAACATCTATCTAGCTAAGCTTTAATAACAACCAGACTTTTAACAAGTTTTACCTTGTAAGGAGGCTGCAACTCCATTAGATGCTGAGTTTATACAACACCACCTATGAACACATCCACCTTTATAATGATATATGCAATACCTGATGATGGACCTCTGCTTATCACTCTTCACCTTTGCTCATATTCAAATAACAAGATCACTATTCTGCCAACAAAATTATGACCTACAGGTCATACACATAATCCTCAATCTATTATACTCTTCAACTCATCCACATGTCACTTTATCTCTTTTTATTCCATAATTCACATAGATAAGGCTCTCTCAAATCTCTCCCAAGTCTCTCACACGAATATTAAAACTAACACATTTGGTTTCACTATTTATAGAGCAATCATGATCATCACCATTTTGGTCTGCCATTAGGCATGCCTTAACATTTAAGGTATATATATCAATGAGACACAACTTAATACAATATTCATAGGTTAGACATAGGATCTATGGGTAACCCTTTATAAGCTACAAATTTTAATAAGGCCCTTCTAGATCTTATAGGTCTCATGGAGACCTATTCACCCATTTAGCACATCAATGAATAAAAAAAGAACATAGAACCACTTAAAAAAGCATAGGTCCACACTAAATGACCCCTTAATCATCCTCAAATATTTACAGTCATCATTTTAGTCTTTTATGTAAGCTTAATCAACATTATGTGTACACAATCACCATGAATAAATACATAGTCAACTTCTAAACCTTTGTTCATACTGCATATGATTGGTCAAACCTTCATAATGCACACAGATGGTCTTCATGGAGTATATAACATGATTCAATATCCAATTAATCATGAAACATCAAAACAACATCTACACAAGCTTAATTATACTTCTCAGATCACTTGCAAAACAAGCACAAAGATAGTCAACTTTGAACGATAATATATTTGACTATACAAACTTATATATCTCCCAATTAATATTTTTAGATGCACCTAATTTGATTTTTACACCATGAGAAAATTCATCCTTGATTAAAAGATATGGTCTAAAAACCACATATTAGTTTTTTCCTTTGTTAAATTCAAATATTCAAATGTAAGCAGTCACATTTAAATGTCTAACAGTTGACCTCATCTCATGCAATATAGAAACTTTGACTCAATGCATTCCATCAATTTCTATGAATTAGTCAATTCTTTATCTTATAGTGCTCATCATTTGATCTTGCTCAGAACCCCCATGATCATGACACTTGACACCCTCACATGACTTCTAAGCAATTTAACTATTAAACATCATGCACTTCCTACCATCTCTCTCAACATGCACTATTAGATCAAAATTATATGATCACCTGTAAACTATTGGATCTTCATTTGGTCTTGATTTTTAAATCATAAAAAATAGACCAAGTATGGGGACCATTGCAATTTGTTTAAGAAGCCAACTTTGAACCTCAATAAATTTTACTTTTCTCACTTGCATGATCTCAAATTTGGACCATATTATCTCTTCACATAGTATAATCCAATAATCTGACAAAATTATCCTAAAACCCTCACATGTGTGAGAAAAATGACATTAAAATGCTCACTTAGATTTTTATACCACAGAGCTAACTATGTCAAAAACATTTCTGAAAGGCCAACTTGAACAAGCATATATTTTTATCATGCTTTGGTACTTGACATAAAAATTAGTGGAAATCAACAAAACATAAAGTTGAATAAACTCATATGATCATCTTATTCTAAAATGTTCACACGTATGAGTATGACATCACCAATTTACTTACTCAACTATTTCTTACCTCATGCAAATTTGGCTAAGTGTATACACCCTAAATTGGTCAAGAAACCACACATATCATGTCTTTTCATAGTTTTTTTATAAGATATTTTGATTGAAGAATATGAGCCTTGTTTAAATTAGCTATGTCTTTTGTTTTACATATCTTGGTCTTTTTTCATACTCGAGTCACCTTTTTACTTATTCCCAATCATCCCAAGCTTTTCAAATGATTATTCCACCTTAGCCAGGTCAAATTTTCTAGGCTAATCCTATCCCTCTAGGTCTTGAGCTTGTAAGATAAGAGCACTAGAATTGGACTATAATTCTAGATCCTAGGGTGTCCCATTTCTATCACTCCTATCCAATTGCATTTTGAGTCCCAATAGTCAAGTTTTCTCACTTAAATGAGTCACAAGCCCTTCTTAGTTTCATTATTAAGTTTTGTTTGTCTTTCTAATGTTAGCCAAATGTGAGTAAAGTTTTGAAATTCAAAAAAAAGAGTCTCCTATATAAAAGACTTCACAAGGCATTTTATATCTAGCACTTACTACTTTGGCATGGTACATAATTAAATATTAGTCAATAGTATAGCTCAACATTATGCATCACACATAAATTTGTATGATTGATCAAGGAAGGGCATAGGCAAAAGTTTATTCTTACATTTACCATGCAAATTGATTATGCATATTCCATAAGGAAGAACTACATTTTATTTGAGACACTAGCTTGAGGGTTAATATAGGCAATGATCAAGACAATAGGGGTTTTAGATCATATGATCATACTTACCCTAACCTAGTTTTTCTCACTTTTACTTGTGATGTATTTGTTGTTTTGTGTGTGTAGATAGACCTAGGATTTTTAAGATTAAAATAAATCTACAAAGAGCTCTATCAAAATATAATATTCAAAATTTTATAGGCAGGATCACATGGGGACATCAAACAAAATCTAAAAAACTTAAGTCTCCAAGAATAGTTTGGATAAAAGTGGAAGAAGAGGACAACAATGTCAGACCCCAGGGTGTCCTATTTTGGCAGTCCTATCCTTTCACAAAATGAGATCTATATTAAATTTCTTGATATCTTCCCAATCCTGCACAATAATTTTCAGGCTTCCAAACAATCATCTCTGTTTGTTTTTCTAGATAAGTTATTTTCTTTTCCTTTATATTAATTTAATCAAATTGACATAACTTTTCTATTTACTATATTTAATTGCAATTTCCCCCCTTATCTAGATCCCTTTATTATTTAGAAACTAAACTCTAATTTTTTAAAAATAATAAAATATTTGGTGAACCTGACTTACTTCAAATAAAATCTAAAAACTCTAGGTACACTTAAGTTTTTTCCTTCATACTTTGTGAAAAATTCAATTTAAAAATTATGATTTTTGTATAAATTTTTATGTATTTATTTTATTTAAATTTATTTTATAATTTAAATTATTATAATAATTTTTAAAAATTCTAAAACCCCAACCCATAACCCTAGATTTCCAAACTAGGTCTTCAAACCCCAAGCCTTCTTTCCTTACAATTTTTAGATAAAATTTTTGAAATTTTTGTAAATTGCTTGGAGTGCCAAAAATATTTTCAAAATCTCTATATTAGAAGTTATTTTGTGTAAAAATTTAATTTAATTTTTTTGTTTTTTGTATAAATTTTTGTGCATTTATTTTATTCAAAATTATTTTAAAATTTAAATTATTTCAATAATTTTCAAAAATTCTAAAATTCCAACCCAAAACCCTAGATTTCCAAACTAGGTCCTCAAACTCCAAACCTTCCTCCCTTACAATTTTTAGATAAAAATTTTGAAATTTTTGCAAATTGTTTGGAGTGTCAAAAATATTTTCAATTTTTTTATGTTAGTAGTTATTCTTGCATTTATTTGATTAATAGTACTTTTACACATTCGATTTGGTGAAAGAAATAAAATGGCCACTAAGGCACTTCTTCCCTCTCATTCCATTGATCAATTTCTAATTTTTTTTCATAATTATGACAATGAATGGACAAATTTGCAAAATTACACATTAGTTAAAAATGTGAAAAATAATTTCATTTACAATGAATATAATTAAAATTGTTGTAATGAGGAATATGATGATACATATGAAAGTTTTAGTGAAGAAAAAGTAGATGCATATTCTTCTCTCAAACCTATCTCTTTTCTTCCCTCTTCCAAAGAAAATAATTTTGGTAAATTGAAAAGGTACTTTTTACCTCATTCTCCTATGCACAATGCATCAAATGAAAAACTTAGTAATGCATTTCTAATTTAATCTATCATTGGTGATAAATTGCTTCCATTTGAACCTAATATCTCTCTGTCTTTCTCTCTCTTTTGCTACTTCTATGTTCAAATTACAAAAATATAAACGCAATAGAATCACATTACCAATACATAGTTCAAATGATACATCTCATGTTATTAACTCTACGTTGTAATCTCAAAAAAAGATAAAAGTATATTTAAATGATAAATCTCTTACTTTTACTTCTCATATTTCAAATAAAAATCAAGCATGCACTCCATTCAAGGATAACATAGATGCACATAATATTCCAATTTCACATGATAATTTATTGCGTATTAAAAAATAATTAACATCTTATCTTACCCCTCTCCCTAGTGATGATGGAAGTGATAATGAATATGATAGTGAACATGCAAATGAATATGAAAATAAGAATGACTATGCACAAAACTCTGATTATGATAATACATAGACTATTGATGATTATTATACACATATTGAAGAAGAAAATGCATCTCATGCTTCTAACTCTTCTCTCACTCCTCTCAAACATAATGCATTACAAAATGTTACGTTTATTTCTATGCATGATTTTATTTCAAATAATGCACATGTCAATAATAACATCACATCTTCTACTCAATTAGAATGTGATTCACTAAAACATAAAGATACCAATAAATCTCCCAAGCCACCCCCTACCATAATAGCACCTATTTATCACTCTTCACCTAAAAATAATGGTAGCCCACATCCCTCTACTAAGATCCAAGTTACCATTCTTCTAAAGGTTCAAGTGAGCACACCCCCTCTCTATGATCCAATTGCTAAATGTAGCATTCTCATGGCTAAAATTAATGATCAAATTTAATAGTTAAATGAACTAATATAAAATGCTAATATACCATCCAAGAAGATAATTTCATTGATGCACATATTTGGTTAATTAAAACACCAAGTACATCTTCTTAACTTGGAAAACAAGGCTTATAAGTCTTGGATGGATACCAATAATTTACATGGTAACCCTCTTTCAAAGATATTTGTAAAAGCTTCATTAGCTAAGAATTTCCAGATACCATCATTGTCTCACTTTGATGGAACTAGAGATCTATTCATACACCTCAAGCCTTTCAGAAGGCTTTGCCATCTCATGTGAGTCCTTTGATTCTACTCAAGTTTTTCTAGCAAACACTAGTGGGTAATGCACAAAATTGGTTCTTTCATCTACTCCCTATTAGTTCTTTGCACACATATGATGAATTGGAGGAGGCATTTCTCAGATATTACATAGAAAACATGGCCCCTCATGTTATAAATGAAATTTTTTCCACATTTCAACATAATAATTTAGATCCAATTAGTGATTATATCTTATGATTCAAGACTCACATGTTAAGATTGATCTACAAACTAGCAGATTTAGAGATTCAACATATATTTATTAAGGGGCTTCACCAACCCCCTAGAGCATATACTATATCAGTCAGAGTCCCCTTTTTATCACTTATCTTCAGTTGATCAAATTCAATCGAAGAATAAATTAGGATTAATTGAATCAGATTTAGTTAATCAAATTACACTAAATTTCACAACATTACCTCAATCTATAGATCTTAGCACTCAGCATCCACCATGTCCAGAACAAGATAGAAGAACACAACTAGACAAGAAACCAATTAAGAATAGAGAGCTAGTTTCCAAAGCACCACCTATAGTATGCACTAAAAATAACAACAACAATACACCACTACAATTTGATTCAGAGTGGGATAGACCATGTGTCATATTATCAACACTACTAGATAGGGGGTTAATCACATTGCCTTCTACTCATCAACAAGATCCACATCTCCTACATAAATAACCACATTGACCCTTTTATAACTATCATTATATCTATGGACATAAAGATAATGATTATTATGGATTCAAGGATTACATTGATAAATGTGTTGATAATGACAACATAACAGTCACACAAGGGGCATTGAGACCTCCTCCATCATGGAACCATAGACCTCATTCATCCATGAATGATTCATCCCAGGACATTCCTTCATAATAATCATCAGTCAATCATCGTGAGAGTAATGTAGTTTCTATAACAGAGCCTCATAGGAGATCTCCTATTCCACCTATTCAAAAGGTTTGAAAACTAGTATAGTGAGAAAAACCTACATATAGTAGTGTAGTTTAAGGAGTACATAATGTAATTCCATATACATATCTAGCATAGTGACAAGCACCGCAATAGATTTTTTAGGGTCCTATCTCATGTATCAATCTAATATAATTAAGATTAGAGGAACCAACATTGTAGAGCACTATTTTAGAGAGATATTCAATACGACCAAGTTTTTAGGGACCTATTTCATGTAGCAACTTGATACGATTGAAATTAGATGAGGCCCAACCATAGGTTATAGTTCCAACTTGATCTATTGCTCAGCCATATGAATCACAATAAAGGCCATAAGGTATTATTTCATGTAGTTATCCACTAAGATTGTGGTTAGATGAGCCTCCTTCACAACACATAGGTTTAGTTGCACATCTACTATAGTTGCATCTTATAGAGTCTCTATATATAGCTACAATTAGTATACCATATAAAACATCAGATACAAGGCATGTTCCTACACAACATGAGCAATATGGGCACTTGTTTAGTTGGCCATTAAGGTTCAAATAGTAATACAACACAAAGTGATACAATGCACATTCATATTGGTATTAGTTCATAAGCTTTACTTAGGGGGTAATGATGGATTCAAAGGGACAACCTTTGTATTCTTGAGCCACCTACTCAAAGGGATTGGACACACAATCCAAACATCAATTAACATATGCATGATTACATAGCTTCACTTAGTGGGTGATGATGGAGCCAAAAGTTCAGTCTTTACATTCTTAAGCCACTCTCAAGGAAGTGATATACACAATGTGCTCTCTTACATCCCTTTATACTAAAAACTAACATTCCTAGTTCTATGTAACCATCCCTAACCAAACCAAATTATCCAAATTTTGATCTTATCGATATCCCATTTTCTCTAATCCTAAACCAATTCACTTTACCAAATCAATTTACAAATTATAATACAAAGAAAGTTCTTTACTTACATATGATTTGAAATCAAACCTAACATCACACTTGAACATATCATGAACAATCAAAAATGCATCCCAAAATGCCATTGTAACAAAACATATGCAACCTCAACATCAATACCAACTCAACTACTTCTAACTAAACCATTTACAATAAATATACCAGTATTTTCCAAACTCTATAACACAATACACATGCTTCAAAATTAAACAAATATCCATATATATATAATGAGTTTTTAAAGCATATACATCATATCAAGGTACAATCAATCATAAATAGACATCAATAACTCACTCTCGGTCTCACTCTCTCACTAGTACTAGTCCCATAATCCACCCTCACACTTGATGACCCCACATCTCCTTGAAATGTCACATGCTTCTTGTGATAAATATTTAACTCCAATAGTTGACCATGCTCCTCATGTAATTATGCATATCACCTCTAAAGATCTATGTACTCATCCATAATCCTCATACTCATTGATCTAAAATTGGGTAGGGGTATCTTATGCCTATCTAGCTCATCCCTTAGCTCATTTATCTCTCCCACTACCCTAACATATGCAACTATCACTATAGTAGCCCTATCAAACAAATGAGCATGAACACCAGCCATAACTTTCACTCTATTAAACTTTCCTCCACCACATCATTAGGTACATGCCGTATGAACTCTCAAAGTGTCAACTCAATGATGGTCTCCAAGTACTCATCATCTCCACTTCCTACCCTTGTCTATGCTTCATCCTAAGCACCTCCCACTCCATTTGAACATAAAATATGGTACTAAGTTAGCTATATACTTTAAAATAAAACTAAAAAACATAAATTTGTAGATAATTCAAATGAAATTGTTGTTTACCTCCCATTATCTAGATCAGCTCAAGATCCTCATACTCTAGAGCATCCCCTCCATCAAAAGGATACAATGGAGCCCATTGATGCCTAGCACACTATGAAATATATGCATCTATACATTAAACATCATCTGCGTCAATAATATCTATAGCTACATCCTATGCACCAAAGGTAATGGTGATAGCTCAACCTCAATAGGCCTCACATGAGATCTTATCCTTACTGGTGCCCATGCACTCTTCATCCACACCCATGATACTGGGGCACATCTTATGGTACCCCAAACTATCTAATCATGTGCTCATATTGAAAGCACTCATACACACTAACCCAATGGTCATGTATCCAATAATTGACCCTCATATATTGCAATTACACTCCATCCTTGACCCACCCATGAAATCCTCTATAGGGATTCAATATGATATCATGAGCCACTAATCTTTCTAAAACTCATCTTTAATGATCTATCCTAGGAGATCAGATAGCCAATATATTCATCCACTTCTCCCTAAATGGATATGAAGGTGCCTACTCTACCCTAGGTAATCCAATTGATCACACAACTACTATGTGCTCATAAGCCCAAGAATGCAATAAGGTAGCTACACTCACACCACCACTAAATACCTCCTATGTAAACTTATAAAGATCTTTGTATAGGTGGGCAAGCATAGTATTACCCCATAAGAACACAATGACATATACCTCCACATTTTTCATTATCTTATGCATCCTATATGTAATTGATACTCCACTCCCATTTACAATAATAGACAAGGCCAACAAAATAACCAACCACTTTTGCAAGTGTGGAACACTATACTGCACAATAATTGATAATAATACATCATTATCACTCCCTCTCCAATGTATAAATTAGGGCACACCAAAAAACACAAGGATGCACAATCAATAACATCAACACCCATGTCATCCTATAATGTCACACATCATCCACTAATCAATAAATGCAAAAATATGATACACATCCTCTAAAGTCATAATAATCTTCCCTGTAGGAAGCTTTAACATACATGTATTTTCATTCTAGCTCTCAAATAAGGTGGTAATCATATATCTATCCCATTACACTCTTCTTAGGTCACACATATGATCCAACCCTACCCTATCTATGATAGCTCTTTCATCAACATACAATGGTAACAACCTCAATGTCTCCATCACCTAGCCCCTGTGGAACTCTCTCATTTGAACCTCACCCTGAAAACACTAAAAAAAACATATATATCAATCAACAATGCCAAATCAAAATTCAACACAAAAATAACAACTAATAAAATTACATTTCAAAAAATCCTATCTATAGGATAACAACACTCGGTACAAGATAATAGTGCTGGATAGGAGTGTTGCAACCTAGATAGGAGCACTAAAACTTGGATAGGAGTATTGGATGTAGGAAAAGAGTGCTAGAACTAGTAAAATTTTTCATAGGTTACTTTAAATATCTCAAAACATAAAAAATAGGGTTCAAAATAGATAAAAATCAACCATTTTAGCTACTTATCAAGGTAACATCACCACCAACCTTAATCTAGGCTGCCAACTACTCAAACTAGGTTGTAGCAGGTGCTCATTTCCTTGACATATCTCTCAACCTAGAGCTCTAAATCTCAAACTAATCAATACACAAATGAATCGAGAATCAATCCAATTTCCTATATTACCCATTTTTCTCAATCAAAGTAAAATACCATTTTTCCCATAACTTAAACCCCATAACTTCATTTTTCAAACCATTTTATTCCGTGAAATCATGAAAATGATACCTTTAACATCACTCAAAATTATCTCTCTTACTACTTAATATACCTATTATGTCATAAATATATCTATATTCCTTTTATACTCTGACACACACCTTGGTCCACACCAATCAAAACTTGTTTCACTTTCAATAACTCAATCTAATCAATTAGACAACTTCTAAATCAATTCAAATATACCAACCTTGTTTCTATTATTGTGTCACTATTCATAAATTTTGGCTCAACATCCTCTATCACAAATTTCATCCCTCTCTCCAAAAGGGGGCATCATTCCTACTATTCCTATTTCTACACTTACCCAACATGCCCATCCACTCTCATAGATGGATACACCATGGTTTGTACACATCCAATAGTCATATTGCCAGATTTAGCTCAGGTTAGTTGAGATATATAGTGATTTAGATTACATGGGTTACTCACCATTACTTAGTACATCCAAAGGGATATACCTTCAGTTTATAGATACACAAATTATTTAGATACAATGATTTAGATCATATAGATCCACAATGATTTTAGTTTATAGATACATAGACTATTCAGATATAGTGGTTCAAATTATATGGATTCATAGTGATTTTAATATAGATTTAGACTTATATACTAGATTTGGGGGCATACACATACTACACGTCTCACACATATATCTTCATACAACATGACACAATTACAAGACCAGATAGCAGATTATAGGCATAGTGCAGAGCACAGTGTTTTGATCTCTAGTTTTGCATATGGAGCATGACATGATAGGTCATATCACATGTGGTTATAAAAATTTCCATATTATGCAAATGCATAACTCACATACCATATTTTATAGTATATCACATATGTTCATGTTTTTCATCATCCAGGATTATACAGATGGAATGGCAAGACATGTCATTCTCTTCTTGCACATTGACCAAATTTTTAGATTACACTCAATAGATATGTAGGTTATCACCAAGTTAGATTACATGATCATCTATAGTGGTTGGTTCATTATATTACCTAGACCTAGACTACATGAGTTTGTATAAGATAGAGGATAGATATTGGTTTTGAGCCTTCAATCATTTCTCAGTTTTAGTTTAGATATTTAGAGTGGGGGTATGATATATTTTACTCTTCACAACATATATATTTTATACACACATCCCAAATTACTTGAGTTTATGTGGGATAGATGATAGACATTGATTTTGGTCCTCTAAGCATTCCTCATTTTTAGTCATGTTCAACATAGGGGGTAACCATTGCCCTCCTTCTTCATGTTACACATATTCCACTTCTATATTTAGTACAAGGGGCATCTATTTTAAGGATTATTTCTTTCTCTAGGCACTATTTGGCTCTCCATCCACTTCATTAGCTAAGAAGTGAGTTGGATCCTTTATATCACATTTATCTCCATGTAGGTAAGTTCAGGTACGCATTTTTTTCTTTTTTTTACTCTAGTGCTTCATTTCATCACATCACTAAAATAAAAGGGGGGTAAATGTATACATCTTAAATTAGTTAAGAAACCACACATATCATATATTTTCGTAGTCCTTTCACAAGAGACTCTGAATGGAGAATACGAGCCTTATTCACATCAGCCATGTCTTTTATTTTACTTATATTGATCTTGTTTTATAATTGAGTCACCTTTTTGCTTATTCCCAATTATCTTAAGCTTTTTAAAAATGATCATTCCACCTCAGCCAGGTCAAATCTCCTAGGCCAATCCTATCCCCCAGGTCTTGAGCCTATAGGACATGAGCACCAAAATTAGACTATAACATTGGACCCTAGGGTGTCTCATTTCTAGTGCTTCTATTTAATTGCATTTTGAGTCCCAATGGTCAAGTTTCCTTGCTTAGATGAATTCCAAGCCCTTCTTATCTTCATCCTTAAGTTTTTTTTGTCTTTATAATGTTAAAAAAATACAAATAAAGTTTCCAAATTCAAAATAAAGAGTCTCTTATATAAATAACTTCACAAGACATTTTATATCTAGCACTTACTACTTTGGCACAATACATAATTAAAAATCAATCAATAATATATCTCAACATTCTGCATCACATATAAATTTACATGCTTGATCAAGGAATGGCCTAGAAAAAAATTCATTCTTGCATCTACGTACGTGTTGATTATGCATGTTTCCTAAGGGAGAACTACATTTGATCTGAGATCTTAGTTTTAGGGTTAATGTAGGCAGTGATCAGGACAACATGGGTTTTAGATCATGTGATCATAATTTTTTTAACCCATTTTTTTTGTTTTTTATTTTGATGTATTTTTTGTTTCATGTGTGTAGATAGACCTAAGGTTTTTAAGATTAAAACAAATATATAAAGAGCTCTATTGACATTCAACATCAAAAATTTCATAGGTAGGATCACATGAGGATAGTGAATAAAACTCATAAAAATCAAGTCTCTGTGAGTAGTTTGGATAATAATGGCATAAAAAGATGATAAAATAAAACCCTAGGGTGTCCTATTTTGGTAGTCCTATCCTTTCATAAAATAAAATCCATATATAGGTTCCTGACATCTTCCTAGTCCTACATAATAATTTTTAAGTTTCAAAACAGTCGTCTTAATCTATTTTCTATATGAGTCATTTTCTTTTTCCTTATAATTAATTTAATCAAATTGACATAAATATACCATTTAATATATTTAATTGTAATTTTCCATTTATTTATACCCTTTATTATTCAATAACTAAACCCTAGTTTCTCAAAAATAATAAAACATTATGGGAAAATAATGCCAAACTGCCTAGGGGCCCAACTTTGCACTTGCATATATTTTGATGTGCTTTGATGCATGATCTAAAATTTAGAGAAAATAAACTAGAGACTAATGTGATCACAAACATATTACCAAATACACCCTACTCATCTACACATGGAAATGGTGATATCATCAAGCTTGCCTACTTAGATTTTTTGCCACTAGACCCAAAATGTCTAGATGATAATAATGATCAACCAGATGAAATCCACTCATGCACACAAGAACTCAAAGCTTAGAAAATATATTAATTTTTTTTTCACATCCTTAAATCACCATACTCATCCTTGAACATCTCTAACCATGCAAAAATAGAACATCAACCAAGCATACTTCAAGCATACTAGGAAAAACACATTGCACACTTCGTCATTATCACATAAACTATCAAGGAACTTCATCCACTCACCTAAACACCTTCATGACATCATTATGACATCATTTATAATACTCTAACATATCTTACATTAGCTTAATAATAGCCTTACATTTTTATTTATTATCGATATGAGTGACGCATGAGTTCAAGGGACTCAATACCAAATTAATAGTTCCATGGACTAAGTGCACACATACTAGGTTTTGATTTTAATATCATTCTTAAAGATTTCAACCTTTAATCTTAGGTTCATGACCTTAGCCTATGCACGTCTTTATTGATTTAAACTTAGATTAGAACTTACTTAATCTTATGTTCCAAAGGAGATTATTTCTATCAACTTAATAATATAATTCCATTAAATTTACTTTACCATATAAAGATTAATTTGTTAAATATTCTAATGGCTAATTCCAAGCATGAAACATTTGATCATCTATCATAATCTGCCTTAAGTAGGAATAATCACTCTCTTTTTAAAATCATCAATGAAGAATCTTATTTGCCAAGTTACTTACAACATATACATAAGATTTACATAATCTTATTGTAATTTAATTTTAAGGAGTTATAAGGAGCTGACCATAATAGTCCATAACACTTGACAGTGCTTATTAATTTCAAAATAAAATGTTTGCCTTCTAATAAACTTTATAAGATTCATGAAATTTTACTTAAGTAATTATCCCATTTTAATCCCTAATAAATATTCTATCAATAATTACAAGCTCATGCATGTGTTATGATGGATATAATCTCTTTGAATTCACCAAATTATAAACACAAGAATTTTATTTTAATAATCCATATAAGTTACTACTTTAAGGTCTTATTATGAAGTTTCAATTAAACTCTCATTAATTAAATCAACTATTAATGGAGTTTTGGATAGATTAAGGTAATTTGAAAAGTCCTTAAAAAAACAACTTACAAGCTACATCATAATAATATATTATAATAATTAACAAAAATGAACTTGTTCAATGAATAACATCACTTAGCTTTCATACTCCTAATATTAATTTCATAAGAGATATCCAAAGTAGCTTAACTTCCTAATTTTCTCTTTGATATGAAATCATAACATACCAATATTATGTTCCAATTCTCACACACTTATTTGTATTATAATAATCATGTAAAAATCACAAAAAACTTTTACAAATAGGTTCCAAGACAACTATTTATATCCTCAAATAACCAGTTAGTTCAATACCACTAACTCAATAATGAACAAGTATAAGTTAAGTTATGAACACATTTTTTAGGTTATAAGTTAATTAACTAATAAGATATAGCAATTAGAATTTCACAGTTAATTTTTATGATAAATGTACTTATTCCAAAATGAGAGACTAACTAAAAGTACATGTTAAAATCACATAACTATGTTCATCTATCAAATGGATTAAGGAACTAATGTTCATTTGTATACAAATTATAATACAATGAATAAATGGACAATAAAATGATCAACTATAATCATAAACATAAACCAATCTTACAAATTCTACCAATGAAACATTAATCAAATAAAGTCCTTTAATGCATAAACTTTAATGCACATAATAATTATAATACGTTCATAATTACCTGCAACCATAACATGATTGATACAAAACATTAATCTAAAAAAGATCAAGATAAAATAATCAAGGTAATAAAGAGTCAACACTCAATTAAAATGACTGTGAACACAAGATCCATAAGTGACCAAATGCCCTATCAAAGTTGACAGTCTTTAAGTCAATAAAAATATATTGAATTAGAAAGATGAAAATGCTAACAACAAGTAATCAATAGTTGCAAAACTAATTACGACTCAACAAAGTAATTTTTTTGAAAATGAAAATATCAAGTAAAGTAATTATTATATGATGTTGAAAACTGACTAAGATCAATCAATAATGGAATCAAACATAAAATGATAATACTTGGCAATTAAATCACATAAACAAAATAACTTAATCAATAATATCGTCAAGCTTAGTTTTTATTATAGAATTTACCATTTCAGTTAATCCACATTATTTCTTATGTTTCTTCACTACTCAGGTTCAAACACAACCTATCTCAAGTCCCTATCCCTACATTCAATAAATAGACCACCAATAATATTTGAACATCTAAATATAATAACAAAATTTAAATAATATATCTAAACTAAATAACAAATCAATACTCATTAAATATAATTATGTAATGCTATAATGAAAGTGTATCAATAACTATCTTAATCAATAATAATAAAATGAATCAATCTAGATTAAAAAATTATAAAACACTAGTAAAGTAAACAAAAGATGTATTGAATAGTTCATAACTATATATATCAGTAATAAAAAAAAAATGTAGGTCAAACAGGGTCATGACATCCTCTCTCACTTGGAAAAGAACTATCTTGATGATCAAAATAGCCAAGGATAATGCTGTTTGAAAAGATTCTCATCTGTTTAAATAACACTTTTTTTTGATAAAGGATCCCATTGAACTAATACTTAAAAAATATCATGATTTCAATTTAATACTATGATGGTCTAAGATCTTTCCTAGATCTAACAACATCTTTTTCTCTTTTAAAACTTAAAGATGAGTCCAATTTAAATATGAGATGGATTAGGAATATACTTTCTCAATAAAGTAATATGAAACACATAGTGAATCTGAGATAAGGAAGGAGGAAATGTTAGCTAGTAGGTAATAGGATTAATTTTATCCAAAATTTTAAAGGGTCTTACAAACTGAGAAGCTAATTTGAAAGAATTTTTAAATTTAATTGAATTTTTTTATGGTCTCACACGTAAAAAAACCTTATTTATCACTTGGAATTCACATGACATATTTTTAAAATCAACGTAGTTCTTTTACATTTTGGAAGTAACCTTTAAATTTTACCTTATAGTTTCTATTTGCTTATCATACTCATATGAAACATCAGGACTAGTAACAATCCTATTTTCTAAACTTTCTCAATCAATTAGAGTTCTACACTTGCATCCATATAAAGCTTCAAAAGAAGCCATTTTAATCACTGAATGGTATGTATTATTATAATAAAATTTAACTAAGTGTAAATAATTCTCTCATTTACTTTGTTTATCCATCACATATATTCTTAACATATCTTCCATAACTTGATTTAATCTTTTTGTTTGACCATGTATTTCTAAGTGATAAGATGAACTAAAATTTAACCTTGTACCAAAAGTGACAGTCAAAGTTTTTCATAAACTCAAAGTAAAATGTTTATCTCTATCTAAAATAATAAATTCAATCATGCCATGTAACCATACTACTTATTTCATAAATTGTGAAGTAAACACTGATGCATCATCAATCAGGTTTCTAAAAATGCAATGATCAACTTTGATAAATTTATCTATCATCAGCACAATAGTATCATGTTTACTTTTAGATTTTGGAAAACCAACTATGAAATCTAAAGAAATCATAACCCACTTGTCTCATGATACATCATGAGGGAAAAATAATCTTCTTATATGGAAATGTTCAAATTTCACATATTGATATTATAAACATCTTGACACAAAGTCAACAACTTCATGTTTCATTTCAAGCCAATAATACAATATTTTATAGTTCATGGGTCATATTAATGACACTTAGATGAGTAAAATGAGTTGTATGCACTTATTTCAATAAAATATTCTTTAAGTCACCAGACTTAGGTATATAAATTCTATTTTTATGAATGATTAAATAATTAGAATCAACAAAAAAATCATTTGTTTTTCACTAGGATCATCAATTAAATTTATACTTATATCTTGAAAAATTTTATTAGAACACTATTGTTCCAATATTTCAGTTTTAAAATCAATATGGATAATAGATAAGCCAGTGAGATACGTGCATCAACTGAGTGCATCAACAACATGATTCTTTTTATCTTTCATATATGAAATATTTATATCAAAATTACTTAAAAATTCTAGCCATCTACACTGATGTGTATTTAGACCATCTTATAAAAATAAATATTTCAGGCTACTATGATCAGATTTTACCTCACAATACTTACCTAGCAAAAAGTGTTTTTATTGCTTCAAATCATGAATAATGGCAACAAAATCAAGGTCGTGAGTGGCATAATTATTCTTATGGTCCTTCAATTTTTATGAATTATAAGCCACAACTAAACTGTCTTACGTTAACATGCCATCTAAGCCTTCTTTGAATGCATCAACCCATCGTTTAAATTTTTTATTCAAATATGGTACAACAAGTACAAGTGTTGAAGTTAATAAGTCTTTAAGTTTAAAAAAATATTATTCAAATTTTTAAATCTATATAAAATTCTTAGTCTTGCGATACAAAAGAGTTATTGGGTTAGCTAATTTAATTTTTTTCAACAAATCTTCTATAATAACCAACCAATCCTTTAAAACTACTTATTTCATGTATGTTTTTAGGAGCAATCCACTCTTGAATAGCTTTAGTTTTTGATGGATAAATATAAATATCAACCTTAGATATAAGATGACCCAAATAGTGGATCTTTAATTGAAAAAAACACATTTAAATAGTTTACCAAATAGTTTATACTGCCTTAGCCTTTGCAACACTAAACGTAAATATTGTTCATGTTCAACTACATTATTATAATTGATCAATATATCAATGAATAATAGAATACATTTTTATATAAAATTCATGAATACATTATTTATTAAGTTCATAAATGTAGCTAGTGTATTAGTTAAACCAAAATACATTATCATAAACTCGTAATGTCTATACCTAGTTTTGAAAGTAGTCTTATGGATGTTTTATTTATTGATCTTTAGTTGGTGATAACATGATCTTAAGTCTATCTTTGAAAATATAATTGCATCATTAATTTCATTAAATAAATTATATATCCTCAATAAATGATAACAATTTTTAATGGTAACCTTGTTAAGCATGCGATAGTAAACACACACGCATAAGTTTCCATCCTTATTTTTTATAATAACCACTAGTGCACCTCAAAGGTGACATAATTGATATAATGGTGACATTTTTAGAATTTATTACAATTGAAACATATGATAATGCACTTTAGATGTGGAGACTACCCCTAAAGTTACATCAATAGAAAATTCAAATTCATGTTTAGGAGGTAAATCAGATAATTCATGTAAAAAATCATCAATTTTTTTTTGTAAAAATAGATATTATTTAAATAATGATTATGTTAAAAATTTAGTTTATTGTATTTTAACAACATATAATTTGTAACATTTACACACTACTTTCTTTATCTGTAATATTGATAACAACTTACGTATTTTTGATTTCAGCAAACTTTAAATTTTTAGAGTTTTTTTCAAATCATTATAATGAAATATAACTTTGATACAATAGTTTAAATTTATTTTATATTGTTTCAATCAATCTATACCTAAAATAATAACAAAATATCTAAGAGGAGCTAAAAATAAATTAACTTGAGTCTGGGAATGGCCTAAGTCTAAGCTTATGCTCTCAAGACACTTAGTAACTAGTACTCTTTTACTTGAGCCAAACTCAACATCCCAACCATCCTTTAAAGTCACTAGATTCAAATTAAAATATGTTACTAATTTAGGATTTATAAAAATATCAGTTTCTTCTGAATCAGATAAAATTGAAATAGAAAAAATATTTATTTTACCTCTGATTTTAATAACAGTTGTTTGGAATTTTATATTTCTATTATCCATAGTTGCATACAATTTGTGATTAGCTTATTGACTAATTTGTAGCTTAGGAAAATCTTTATGGTAGTGGTTATTAACATATTTTGAACATACTGCATTCTTTTATGGTGAAATTGAAATGATATTTGTTCTAATAACACACATATTTTGACTATGTTGGGTCAAACTTTTAAAATTAGTAGAATTAGAAGAAATTAGATTCTTTAAATTCATACTTTACCCTTGAAATTATTAAAATCATTTTTACTCTTGGTAAATCTATGTTTTGAGTCAAATTTATTAAAATTTTTAGGTGAAGGGGATATCTTTTTGTTCTTAAATTGCTACCTATATTATTTAAAATCTTGTCTCACCTTTTGATGGGCCTTCTCTTTCTCTTCTACCTTATGAGTAGATTCAATATCAATAATTAAAATTTTAAATTTTTTTATATTCACATCATGAATCAATATCTCTTTCAAACCCAAGTTAAACTTAGTGACTTTAGTCTCTTCATCATGCATATAGTTAACATGACGTAATAAATTTTAAAATTTATTTTCATATCTAGTCATAGTTATATTTTCTTTGTTTCAATAACTAAAAATCAGTAATTTTCTATTATTTTAAGTTAAAATTGAGATATCTTTTCTTGAACTACATTTTAAAAGTCGGTTACGTAAGATTTATTGGTTGGTAACCCTATAAAACACATAGATAGTTCAACCAAAAAATTACAGTGCCTATTAACTAATAAGCAACCGCTCTTACCTTCACATTAGAGGACATATTATGCAGATAAAAATACTTATGTAGGTGCACTAACCATGCATTATCTACAGTACCTAATTCCTCACCTGTAAAGGTCAGTGGAGGTAACTTTTTTAGCTCCTTAATAATATGATTAGCCACATAATCAAGTTTATTCTAAAGTTCTTGTTCACCAATTTACATTTTTCTCTATTTGGAAGTTTTTGAGTTGGAACAATTTATATATTATTTAAATTTCATTCTTGGGTATCTAATTTACTTTAAAGTCAATTCAATGCAGTGAAAATTCCATTTAAAACTACCTCTTGATTAATGGTGGGTTTGTTTTTTTCATAGTTAGGGACTTAAAAATTATTATTAGAATTATTGAGAGTTGGTTCCTCTCTCTCAATAATATTATATCTATGACCTTGACCTTTTCCTCTATCCAGATTAATAGTTTTGGGTGGTTATCTACTATTCCATATCTTGTCCTCACTATCCTATGGTGAAACACACAACTCAACAAAAAAATAGCAAGAAATGTTTTCCAAAATTTCTTAGAGTAATGAACCATGCTATGATACCAATATGTCACAATCATATTTTTTATAATATATAACCAAAACAACAAATGTGAAATACAGTTTCAACTATAGTTTATCACATAAACACGTAATGAGATCCATAACTATGTTATAGCTAACATAGAAACTATATCAAGTACATAAATCATCAATGAATTCATTAGGAATAATTTTAGCCACTTATTATTCATATATAAGTGGGTTAATGTGGTCATACCCACTCACTTTTATTCATGTCAATTACTGTGACCTTCTTAGTGGAATCATTACTGACTTATGTCTTTACTCAAGTACCTATATAAGTTATAATACAAATAGTACCTCATAGGATAATACAAAAGAGTTTAAAAAACAACATTAAAGTGAGAATAAATTTAATATAATAATCATCATACTAAAATTACTTAAGTAAGATCTACCAATTTAAAAGTGACATATAAAGATTAAGAGAAAATAACTATTTCCAAAAGTAATGCAAAGACTTTAAACACCTTTTGAATTCATAAAAAATTAGAGGTATGAAGTTTGACATGAATTTATTTAAGAAATATTCAAATTTCATGGGATGTTTCAAAAACCATCCTTATGTTCTATTTAAGAACATCTTATATATCTACAAACAGGGTACCAACACTTAACAATACTTCCCTAAGGATATTATATTGGTTTAAGTATAGCCTTACATTTCCAATTATTATTGATATGAGTGTTTCATTAGTTCAAAGGAATAAATACCAAGTTAATATTTCAATGGAATAAGTACACATATATTAGTTTTTGCTTTTAATCTCATTCTTAAAAAATTAGACCTTTAATCTTAGGTTCATGACCTTAGCCTATGCATATCTTTATTGCTTTAAAATTAGATTAAAATTGACTTGTTCTTCTGTTTCAAAAGAGATTATTTATGTCAACTTAATAATAGAATTCTATTAAATTTATTTTACCATATAAGAATTAACTTATTAAATATTCTAATGGCTAATTCCAAACATGGAGCATTTGATCCTCTATCACAATATGTCCTAGTTCGGAATAACCATTCTCTTTGTAAAACCTTCAATGAATTATCTTGTTTCCCAAGTTACTTATAAAATATACATAAGATTTACATAATTTTATTTTAATTTAATTTCAAGGAGTTATAAGGAAATGCTTATTAATTTCAAAGTGAAATGTTTGCATTCTAATAAACTTTATAAGATTTATGAAATTTTACCTAAGTAATTCTTTCATTTTAATCCTTAATATATATTATATCAATAAGTAAAAAATTATGCATGTGTTATAATTAATATAATCTCTTTGAATTCACCAAATTATAAACACAAAGATTTTATTTCATTAATCCATATAAATTGTTGATTTAAGGTCTTATTATGAAATCTCAATTAAACTCTCATTAATTAAATCATCTATTAATGTATGTTTGGATAGATTAAGGTAATTTTAAAATACCTTGAAAAAACATAACTTACAAGTTACATCATAATAATGTATTATAATGCTTAACACAAATGAACTTATTCAATGAATAACATCACTTAAATTTTATACATCTTGTTAATTCCATAAGAGATATACAAAGTAACTTAACTTTATACTTTTATATTTGAGATGAAATCATAAAATAACAATATTATGTTCCACTTCTCACACACTCATTTTCATTATAAGAATCATATAAAAATCACAAACAACTTTTACGACTAGGTTTTAATCTATGAAATGTCTTAATGAACTGATGTACATTTGTATATAAATGATAATATAAAAAATACATGGATAATAAAATGATTAACTATAACATAAGCATAAACCAATCTTCCATGATAAAGCATAACATTATTTGTATCAAATACAACTATAATAAATAAAATAGATTACGTAAACATTTTAGTTCATCCACAACTAACAGTCACAACTCAAGATAAAGAATAAGTGAATCAAATTCTTCAAATTGAAACCAATGAAGTTAAACCCACCTCATCAATCTTAATGATGTCAATTATAAGTGGCCCTAGACACCTCAACCATTAGTTGGATACAGATCGAGGCAGCAAAGAAATGGTGGAGAAAGGACAATGAAACAAACTAAGCTTAACAATAGTCAAACAAAAAAACAATAGATAAGAAATGATCCATATGAATCCATCTCACCAAGATCCATTAACTTTTTACTTGATTATGACTGTAGATCATTTTACTGAGCTTCTCAATTTATGAGCCATATTTTATTCAAGAATATAATATGGCCCATAAATATTTTTTCCATACATTTATCAGGCATCATCCTCACATAATAATTTAATATATATTAATGAGTTAAAATAAAAACTTGTAAAAATAAGATAAAAACTTCAACCAACTTAAAATGATAAATTAAAACTTATGTAAAGCTATGGGTCAAATTTTGATTGAAATAGACTTTATCCAAAATAGAAAAAGATTCATTTTTAATTGTAATGATATAACGTAATCATAACAAATAAAATAATCAACTGATCATTATTTTTATCTATAAGTCAACTAATAATAACTTGAAATAATTCAAACATCATTACTAGAATCATACCAATAATCTAAACATGATTTGATAAACATAGTCAACTTAATAGTGACCAATTATAAAATGTCAACATAATCATGTAGACCAAAAATAATAATGAAATATTATTTTTCCATAAAACCCTAATGTTTATTTCAAACCTTATGGAGGCTCAAACACATCATTGCCCTCAAGTTCGTGGCCATGGATTGAAACACACATCAGGATAAACAAATGAAACAACATTGCTTTATAAACTTGTATGAACCTAGTTAGGGTTTTAAAATATAAAAACTAATTTATAAACCCATCATAGTCAATATAATACCTAGATGTGTAATCCAATTAGGGTTTTTAAAGCTACAAAGAATTTAAAACATAATGTAGTCATAATAACACACAGTTGTAGCCATTGTTAAATGACATAACAAAAAAACCCCAACCAAGGTTTTAAACAATAAAATGAAATTTATCAATAGCATGAATGATATTATAGAGCTATAGCCATCAATGAAATGACATAATAGTGCTAAAAAATAATCCAAACAAATAACAAAAAATATATACATATAATATATACATCCAACACAACCAATGCAAATAATATCACAATATATATTCATATTTATATCCATAAAATCCATGATCGAGCCATTTATGGCCATCATGTAATAACAAAAAAAAAAAACCCATCAACCTTAGTTAGGGTTTTAATAATAAACACCATAATGTAAGTAGTATCTAATGCCAAATGTTTATGGTTAAAAAAATAACTATTTTGCCATTTTTAAACCATTAAAAACTATAAAATAATGCAATTTAGAATTTCAAAAAAACCATTTACTTGGAATCCTAAATTCGACCACAAAAGAAGATTTTTTTTCTCTTCTAGGCTCCCAAGTTATTATGGAAAAACAAGCATCTAAAATCCACATGCCTCAATCAAAACTAGCCAATGAATATAAATTAAATTGAACCCCAATTCATTCTACTCAACTCCCACGTGGATGACAAGATTAATGATCAAATTTAGTTCAAGCTCCCTAAAATACTTCATGCATAAACTGCATTTTATTCTCCTTGGCCACCATGCCAATTTTTTTGATAGAGTCTCCCCAAGGTGCATATCTCTTTGAACAACTAAGCCAAAATTAATACAATAAAACCTAAAAATAAATGGAAGAGTTTTGACTCATTGCATGGTAATTTGAGCTAATGTCATGACTCTCAAATTGAATGACTTAAAGAAAACATCAACTAATTGCCAATACCCTAAGGTGGGCCATGACATCCTAACAACCTAAGCACATGCCCAAGCCAAACTTGGATAAACAAATAATGAATACCAAAAAAATAATAATCAAATGAATTCCTTTAATTTATAGACCTGAATGCACATAAAAGTTAGAACATGTTTATAATTGCCTAAAACCATAACATGGTTGATACAAAACATTAATATGAACAACATCAAAATAAACCAATCAAGGTAATAAAGAGCCAAAACTTAATTGAAATGATTGAGAACATGAGCCACAAGTGACTGAATTCTTTATCAAAGTGTTTCTATGCTAGATTTGCTTTTCACATTCAAGGAAGGAAAGATGAGAAACTAAGAAGAATGGACGAGGGTTTGTACGTACCCGAGTTGTAGACGTGTGCACCAAAATTCAGACGATAGCAAGAACTCCTCTTTGGTTGTGGAGGATGACACCTAAAAGAGAAAGACACTAAACACAAAAAATATTAGATGACAAAAGGGTGGACTGCCAAGCAAGAGCTTGGTCCTAGAAGCGCAAAGGCTCCTTGGAGGATGACAGTCCACTGTTAAAAATATAATGCTGATCAGAAACAAAAAGTGATAAATGATAAAAAATAGAAAGAAAGAACTTAAAGCAAATGCGTACCTATTTAGAAGGAATCTGCTTTTGCATAGTAACCGACATCGGTGCTATTGCCGGCATTGGTCAGGTAAGGTCATCGATGCCAGTTAGGATATCGACGTTAGTAGGGGAAATGGACGAGGTCAGCCGGGGCAGTAGTCTTAGACAGGGTCTTATCGGGTTACAGGTTGGTTTCTAGTCTGCATAATGGAATGTGGTCTCATCTGAGGGTCAAGGAGGTCTATTTAGAGGTCTGAGAGATTGCCTGGAGGTCTGAGGGACTTGTTTTGGGTCTGAGGGACTGAGAATGTTGTCCAAGAAAGTGACTGGTTGGGAACCAGAAGCACAAAGGGGAATGAATGAGAGGTAGGGGTCTGAGAAGGCCTTTCAGCCTCTCAGGGGAAGGATCGGGAAGGTCTTGGTAGTGGTTAGCTAAATAGATAGATTAAACAAGAAATGAAATGGAAAACAACACTGTGCTTACCTCTTGCTTGCTGATTGAAGAATGGAAAAACCTATTGTCGGAGCTATTGAAGGACCTGCAAATGGAGCTGTTGCTTGGAGCCGTTCCTGCAAGATCCCTGTAGCTACTGGGGTTGCTGTATGAGGGGGAGGAGAAGAAAATATGAATGCAAAAGCATCAAGAGAGTTCTATTCACGGGGGTGGGGAATGGTTGCAAAAAATGGTCTTGAAGGCTGCCGACGCCGGCAGAACCGTCGATGTCGGCCGCATAATGACCGACGTTGGCGACTGAAGAATGGGGATAGAGGCTAAAATTAGCCTCTGTCTATTCTTACACGCTGCCAAGTCAAGGGGCCATGGGAAAACAGTCGAGGGAGGCATAAATGGACACGAGAGGAAGGATAAAGGGGAGATTTTGGTAATAAAGGCTAGGAGAGAGGTGGGGGGATCCAAGGAGGGGATCCAAGGTGGCATGGGTGAGGTGGAAAAGGGCCAAATAAATTAAAATATTTATTTGATAAATGGAGGGGGATAGGACAAGGATTAGGACATGGGCCAAGGGGGCCAAGGGTGAAAGAAGACCTAGGGGGTAGACACAATTTTAGTGTCTACATTTGCCCCTTTTTGTCTTGTTGGTTGTTCTTGACGAACTGCAAGACAAAAATAGGAGTTGGTTGCCCCAGGTATGGGATGAGGTGTTCCCCCCTCAAAGTGAGAGTCGAGAGAAGGGAACCTGAGACCGAGTGTCGATTTGACAGAGAGATGGATAGAGAGAGGGTGAGTGTGAATGCTGTAATAGTCATGATTGCGCGTATACCACTTCACGGGATGGTCAGGTCAAATTATCATAGGTCAAGGTTGAGGAGTGCCAAAATTGAAAGAACTGAGCCCCAACATTTGGTCATAGCTGATCAGGTTATTCAATCTAAGCTGAAGATCTAATGGTCATCATGTTCTAGGTATCCCAGGCTCAAGAAGTGCTCCTAAGAACACAAAAATGCCATAAGTAGTGGGGATCAATCGGCTTGCGATCCTATACTTGTGAAGGTCATAAGTAGTCTACACACAATTTTGCTAACCAGTTGTGTAGTAACATACATGAAAAAACAACCAAGACAACATTTGTCTTGGAAGTGGTCGCGGTCACAGGAGATGGTCATGATCTTCACGGTCTGATGGTCGATGGACGGAGGCAAAAGTGATCTCAAGGGTGCCCCAGGAGGCCAAGAGGACTTGGTCTAGAGAATTGACTGATTGGAGGCATGATTTTGGGGCAATGTGATGAAAAAAAGAGGTTTGAAGTCCATCGATGTTGGTGATAAAACTGATGTTGGTGACAAAAAGGGATCGACGTCGACCAAAATAGGCCGATGTCAACGGCATAGGGCACGCCTATGTCGATGTCAATGACCTGCCAAATCTAATAAAACTAGATTGGTGGCCCACCAAAAGTCATTTACTACTTGTTGATTGAGTGAAAGTGACCTAGAGTTAATCGAGGAGTGGTGCGAGGTGGCAGAGGAACATTGGTAGAGAGAGAGAGGCGCATGGAGAGAGATTGGAGGCTGCAGAGATGTTTGTGGGCCAGGAGGAGCGTGCAGAGAGGGAGACATAGAAGAGATGGCAGAGGGGAGTAGAGAACCCGTGGGAGGTCCACCACCAGTGGCACCCATCGTGCCACCATACCAGCGATGTCGAGACGAGGTAGGAGGGTCTCTAAGCCCTATTTGATTGATTTTTGTTTTGATTTGATTTTTGAATTTTTAGTTGTTTTAGGCAAAAATTGAGGGGGCAGGGTAGCTAGAAAGGTGGGTGGGGGGGTCTAGGATAGATTAGGGATGATTTAGGAGTGATTTGGGGGGTTAGGGAGTCCACAGGGGGAAGCCCTAAATTTAGGGCTTACCTCATTCAGCCCTAGGGCCAAACTAGTTGCCGACGTCAGCCGACCAGTGACTGGCGTCAGTCATTCACTTATTGATGTCGGTCACTAAGTGACTGACATCGATTATGTGAGTACCATCACTGACATGATAACCGATGTTGGTGCCTGCTTGGTCAAAAAGGGTGGTGAAAAATGGTCAAGTTGAAAGGTCGAAGCTATGCCAAGGGCTTCCTGGGTGTTGGGTTAGGCATAGATGGTCAGAATGGTTGGTCAAATAGGAAGAGTAGGAATAGTTTTAACATGAGATTGACTGTTGATGGATATAGGTGAGGCAGACTCTGATGCTATGGGATCACCTCCTGACCTTGTTGATGCAGATGTGCGGAGGTGTGATGGTTGAGGAGTGGGCGCAGATGAGCACAGTGGGGCTAGGCGGGCTGAGACGCTACTGTAGAGTGGTGAGGGATGTGAGCCTCATGGTGGCATTGATCAAGTAGTGGGACCATGCCACCAACACCTTCCACCTACCCACGAGCGAGATGATGGTCACGATTGAGGACATGTACCAGATTTTGTGGCTACCAATACATGGAGCTGACATCTATGCATGCTCGAGAGAGGCACACGATATACACATGGTTATGCTATTTGAGGAGCATGTCATGGAGACAAGCTATTATTTAGCCAATTTTCCTTATGAGCCTCTGTAGGTAGCGGATGAGGGCACACATCAGCTGGCTGTCCTGATGATTGGCATCATAGTCTATGCATTGCTAGATGTGGAGGGAGGCAGGTTCTTGATCGCCATGACTAGGGTTTTGATGGACATGCTGGAGTAGTAGACAGTGTTCACTTGGGCACCAGTCTTTTTGACCCAGGTATACAGAGAGCTATGGGGCATTAGTCAACAATGATGGTATAGTCTGTGTGTAGGCCACCTTTTGCACTACTAGGCATATGAGCATATCATGGTGAGACGTCCTCTCAGCCTCCCAGTGGTGATTCAAGCCAGCTTCAGGGTCAAATTTAGGTGATGGCATGAGGTGATGGCACAGACATGAGTGGATGGAGTGGTCAGGGATATTGACCACTACTGAGGGGTACTGGAGGCCCTGATTCTAGCAGATATCATCTAGAGACCATACTTGGTATATCTAGCATTTAGAGAGGGTGAGTAGATGGTCGAGACTCAAAGCATGCAATGGGTTAGAGGCAGGCGAGCCGGTGAGCTCGAGAGGATTCCAGTAGAGAGAGTGCGGTGCCAATACGGGCTACTACAGGATGTACCTCCTGCGTTCCCGCAGTATAGGTGAGATGATATAGAGGTGCCGCTCCCACTGCCAGAAGAGACAGAGGGGTCAAATTTTGAGGAGTTACTGGTAGGACCTGGGATAGCTGACCTAGGGTGTACAGAGGCCTACACAGCATGGCAGACAGGATGGTACACAGGTGTATAGGTGGGTCCCCTGCCAGATCTATAGGCTGTCACCAGGGAGCAGTATACAACTCGTGAGGAAAGGGACACAACGCGATAGGAGAGGGACGCGACATAGGCTCAAGTGACCATTTTGCAGGGATAGGTCACGGTTTTGCAGGGGTAGCTGGCAGGGGTGATAAGATAGGTGACATAGATGACAGGTCGGGTGGCAGCGCTGACAGGGCAGGTCATTTTATTATAGGGACAATTGGCCACAGCCCAGGCATAGGGATTGGCAGGACATGGTCTTGGAGGGTAGGGCCCATTGTAGCAGCCATCTCAGAAGCTGGCATTTTCATAGGGGGCAGGACTGTCGGCATCGGTACAGCTGACATTTTCACAGCCGCAGGGGTCAGTGCAGGGGATGACAGCAGGTCAGATGGGTCCACCGCAGACTGTATCTATAGTTAGATATAATAATGCATTGGATGAGATCACATATTATGAGGGAGCTATTAGAGGGTTTCCTCAGATATAGCGATACTCAGATATGAGGGCAGAGCTAAGCCGGTAGTGGTCTATGTCATAGGCGACTGCTACAAATTTGCATAAATGGTGCAGATCAGAGGGTGGAGAGGATACAACATCTTTCCAGCCACTGCCACCACCACCACAGCCACAGCCATGAGGCCAAATTATGATGTTATGTATATACCAGCCTACATGCTGATGATGTGAGATGTATGTGATTTTTTTTGAGAGAGAGATGCACAGATTGTGCGATTGTATAAAACTTCGAGATATATATGATGAGATTATTTTGGATTATTGACATGAGTTATGAGAAATTGTATGGATGTGATTAATGTTTATGGCACTTTGATTTGATGCATGTTTTGATATGATGTGTATAATGATGATGCTATGATGCTATGTTTGTGATTATGATGACTAATGTGATGATGAATGTGATGTTTAATGAAATGGTTATATGATGATTAATGATATTGATGTTGATATTTGATGTGAATGGTTATGATTTTTAGATTAAATGGTGATGTTTAATGACTATGGATGGACATGATGAAAATGATTATGCTAATGATTATGAAAATATGTGACTAACTGTGATATGATTGACAGGTCACAAGAGAATGGGATGGAAGAAAGTGACGAAGAGGATGGCCGAGATAACCCCAGGAGACCCCATGTCAATTGAGTGCTGCCTACATAGCCCTTGTCCTAAGGGCCTCAGGCCAATGTAGTTCTCCCAAAGAGGGAGGAAGAGGGTCGAAATGGTTGATTAGTCTTGGTCAAGGTCAAGGTCATGGTCAAAGAAGAGAAGGTTTTGTCCATCAGAGAGACGAACAAACAGAGGTGGTCAAGCTAACCCCAAAAGACATCGTGTTATCTGAGTGCTACCTACATAGCCCTGGTCTTAGGGCCTCAGACCAATGTAGTTCAGACTAGTTGAGAAGATTGGTCGATGATTGGTTTGGTCATGTGTTGAAATGACGAGGAGAAAAATATGTTACATCCCTTTCTAAATGGTGTATGTTGTAACATTGGTTGAGAGGTCTTTTATCCCTAGAAATTTTCCATAGTCATGATGGGTGTATGCTAAAAATGAATCGAGGTCTATTTATGCTTCAGCAAGTATTGGTTTATCCTTAACATAAATTGTGTAGTCCATAGTTTCCATGTGTATTGGTATCTATAAAAACTAGTGTGAATAGGTTATGTGAGTGGTCTGAAAAGAGATTGGGTTGAGTTGGTTCGACAAATGATGAAGTTTGAATGTGACCAAATATAAGTAGAAAGTGAAAGGCATAATCGCCATTTCATTGACAAGGACCATAATGATAGCATATATAGGGGTTGTTAGAACAAATAGCCCCATTCATGCATTGCGTCATTGACCATGGTTGCATTAGAATGGTAATCGAATCACTTTGACATTAAAGTGAGCTTGGAGTCCCTTGAGCAGGTGTTATGATAGGAGGAGGATAGGGTAAATCATTTTAAGAGCAGGGATAACCTTGACCCTTTCTATAGGAGACCCTGAGACAACTACAAGCCAAGTCCATGACCCATTTTTTTTTTGGGTGCAGACTGATCAATGCAGGAAGTCTACATAGAGATGTCATTTTGTTTGGTGGTCATTTGTGAAGCTGATCGATGTGGGAAGCTTCTAAAAAAGTGCTGTTTGTAGCAAGAGTTAATCATAGCCATCCTTCGAGGGAGTGGTCTATATTTTTGCTTTATATAAGTTTGAATAGCTGTCCTTCAAGGGAGCAGTCTATTAGCTACAACAATGATAGTACAACTGTCCTTTGAGGGAGCAATCTACTTTTTGATTTGATTGGGTGACCTTGGATATGTTTTTACATCTCAATTTTTTTTGATAGAATTTGGAGTCATGGACAAGACTATAGAAGTTTAAGGGCTCCTTTTTCTTAGGACAAAGCATCCATGCATCATAAAAGGGTTATAGAGGATTTGTTTAGGGGAATAGGGTTGAAAGGAATGAGGGGTAAGAGGATGGGGATTGCTCAAGGGACGAGCTCAAGTTAAATGTCAAGTGGATGAGTACTCGACTAACAGTAAAATGGTCACAGATGCAAGGCATTAAGAGGCTCAGGTTCTGGCCGTCCATCGAGAGAAGATAGATGATAAGTACCTGACCCATACTTATGTGTGATGATGAAAGGTCTAAGCCAATTAGGTGCAAACTTGCCTCTTTTACTTCGCTCCATATTGGTGACATGCTGGTTATGATACATGGTTAGTTGACATGGTCATTGATTGGTCGAGACTGGTCGATGGTCAGGTCAAGATTGGTGTTTGGTCATGATTAAAAGGTTGGTTGATGATTGGTCAAGGTTTAGTTGAATGTTTGGTGAATGTTGCTTTGGTCATTGCTTGGTCAATGTTTGGTCGAGGCTTGGTCGAGGTCTGGTTTGATGATTGATTGAGGTCATGGTCGATGTGTGATTGATGTTTTGTCAAGGTCACGATAGGCAGTGTAAAGTCAAACTCCCCCAACCATTTGGTGGTAGGAAGAATGTCTAACACCTAGTACGGATGATTAATGGGTTAGATGGATGAGATGGAGAGAAGATGAGGAGGAGAGACCTGGGTACCCCACCTGGTTGATAGGTCAGGGTTCCCAAGCGAATGATGCTTAGGCATTGAAAAATTTAGGAGGGATGGAAACCATCGACTCCATAGGTGAAGGAGGAGGAATGGGCGAGCTAGGAGGAGATTGGTCAATGGTTGGCTCAGGGCAAAGGTCTACAGAGGCCTGATTGGGGTTATGATATCTTAGGCCATACCATTTCTCAGCATCATCATCGTTGAGTGGCTCGATGGGCTGATGAGAGCCTTGCTCATAGCGTCCAAAACCAAAACCCTTCTATGCACACCTGTAAAGGTAAGTGTGTGCAAAAGTGGGGTTGCCAAGAAATGAGAAGTCTGATGTGAATGGTTGGGGTGAAGAGAGAGGGCTGCCATCAGTAGGAGCTTGATTGAGCCCCCCATAGACAAGATTGGTTTGGAGGTGAGGAGGACCATAAGGCACGACCATCCCGATCTAATGGTCATAACTGGGGCTATGGTGAAGGCATCCATACTCTTGTAGAGTTTAGAACATGTCTAAGGTTAGCAAGTGATATTCCCCAAGTGAAAGTCGCTGGAAGATGTCTTCCATGTGGTCTTTGGTAATCGCTTGAAGAAGAGGGGTGAGGGCGATCGCCGGTTGTGAACTAGTTGAAGCTTCCGCGGATGGAGGCGGTGCTGGGGTTGATGGCTTGATAGGAATGAGGACCTCATTTGGACAGTAGGTGGTGTTACAAGTTTTGAAAGGTGATGGGTCAGTGGGAATGGTATGGACTTGCCCGTCGTGCTCAAATTTCATGCAATGGTGTAGGGTGGAGGGGACACAGGCCATGGCACAGATCCAAGGTCGGCCCAACAACATGTTGTATTGAAACTCTCCTTCAATGATATAGAAGAGCTCCGGGATTGTGCATGGACTAACATGAATGTGAAGAATGACTATGCCAATGGTCGTGGTGGTGGTATCATTGAAGGAGCACAAGATTGCGTTAGTTTTGGAGACACAATTCTTGGGAAGAACCAACTGATCAAAGGCATGGGTGGAGATAATGTTGATGCTGGCACCTCCATCGATCATAATGCATTTAATGTGTGTCTAATCAACATAGGCAGTGATGAAGAGGGTGGTGTCCTGATCTTCCATGTTGGATGTGGAAATCTCAAAATCGCTGAATGTGATGGAGGCAATAGGAGATAAAGAGTGGATGAGGGCAGCGAGTGGTTGGGGGTCCTCGGGTTGGACCTCCACTATTTGCAAGGCTTGGATGAGGGCTTGACAATGCTAAGGTGAGGTTTGGATGAGGTCATAAAGGGACATCTTCACAGGCGTCTGGTGAAGCTGTTTCAACATGCAGTCATGAATCAGCCCAGAAGAGGAAGAAGAAGAAGGCTGAGATGCGCCAAGGATAGAAATTTTAGGCTTGGGTGCTAGAGGTGGTTTGACAAAAGGGTAGGTCCAAGGAATGGTAGCATTTTCTTTCATCTTGTCCTTTTGTGACCTAGTGGTTATGTGGATAGCATTGATTTCAAAGATAGGAGGTGAAGAAGGGGTCATGGCCTGCTGGTGAGATGTTGATGTGGTTGAAGAGGTTGGATGGGAAGGTGTCAAGGGTCGATCAAGAGTGTCCTTAAGGAGAAGAGTGTCCTTCTCCATATAGCGGTGAATGATGGCCTTGAGGGCACAGCAAGTCTCGGTATCGTGTCTTGGCGTACGATGGTATAAGCAAATCTTCGTGTCATCGAACCAGGAGGGCTTGGACCTGAGAGGTTGGAAAGGCCTGATGGGTGGAAGGGTTATGCTGGAAGTCTACAAAAGTTGATGTAATATCAATGAGTATGAGCCCACTAAAGGGTCTATGCTAGTTGATGTGTGTGATGCTGGTGACTTTTGCTTAGGCAGAGTTAGAGGAGGTTTTCGTACCACATTTCGGGTTGATGGTGCGGTGACAGGCGGAGATGACACTTTCTTTGTGAGAGGTACCACCTTTTTAGGAGAGGGTAGGCTGGAGGTAGGCAAAGGAAGCAAAGGAGGCAACTGGTTTTGATTAGAGGTCAGAGTGGGAAGGACTCTGGTCAGGGTCGAAGGATGGGGGCCCAAAATGGAAGGTAATGGTGACGGGGGAAGAGGCATTCACTTCTGTGGTCTGGTAGTCTTTTTTGACTTAGTTAGAAGACTTCTATTGGTTGAAGTTTGGTCTAAGTCCACCTTCACTTGTGGGTGAGTTAGAGACAGGGCGAATGCTAAGTGACTTGAGAGGTTTAGATGGGGTAGATGCGGGTTTAAAAGCGGGAGTCTAGTCTTTGTTGAGAGTCTTGGGAGATTCTACCTTGGAAGGATTGGCAGCATAAGATGAGAGGGCACGGGCATGTTGAAGAGCTTTAAGGCACTCCCACAATCCTTGATGCTCCACTTTCCTTGAAGGGAGAAGTCTAATTTTCTCCACTAATCGAGAAAATGGTTGAGAAGATGTTGGATGAGGTTTGGGCCCTTGAGAAGATGTTGACGGTTGTGGGGCCAAAGATGAGATGGGTGTAACAGTCTTGGACCCATGGCATGATAAAGTCATGACAGATTCATCCTTGGTTGGAGACGAAGGAGAGGCAGGTTTTTCCCTGGGTGGAGAAGAAATAAGAGAATGAGGCTCCTCAAGTGGGTAAAGGGAAAGGATGATGGTGCCCTCCACTTGTGGTGAAGGAGTAGGAAGGGTGAGGTCTTCCATAGGCAGCAAGAAGGAGGATGGTGAGACCAGTGGTGCTGGTAAGGTTGAGGCATCCTCCAAGATGAGAGAGGTTGACGGAGAACTAACTGGGGAAAGAGGTTCGTCCACACGTGATGGACTGATAGATGGACTAACCTCTTGAGGTTGGTCAGGGATGAAGGGTGAGACCGTATTGACTGTTTGAATGTTGTGTTCATGAGTGTCGTCAATCAAGGTTTGGACATTGTTTTGGGTTGGTGGATGATTGGGGAATGGTTGCTTGAAGATGTCGATGCCCTGATTAGGGGGGCATTGGGATTGTCTAGGATGAGGTCACCCTTTTCAAGCATGTCTTGGATTATGTTTTTAAGGGTCTTGTAGTTTCCCATGTCATGTCCTTTAACATGGTGGTAGTTGTAGAAGTCATTTTCCCTATACCACGCAGGGATGGCGCGTGAGGGATCAAATTGTAGAGGTGGTCAGATCTGGGGGAGATTGAGAACCCCCTATTTAACAAGTTTTTCTAGCACAGGTGCGTATGATTCTCTAAGAGGAGTATACTGTCATTGTACATATCTCTACTGGAATTAATGGGTGACGCTTTAAGATGTGGATGGCTCAGGTTGATTGGTTGAAGGCAAATAGGATGAAGGTCTAATGACCACAATGTTAGCTGAAGCTTTAGACTTAGGATTGGATGATGAAGGTTTAGAATAAGAGGAGTCATTGGTCTTAGAGTTGGGATTCTTGCTCCATAACTTGACTTTATTCTCCTCGATGGCATGTAATTCAAGTTTGTGGGCCATCGTGAAGGCTTCGTCGAAGGTGTGAAAGGTCTGAACCCATAAGGTGAAAGAAATATGTTTGGCGTAGGCTTGGGAGAAAAGTTCAATAAGTTCGGGTTGGGGTAAGGAAAAGGAGAGTTGATTGATGAGGCCTCTCCAGCAAGCAACAAAGTCAGCTATGGATTCATTTTTGAATTGGTGGATAGAATAGAGGTCTGTGATCGAGACCTTCTTGGTGATGTTGATGGAGAAGTGATCAAGAAAGAGCTGGGCCAGCTGTGTGAATGTGAAGAGGGAATGGCTGGCAAGAGAGCTATACCAATCAAGTGCAGCACCAGAGAGAGACATAGGAAACATGCGTAAAAGCAATGCATCGTCATGGGCAATAAGGTAACAGGCATGTTTGAATGCCTGTAAGTGCTGTTGTGGGTCTTCCTTGCTTTGAAAGTGAGAAAATTTAGGAAGCTCCCATTGACTAGGATATGGCCTGATCGGGATAGAAGGATGAATGGGCTCATTACAAATTTGCTTGTATGAGAGAGCATTGCATGAGCCAGAAATGGAGGTCTCTAAGCTAGACATCTTGTCCATCAGCATTTTGATGATATTCATTGACAGATTGGCGGGTGGAGTGCCCCATAGATTATAAGGCATCTGAAAGATATTGAGAGGGGCATATGACATGGTTGGTTGCGCTTGTGTAGACGCAACATTTGGGTAGCTAGTTATCGGGGTGGAAGTTGAAGCCAAGGGCACTTGTGTTATGGGGGTGGTAGGCACAAATTAGATAGGGGCTGTCAAAGGTGGTTGAGGAGTGGCCACACTTGTTGAAGGGTATACAATTACTCTTGTGTTGATAGGTGCAAGAGCAGGGGGATAAAGACCACTAGGTTTTGGAAAGGTGTAGGATCTGGTTGAGTCATTTGAGGTTGAGGGGGTACTGAAACCCCCATGGAGGTAGGTCTAGAAGGAGAGGCTAAATTTTGAAGGTAGGACACGGTTGGGTTATTAGTCGAGGTGTTGGCTTGATTGTCTATAGGCTGAATTGTAGATGCTGTTGATGTGATCATTATCTCGACTAAGGAAGTCAGCATCTCATAGATTGGGTTGCCTAAGGAGTCTCACATTCAGCTATGCGTGAGATAGTGCTATAAGGCTTTGACGTTGAGGTCCAAAAATCATGTGAAATCTTGGTCCCCTTCTGGGATAATAGGAGTCTGGGGTGGGGTTGGGCGAGTAGGAGTTCTTTTAGTCATCGAGTGGAACTCCATTATAGGACTGGTTATGGATGGGGTAGATGAAAGCAGTTGATGCCTCGCGTGGTTGACTAGAGCCTTGGCTTGACTGCGAGTCAGAACCATTCAAGGCAAGAAAGGTCAAGTTTCAGAAACTGTGTTTTTTCAGTTTCAGAAACTCAGAATGGGGTTTTGGTAGAAAAAGAGGCTAGGTTTTAAGACTGCTATTTTGAAAAAAAAAGAACAGTGACAGTGATTGACGTCAGTTGAAAAATTGATGTCGGTGAAAAAGATGGCCAACATCAGTCAGATAACCGATGCTGGTGAGAAAAGGTTACTGACGTCGGTAGTAAAACTGATGCTGGTGACTGTGTTTTCTAGAAACCCAAAATATTTGAGAGTTTTTGAAAAAAAAGGAAGAAGAACGTCCTCACTAGCTCAAACAAGCAGATAAGAACAGAAAAGATGAAGAACACAAGCAAAGCCTAAGCATTAAATCCCTAGAAATAAATTATTAAGCTCGTGTGGCTTATGCCTTAAAGTGATGTTTGGGGAGGTTGGCTGTTAGAAGGGTCTTAGAAGAGGTAGTCTATGGATGGTTTCAGGGTTGTTTAGGTGCTCAAGAGTCTGGGTTAGGTTCCGTACATGGCTTGGTGCTAAGGAGCAAGCTCCCCTCACTTCACGAGTCCAGTGGTAAGCTGGTCTTGCTTAGCCAAAATATACTTTCCCTAGAGATTAGACACTGCCAGAGAACAAAGTGGGCTTTCCCCTTGGTGATGAAATCCAAGTAGGATCACCGGGATGGGTAAGGTATTCGTTGGGGGATGAAATCCCAGTCAGGCCTTGTCTCAGGTAAGTTTGATGTTTGATTTGGTGCAAGTGGTTTGGTTGTGTAACATCAAGTGGACTACGATTAATTCATGATGCGATTTGTTAATTACTAAGTGTGGACTAAGAAATGCAAGTAAGCATAAATGATATGCGATGTGTTTTAAAACCCAAGTCAAAATGTTATTACAAATGAAAACAAGTTGAGAAAGGGTTGAAGGATATGATTTTTGACTAGTTTGAAATGCAAGAAAAGAAAGAAAGGTTCCTTTTAATCCTGCTTATGATGTCATTTAGAAGAGAAGAAAGAGGTGAAAAGGGAGAAACCTAATGCACCTATATGAACAAAAAGAAAAGGAACCCAAGGAAGACCCTAAGGTCCCACTGGGCGTGCCAAAATGTTTCTATGCTAGATTTGCTTTTCACATTCAAGGAAGGAAAGATGAGAAACTAAGAAGAATGGATGAGGGTTTGTACGTATCCGAGTTGTAGACGTGTGCACCAGAATTCAGATGATAGCAGGAACTCCTCTTTGATTGTGGAGGATGACACCTGAAAGAGAAAGACACTAAACACAAAAAATGTTAGATGACAAAATGGTGGATTGCCAAGCAAGAGCTTGGTCCTAGAAGCGCAAAGGCTCCTTAGAGGATGACAGTCCACTATTAAAAATAGAATGCTGATCAGAAATAGAAAGTGATAAATGATGAAAAATAGAAAGAAAGAACTTAAGGCAAATGCATACCTGTTTAGAAGGAATCTGCTTTTGCGCAGTCACCAGCATCGGTGGTATTGCCAGCATCGATCAGGTAAGGTCGCCAATGCCAGTTAGGATACTAACATCGATAGGGGAAATGGACGAGGTCAGTTGAGGCAGTAGTCTTAGACAGGGTCTTGTCGGGTTATAAGTTGGTTTCTAGTCTGCATAATGGACTGTGGTCTCATCTGTGGGTCAGGGAGGTCTATTTAGAGGTTTGAGAGATTGCCTGGAGGTCTGAGGGACTTGTTTTGGGTCTGAGGGACTAAGAATGTTGTTTGGGAAAGTGACTGGTTGGGAACCAGAAGCACAAAGGGGAATGAATGAGAGGCAGGGGTTTGAGAAAGCCTTTTAGCCTCTCAGGGGAAGGACCAGGAAGGTCTTGGCAGTGGCTAGCTAAATAGATAGATTAAACAAGAAATGAAATGGAAAACAACACTATGCTTACCTCTTGCTTGCTGATTGAAGAATGGAAAAACCTATTGTCGGAGCTGTTGAAGGACTTGCAAATGGAGCTGTTGCTTGGAGCTATTCCTGCAAGATCCCTGTAGCTGTTGGGGTTGCTGTATGAGGGGGAGGAGAAGAAAATACAAATGTAAAAGCGTCAAGAGAGTTTTATTCGTGGGGGCGGGGAATGGTTGCAGAAAATGGTCTTGAAGGCTGCCGACGCTGATAGAACAGTCGACGTCGGCCGCATAATGACCGACGTCGGCAGCCGAAGAATGGGGACAGAGGCTAAAATTAGCCTCTGTCTATTCTTGCATGCTGCTAGGTCAAGGGGCCGTGGGAAAACGGTCGAGGGAGGCATAAATGGATGCGGGAGGAAGGATAAAGGGGAGATTTGGGAAATAAAGGCTAGGAGAGAGGTGGGGGGATCCAAGGTGGCATGGGTGAGGTGGAAAAGGGCCAAATAAATTAAAATATTTATTTGATAAATGGAGGGGGCTAGGACAAGGGTTAGGACATGGGCCAAGGGGGGCCAAGGGTGAAAGAAGACCTAGGGGTAGACACGATTTTAGTGTCTACACAAAGTTGACAATTATTAACTCAATGGAAACATACTGAACCAAAAAGATGAAAATTATAATAGTAACAAGTAATTAATAGTCATAAAACTAATTATGAGTCAGTAAAATGAAAATTGTCATAATTGACAACATCAAGTAAAGTAATGATTGTACGATGCCAAAAACTAAACAAGACCAATCAATAATGGAATTGAACATAAAATAATAACACTCAACACTTACATCACGTAAATAAAATAAATTAAGTAACAGTATCATCAAGCTCAATTTTTATTATAGAATTTATTATTTTAGTTTATTCACATTATTTATCTATGGTTTTTTGTTACTCAAGTTTGAACATAACCTAGCTCAATTACTTATCCCTACAGTCAATAAAGAAACCATCTATAGTATCTAGACATCTAAATACAATAAATGCAATAACATCATTTAAATAATACATCTGTACTAAATAGTAAATCAATACTCATTAAGTATAAATATCCAATGAAAGTGTATAAATAACTATCTCAATAAATAATAATAAAATATATCAATATAGATCACAAAATTGTAACACATAGTAAAGCAAATAAAATATGTCTTAAATAGTTCATAACTATCTATATCAACAATATGAAATATATGCAGGTCAAACATGGTCATGACATAAATTGAGTATATCAATGTTTAAACCTAGGCCATTGTTTATGAGCACCCTCTTAACCTTATGTCAGGTAATTATTGCCTTAATGTAAAGGGGATTATTATGTGAAGAACTAGATGATGACATGTCATTTTGATCAAAATTGATTTGTTTCCCCAAGAACAATTTCCTTATGAGTGCTTGGAATTGTGATGGATCAAATATCATTGGGGACTTTGAACTATTGAATAAACTTATATAAGATGTCCTTATGACCTTCATATGTTTGCAAGAGATCTAAAAATGGGTATATGCATTGAAGTTTTATCTACTTGTTTAAAAAGGTCTCATGAATTCTTAGTGGATGAAGTAGATGGTTTGGATTTGGAAGGCAAAAAGTCTAAGGTTTGATTGTTGGACTTTGATGTAGAAGGACCTTGAATTGTATCATTTGGGCATTGAGTGGTAACAACACAATATCGATATTAAGTAAGGTTAACAAGATGTGATGGGGAATATCCTTGGATAATGAGCCTAACATGCTAATTGGTGTTAGATGGATGATGGGATTAATCTTGATAGTGGCCACGTGATTGATAGTGGCCATTGTAGAGGTTTGAATTTGACTTAAAGTTTGAATCTTGTTTGACCTTTGAATTTGACTTCATTTGAATTGAAAATTTAACTTTATAAAAGTTTGACTTTGAAGTTTTTGACTTGAAAGGCTTGAATTAGTTTGAATTTTAACTTTTGGGATTGAGTTTAACTTGATGATTGAAGGTTGACTCTAAAATGTTTGACCTAATTTGACTTCATTTATATTGATTTGGAAAAGGTGGAATATATTTGAATAATTGACTTGGAATTGTTTATTGGTTAAAATTAATTTGATTCAAGGTTAGATGAGGTTTGTGTTGGGAAAAATAACATTTTAATGTGGATAGAAAGATGTTTGATTTGATAGAGCAAAATTGTAATTAAGATAAAGTGGCATTTTATTTTGAATAAAGTAATGCCTTAATTTGGATGTGATAAGGTCTATCTTGTTTGAAGGATAATGATTTATCACATAATATGGGTATAAACAAAAATTAAATAAGTGTACACAAGCAACATGCCTTATATTAGTATTACTAGGTGTGCAATGTAACTAATCAGACCATCAATGTACTCACGTAAAGTGGTGACTAGGTTGGTATCCCAATCCTCACTAGGCATCCATTTATGGTAGATAATATTTAGTAATGTTTCCATATACTAATAATTTTTACTAGGTGTGTCTCCTATATACCTTGCAGTATGATGGGGCTCAAGTCCATGGAAGAGGGCGATAATGGGCTTTGCAAAAGGGTCTTATCCCTTTGTAGCCACTCCAATTGTAATATTTTAGTGGAGTGTTATTAGAAATTATTCTTTAAAAGTGTTGTTTGGGCCCTATATATTAGAGCAAAGCTCCTCACTTCATGATATACTTAAAAAACACAACTACTTACCCAATACTGATAAATTAATCATAATTTATATAACCTATCAAAATATGGGGTTGGTATGTACTCTACTGGATGAAATCCCAATCATCCCACTCTAAGGACTCATGATTGGTGATCAAGGTCCAACTCACATAGCCTAAAATAAAAAATTAAAATATGGTATTTTTGATTTTTAGGGTCCCACAAAGGGAAAAATTAGAGCATACATAACATTCTCTTTGGGAAGATAACCAAAGTGTTTTTAATCACACATGATCTTGAAATTAAAAAAGGTGAGATCATAAACAGTCAGGATATCAAAAACATAAAACATAATAATAAAATTAAAAAAATTCATTTTAAGCATCAAATTCAAGTATTTATTCTTTTTAGAGCACCAAAATCAAATGTTTATGATGATTTTGACTTTGACCAGTGAAAACCTACCAGAAAACACATTAGTAATCTAGGTTTGTTCTTTGACAAGTAGTTAAGTCTTGCAAGTGGATTATTTAGTTCTCTATTTTTTATTTCATTGTTTTAGAGGTCCATTCTACCATTATGTAGAGTTAATCCACCATTATATAGACATGATGATTTTGTTGATACTTAGATTGATATCACTACTACATAGTGATTTTTCCATTCTATAAGAAACATAGAGACACAAAAAATTAAAACACAAATACACTATTAGGTTAGTAATTCTTCTATTCTTTACAACATTTTTGCTATTACCAATGACAATTATGGTATTATAAATAAATATTTTACTAATGGAAAAAATAGGAAAATAGAAATAAAAAAACATGATTTCACTAATACCAAAAATGTTTCTACTACTACGCATAGTTTTTCCATCAATACGAACCACAATTATACTGACTCTATAAAATAACTGTTAAAAAAGACAGATTGAATTCCACCACTATGCACCATGATTTCATTACTATAAAAAATTATTTTGTCAAACCCTGTAAACACATTTAAAAAGATGTTTTTGCTAATGCATGGTTCATTTCCACCATTTTCCTTATCACTTTTACCTCATGACATAACTTTTCTATTAGCAATCAAGGACAAAAATTTGGAAGTTTTTGGATAAAATAAGGAGTTTTTGGCAAAAATTTTAGTTGGATTTTGAACTTAAAAGAGGATAAAAATACGTTAAAGCATACTGGAGGCTGCAAGTCCCATCGGGCATGCCATATGTAACAACATGAGATAAAGGTTAGATTCATTAATATAAAACAAAATTTGAATTGGAATTCCTAGCACTAACCTAAACATGTGTCCTCAGATTGAGAAATACTAATAAGAAAATGATTTAAATAAGTAAAACAAACATAATTGTTATACCTTTCTTCTGATCTTTCTAATATTAAGATGTGATCGAATGTAGTTGTAAAGGCATGTGCAAGATGCATGAGCAATCCAATAATATATTCCCTTGAACTATTGATGTTTGGATGATGGATGATGATGATAATTGAATATTTATGTGAAGATTTAAATGACACTTTGGTGTCAATTGAAAGCTTGTTGAGATTGAAGGGTGCCCTTTCAATTTATAGATTTTCAAGATCAATTATGACCTTTGTTCTTAGATAAAGATAAATGGAGGAGGATTAATCATAAAGTGGGAGATAAACAAAAAATTTTATGACATAGAGTGTGCAAAAACTTGTAAGAAGATATACTCAAGAGAGTTTAGAGTGTGTAAGTACATGTCATAGACCTAGTTTACACACTTTTCATCTTGCATTGAGTTTGCTTTAATAGGGACACTTTGAATTTTATAATATGATTTTTAAATTTCCAAGTGGGTGGATAATGTAAAAAATTAATATTTATTTGAATTTTGGTAAATATGACATGTACATTACATTTAATTTCCCATTAATGATTGATTAATTAGCTAATCAAAGTCAATTAACTAATAAGACATGATTAGGATGGCATGGTCCCCTTTTGTAATGTTCCATTTTGATTGATCATTTGATTTAATTGAACTAGGGTGGAATTATCAAAGCAACCAGTTAATTTGGAATGTTTTTGATAAATTTACTATCATGTTGTGGTATGTTTTCCAAATTAGGGATGTGGTATCATGATTTAGGATAAAACTAGTAATTATCTTGAGGATTTGATCATTCACATGATTTGGTATTTAATTGCTCATTAACATAAAAAACTAGTTTGAAGATTAATGATGATACTGAAGTGGAAGAAATAAAGTTTATAAACCTCCTTTGGCATGTCCTAGACTTGCACTTTTATTAGCTACCACAATTTTAGTGCTTTACTAGCCTATAGTTGTTCACAATTCAACTCTTACTTTTCTCTTCTACAACATCTTAATTTGATTCCTTTGCCTATGTTACTCCCATGATAAGCTAATATTGCTAGTTATTTATGGAAAGTAAAACATTCTAGCACAATTATCTTCTACTTTCCCTTCCCAAGGGTATGTCATGTGGGTCATTTCACTGATCTTCCTTCTTTTCTTATTATTTCCCAAGTCAGTACATGGATATTTTTTTTCTCTCCTTTAATTATACTAGTTGATGCCCTCTATAACATTTAAGTATTCATGGGATCAACTGATTCCAATTACTCTCTTTCCTCCTATTGTTTTACCCATTGTTTTGCACATTTACACTATTGCCCACTTTAGTGGCTCTCTCCTCATCGACTCTTGGATTCCTCTAGATTTGCTTCTAGTTGACAATGACCCTTTTTACTTTGTGCACTATGAATTTCACCCTCCATCTAAGCTTTGGATTGATATTGGCCAAATCCTCTAGAATATCCTCTCTAATTTTGTGCAAACATATTTCCACTCTTCTTTAGTATGGACTAACTCTTACCTTGTTGCACATCTCTGTGATTTATATCTCCTCTCACACTTTGAATTTTAGTGTATTATGATGTTGTCTTTGGGACAACTTAAATTCAACTATAGGCTGACTTTTTCAACTTTGTACCTCTCTAAGGGTACCTTTTCCATACCGTTCATCAACTCTAACTGCTCATCCCATAGTAATTGAATTTCCTTTGGCTTCTGTTATGCTTGATAGCTCCCAGGCGTACTCTCAAAAACTCCTCTTGTTAGTGTATCCTACATGTCATGCAAAAGAACACTTGTAATCTCTTATTCATACTTTTGTGCATTCTCCATGTTGCATACAAGAAAGTTTTTGATCCTCTCTAAGATTCTCCTTCCTGCATCCCTATCTCTTATACAAGCTACTTCACCTCATTCAACACATTATTCCATGCTACTATTGACTCAATGGAGTGACATCCACCTTGCCTTCACCCATTTCACTCTATAATAATTAAGTCTCTCTCCCAAATCCTATTCATGTGATCCTCTCATGTTACTCTCCTATATATGCCTTTCTCCTTCAAGATTTACCATTACCTAAGCTCTTCCACATTTTATCAAATCTATTCTACCTCTTTCTAGGGATAATGGCTCTCAATATTTCCATTCTATCTGAGGTGGCTCTATGAATACACTACCTGGTATAATATTGTGAAAACCACATGTTTTGATCTATGCACCCTCTCATTATCTATCTATATCTTCACCTCTTTGAAGTCTCTCAAACACTTTTATATGATACCACACAACCTTCTCCATACACACTTCACTTGTACAAAGTCTCCTAATTTCTTCAACACAAAATTAAACTAAGAATTCAAGACCCATTTCATCTCTTCCTCTAGGTCTTCTCTACTAGATAACCTCTATGCATAAAATATCGATCAATCTCATGTGTGCCTATACTTTATTGAGGGTTATATCCCTTAATCATCTCCTTTATTCTTTGTGTAATCTCTCACTCCATTACATCTTCTTGTTCCCTGTGTTGTTATTCTTTACAATGTTCAAATCATGAAGGCTAATCTTTGCCTATGAGAAATTTGAATTCGAGACATGTTTCATCTTGACTTTTTTACAAGTCATTTCCTCTACTCTTAATTCTCTAAAAATATTTGATTGGTGAAAAAATATTTCAACACCTTCTACTTAATAATCTGATTGAAATATGTTCCCATGCCTTAACTACCTCACGCTTGATGATCTATCAGTATTCTTTATCAAGTCACTTCTATTTACTAGTTACCTCAAATTAGTGATTTTAAATGCACTTAAGCATCTCTTCGCATTCAACTTATTCAAATTTAATGATTCAATCAATGCTTCTCTCTTTCTCTACATTCGATTGCCTCTTATCAATGATTCTTCCTACACTTTTCTTTCCTTTAGCACTAGACCACCTCAAATTTAATGATCAATCAATGTTAATTCCCCATTTTTACCTAAAATAATTTTTATCATAATTTTTGTTAGCACTTAATCTTTCATGCCACCTACTACTGCACTCACTAGCATAATCCTACATAGATGCTCTTAGACTCATGAACCACTATCATAACTTTTTTTTGTGATCCCACATAACTTTTTCCTAATAAGTGTTATTTCCACTCATCTTATCTCTATTGGTTACCTCACATTATGTAGTTTACCAGTCCTTGTCCTTCAAAATTCATGGTTAGCTACCTCAAAGTTGATGGTTTACTATCTATCTCCATAATGCTCTAGTAGTTACCTCATAATCAATGATCTACTAGTCTTCATTTCATAAAAATATAGCCATTGGTTTCCTCCCATTCAAAAATCTACCAATCATTCTCTCTTAACACCTATCTCATCATATTATGTTCTCTACCCACCATTCCATGATTGAGAACAAAACTCCACTAGCTACCTCATGGTCTATAATCAGCTAACCTTCCTCCTCCAACAGTCTCGGCTTACAAGTTCCTTTCCCAATAAATCTTATCAAGGTTCATGAGATTAATCTAAAACCACCTAATATAGGTCATATTGGAGTTCCCAATGAAGGGATGCCTCACCATACAACCCTAAGAGTTACATAATGGATTAATTAAACTATTTTCCATAATCATGATATAAATAAAAGGTATTTTTATCTCCTCAACTTTACATAGGGGCCATTATTTATCTTACCTCATGGAGTTTCATATCTCCATTCAAAACTAAGTCTCTAAGCCTTTTAAGAGCCCTTAACTCTTTATCTCCTTCAATTAAATTTTTATTGGGTAGAGTTTCAACCCTCCATCTAACCATTATCTCTTGTAGCCTTCAATGATAACAACTATCCATAAACTTCAATAACCAACTAAAATATTTTCTTGTGGCTAGAATCTTCCTTATATAGCCATTGATACCACACTAATCAAGGAATGGAGAGATGTCATCAGTTGGCCTACCCTATATATAGCCTTACCTTTTATAGATCTCAAGCTTTGTGTTCTAAAAATTATTAGATCAAATTGACATGTATTATATTTTTTTGATTTTGTTATTTGTGTAGTCATGTCAATAATAGAATAATCTTGGACTACTTAAAATAATTAAGTGTAGGTTCACGTGGCTAATTTCCTATTTGATCAAAATTTATTGGGTTATATGTTGAAGGTTATGTGCCTTACTTCTACACTCCATTTTTTAGGTGCTTATCCTTGCACACCTTCCTTTTCCCTAGTTCCTTAGAACATCTATTCTTCATTGCCTTTGACATTTCTGTTATTCATGTGCCTTTCAATACTTTTGCACTTTCACATATTGATCCACAAATATTTCTACACATTATCCTTTGGTTACTAATTCTTCTCTTCTACATGCAAGCTACAAAATTTTTATCCCCCTTTATTATACCAAATTATGAATAATCTCATCCACATTTACTTATGCACAAGAGGACTATTACACAGTCTATAGAGATTCAAACTTCTGTGCTATGTGACCTTGCTCTAACAAAGTTAGCTTATTCCCCTAACTAAATTGACTCTATTTTTGGGTGATGCAATATTTTTGAATCCCTTGAGATTATATTTCATTGAATTGATTAATACTATTCACATGGGTTTAAACATATGGGGTCAAAATAATAATCAAATTAAATCAATGCAAAAGTATCAAAATTATAAATCCTAAAAAGCTTGTCAAGAAGACCTTACTGAAAATAAAACCTATCCCCTTTACCAATTTTGTCATGGTTGACAATATATTGATATATTTATATACCAAATCCTATAAAACTATTGTTTCTAATCTTTAAATAAAGTATGATCATCCCATAACTTGTAGGGATCGAGATCACTCTTCTGTGTATTGTCATATTTCGACTAGCTCATTTTACTTTTCATCCTTCTATGAATCTTATTTTCCTTTTAATTCCTCTAATGAAAATTGAGTGTTGATGGTCATGTGAATAAAATAGATAAATGGTTTCCTGTAAAACATTTGTTATCACATTTGTATTTCATAAACCATTACATTTTAAATTTTCATCCATTTAGTGAAACATCATTAATATAAACATTTCTATAAAATTACCACAATCAGGTCCATAATATTCATATATTCGTATCCATATAAATCCTATAAGATGAAAAGCAAAACATTATAGACTTTAAATATATGATAAAAGGAACTTTAAAAAAGAATCATATCAATACATATAATTTTCAGTTATACATTGAGCTTTTGTACATCATCAACACATTGAGAGGGAAAGTGTGGAAAAAAAAATACAAAAAATAATACAATATAACACTAACTCCTAGGATAATAACCCTACCTAATAGTTATGGAAGACCCTTGAGGTAGAATGCCTACGGATCCTATTCCATCTCCTTTGAGAACCACCTAATGCTGAGTGCCTAAAGCTCCTACTTTAGCTCCAGTGCTTCACATCACTGGTCCTATCTTGGGAGGCCACTCCACCTATGGTATACTAATTCAAGGGTACACATCCTTTTCTCAAAGGGAGTAGGTCTATTAGGGTATTAACCATAGCCTCTAGTCTAGATACCTTGTTATGTAGACTAAAAATATCTATCCTATGATGAATCAACTCTTTTGTTTCATAATATGCTGGGGCAAAGACATCAGAGTGTCTACCCACACTCAAAGGTAAACCTAGGTCCACAATGATTAGATCTAAGCTCATGCCTAAGAATCCATGAAACATATCTATAAAATTATTTCAAATCATTTTCCATAACTTGCTTGTAAAATCTATACATCATGATACACACTTAACCTATAGCGTGTCTAGGGATATGTGTGGTTGACTTGTTGCTTACATAACCTTTCATATTATCTTGTCATATTTATCTATGTTCTTATATTATTTGTAGGGTCAGCTATGGAATAACCATGGCTTAATTAGAGTATATATAAGAGGTAGTGGTTAGTATTTGATAATTGTATTTGAAATTTTACTCTTATTATATTATTGTAGAGGTTTTTCCATTAAAGTGGCTCAGTCATATTTATCAAGTATTTTGATTTTTCATAAATTATTATTGTGGATCTGCTTATTCTACTCATATTTATGTGATAAATTATTTCATTGGTGTGAATTATCTAAGTAATTTCATTACAATTGGTATCAAATCTTCAATTTCAACAAGTTTTTATGCTGTATTATTTTGGATATAGCATAATTGTTGTCCTAAGAGCTAAAGCATAAAAAAAACATAACTTTTGTTCTAGGAATAATTTATTTTTTCACCATTATTGTATTGATTGAGGATTTTTAAAAAGTCTAGATTTTTTTTGCATCATTATACAAATTAAAAATCATTAGATTCATATAAGTGAGATGATCATAATGGTATAATCCACTAGTACAATTTTTCAAGCCTAATGCCCTAATACCTAGGGCCTATGCATGGCTGGTCCAAAGACTCATAACTATAGGAAAGGGCAAGACATTCTAGGTAAAATTCTTCACAGGGAGGATACAGAGTATAAGACTTTAGATTTTGGGATTTTTGGGTTAGTTTCCCAACTTCAGTTAGATATGTAAAACATGGTGAAGAAATATAACCTTGATGGGGTAAAAAGAGAAATTAATGTGGTAAAAGGGGACATGGATGATGTGAAGTTTTAGCTGGTAGATATTAATGGAATGTTGACCAATCTTGTGACTCATATTCTATGATGAAATAATTTTCCACCATTCCATTCAAGATCTCCTAACTAGAACAATCAAAACTTAAATACCAATTGAAATAACATGGTGCCAAAAGTGGAAGTGCACAAGTTTTATGGTAAGGATCTAGTCACTTGGATCAATAAAATATAAAATTTATTTGATCTACATTAGACCCCATGTGCATAAAATGTGGTCATGACATCTTTGTATCTAGAAATTTAGCAATTCATTTAATATAAGTGGTTGTGTGCCCAAAATAAAAATAAGGGCCTTATTGTTACCTATTTAGTGTTTACTAATGAGTTATCAGATGCACTATCACAACAAAATCACATAAAACTACTTTATTTGGTTATCAAAATTGTGACAAATATGATGTATCAAGGATTATATTCAATAATTAAAGAATATATCATTATGCATGAATGCCATCAATGAGGAAAACATGAATGACTTGTTCTTGGGTGGCTCAAGGATATCCAACTTGATTTTCACATAGTTAATCTAAATTTAGTAGCTAAATCCATAATCTTCATACATAGGGAAAATGAAATAGATTTGTTCAAATCAAGGACTTTCACTAATGGTTGAGAATGAAATTCCCCATCACCATCATTTCATCAACCTATTAGATTGATCCCTCAATAAATTTAAGATAAGCATGGAAAAGAGTGATGTTCTGGCTATATTAACAAGTAAAACAAAGGACATAAATGTGTTGATAAGAAGTTCTACATTAAATGAGGAAATGAAGATGGAAAATATGATGATGCCTCAGGTGAGGGTGACAAAGATATATATGAGTAATATGAATATTCAAAAACTACTATCTCCTTTCATTAAAATTTGGGTATTAGCACTCCTCAAACCCTTAAGGTTGTGGGTTTATTCAAGAAATAAAAGTTGACAATGTTGATTGACTTAGGTTGTAAATATAACTATGCCAAAAATAAGTTGGCTACTCATTTGAACCATTTCATTTAGACAACTCTAGAATTTCAAGTCATATTACAAATGGTGGTATAATCAATTGTTCTGAGAAATTCCATAGTATTAAGCTTGCTATGGGAGAATGCATGCTATATTATCCTAGGTTTATTATTCCCATATGTGGGACATATATTATTTTGGGAGTCCAATGGTTCATAACCTTAGGAAAAATATATATTAATTTTTAATAACTCTTCATGTGATTTCATTCCAAAGGTAAGATATTTGAACTACACAAATTACAAGAAAATTTTCCAAAATTGGTTAGTTTGCATTAAACGCCAAAGATTATCAAAAAAGGATTGAAGGATTTGTAACATGATTATTTTCCATAAAATTTAAATAAATAAATAAATTTACCCATACCTATTGGAGGTTTATATATGATGTCTCCAAAGTAAACAAGGTTGTTGATGAAGTATCATGTGTGTTAGATTGGCAATGACAAAGTGTGTTTCAATGTACTTCAGTGTTCCTACATTGGTTATTTAGTGTTTAACTTGGATAGGTAATTAATGGATGATATTGATGATATTAACATGTTTCAGAGACCCTATGGTGTGTAATGAGTGCTTATTGAAGTGAATAAAATTCATCAGAATAGTCATTTGAGTGTCTAGGTTCAAGTAGTCATCTTGATAAATAAAGTTGAATGAGAATTTTTATGACATTATATTTCACACATGTGAAGGAATAAATAGAATATTTATATATGGATATATTCCCCTATGTGATTATATTATATCATTCAAATTTTAGGTCATAAGGTTGAGCATAACAAAAGTTATTAAGGTGCAAAGTTGGCTTACTAGATAAAAGTTCATTATGTTTCTATACTTAGCCAAATTTGTAAAAGGAGATTTATGATGAGTATTAAATTAGATATTAGATATAAAAATGAGTATTTAATCTGACTGGATAATGATCCTATGGAGTGTATTGAGTCAAATAGTCAAGATGGCATGCGTTAGTGACAAGTGTCACAATCTTGAAAGCTTTGAAAGTAGATCCATGGTGAGCAGGCACTCATACAAATAGAGATCAACAATGAGAATTTGATCATATAGTAAGAGATAAATGAAACACATTAATTAATTAAGTCAAAGGATTATTATATTTTATGTATAATTTTTGAGTAACATAAATGCATTGACTGAATGAGTATAGGGTCTGCATAAGGCACACAAGGCTGCCAAGTGGCACAATCACGAGGGCTGGGATCAAATATCAATGGTGAGAATTGAAAGATAAATATTAGGATAATTAAAAGGAGAAAAATAGTGTGTAATTTTTCAAAATTTATAGGAAGCATGAGATGAGGTCAAAGTGTCTAAAGTTTAACATTTATTGTTGGCATTTAAATTTAATAAAGGAAAAAATAGTGCTTAGTATTTTGCTTATATATTTTGGTCTAGGATGAATTTGAAGGTGATGTTAAAATAAAAAGTTGAAGAGGACTTAAAGATGAATATATATAAGTGAGTTATAATATTTTAATATTTTTACAATCAAAGATATTAAGCTCCAAAGTTGACTATGTATTTAACCATGTTCTACAAGTGACCCAAGAAGGATAATATACTTGTTCTTGATAGTATTTTGATGTTTTAAGATGATATAAATATTTGAGACTATTTAAAACTCCATTAATAATATCTTTGTGTATTTTTTAGGTTTTAAAAATCCATATTTAGTATGAATAATTTCTTATAAGTTGACTGTGTTTGTTAAACATGTTGGCAATTTGAGTGACCATCTTGTAGAGGTAAGTTGAAAGAGTTATGAGAAGATTTGATGAAGAAAATGGAAATATAGATGTTTAATAGGTGATATATGATATATTAATGTATTTTATTTATTTTATTATTTTATAAAAGTGTTTTTATGCTTCGGTTTTATATGATATAGTTTCTTGTATTTTTAGGCCTTTTGGCGAGCAGTCTAGAATGGCTTGGTTCAAGGTATGAGGTTGAGTTCCAGGTGACATGGAACCTTGAGGAAATGATCAAGGGATTATTATAGATAGGTTTTATGTGTTTTAAAAATTGGTAAAGGATGAATGTGGTCCAAGTAGTCTCACATGTAACATGTGAGTATGAAGGTCTAATTGTTTTAGGTCTCATCAAGACCTACTAGTGGTTTGGGGATAATGAGCTAATGAATGACCTATGAGAATGGATTTTGAGATATATTTTAGCATGATATAAGTATTAAGGATTAAGGAAATTCTTATGGCTAGCCAAGAAGATAATATTAATGAATACTCTATAAAAAATGAAAGCAAAGGTGATGGTTTCTAGATTTGAGAGTGTAGAGTTGAGCAGTTGTGTAAGTGTGGAACCAAGTGAAGGAGAGAAAATTTGAAAGAGAAGGTAAAATATATTGAGGAAAAACACATATTTAAGAGTATAATTCATGATTGTATGATTAATTTGATGCAAGAGGATGCACATGTCATTAGACCTATTGAGCCTAAAAGAGGCAGTTTGAGCAAGTTAGCCCTAGAGGCAACTTGAGAGAGATTGAAGGTGAAGAGGGAATATAAATTTGATCATCATAAATTGAAGAATATAAATAGGTGTTCAAGGTGATAATATATGAGTGGATTCTTGGTTTCTTAGGGGGTTGGTTCTTCCTTTCAAGGTAAAGCTTACTAAAGGTCTAGTTGTAGTGGGTGCTCAGCTAGACAAGGGTAGTATCTCATTATGGGATTGGTGTCTCACTAAACTAAGGGATGGGTGTTCCTTGATGAGTGGGTGATGGTATAAATGTTGGATCTTATTTTATATGAATATATTCTATATTATATGGTTCAGTGGGTTTTATCCCCCAAGATGGTTTTCTACATATATGATGTGTTCATGTGATGTGTGTTCTTATGTATGATTTATATGTATGTGCTTTCATGTTTATGATACTTAATAAAGTTGATGTATGATCAATATTTAAATAATTGGGAATTTAATTATATTATATTTCATCACTAATTCACCCCCCCTCTCAGTGATTATGCCTCTAATAATTGGTATCAAAATAGGACCTTCTACGCAAGTTTAACCACTTGAAGGTGATCTAAGGTACAAACATGGCTAAGAAATTAAGGAAATAAAATATTGAGTTTAGATCAATGGTCAAAAGTCTTGAAAAATAGATTAGTCATATTAAGATTGGGAAGGGTAATTCTAATTCCAAGTCTGATGAGCATGAAATGATGCACGAAGAGCTTAATGAACAATTCATAAAACATATTGAAAAGATAAGTCATCTTCAAACCAAGTTTGAAAGATTAAGTGAAATAGTCAAAGAAGACAAGATGACCATGCAGGAACTTGAGGATCAATTAAGGGTTATAAAGACTAATTTGAGTTCAATATAGAAAGAATGCATACATTTCAAAACTTAGTTAAAAGAGACAAATGCTAAGTTGATTTCAAATCAAGGTGAGCATGATAAGTTGAAGTCCAATATTGATTATGTAAAGATTATTGAAGAGCAAGCATGTAGATTGAAAGATGACATCGCCAAAAGGTATAAGGAAGATAAGGAGACTATACAATATCTCATAATTTAGTTAGAGGATACAAGTTCAAGTATGATATCTAAAGAGGATGAGAGTGTTCAATTGAAAACCAATCTAGATTCATTGAAAGATGAGCATGAGAAATTTGTTGTCAAGATAGGAAAGATTGAAGAACATAAGAGATCAAAACAACGTAAAGAGGATGGTAACGTGAAAAAAAAGTCAAATCAGGTCAAAGGCTATATGAAGAAGCTAATTAGATAGCAAAATACTTCAAGTTATGAAAAATCTTTTAGGGGCCATTATTTTGTTTGTCATTATATTAGTCATATGGCAAAGGACTGTACAAGAAGAATCAATCAGTCAAAGGGAGATCACTACCATATTCAAACAAAAGGTATGGAAGACATTGTTTGTTATAGTTGTCAAAAATTTGGTCACATTTCTAGGTTCTACAAGTAAATACCATCAAGTCAAGATAAGTTTAATCAGGCTCTTAGAGTGAAATAAATAAGACCATCTAGAAAGTGCAAGAGGAGAATAAATCAATCAAAGGAAGATCATAATCATCATCAAGTAAAATGTATGAATGATCTTTTTCATTTGATATGTCATAGAGTTGGTCACATTGCTAGGTATTGAAAGAATAGGTTGAATGATTTCTCAAAGAAAAATAAGGTATATAGAGCTCTTAGTGTGAAAGGAAGAGGTCACAAATAGTTTTAGAAACCTAAGCATGTTAGTAGAGATCAAACTGAGACCAAAGATGGTTTGTTTGACATGATATACATGAAATAAAGTCAAGATTTTTTGTTGTCTGCATTTATTGATAAGTTTGAGGCAAATATTGAAGTCAATGATCCATTGAAAGTCAATTTGGGGATGAGGCAAGACTACAATTCAAATGAGAGTATGGAGATGTGGGAGTCTCTTGAGTTTTGGGATTTTTAGTCTCACTATGTCAAAGGGGTTGTTGGTTCTCGATTGTACATCTCTATCACCCAGCCTTTGCACACTTGAAGAGAGTGACAAGCAAAGATAGAAAACCTACTTAATATGTCATTGTATCTAGGTAAGGGTTTGACATCATGATTGGATTGAACATATAAAATGATTGGGAGACACATAAAAAGGGTATGGTCAGTTCCTTACTACTTTTAGCTCTTCTAGAACCACGGTGAGAGGACCTAAGGGATATCTTCACTCACATGAATGGATTATGCAATTTAATCTCCATGGGGATTGTTGGAATAAGGGAATAAAAATTTGATAATAACATAACCAAGCTTACTTAATCTACCTAGAAAAGGTTGTCACATAGAGTGAGAAAATGTTCTAGACTAGACACAAGGCTACTAAAGATAAATATGGACATGATTTTGACTTCCATTCTAAAGAATATTGAATAAAAAAGGGCTAGATAAGAGATTAAAATGCTGATATTTAATGCACAAAATGCAAACACATGCTAAGTATACAATGTTTACGTGCTTACAAGTAAACAATACTTTGGATATGCAGAGGATGTGTTGTATGCAGGGTAAAATAGGGTAGGATAAAATTATCATTTAATAGAGATTAAAGTGGAGGTTTAATTGGATGAGAAAAAGGAAGTTCAAATAAATTTCTATCTCACTTTTAACAACAAATGTACCATATGTGTAAAATAAACAAAACTGAAATCATGCACAAATGATATCCTTTAATAACCCCTTCTAGTTGAATCCATAAGCCTAGGACTACACTTAAAAAGGATATCAACACCCTATTCCCAAATTTCAAAGTAAAAAGGATTTTATAATCTAGATATACACTCTAAATTACTACCATAAATAAGAATACATAAGATCACCAATTAACTAAGCATGTAAAACATGGTATTTCACTTCAATAATAGAAAGATAATGAGAACCACAAATAGATTTCCTTTATCAATTGAATTAGAAATGAATACAATGTGTATTGAAAAGAACAATAGATTAATACTATGCAAGAAAATCTTATGATAAGGGAGACATGTATAATGATCTCAAAGCTTGCCAATGATTTTACATCATAAATCAATTTGGCACCAAAAGTATTACACAGTGAGAACTCTTTGAGGCTATAACTCTTTACTCAAAAATTTAACTAGCCATTATAAAGGGACATACCCCCTTTACTTATACAACTAGGATAAGCCTAACATATTCTTAAAGATGCTCCAACTAGAAGATTCATTTATGGGCCTGGAGTTTGTTAAACCTTGTAACAAACATGATTCTTTGGATTATGCTCATGCTCTTGTGATGATGATAAGCTTGATCCTCCATTAAAGTAGAATATTTCTAGTTATCCACATGGAGGATGATCTTGTAAGGGATAAAACAAACCTTTATCTTCTTGCATAACAAACAAAAAATCTCTTTCCTATGCACATGATTACACAAAACTACCTTGAAAGGGATGTGAAAATATTAGGTGGAGTATAATGGTCTCCCAGTGGGAAATAAGAAAAAAGAAGAAGAAGAAGAGAGAGAAAAGGAAGGAAGTGGTGCTGACTTAGAAGAAATTGAAATATCCAGTTATGCCTAGGTTGACTTGAATAATAGAGTCCTTCACCAACCTATTCTTGTACCTAGTATATTATTTGAGCATGGAAGTAAGAATCCCTTGGTCTGGGCCTGCTTGGTATTTAAATTTGACTCTATACTCCTCAAGCTAGATGAAAACCTTTTGAAGCATGGTTTGTTTCCATCCAATGAGCTCCTTGAGTTGGTCACAAGATTTCTCAAGTGACACCAATTGATTGATCTTACTAACATCAAAGGAATCTTGTGGTGCATTAATGAGGGTTTTTAAAGCAACGCATGCTACCTCTTCCCTCAAATCACCTACACCATCAAAGTTCACAATCTTTATTATTTCAACATCTATCTCTTTTGTTATAGTCTTGAGAGATTAGTCTTCTCCTTTAATATCAAAGTTTCCATATTTGAGCATCATCAAATGATGCTTGATTACTAATTGATAATCTTTGGGACTTTTATAATCATTTGGATAAATGATATTCTCTACAATCAAAGTGTCTGTGCCCATATTACATATCTCATCTACCTTCCACCAATCTTCTTCCCACTTTTTGGTATCTACCTCACTAGAAAACATTTAGGCATCACACTCCCTTTTATTGTCCACTATGTTATTCAAGCATTAAAATGTTGAGTGGATTATTTATTCTACCTTGGTGCCCAAGTCTTACTGCCATTCCTATCTTACTCATCCTCTAGTCTTCAAATCATCAATCTGATCAGATTCAAATGATGAAAATACAAGATGGAGAGGACCTAGAGCCTTGTTGGTAGTTGGATTCATCACCTTAGGCTCACTCAACAAATTTTTCAAGTACTGGATCATAGCCTAGTTTTTTTCTTTCAAATATTGCATGGTGGCTTTGTCTTTATCCATTTTATGGGTGACCATGTTAGCCAAAACCTATGAGCTATGTTTTAGATCATTTCTTGATGGCTCCCCTAGAATATAACTATAGATAGTTTAACTCTCAAGGGGAACATCCTTATTTAAGGCATCTAGTGGAGGGATGGCTATCTCCACATTCCTTTCTCCTGTAGTGGTGAAGGTGGTCCTAGAATCAAAAATGCACCAAAAATGCTGAAATCATTCTGCAAAAGCATTAAAAAAATGACTTAACACATAATCAAGACATAAACACATACTAAAGATGCACAACTCAGAATGGAGGTAAAAATGCTATGTTTCGATTCAAGGTAAAATTCTGGCAGAGCTCTGCCTTACAAGCCTGAGAGGTTTTTAGGCAGAGTTTTGCCTTAAGGCTAAAGGAGTTGATCCTCTCTCAAATGAGAAATTTTACAATTTATGGAGGAAGAAAGAGGCCATTTTGGTGCCCTTTTACAAGTGACCCATGTGCCTTCTGAGCATTGGGATGAGGAAGCTACCTGAAGATAATGCTATGTCAGCTCCTGTCAGGATTCAAAATTATGAGCCACCTCATTTGCCTACTCATCAATGCATAATGAAGAAAAATGGGTCACATCGTTCACTATTTATGCCTCTTGATGGTCACATGGTAGGTACTATGTCAACCACTAGAATAACTCCTTGAGTCAACACTTTCCTGTGCCACTTGGATCACTTTATCTGCTTCTGCATTTGGCTACTTTGCCTCCTCTAGCTCCTTCTGCTACTCCTTTGGCTCTTTTTGCTGAGAGCACATTTGCTTTTGACACGTGTCATAGTTCACTACTTGGACACTTAGAAGACACTTTGAAATGTAGTCGCTGACATGTGGAAGCTTTTGTCAAGCTAATAATGGGATGTGGCAGTATCCACTCACCTTTTAGGGGCCCTTGAGGGTTACACAGAACATTTTGAGATTTTTGTCAAAGGTGACACATGGCCACTTCCACAGAGTCTTTAGCTACCTGAGAAAACTTTCAAGACTCCTTTGGTTCTTCACAAACACTGACACTTGGCATGCTCTACATAGCTCTTAACAACCCATTTGGGCCCACCAGTCTTCTCTTTGAATAACGAAGCACACAGAGAAACTCATGGATATTGACACTTGTCGACTTCTACCGAGCCCTATAGGGGACACATGGCACATTTTGCTGCTCTTAAAAAGCATGTAATTTTTTTCCACAATTGCCACTTGGTGCCTTCCATGCTTTGGCTTTCTTGGTGTAAAATTTGACATTTGCGTGCCTGTCATCACTTGAAAAACCCAACGGCTAGTTTGCATGCTTAATTTTGATGGTTTTCAGGATGTCACCATCCTTGGCAAAAGTCATCGACTCCTTCAGTGGGATTTTCTACAAGTTTTTTGCTTTGGGCTTTTCATACAGACAAAAAGTCTACAAGAATTATCCCAGTCTGTGTCCCTTCATTTTTGGCTCTTTCTTTCGACCCCTTTCTATGGCTTCTGTGCTTTGGGCCCTTTGGCTTTCCTGTCAGGTGGCGGCCTTTCTGTGAATTCCTTCAGACAAAAAGTTTGAAGAAATTTTGACTAAAAAAAATTTAAAACTTACCCTTCGGCTACCTTTCCTTGGAAGTGCTTACCCTCCACAAGGGCATTTGGACTTAGAGCTACCCTCCACAAGGGCACCTGCCCTTTGACTTTGGGGCACACCCTTAAACCAAGTCGTTGAACCAACTCATTGAACTAACCTATTGAACCAAAAGTGGTTCAACGGTTCAATTTGTTTCAATGGTTCAACACTGCATGCTGAGCTAATTGAACCATTCTCTTGAACCACTCATTGAACTGGTTAAACAATTCAATGCTGTGTACTGAGCCCCTTGAAACAAGATGATGAACCTTGTGTTGAACTTTACCAATTGAATCAAGCATTTGAACTAGTGTGTTAAACCTGAAACTACTTGAACCTAAGCTCAATGAGCTCGTGTAATCATAAATGAATTGGCCTAGGATAGCAGGGGAAGAAGGGGACCAATTTTTGGCCTGTTGGGCAAAAAATGGTCAACAAATTGGCAACTCCCAGGGGAAGCATGCCTGAGATGCTTAAAGACCAGTTTCCTTGTAGTCCATTGGGCATAGAGTCAGAATGCATCTTTGAAGAAAGGTTAGTGACAACCCCAAAGATCCAAGAATCAAACATGAAGCTTTTACCCCACACACAAAAGGCTAAAAACACTACTTGTGCAAACTGCACTTAGAGAAAGTAGGAAAGACAAATAAAAGCAAACTATTATGTACAACTAACCAAGTGTACTTGCTTTCCTCCTGGATCAAAAGGAAAACTTCTTAAGTCCCCTCCCTGGCAAGGAAACTTATGGTGCCAGGAAAGTAGTTGAATGAAAAGGAGATTCGGTGACCTGCTCCTCTTGCCTGTCACTTGGATTGACTAGTATCTGAGTGGATCAGATTCAAACTTGCTTTTAACATATACGTACTCTATTTGTTCCTAGAAGCTTATTGAATGCTGGTCCTTCATGCTAGTGCATTTCACCAAGAAATCAATGCCTGCTAGCTCATCACCATAATCCCTTTGATATATATAGCTCCCTTACAGTGCATCATGGTCTGACCCATTTGCTTCTGCTTCATTAAAGACTCTATCAGACTCATCCTCTACTTCCTCTTAGCCTTCTTAAAGAAGGGTGATTGTGGTGATGTCTGAAATGGAATCACAAATTGATTGTTCCTCCCATAGAACATCACCTCTCTGTTTAAAACTTTCTTCTTCAAAGCCTCCCTCAAGGAAGACAGACCTCTCCTTTTCCTCCTCAAAGATCAAGATCTCTAGATGTTCAAAGATATTCTCCTGATCCTCCTCCAACTTAGGCTCCTTAGTGAAGTCATCCTCCTCATCGAAACAACAAGGAAGTTCATCAAACAAAGGGGGGAGAGAGCTCACCATGCTTATGTTCCTCCTCGTATTGCTGGAACATCTACATGTATGTGTGACTTGAGTCTTCTCCATTGCTGATGATGTCTTCACAAGGAGCATTAATGATGATTTCTTCTTCATTGTTTCTCATGATAGGCTCTTGGGAAACTATAGATTGGATCTTTTATTCCTCACTCACCTCCTACAAAATAGGTTCCTCCTTGAGAAGGGGTGAAGTGACAAAACCCTATGGAAGGGGAGGCAGTCCTTGAGCTAGAATCGAGTGATTCTCCTCCTTCCACTTGGTTAGCACTTCATCTATATTAGGTGTGGCCTGATAGCTCTCTTGGAAGTGTGTAGATGGGGTGTGTTTAGACATAGAATGTGCCATTGGGTCTGAACCATCCATCACACATTGACTGAGGAATTTCTCTCTGGATTCCAACTTTGTAATTCTCTTGGCCATATCCTCTTGGAAGAGCCTTTCCTGGAGGTCACTAACATCATCATGAGTAGGAGCAACCTTAGCTTCTTCAAGGTTTTGAAAAAAACCTTTCTTCTCCTCCTCCCTGCCCCATGATTTTACTATTTTTCCCTAGTTCAGGATCTTGAAATTGGAATTTTTCTCTTGTGAACAGGTAGTAACTTTGTTTTCTCCAAGGTCCTGGGGTTCCTACACAAGGTCTAGAAGTTCTATCTCTCTCTCTCTCTCCCCTTTTCATCCCCCCCTTTTTCATTTTATTTATTAGTAGTAGGAGAAACTAGGGCCTAAAAGATACATCAGAGGGAGCTAGCCCTCATCTAGAGACTCTCCCCTCTAGATTCGCTGGTCCCATAGGCGAGAGGGAAGTTTCCATTATTGTGTGTGGAAAAGGCAAGAGCTCAGCCTCTTTCCCCTAGGTGTCAATCCACTACGTCAACAATTTTTTGGCATGCCCAGTGGGACCAACTAGGATAGGTTTTGTCTAAAGAGTTGAAGAATTTTTGGTGTGTTCTTCAACCAATCAACCTTTGGAGGCTTTTACATCAACACCAATGGTGACTCCGAGTTGAATCAGCTGTTTAAGTAGCCTAGTGCCATAAAAAATGACATGTTTGTATGTATGATTCCTTTGCACAAAATCATGAGTCTTGTATTCCTTCATATGACTTCGATCAGACTCAAAATTTTTAGAGAATCGCCTCAAGCAGCTCTCCTAGTTGCCCTTCAATGATAAGGGAGGTGGTGCTAGAATTCAAGAAGCAGGTAATGGAAATAGATAGACTGGATGAGCAATATGATTATTAGCAGGAGCTAATGTATAAAGAAGAGTGTTTATTCAAGCAATCTGAGGCCTTGTAATCCATGGAAGAGGAGGTAGAAAAATGGAAGAATCCATTCATTCAAGGTAGTTAGCCTTGTGTGCCCCCTCCTATCCTAAAGAAATCCCCCTCTTGTAAACCAAATCCTTTCTATCAGATGGCACTTGCTCACTCTAGTTCACCTGATGCATCTGCCCTCAATCTCGTGTGCCTAGCTTTCCAACATCAAAGGGCATCAGAGCAACCCCCCATGGAGATCAATCTTCTCAATTCCTTATATTGTGAATCTTCCATTGGGGGGAATACCACGAGCCAACATGTCCCTCTTCTAGAGACTCTTCTGGTGCATCAACAGTCTCTTCTTAGCATTCCTCAACCTCCCCAAGTTTTTCAACATGATGTGTAGATTTCAAGTTGGAGGAAGGAATGCCAGGAACCTGCCCAGAGCCTTGAAGAGGATGATGTTGGTGACCTCCAAGAAAGACTCTTTCAAGAAAATCTAGCGAAGCAAATTGAAGATTTAGAGGTTAGGATGAGTCTACTTCATGAAAGAGAGATATAACTTCCAGACCTTGTGGAGGAGCCCTAGGACCTTGGAGAAAATAAAGTTGTTGCCTGTTCACAGGAGCAAAATTCCAATTCTAAGATCCTAAACTGGGGAAAAACAATAGTATCATGGGGTAGGGAGGAGGAGAAGAAAGGTTTTTTTTAAAACCTTGAAGAAGCTGAGGCTGATCCTACTCATGATGATGCTGGTGACCTCCAGGAAAGGCTCTTCCAAGAGGATATGGCTAGGAGAATTGCAAAGTTGGAATCCAAAGAGAAATTCCTCAGTCAATGTGTGATGGATGGTTCAGACCCAATGGCACATTCTATGTCTAAACACACCCCATCTACACACTTCCAAGAGAGCTATCATGCCACACCTGATATAGATGAAGTGATAAACAAGTGGAAGGAGGAGAATCACTCGATTCTAGCTCAAGGACTACCTCCCCTTCCACAGGGTTTTTTCACTTCACCCTTTCTCAAGGAGAACCTATTTTGTAGGAGGTGAGTGAGGAAGAAAAGATCCAATCTAAAGTTTCCCAAGAGCCTATCATGAGTGAAAATGAAGAAGAAATCATCATTGATGCTCCTTGTGAAGACCTCATCAGCAATGGAGAATACTCAAGTCATGCATACATGCAGATGTTCCAGCAATACGAGGAAGAACATAAGCATGGTGAGCTCTCTCCCCCTTTGTTTGATGAACATCCTTATTGCTTCGATGAGGAGGACAACTATGCTGAGGAGCCTAAGTTGGAGGAAGATCAGGAGAATATCTTTGAACATCTAGATATCCTAATCTTTGAGGAGGAGAAGGAGAGGTCTGTCTTCCTTAAGGGAGGCCTTGAAGAAGAATGTTTTGAATAGAGAGGTGATGTTTTGTGGGAGGAACAATCAATTTGTGATTCCATTTCAGACATCACCATAGTCACCCTTCTTCAAGAAGGCCAAGAGGAAGCAAAGGATGAGTCTAACAGAGTCTTCAATGAAGCTAAAGGAAATAGGTCGGACCATGATGCACTGCAAGGGAGCTATATATATCAAAGGGCTTATGGTGATGAGCCAACAACCATTGATTTCTTTGTGAAATGCACCAGCATGAAGGACCAGCATTCAACAAGCTTCTAGGAACAAATAGAGTATGTATATGTTGGAAGCATGTTTGAATCTGATCCACTTGGATATCAGCTAATCTAGGTGACAGGCAAGAGGAGCAGGTCACCAAATCTCCTTTTCATTCAACTACTTGCCTGGCACCATAAGTTTTGTTGCCAAGGAGGGGACTTAAAAAGTTTTCCTTTTGATCCAGGAGGAAATCGAGTACACCAAGTTAGTTGTACATAGTAGTTTGCTTTCAATTGTCTTTCTTGCTTTCCTTAAGTGTATTTTGCACAAGTAGTGTTTTTAGCCTTGTGTGTGTTTCTTACTTTGTGTGTGGGGTAAAAGCTTCATGTTTGATTCTTGGATCTTTGGGGCTATCGCTAACCTTTCTTCAAAGATGCATTCTAACTCCGTGCCCAATGGACTATAAGGTAACTAGTCTTTAAGCATAGCAGGCATGCTTCCCCTGGGAGTCACCAATTTGTTGACCATTTTTTTCCCAACAGGCCAAAAAATGGTCCCCTTCTTCCCCTGCTATCCTAGGCCAATTCATTTTTGATTGTACGAGCTCATCGAGCTTAGGTTCATGTAGTTTCAAGTTCAACACGCTAGTTCAAATGCTTAGTTTAATCGGTAAAGTTCAACACAAGGTTCATCAGCTTGTTTCAAGGGGCTTGATGTGCAGCGTTAAACCGGCTCAACGAGTGGCTCAAGTAAATGGTTCAATCGGCTCAGTGCACAGTGTTGAACCGTTGAACTGATTGAACCATTAAACCATTTTTGGTTCAATAGGTTGGTTTAATGGCTTGGTTCAAGGGTGCACCCCAAAGTTGAAGGGTAGGTGCCCTTCTGAAGGCTAGCTTTGAGTCCAAATGCCCTTGTAGAGGGCAAGCACTTCAAAGGAAAGGTAGCTGAAGGGTAAGTTTTTGGTTTTTTTTTTAGTCAAAATTTCTTTGGACTTTTTATCTGTTCCTTCAGAAGGAATTCACAGAAAGGCCACCACCTAATAGGAAAGCCAAAGGGTCCTGAAGCACAGAAGCCACAGAAAGGGGCTGAAAGAAAGAGCCAAAAATGAAGGGACACAGATCGAGATAATTCTTGCAGACTTTTTGTTTGCAAGAAAAGCTTGAAGCAAAAAACCCACAAAAAATCTCACCAAAGGACCCAATGACTTTTGCCAAGGATGGTGACGTCCTGAAAACTATCAAAATTAAGCACGCGAACTAGCCGTTGGGTTTTTTAAGTGATGACAGGCGTGCAAACATCAAATTTTACACCAAGAAAGCCAGAGCATGGAAGGCACCAAGTGACAACCATGGAAGAATTTGACATGCTTTTTAAGAGCAGTGGAGCGTGCCATGTGTCCCTTATAGGGCTCAATAGAAGCCGACAAGTGTCAGTATCTGTGGGTTTCTCCTTGTGCTTCATTATTCAAAGAGAAGACTAGTGGGCCCAAATGGGTTGCTAAGAGCTATGCAGAGCATGCCAAGTGTTAGCATCTATGAAGAACCAAAGGAGTCTTGAAAGTTTTCTCAGGAAGCTAAAGGCTCTGTAGAAGCGGCCATGTGTCACCTTCCATAGAAATCTCAAAATGCTCCACGTAACCCTCAAGGGACCCTAAAAGGTGAGCAAATGCTGCCATGTCCCATTATTAGCTCGATGAAAGCTGCCACATGTCAGTGACTACATTTCAGAGTGTCTAAGTGTCCAAGTAGTGGACTATGACATGTGTCAAAAGTAGATGCACTCTTAGCAAAAAGAGCCAAAGGAGTAGTAAAAGGAGCTAGAGGAGGCAAAGTAGCCAAATGTAGAAGTAGATAAAGCGATCCAAGTGGCATGGGAAAGTGTCGACTCAAGGAGTTATTCTAGTGGTGGACACAATACCTATCATGCAACCATCAAGAGGTGTAAACAGTGAATGGCGTGACCCATTTTTCTTCATTATGCATTGATGAGCAGGCAAACAAGGTGGTTCATAATTTTGAATCCTAACAGGAGCTGACACAACATTATCTTTAGGTGGCTTCCTCATCCCAATGCTTAGAAGGCACATGGGTCAATTGCAAAAGGGCACCAAAATGGCCTCTTTCTTCCTCTATAAATTGTAAAATTTCTCATTTGAGAGGGGATCGACTTCTTTAGCCTTTAGGTAAAAGTCTGCCTAAAAACCTCTCGGGCTTGTAAGGCAGAGCTCTGCCAAAATTTTACCTTAAATTGAAACATAGCATTTTTACCTCCATTCTGAGTTGTGCATATTTAGTATGTGTTTATGTCTTGATTATGTGTTAAGTCATTTTCTTAATGCTTTTGCAGAATGATTTTAGCATTTTTGGTGCATTTTTGAGTTTTCCTTTTACAGGTCTATCAGAAGTGTCCCTAGAGGAGTATAGGTGAAGTGGATAGGTTACTGTAGTGTGTCTTAGAATGGATCTAGTAGTTATTTCCTCCTTGTATCTCCATGGACCCTTGACCCACTGATGCAGAAGGTTTTCTCATATTAGATGAAGTGTATGGGAGCTGGTTCTCAGTGGAAAGTGTATGTTCAGGCAGAGTAGATCACACTTTTCTGGTGTATCACCTTTTCATTTTTAGGCTTAGGTTCTATTTTCAGCATCTGTCTCTCCCTTTTCATCCCCCCTTTTTACATTTGTTTCTCAGCTATAGGAGAAACCAGGGCCTAATAGATACATCAGAGGGAGCTAGCCCTTATCTAGAGACTCTCCCCTCTAGCTTCACCAATCCCACAGGTGAGAGGGGAGTTTCCATTATTACATGTGGAAAGGCAGGAACTCGGCCTCCTGCCCTGGGTGAAAATCCATGACATCAACAATATCCTCAAGACCTTTATTATGGGTTGGGTCATGGACCTTGATGTGAGGGAGAAGTCCTCATGGTACTTCAATTAAAGCAACACTTACAAAAGTACCTTCCTCAAAATCTTTATATAAGTCATCCAATTCCTTATATATTTCTATATGGGTGGGAGTACCCATTTGTAGGTGTGTTCTCTCACCTTCTTTTGTACTTGACTTCTCTTCTAGTGATAAAATTGACACCTTTGGAGGGGAAAGGATATATTATGGTACCTTAGGAGATGCTTGTAAGCCTTCTTGCTTAGTTACCACTCTAGAATCAGTGGTGACTTGGGTTTCCTTCTCTAGATCTACTTTGGCTTTCTCATCAAATTTTCTCAACTCTTCAATTCCACCTTGATCACATTGGGCTAGTGGTTAGGTGATGACATTATTAACAAATGTCTCTATATCTGATGAGATGAATTCCTTTTCATGAGGGACCTAAGCTTATGTGACCAACTCAACTCTAACTTGTACAACATCATAAAAAGATAAAGGATCATTTGAGGTTAGAATGTCTTCTTCATTACCTTTTTTCTCTATTCTTTAGGGACTTTCTTCTACAAATAAGCCCATCACTAGGGCTTTCATTGGGGTCTGGGGCCTTTCCCTTTGATTTCTTTGCCCAATTTTGACCTATAAAGGAGTGAATGCACACTGCTTCTTCATCACATCAATGATGGGCCTACCTTCATCTGAATCTTTATCATCACTCATATCCCTCAAATTTTAGGCATATGAAGACTGATTCTCCTTCCTCTTTACAGGGAGTTTTTTATAATGTAGGTCTTTAAACACAACTTCTTTCTTTCTCATAAGAAATCCACTTAGAGGTTTCAGATCCCTCTTAACTCTCTTTTACTTGGGATACTCTCCTTCATCCTCACCTCCTCTCTTCCTTGAATATATCTTTAGGAGAGGGAAAATTGTTGGTTGTTGTGTTGGTGGAGTAGGTGGAACAATAACCAAACTAGCTAGTGGGACAATTTATGGAATGGCTGGCATCATTGGGGATCCCTCTACCAAAATGGATATGGGGTGGCACTGGCCAATGTAACCTTCCTAGTAATAATTTTATCCCAATTTTTTGCTAGGATTGTTATTTTTGAGGAGGATAGTCTAGCCTTGGACTATGATGTACTTATTTTCTGCATATCAATTGGCTTGGTGAAATCAACATCACCAAGCTTGCAATTCCCCTTGCCTTTCACTGCTAGTGGAGTTGAAGTATCACCACTGTATTCTTAGAGGAAACATTTTATCTCCTAAACCTATCTAAGCTTTTGGAGGGTAGGGGTATCATATGCACTAAGATCAACCCCATGTTCCTTGAACCATCTGAAGGTTGTCCTCATAATTGAAAAGGATCTTTAGGATATGAAATCATTATATTTAACATTAAAGTCCACCTATGAGAGGGCTTGGGATTTAATATTTGTTGTAGTATGCACTAAAGAGAGTGTCATCTTATCATCTACCATGTCCTATAACCTCCTACACTGTCAACCTCCTATAATCAAAGTTTATAACATCCTCCTCAGTGGTGTAGTTAGATCAAATATATTTATAATGTGACTGATATAGAATCACATTAGTTTCCATGTTTACTAACCATCTGATGTCATAATTGGGCCTAGGTGGCATTTTATCAATTGCATACTGGTCCATTTCTTGTTCTAATCCCTTTGCCTTGGCAATATAAAGACATGAATAATATCTAATCACAATAAGAAAATTTAAGAGATTATTTATCTTTTTGGTAAATATCATCTCATGTGAAGGCACCATCTATCAGCTCAGCTCCATTATTTCCAACCTATCATCTAGGTACCTTGGCAATTTGTGTGAACACCCTAAGTAACTACTTATCTTGATGTCAGTGAATGTCTTAAATTGAATATAGGAGGCACCATATTTATCAATTATCTCCTTAGATACCTTGAAAATTATATTGAGGATTCTCAAAATAAAAAATACACTCATCATAATATTTAAGAAGTAATTGTAAACCTTGAATTTTTTTTTCTTAAAGCCATCTATGGTAATTTTTGGATATATCTCAAAAATTCTCATCCCATTAGGGTTCCTGGTGAGCCCCTAGATTGTCCTATTGTGCACTAGGTTGTACATTAAATAAAAGGACATGTAATTTGTACCTATGAATGACTCTTTTGAAATAATTATGGCCTAGAGCTACATCATCTACCTATGTAGATGATCACTCAGAATGATGGCTCAGTCTAACATCTTCTATCTCTCCAACATGTAGATTAGGATTAAGAACATCTAGGGCTCAAATTTATTTTTAGTAGGCATCCCATAAAATATTGGGAGCCATGGTGATTATTTATTAGGGTAATTCATTAAATTTCACCAATTTTATAATTTTAGATAATTTGGAGACCTTTTGTCTTCTCTTAGCCAGCTAACAGGAGTTGACAATGTCCCAAAATGCCTTATCAATTTTCTTCATGTACTCTTGGCATTCCTACAAAGAGAGGGTAATAATTTTAGGTTGGGGAGGAGTTTTGAGCATGGTGCTAAGGACCAACAGGGTGAAAGAGAAGATGATCAAATGGATACCATCAATGATGGTCTTGGTGTCTAGTTGGTATACTTGAGCACATGCAATAATCAATTTTGGGTATGGGACAACCAAGGAGAATGCTACTGTAGGGGAAATGTAACTCATGCCAATATTATAAACTATTGAGAGGGGATCTAGATACTATAAGACATTCAACAAGGCCACAAAATCTAACCCTACGACATTTATATCTTTAATCCCATCCAAGACAAATATAATGTTGCTCTTCATAGTAGTTGAGGATGCCACCATTTTTACCTAGATTTATAGTGCACTATTATGAATTTGAACAAACCTTTAACTCTAAAAACCATCGAATTACTTCTCAAATCCTCTCAAAGAACATAACATAAGGAACTAAAATTACACTTGGTGTTAATTTGGAGGGTTACACACAATGGAAGTTAAAAATTTGTGAAGAATTTACCATAATCACTTTCTCATGCTGCACTTAGATAGGGCACACAAATAACTTTCAGACACAAATAGAAGATTTGAATACAAAGGGTAAACACAAATGAAGGAAAATTCCTTAGTTATAATCCTTTGCATCTTGAAATTTGGGTCACCATTAATTCTTTTAAACATAACGACTAATTACCAACTACCCTTTTTAAGTCATTTAAGACTTTTTTTGAAAGAAGAGAGGGAAGGTACAAATGTTTTATTTATATGGGGTGATTATCCTAATAACACATATAACCATAAAAGTGGAAAATATGTTATGGTACCTTTTTGAGCCCTTGGGGACTTTTGCACTTTTCATTAGTTACTTCTTTTGGTGTAATGGTGCAATATGCCTGAAGCTCTTCATGGGATATAAGAATGCCATGTGTCATTTTTAAAATTTTAAAATTCAAAAGTTTGGGTCTTTGGGGACCTTTTTAACCTTTTCCACCAAAAGGTAAGTGAGACAAATTTCAAAAAGGGACTAAAACCTAAAATACCCTAAGGAGTTTCCACATGGCATCACTTTATTAACACATTCAGGAATTTAGGCCTTGGATATTTTATGCACCTTTCCCACCATAAGGTAAGTGGGAAAATATTCAAAAGGATCCCAAAATTTATAAAGCCTTGAGAACTCACCACATGTCCAACTTAGATGTAAACTCAGACTCTCAGCCACTTTTCACCTTTGCACTAGCTTTCTTCATTTGGGGAAGGGTGCAAAATCCTCCTGACCCTTGACAAGATTCATAGAAGTCCCTTGAAATAAAAATGTATCCATCATTAAATTCATCAAGAAATTCCTCATCTCAGTCACCAAAAAATGTTGAAGGTGTAACTTGGCAATTTCATCTAGGGCCCCAAAATTTCTTCTTTGAACATAAGGCAACAAATCTATGCATGGATAAAGGCTTAGCTCTGATTCTATATTCTTACTATGAATCATCTTGTCATGAAACCTTCAATAGAATCATGATATTCCTTATGAAATATATAAAATTTCCTTCATCCATAGAGAGTACCCTTCAAACCTTTTGTAGACATTATTTGGAGATTTTTCAAGGGCAAGATGATCCCATAAATCCTTTGGGATTTTTGTGTAGGTGAATTGTCTGAAGGGAAATTTCCCTTCAAAATTTTATATCATAGACAAAATTTTTGAGACATATTCCAAAAAAATTTAATACCTAAAGACAAGGTATGGAATTCTTTCAAAACTTTTAAAGTAGACAAAATGTTTGACAAAATAAGTCTTCAGGACTTTTATCCAAGACAAAAGTCTTGAAGATATATTTTCATCAAGCATTATGTTCATGCCAAAATTACTAAAAATTTAAAGGGATAAAATTTTCTCACTTGGTAAAAGCAAAACAAAAGACTTGGAAAATTATTAACATGAACTTCGACCTCCCGAAGGCATATAGAGAGATATGACTGGGGCTAGTGACTTAAACATTTACACTCACTCATTTTAGACTCAAGAATTTTAGTAACAAGAGCCCAATTACTCTACTGTAACTTTGGGCACTAACATAGGCTCTTGCTCAGGGATGGTTACCCCCAGTGGGTACATGGAGAACACTAGAATAGATGCCTATCCATAAGCCATGTAGTCAAAGGATTTTTCCACAAAGGTAAGGAAAAACATACCATAGGTGATAAAAGTTATAAAGAGGCATCTGAAGACAACAACAAAGGAAAGGAAGAGACACAAACTATATAAACACAAACAAAAATAAGACCATGAAAGATAAAGGGTCTATACAACATGTACACATTTATAGAAGTTAGCATAGACTCAATCCAGAAAATGCTTGAGGTGTCTACTATTAACTAACCACTCTAGGATTTCTCCATAAATATCTTTGAGATAAAATGTATGGTTCCTTATCTGATATCAATAGTGTAGTGACCCATCCATAGGGAATCAAATTTATCATGATTTCCCTTGCCTTCATGTCGTCTATCCTAGAGTAGGACCGGATCACCAATTTGAAAGGCTCTCAGGGTGACCTTTTTGTCAAAATCATTTTGAGCCTTTCTTTGAAATTTAAATTCTTTTATGAGCTTGTATATGAGATTCATCAAGATCTATGATCTGGTTGAACTTTTCTTCATAGTGGTTAATTTCTTCTTCATCCTTAATTACTGTTGCGTGAATTGGTAAGTAGGTAGCTAAAAATTTAGAGGTAAAAAAAAATGATCTCCATAAACAAGCTTAAAGGGTATTTTTATAGTATACCTCTTTGGAGCCAACCTGTCAGCCTATACAACAAACTTCAACTACTTACCCCATTTTCTTTTGTTAGCATCCAGAGTCCTAATGATTTTTAATAAGTTCTTATTATTGGACTTAGCCTACCCAGTTTCTTACATATTATGATTGGATGAGTATGCTAGAACAATTCCATAAAATTCACATAATGTAACTAAGTTTTTGGATTTAACGCACATGGTATTATCGCATATAATTATAACTAGCACTCCAAATCGATAAATCACATTATTCAAAAGGAAATCAATGACTACCTGATGGGTTGATTTTATAGTAAGGATTTATTTAGCCCACTTTGTGAAGTAATCAGTAACCACCAAGATCCACTTGTGACCAACACTTTAATCATTTTATATTTCACCCATGAAGTCCATTCCCCACTACTTGAAAGGTCCCTCAACATAAACTGACTGTAAGGGAAGTGATCTAGATGCTTTCATTCTCCTAGAGAATTGATGGCACTCTTCACATCTTCTCACCATGGTAACAACATCTTTGAATAATGTGGGACACCAACACCTAACCCTCATAATCTTGTGTGTAATGATTTTAGGAACAAAGTGACCACCACACACACTACTATGATCTATGTAACAAGTTCATAGATCTCACTTTCCAGTAAGCATCTCAAGAGGACACCATCTAGGTTCTTCCAAGATAAATCATCTTATAATAGAAGATAATTTTAGGATACTAAATTCAATGTCCTCTTTTTATTTTTTTCTTAGTGGAGAGGATAATTTAGATTCTTCAAATAATAGACTATGTCTTTATACCATAGAGATTGGCTTTACTTGGACTTGGGATTATCAACCACCTCTTCTACATTATTCACTTCTACCACTTATAAGTTGGTTTTAGTCATTAGTTTGGAAAGAACCATGCCTCTAACCAATTTAGTAGTTTATATCTCCAAGTCATATTCCTGAATTTTTTAACCCATCAGCATCTTTTGTTAGTAGTCTCATTCTGAGTTAATATGTCCTTCACCATAGTGTGAGGAACATAATCTATAATCTTTGAAATCAGAATGTAGGATCTAAATTGTTTGATAGCCTTTAAGAGAGAAAAGCCTTATTTTTCCATTATGGTATAGTTTAGTTCAGATCTCTGTAATGCCTTAATAAGGATGGAAATTGGCTTCTCATGACCCTCATAATTATTTTGTAGTATCATTGTAGTAATAGTGTGTTTAGAGGCAAATGAAAAGATTTGGATTTTTTTCTATAATCAGGACTAGTAAACACTAGGGTGGTTTTCAAACCTACCTTGATGTCCTAAAATGATTAGGTAGCCTTCTTCTCCCACTTTATAGTTTGATCCTTATTCAAAATTAAAGTGATAGGTAGAGTAATCTCTACAAAGTTGGAAACAAACCTCCTAAAACAAAATGATCTAGCCAAAGAAAGATTGGATACCTTTCTTGGTTTGTGGGATGGGTACTTTATCAATGGCCTCTACCCTTTTAAAATCTATCATGAGACCTTAATGAGACATAATGTGCCCAAGTAGCTTTGCCTTTTATACTTCAAAGTGGCACTTCCTAGGATTAAGGGAGATTTCAAACTCCATACATATGATAAGCATTTATTCCAAATGTGCTAAGTGGTCATCTATTTTCTTGTAGTACACTATAACATCATCTTGATAAAGAATAATGAACTGGTTGATTAATTTGGTGAAATTTACATCCATTACTCTCTAAAATGTGGAACTTGCATTTCATTAATCCAAAGGCATTCATATATACACATAGGTGCCCCATGCATTAGTGAAATTAATCTTAGACCTTTCAGACTCTTTCAGTACTACTTGGTTATAGCTAGAAAAGTCACCCAGAGTTGATAACAACTCAGACCCAGTAACATCTTGGAGCATGTTGTCCATGTTAGGCAATGGATAATTATCATTTAGTGAAGACTTAACTTTTGGAAATCAACATAGAGCTAGATGTCTCCATTCTTCTTTTTAACAAGGACTAGATTATCCACCCATAAGGAATACTTGATGGGTTGAATGATCCCACCATCCCTTAATTTCTTTAGTTCTTCCTACATATTGATGGATAAGGTGGGATTGAAAATTTTTTATTTTTGGTGAAATGGTTTTGTATTAGGTTGGAGGGGGATAACATGTTGGAACAAGTCCTACTTATAAGCCTTCAACTCTGAATATGACCATGCTAAATAGTCATGGTATTTTCTCAACAAATTGATGAACACTTCCTTATCCTTCTTGCTCAGGTGAGTACTGAGCCAAATCTTCCTTGGATTTTCCTCTGTCCCAATGTTAATCTTAGTCATATCCTTTGATATATAAATATTTCTATATATGACTCTATCAACTCCATCAAAGGATGTTTCTAGACTAACCAATCCTTAAGGGATAGTATTAGTCTTTAACTAAATAATTTATTCTCCATATAAGGTTTCTTTTACATTATAGATCTATACCATAGAGTAAAAATATATAATTATTCCTTAAAACTCATCTATACAACATAAAAACCTTTTTATTTGATCTTTATTATCAAATACCTTCCAATGATCAATGTTGTTTAGGACAAAAGGCCTTACTAATACCTCAACCTCATACTCATAAGGGGATTTCTATGTTTGGATTTAAACTTTACATCCCTCTTCAAATCATATCTACCCCATGATTAATATATTGAGCATGATATTCTATATTGAAATTATCAAACTATTCTAAGTAGTCCCATATAGCATTTTGGTACTGCTTCAATTATTTCTATTTCATGGTGTAAACAACTCAGATCTGCTTCACCACTAGTTTTGAATTGTCCTTCACCAATAAAATTTTGAATCCATATTCATGAGTGATCTAGAGGCCAATTAGGAGTGCTTCATAATCTAAAATATTATTCATGTAATTAAAGGATAATTAGAAAGAGTATCTGTAAACTTGGCCATTAGGGGCATGAATGATTACCCTAACTCTATTTTCAATATTTAAACATGCTCCATCAAAATGCATGGTCTATATGGAGTCTTCATCTGCAATACCAATTTTAGGTGGTAACTCCACATATTTGACACTCCATACAAAATTCCCAATGTCTGTATCCACATACAAAACTTCATTCAGTTGGTATTTGGGATCTTCTAGGACATGGAGCATTTATGGCTCTTAGTTCAGGTGAACCATCTTACCATATAGAGGTATAATGGCATAGGAAAATTCTATTTGAATACTACCCCCAATACTAATAGCCCATTTTTTGGACAACATATCCCACTTTGGTGGACAATCTATAATAATAATGTCTATACTTAAAAATTTACCAGGGTATTGTATGAGCTGCACCACTAGTCCTTTGACTATGAGAATAATAAGTACTTCTCTAGAATCCATGGTGAGGCATCATCCATAAGCTATAATTATCCTTATACAAATTTCATTCAGCACAACTAATAGAATAATGTCACAAAATATACTGGAATCAAACATGTAGTTATGGACAATTAATCTATTAATCAACAAGGTGGTATAGAATGGGTCGACATCCATCTGAATATCTACCTATGTTGTTTCCAAATATACCTCTAGGTGATGTTTAGCAGATTCTAAGGTGTTTTCACTTTCCATAGGGAAAGCGATAGAAGGCTCAACTTCAAAAATCTAATTGGGAGTAACTTTCTCAGTGAATCCCAAATACTCAAAAACTCTTCTCCCACGCTCTAGAACTCTAACCAATTCCACAAAAGGCACTGTGACCTTCAATTGACTCAATACATGGGCCATGTCACAAATATTGTATTTGGGTAGAGTGTTAGTAGGTAGACTAGTGACACTGTCATTTGGGATAAACCCCTCAAGAGTCAAGGGGAGAGGAGTAGGAGAACTCGCATGTTTTACTTCACTTTTCAAGGGAGGCTTCAGGGGTTCATTCTTATTAGGAATAATAGACAATAGGGGAGTTCTATTCTTGGCCTGGGTACCTCTTGGTTTGACATTATTAGGTGTAGAACTATCTTTGGTATAATTTTGGACCTCCTCATTACCTTTGGTATCTTTTTTCTTTAGTCTTTGCTTTAGGAGTAGTAGAGTCTTTTTATTTTAGAGGAGTATTTTGATCTTTACTTCTCAAGTCCTTCTTCTCTTGGGAAATTATAGCATGGACCATAAATTACTAGTCCTCAATTAATGGAGGTGAATATCCATACTTTTATTTCATCATTGATCTTAGAAACTCAAAATCATGAACAGGTAATTCATATTCATGCATCATATTTATTTCACAAATGAAATCTAGGGTTGGTACCCTTACCTTTTCACATGATTACCAAATTTTTTGAGTAGTGGTAGTAATCATCAAATTTGTAGATAGAGAAACAACCATCACATCTAGTTCATAAATTTAGAAAGTAAAGCATCCATACACTAGAAAGTCTTCATAATCAGGGACATTTAGAGCACTCACAACTTCCTCTTGACAGGTGTAACTTTCCATGTCTTAGAATTCAATAATGTAGATATCATATTCACCAGATATAGACTGAAAGCCTTCTACATCCTCACCATTTTCATCAGCTATGTTACTTAGGGGATGAGAGAGGAAGTAATTATCACACTATTTGATATCATAATTAGCTATATTGACCTTTGTAGCTAAAGGATCTAATATTTCCTTTCCACCTTCCCAGTTTTGGTTTCTTTCATATTTGTCATCCCTTACCAACCCTTTTCCTTTGTCATTATTTTTGGCTTGGAAGGATAGCTTGCCTTGACCCTGACCTTGGGGATGATTTCTTTCCTCCCTCTTGTGATCCCTCCTATCATCATGGTTAGAATAACCCTGAGACAACCCCTTCTTTGCTCTGTCCAACTTGTAAGAGATCTCTTTCACAGTAGTGGCTAAAGTCTTCACAATTTCCTCTATTTTTACACTCTTGTGTGAAGCTTGAGGCTTTTCAAGATTTACCTGCTTGAAATCATCCCTCTTTTTTAAAGGCTTACCCATAACTTTGACGTTGTTCTCTATTTGGATAGCCAAATTAACTACCATCCTTAGATTTATGGGAGCCTTATCTTTGAGATAATAGGCTGCTTTCTTGTAAAATGCATCATAATAATTAATCAAAGAAGTAGTGCCATTAGGTCTGATGTCCTTTAGTAGCCTTCTCATTACTTTACTAAATCTAGAATTAAAATCCTTAACATGTTCATTAATATTTTTTTTGAGGCTCTCAAATTAGGAAAGTAAGAATCTAGGATCAATGATATCACTAAATTTCATCTTTAATGCCTCAATCATGGCTTTCCATGTGTCTATGGATCCATCAAGGAGGGATTTGAGCCAATCTTAGGCCTCTTCCTCAAGTATGTTCATAAAGAGTTTTATGCACACATCTTCTAAGTCTATTTAATAATATTTTATAACATTTAAGAAGGATTTCAAATGCTATTCCCCAGACACAACATTATTCCCTTTAAATTTAGGTAAAATATGCCTTACTTTGATGGGAAATTCATTAGGTACACCAGTCATACCATTGAAGTTGATAGGTCTAAAACTTGGGATCATAAATGGTCTACGTCTATTAGCCAAACCTTGGTCATCTTCTCTGTCATTATCATTACCTACATTAAACATCTTTCTTCTCAAATCATGGTCTCCCATATCTAAATTTGAAGATGAAGATGAAGTAGGGGATATATAAGAATGAATACAATGATGAGAGATTGAAGGAGGAGAATTAGAATGAAGCCTTAATGGCCGAGTAGGAGGAGAGAGGCTTATTGGGGAGAAGGATCTTGACTTACAGAGAGCTTAGATTTCTTTGAGGCACTTTGGTATCCTTCAACCAAAGGGATATTAATTAATAGGGGTAAATAAAATGGGGGACAAACTAATCAGGTCTTACTTGATTGCTTGAGTTTTGGCCTACAACATGCTTCCACACTTGTCTCTTTTTAGATGGAGTTTTCAACTTAGGGACAAGCTCTTTAGATGGATATTTTTAAAAGGAAGACCTAGTACCCTCCATATTTTCAAATCTAAATAAAACTCTTCAAGATGGAGAAGAGTACATATAGTAGGCACTAATTCTTAAACTTTGAAAATAACAGAGTCACCACTAGAAGAAAAACTTTTAGACTAGAACAAACAAAACCATACACAAAAAATAATAGAATGCAAAATTTAAGACACTAAAAAAATTCCAAGAATGTTTTAAAACTTCTCACAACATGGGGGCGAACATCCCCAGTGGAGTCACCAAGAAAGGTTGTAAAGAAACCAACAATGAACAACTCAATGTAGTAATAATAGAGAATGAAATAAATAAAACACTTATATCTCTCTACAAGTAATCTTGTTAACATGGGTAACAAGAGATCTCCTTGGAAGCAATGGCAGAAGGATGTTGGCAATGTTGATGCACCAGAGATAATCATAATACCACAACTATGTAGAAAGATTTAGAACATGAAATTATATCTCTACAAGAGTCCTCGATAATACAGGCTCTAAGGCTCTTTTCTTTTCCTTGGCAATGATGCCAGAAGGAATGTTGGTTCCTAGTTGTATACCTTTGTCACCAAACCTTGCACACTTGAAGAGAGTGATAAGCACAATTGGAAAACCCACCTAATATGTCATTATAGCTAGGGAAGGGTTTGACATCATGATTATATCAAACATAGAAAATGACTGAGAGGCACCTACAAAGGGTATGGTTAGTTACCTGCTACTTCTAACTCTGCCTAAACCAAAGTGAGAGGACTTATGGGGAAGCTTTGCTCACATGAAAGGATTATGTAATTCAATCCCCATGGTGATTATTACCACAAGGGAATACAAATTTTATTGGAACATAACTAAAGCAATGCCATAAGGATGTTGGCAATGTTGATGCACCAGAGATAATCAAAATAACATGACTAGGTAGAAAGCTTTAAAACATGAAATTATCTCTCTATAAGAGTCCTCGATAATATAGGCTCTAAGGCTCTTTTCTTTTCCTTGGCAATGATTCCAAAAGGAATGTTGGTTCCTAGTTGTACACCTTTGTCACCAAACCTTACACACTTGAAGAGAGTGACAAGCAAAGTTGGAAAACCCACCTAATATGTCGATGTAGCTAGGGAAGGGTTTGACATCATGATTATATCAAACATATAAAATGACTGAGAGGCACCTAAAAAGGGTATGGTTAGTTACCTGCTACTTCTAGATCTACCTAAACTAAAGTGAGAGGACTTATGGGGAAGCTTTGCTCACATGAAAGGATTCTATAATTTAATCCCCATGGGGATTATTACCACAAGGGAATACAAGTTTGATTGGAACATAACTATGCTTGCTCAATCCACCCAACAAGGGTTGTCACATGGAGTCAAAAAATGTTATAGGCCATACACAAGTGACTAAAGATAGAAATGAACATGATTTCAACTTTTATTCTAAAGAATATTCAACAATAAAGGGTTGAATAAGAGATTACAATGCTGATCTTTAATGCATAAAATGAAAACACTTGCTAAGTATAGAATGTTTACACACTCGTAGGAAAATAACACTTCATATATGCAAAGGACATGTTGTATGTAGGGTAAAATAGGGTAGGAAAAATTATCAATTAATAGAGATTAAAGTGGAGGGTTAATCAGATGAGCACAAAGAAGTTCACATAAACTGTTATGTCACACTTACTTGCAAATGTACCACAAGTCTAAAACAAACAAAACTAAAATCATGCACAAATGATATACTTCAAGAACCCCTTCTAGTTGAATCCATAAACCTAGGACTACCCTTAAAAAGGCTATCAACACCCTATTCCCAAATTTCAAAACAGAAAGGATTTTATAATCTAGACATACACTCTGAATGACTACCATAAAGATATATACATCAAATCACCAATCAACTAAGCATGTAAAACATGCAATTACACGTTAAAAATATAAATATAATGAGAATCATGAACAAATTTCATTTATCAATTGAATAAAAAATGAATATAATGTGTATTGAAAAAAATAATAGATTAACACTATGCAATAAAATATTGTGACAAGAGAGACATGTATAATGCTTTCAAATCTTGCCAATGAATTTACATTAGAAATCAATTTGGCACCAAAAGTATTACATAGTGAGAACTCTTCAAGGCTATATCTCTTTACTCAAAAATTTCATTGACCATTATAAAGGGACATACCTCCTTTACTTATACAACTGAGCTAAGCCTAGCATATTTTTAAAGATGCTCTAGCATGAAGATTCCTTGATGGGCCTGGAGTCTGTTAGACCTTGTAACAAACATGATTCCTTGGATTATGATCATTTTATTATGATGATGACAAAATTGATCCTCCACTAAGGTATAATAATTGTAGTTATCCATATGGAGGATGATCTTGCAAGGGATAAAACAAACCTTTGTCTTCTTGTGTAACAAACAAAAATTTCCCTTTCTTATGTACTTGATTACACAAAACTATCTTGAAAGGGACATACCACTATTAGGTGGACTACAATATTCTCTTAGTGGGAAATGAGAAAAAAGAAGGGAGAGAAAAAGGGAGGGAAGTGGCATCGAATCAAAAGAAACTAAAACATCTAGTTATGTCCTGGGGTCAATCTAAATAATAGAGTCCTTTGCCAACCTATTCTTATGCCTGGTATATTTTTCAAGCACAGGGGTGAGAATCCCTTGGTTTGGGCCTACTTGGTATCTGAATTTGATTCTATACTCCTTAATCTAGGTGGCAACCTTGTAAAGCATGGTTTGCTTTCATCTAATAAACTCAAGCTAATCACAAGATTTCTCAAGTGACACCAATTGATTTATATTACTAACATCAAAGGACTCTCGTGGTGCATCAGTGAGGTTATTCAAAATAGTACATACTACCTCCTCCCCTAAATCACCTACACCATCAAATCTCCCCATCTTTCTTAGCACAACATCTATCTCTTTTGTTTTAGTCTTGAGAGACTACTCTTCTCCTTTTTGATTGAAGATATCATCTTTGAGCATCATTAGATGATGCTTGATTGCCAATTGATAATCCTTGGGCCTTTTATGATCATTTAGATCAATGATCTTCTCTACAATCAAAGTGTCTATGCCCACATTACATATCTCATCCACCTTCTACCAAGCTTCTTCCCACTTTTTGGTATCTACCTTATAGGAAAACATATGGGCATCACACTCCCTTTTATTGTCCACTATGTGATTCAAGCATTTAAATGCTAAGTGGATTATTTATTTTTCCCTAGTGCCCAAGTATTAGTACTATTATTATATTGTTGATCCTCTGGTGTTTAAATCATCAATCTAACCAGATTCCAATGATGCAAATACAAGATGGAGAGGACCTAGAAAATTATTGATAGTTGGAGTCACCACCTTAGGCTCACTCAACAACTTTTGTAAGTACTAGATCATAGCCTAGTTTTTTGATTTCAACTCCCCCATGGTGGCTTTGAATTTATCCATTATGTGGGCCATCATGTTAGCCAAAACCTGTGAGCTATGTTTCAACTCATTTCTTGATGGCTCCCCTAGGATGTAACCATAGACATTGTAACTCTCAAGGGGAGCATCCTTCTTTAAGGCATCTGGCAGAGGGATGGCTTTCTCCATATTCCTTTCTCCTGTATTGGTGAAGGTGGTCCTAGAATGTCTTTTAGACTTTTTAAGAGGTTTGGAGTTGTGTGCCTCAATGATCTTTATTACATTGATCTCTCTGATTTTTCTCATAATATCCCTCTTCTCCTTGACCTATTTTTTAACCCAGAGAAGGGGTCTGGTTTAGATTCCCATTGAGATGTTGGAAATTGATGATGGCCTTGAGATAGTGGAATGTGGTGTCATTAGAGTGATCGATATTGAGAGTGCCATAGGAGTGGGCTGTGAGATCAACACAAAATATTCAATTTCTTCATCACTCTCCTAATCCTTGCCACCTTTATCTACTTTATGTTCCCCTTCCAGGTTTGGCTCTATTTGCTCCAAGAATTCAAAATCTGACTTGGGCTGATGAAACCCCTTGAGTAAATATTCAATTTAACTCCCTTGTTTTGTCGACTAACTAGAAGGCTACACAAATACTTCATCCTCTTTATTTGATTGGGACTTAGGCATAGATGAGGATATGGTGATGTCCTTACTACTTTTAGGCAAATATTCACTAGTCATGGCCTCAAGACCTTTATTATGGGCTGGGTCATGGACCTTGATGTGAGGAAGAAGTCTTCATGGTATTCAATTGAAGAAAAAATTCTAAAAGTACCTTATTTAGAATATTTATTCAAGTCATCCAATTCCTTATTTATTTTTGTATAGGTGGGGGTACCCATTTGTAGGTTTACACCCCCACCTTCTTCTATACTCACCTTCTCCTCTATTGATAAACTTGACACCTTTGGAGGGGAAGGGACATATTTTGGTACCTCAAGAGCTAATTGTAAGCCTTGTTGATCAATCACCACTCCAAAATTAGTGGTGACTTGGGTTTCCTGATCTGGATCTACTTTGACTTTCTCATTAGATTTTTTTAACTCTTAAATTCCACCCAGATCAACTTGGCCTATTGGTTGGGTGATGACATTATCAACAAATGTCTCCATATTTGATGAGATGGTGCTCTTTTCATGAGGGACCTAAGCTTGTGTGGATGCCTCAAATCTAACTTGTATAACATCATTAAAAGATAAAAGATCATTTGAGGTTAGAATGTCTTCTTCATTACCTTTGCTCTCTACTCTCGAGGGATCCTCTTCTATAAATAATCCCATCATCAGGGCTTTCACTAGGGTCTAGGGCCTTTCCCTCAGAGTTCTTTGCCTAGTTTTTACCTACAGAGGAGTGAATGCACACTGCTTCTTCATCACCTTAACAATGGGCCTACCTTCATCTAAATTTTAATCATCACTCATGTTGTTCCCAAAATCAGCTACACTCATTTTTGGGACAACCCCTACGAAACTTGTCTATTTCACTCTAAGTTCATCATTCGAGACAAGCTTCTCTTGATCTTGAGTGTAGTTGTCTAACTCCCTAAAAAGTTTATGACTTTCCCTCGTTATGACTTCTCAAGAAATGTGAAATTAGTTACGGTTTTGATGCAATTAGAACATCAATTTTTTGATAAATTTTTAGGAGTTAGTGTTTTTAGTTTACATGCAAAGGCAGCAAAAAATGCTGCCCTTACATGTTGTTTTTCATTTACATGCAAAGATGGTAAAAAATTCCGCCCTTACATTTTGTTGGTGCTTAGATGTAAAGGCAGAAATTTTTGCTGCCCTTACATGTTTCCATGCAAGAGTGGTGAGAATTGCTGCCCTTGCACTCCTCATGTAGGAGCGGTGATTTTTACCGCTCTTGCATCTTTCTTCCACCTTTCATATAGAGGCAACAATTTTTGCTACCCCTGCACATCTCAATTTTCATGTGCGGCATTTATGGCCACATGCACCGAGTGGTTGGTGTCAATATTTGCCCTTTTAATGCCATTTTCACTTCATTTAAATCTTTCCATCTTGCTGTTCCTCTCCCTGCATCTGGTCGACTACACGAACGAGTAGGACCATGATTTTTCTAGCTTCAAGTGTGAGATTTTGATTTTCCAGGTAGGGTTTTATGTTCTTCTATTTTGTTTCCAAGTTTTTGTTTTGTTTTTTGTTTTTCTCTTTCATTCAATGTTGGGTTTCTTTCTTTTTCTTATTTAGGTTTTATTTTTCCTTTTTTTTCTTTCTCTCTCTTCCCTTTCCCCCTTGAAAACCTGAAAGACCTAAAAATCTAAAAATCCATTGATTGGTGTAATGACATAAATTTTTTTTGCCACTACGCAAAATTAAATGAACCTATGTAAGGGCGGCAAAAATTGCTGCCATTACACAATCCTTTGTATTTGTGCAAGGGTGGCAATTTTTGCCGCCCTTACACAAGTTTTCCCCATGTGTAGAGGTGGAAATTTTTGCCACCCCTGCATGATGATCACATGAAATGGTGGCAAAGATTACCACCTATGCACTAAGACTTTCCCTCACATGCAAGGGCAGTAATTTTTGCCACCCCTACATGCATTTCCTCAAATTTTTCTAACTTTGGGAAATTTTAAATTTTTGTTTTTCTGAGCTTGCTTCCCTTTGAATTTTTAGCTTGCTCACACCTTAGCCCTTTCAAGCAACATTCCTATGGTCATGATCACTAACATGAAGTTTTCCCAGATTGCCCATTTTTCCCCTGATTGCATGATCATGATTCTTGTTATAGTTTCTCTCAAAGATCCTTCTTCATCAACATCTATTTGATGAAAGTCCTTCCAGATGACTGAGGTTTCTCTAAAAAAGTTGAAGATGATGAAGTACAAGTATCAAGGTGTTTTTCCAATCACCTTAGTTACTTCTAATGTCGATGACATTAGTGATACAAAGATTGGTCACATGAATATGGCTGAGTTCATGGAAAGAACCAAATCACACAATCTCAGCCATGAAATGAAGAAGATAATCAAGAGTAATATTCATCTAGTCTCCTCTTTCCCTATAGATGCTCACAACACTGAGTTCATTCTCCAGTGTGCTCATTTCTATAATAAGGATACTAGGGTTGTGTTAGATGCTAGTGGTAATGTGGTGATCAGACTAGACTCTAAATTCATTGACAAAGTGTTCATGTGCTCTCTCGCTACTGAAGTATTAAAACTTGATTTCATTGAAGCATAAAGGGAATATGACAAAGATATCGAAAGAGTGAAGAAAGTAATCAATAATATATGGCTCAAGACTCCAAGGGAGAACTTGTGAAGATGGCCATGAAACTTTCCAAGGAGTGATTTCATAGAAGAAGTCAGTGACTTGATCACCCTTCTCAGTAGGGTAAGAGGTTTACCTTCTTCCTCACTATTTTATGAGTGGATATACACCTTTATTAAGAAAATTATCCAAGGCAAATAAGTTATTTTATAGAGAGAATAAATCAGCAATGCTCTGCATGAGTAGTTGATGAAAGTATCCACTACCTCCAAATTCTACATGACATCATACTTGGTGTATATTGCAGCGTCAATGAGAAAGTTCCCAGGTTTAACATTAGAAGGAGATAAGAGAGTAACCCCAGTATATCAATATTACCCTCAGTTGACATTTAAGAGTTCTATCCATCATTTTAAAAGGGTAAATGATGCTTTCTTCATATTATTTTTGTGTCTCTTTGATCCCAAATTAAAATATAAAAGTGTCAGATGAAGCCTAGACAGTTGTGAATGACTTTAGATGTATGTTTTTGCAGTTCTCTTATTTTTCTTATCTATGGGTTAGCTTTTTCCAAGGTCATATTTATATGCTTCCAGGATTCCCTTTAGACAAATTGGTCTTGATGGAGTTGTGTAGATAAATAATCATCATACACAATAAGCATATGGAACTCAAGAAACCCAATTTCAGGTTCCCGATTGAAATTGGTAGGTTCTCAGTATTGATCACTAGAAAAGCTAGAGTTATGGAGATTGAAATGCAACTCATAACCATGAAGTATTTCAAAAGGAGACCAAACTTTGACTATATAGGTGCAAAGGATATAATCAGAAGGAAGACCTAGTTTCATGAGCCTATGATCAAAGATGTTTGGGTTGATTTGAAGACAGTAGAAGACATCAGAAAGATGGACTATAGTAGATTGTCTCTCGAGCAGATAAAGTATCTGAGACTCACTAATATCCCTAAGAATCTAGTGGATGATGAGGATTTGATCACTAATAGATACCATGATAAATATATCACTAATACCCCTCTTCCTCCAATCCAATGGTCTCAGAAGGAGTTGAAATTTGAGGAAAATGTTCGAACCAATATTGGCAAACACTAATGATTGGTTAGCAAATAAGGGAATCACCTTGAAAGAGTTCATCACAGGATCAAAATCTGAATTTCAAGAGGAAACAAGGAGAAGGGCAGAAAATATGATGAAGAATAAGAGTGATGTCCTTACTTTTGATAGGCCACATAAGCCTAGGATCATCTTCATGACAAAGAAGTCACAAGTTGTAGAAAAAGAGCCAAGAACAATAGATATGGAGGTTGAAAAGCAAAGTGCCAGAGAACCAATAGTGGATAAAATGGAGATTGATGATAGGCCCACATATCAACAAAAAAGGAAACTCTATCTCTACAAGCAGGTGTACAGCTAGACACAGGAATTTCTTCTTCCCTACCTAACTCACCTATTATAACTCCTTCACTTATTTCTCCAATTAGTATTCCCTCTTTTGGAGCTACCACTCTTTCCAAAATTATTTTTGATGACCCTCAAGGCATTTTTTTAAAATATTCTTCATTCCTTAGGGTCAATCCCCAATTTTTCATCTCTGTCTTTTGATATTAGGGATAGTTCTGACTTTGATCATTTAGCAGTTGGTGCAGTTCTTATTGATACTCCACCCATTGTTTCCACCACTGGTGTAGGTGCAACTCCATTAACACCAAATATAGAGATTGATACTAATGTAAGTACTTCTACCCTCCCACCTTGGTTGTCGACTTATACGCCCAAAATGAAAAAATAGGCCATCTCCCTAGATGACTTCAATTTCACTAAAATGGTGTTAGCCAAAGTCAAGACTCCAAAGAAGCCAAAAGTTCTTTCAAAGATGATTGAGGATAAAGGGCACAAATTTTTGGAAATAGAAAAACCTCCACATGATGCAACTCTTGAAAATTTTGATGTAAATGACTACTCTATCTCTCAAATTGAGTTAGGAAAGATAGCTCATGAAAGTGCTAAGAGCGATATATAGTCAGATATGGACACCTTGGTTCAAAAGTTTGATAGAGAAAGAGAAATGAAGGACCATTATAAAGTGATGGTAGAAAAACTGACTATGGTAATAAGGAGATTAACTTTCACTCTAGAAACAATAACTCCAGAGGCTATTTTCATTGATTACCTCGTGATTCAGAAAGTAGAAAGGACCTATCTTAAGGGAAAAGTACTTGAAGAGTACTTAGAAAAGATGCATACATAAAGAATTTCCTTGCTCATAGAGTTATCTGAGAAGACGGGTAAGATGAAGAAAGTGAGATAAAAATTAGATGACCTTATCAATATCATTTCTCAAGATATTGAAAGCATAAAAATGTATCTTGATAAGTGGGTGGATATGAAGAAGTTAAAAATAAGCACCCTAGTATTAATTGGTGTCATTGATGATAGAGACTCTTATACTGAGACAAAAAAAGCATTGATATATAGGAGTTAGGTGCATAAGGAATTGATCAGTGACCTCGAATCATCAAAAGACCTTAGTGAACAAAGTGATATTAGTTTGTTATACAAATTAGAGGAGCTGCCTTGCAAGCTTACATTGCAAGACAACCAATTCCTTTTAGCAAAAGAAATGGTTCAGAAATTCAAAGGTATGTTCCAAAAGGAATTTGAAGATAAAACATTCTCAATGGCCTCTGTAGAAAATATACTAGATAATTAGTTAACTCTAGATAATCTAAAAAGCAGGTTAACTAGTCATGCAAAATCGGTCACAGTAGTGAAAGATGCTACAGTCAAGACGAAGATGATTTTCAAGAATACTGTTACTCCAGACAATATCGAGATACAAGAAAATATCACCATGTATGATGCTCATATAAAGAAAGATGGAGCTAAAAATTAAATGAACTTTTTGTTGATTTAATTTCCTTTTTTCCAAATGCACTTTTGTAATTGCTTTAGAAATTTGTACATGTACTTTTGTCATGTGTAATTACATGTAAAATACGAAAATTCCAAAGTCAACAAAGACTTCTATCTTTGACTAGGTCTGAATATTTAAGTCTTTTCAAAAATTTCAAGGCTTTTTTATATAAATAAAGAGAGCCTCTTTTGTAAATATATCTTTTGGTGATCAGAAGCAAAAACTCTACCAAAATTGAGATTCCTTTTGAGACTTTGAGCTCATATTATAAATCATATTTTTTTGAATGAATGAGAAAGCGGGTTACTTTTCAAAATTTGCATTAGAATGACTTGTGTTATTTAGGGAATTGTTCTTATGTCATTTTTCCTAATAATATCTCATTTATTTGATTAAATAAACAGAGTGTGTGGAAATTATCGGGAAGATGTTTTGAAGTTAATTATGAAGACTTTGTGATGATATAATTACCTTTAGTTTGTGTTTCTTATATTTTGGTGAAAAGGGTATTAGAAAGGCTTTGTGCTACTTTTATCCTTTGTGATCTTATACTCTGTTGTGGTTTTTGGTGGAGAATTTGAGCTACACTTCATTCTATAATTTTACTAGTCATAAATCAGTAAGAGAAGCAATGAAAGACTTTGTGTTTTCATGGGTTTCTTTTGGATCTAGTTACTACCTAGAAAGTTTTCTTACTATTCACTAGACATCATTTCTGAAAGAAGAGGATTGATTTCAGTTATTACACTGGAATTTTCCTTTGCCTTGTGAACATCATCTCTAAAAAAAGAGAGATAGATGGTATGATCTCACCCCTGAGTCTATTTTCAGTTTATATTAGTAAATTAAAGTTTATAGGAGCCTCCCCTTGCTGAGAGGAGAGATTTATTTCATTATACTATGGTTGCCTCCCCTTGCTAAGAGGAGAGATTTATTTCATTACACTATGGTTGATATAACTATTTTACCTTCAGTTAGTTGATGACAAAATATTCACCCAATAGATTTTGGCAACTACGTTGGGGACATGAACATGCACTTTGAAGCCTCAAACTTTAAATTGAAGAATTCCCAATCCTTTTTCATTTTTCACTCTGGTAGATCCATCATACACACAAAGCTAAAGAGCTCAAGGTATTGTTGATCATATATTTGAGTTGGTACGATGAAATAATTTTGAGATTTCTCCTCTGCCATCTTTCCTCCAACATACCAGGAGTTTTCCTCCTACCAACATAGATCTCCAATACTAGACAAAGCTTTTAGTCTTAGTGCTAGTTGAGTTTTGTTTGTACTTATCCCACAAAGATTTGGTATCCTTCCCTTTAATCATCATATCATGGTAGACCAAGGTCTTTGGGGCAACTCTTTTGATCCTCTCAATCTAGCCCCACCTTTACATGAACTACCTCGTAGTTTGAAATTTTTTTCCCCAAATTCTATGGTGATGGAAAAGTCCATCTTGATGAGCATATTGTTGCTTTCTACATAACATGTGGTGTGATAGGTGTAGAATATAAAGATATAGTGGCGAGACTATTTATATAAACTTTTCAAGGTGCTACTTGGATTGGTTTTATCACCTTCAAGATCAAACTATAACTGATTAGAACACTCTCAAAGCCAGGTTCGAGGCTAGGTTTAAACCCACTGAATATGCACATGTCTTGTTGGCTCAGCTTACGCAAATGAAGGAGGAACCCCATGAGCCTATGCGAGACTTCGTTTCTAACTTCAATAAGCTGAGGAATAAAATTCCTACAATCGCTCAACCAACACTAGAGAATCTTAAGTGCTTTTTTATCAACTCTCAACTTCCTGAAGTAAGTTTTCTGTTGAGGTAGGCTGGTCCTATAAATCTTTCTATAGCCCAAAATTTGGCTACTGAGGTTCAATATGATCTTAGTCTGGGGCTGGTGAAGACCGTAAATGCTCTCCTAGTAAGTAAGATTAGAAAAGATTCTAATAAAAATAAATTTTCCTCATCTACTGAAAGTTCTTCCACGAGCACCATAGATCCTATGGCGTAAAAGTTGACAAATGAATTGCTAGCCCTAAAATGGCAAATATCACAAGGTATGTCTGCTCTCCCTTATGAAGAGATGCCAAGAAGGACATTTCCCAATCATTCATATCAAGGAAGCACTACTAAAAATCAAGGACAATCCAATCATCCTCCTTCCACACAGGGGAAGCTCACCATAAAAGTAGCACCGGTCAACTCAGCAATCGGTTATCATGAAACCAAACATGATCTCTCTTTCTAACTTGAGTTGGATCAAGAAGATGATGCTAATCTCTTTGTAGAAGGAGAAGAAGAATTAGCTAGTGACTCCAATATAAATTTTCTACAATACTAAGATGAAGCTAATAAAAAAGAAGTGTTTGATGGATCATATGCTGTCTTTACTAGGTCCCAAAATCAATCAACTCAAAATTCTGTGATAACTTCTGGATGAAGCAAGTTGATAAAGGAAAGATAGGAGAAGAACCTTAGCCAATAGTCTCAATTGCTAAATGGGGGACTTCATTTCCTTTCTAATCAAAGGACCTGGTGACCAATAAAAAAGAAAGTACCTCAAACCATCCTATATCTTCTACTTCTATTCCTTAGACCAGTGCCACACCCAATAAAGATCAGGATGATGTACCTCCTTCCTCTATTTCTACTTCATTCCAATTATTTGATATAATCTATCATGATAGAAAGACCAAGATTCAAATGACCGAAGTTGAGTACTTATGAGCTAATCCTGAGCAGTTTGATAGGTTGGCTAAATACATAAAAAATAAAACCATCCCTACAGGGCAAGATTTTTCAAAGATGATCCTGATTTCTCAAAGAACAAATCCACTCAAAATAATCCTTTCACTACTCCTCCTATTGCCCCTATAAAAATAAAACCTTTCTACATTTCTCTTTTAATAAATGGTCATAAATTGAGCAATTGTATAATAGACTCTAGAGCCTCTGACAATGTTATGCCTGCCAAGGTAGTAGATTCTCTTAGTCTTACCTTAACTAAGACTTTTGGTAGATAATTTTTTATGGAGAACAAGCAAGTACCACTCCTGGGTCATATCAAAGATGCCCAATTTGCATTCGTGGCTTTTCTAGATAAAATGATCAAAATGATAGTCTTGGTGGCTGATGTTCTAGCCTCCTATGACATCCTATTCAAATGAAATTTTTGCAAGGATGTAGGTGGAGAGTTAAATATGGATCTATCTGAAACAAGGATACCTGTTAAAGGCATCATGAAAAAATTAATTTTTGAGAAAGAGTCAAAATATATTGTCACCCAAATGTCAGACCCTGAAGCTCAAATTTTATTTGAATCATCAGGAATGGGTAACTATTTTCTGACCACTGAAGATGTTTTTAGCTCATTAGACAAAAGTTATTTAAGTGAAAATTCATAAAATTTAGATAGAAAATCAGAAGAGTTGTTAGAGCAAAGTTCAAATAACAAAGGATCTTCCCTTAGTAACGAAGAGAAATCTTTGAGATCAAATTCTAATGATGTCTGGATTCTAGAATTTGATGGCAGCTACTCTTCTATCGGTTCTGGATCCAAAATTGTCTTGATATCCCCTCAAAGAGAATTTTTTCCTTATTCGTAGAAGTTATAGTTTAACAATACCAACAACATCATTGAGTATGAGTTTTTACTACACGAATTGAAAGCTACTCACGCTAAAGGTATTAAGATTCTTCATGATCGGGGAGATGTTAAACTGGTGATTTTTCAGGTAAGGAACCTATACCAAATCTAAAATAAAAGATTGTGACATTATTACAATCTAATATGAGATTATATTGAAAGTTTTGATGCTTTTAATATTTATGCTATGCCGAGAGAATTGAATGATCATGCAGATTCATTGGCTATCTCTGCAACCTTCATGGTTCTCCATAAGGATTTCAAAGGGGACAAGTACACTATTGAGATGGTCTTTTGACCAAGTGTAATTGATAATGCCAATCATTGGTAGGTGTTTAATGATGATAATCAATCATTGTTTTTTTGGAAAAGATGGATAGCTTTGAGGAGCTTTATTTTGAAGGTAGTGAATCTCCACCATAGGAGTCAGTTCCCAAAATAAATTCAAAAATTAGTGAAGAGTTTCTTCAACTCAAAGGGAATAAAATTCTAAAAGGTTTGATTTCTCTTGAAAAGTTATTTGATGAGCATGACAGGTATGTTAAGTAGTAATAATGGATTCAAGTTCCTCCAAGGAATTTGATCAAGTGAATTTGAGTACAACAAAAAATCCCAAAATGGTCAACATTGGGAATTGTTACACTTTTTATGAAAAGCTCAAATTCATTGCTCTTCTTCACCATTACATTGCAGTTTTGGCATATTCTTATGATGATCTGAAGTCCCTCAGCCCTGAAGAAATTTGGCATGAATTTCCTCTTAAAGTTGGGTCATTGCCTCACAAGCAGAAGCAAAGGCAATAGAACCCCAAAATATCAGGTACTATCCTTTTTGAGATCTAAAAAATTTCTCAATCCACCATTCCACATGGATTGCTAACATAGTTCTGGTGAGGAAGAAAATGGAGAAATTTGTATCTGTGTTGATTTTAGAAACTTAAATCAATCTTCTTTAGGAGATAATTATCCCTTACCCATCATGGATCAAGTATTGAAAACAATGATTGGTTTAGAAATGTTATCAATGTTAGATGTTTTTTTTGGATACAATGAAGTGAAAGTCAATGAAACAGACCAATATAAAACTACTTTCACTATACCGTGGGGCACTTTTGCATATCACCGAATGCCTTTTGGTCTGATCAATGCTAGTGCCACCTTCTAGAGAGTAATGGATCTTGCCTTCAGAGATGTAATAGGGAAGTTTATCATAATATATCTTGATGACTTGACATTTTTTCTAAACATCGTCCTAATTATGTGCATCATTTATAACAAGTGTTGGAACACTGTCAGCAAAATGGTATTTCTCTTAATCCCAAGAAGTTAGTTTTTGGGGTTACATAAGGTAAACTTCTTAGTCACACTGTATCTTGAGAAGGCATAAAAATTGATTCAAAAAGAGTTAAATCTATCCAAAATCTTACTCTTCATGTTAGTAAGACTGCAGTTCATTCTTTCTTTGGAAAGGTGAATTTTCTACGAAGATTCATTCTAGAATTCTTAGAGAAGACTCGCCACATTGTCAACATGTTGAAGGGTAAAGCCACTTTCTATTGGACTATAGAAGGCAAGTCAGCATTTGAAGATATCAATAAAGTGATCACCCATGCCCCAATCCTGGTTTGCCTAGATTATACCAAAAATTTTGTAGTATATAGCTACGCTTCTGAACATACACTTTCAACCATTTTGGTCTAACAAAACAAAGGTGTGGAATCTCCCATATCATTTATGAGTTATCCTCTCAAAGCTCATGAATTGAAATATTTGAACATAGAGAAGCATGCTTATGCTGTGGTTAAGGTAGTAAAGCATTTCAAATTCTATATCTTGAATTCACATACTATCATCCTGGTGCCTGATACAATAGTGAAGTCTATTCTAACTCAACAAGAGTTTGGCACTAAAAGGGGTAATTAGATTGCAAAGATTCAAGAGTTTGATCTTGATATCAAACCTACCAAGCTCATGCAAGGAAAAGGTCTCTGCCAACTGATTGTTAATAACATACCAAAGGAAATAGGACATGAAATAACTGAGGTTGAAGATGTGCCTATAATTCTCTTCATCACCACTACTGATGAGTGGTATTCCAATATCACTCATTTTTTTACCTATGGTGAGTGTCCCACCCATCTTTCTACAAAGAAAAATGGAATGTTAAATTAAAGGCTACTAACTATGTCTTATGGGGCAATGGTTTATACAAAAGAAGCCTTGATGGGGTGTTTCTTCATTGTGTTGATAAGGCACAACAAAGTAAACTGTTAGAGTCCTTCCATAATTTGGCTTGTGGAGGACATTTTTTTACACCAGTGATGGCTCAAAAGATTCTATGAGCTAGATACTATTGGCCTACACTGTTTCAAGATATGTACACTTAGGTACGTAGGTGTGAATTGTGTCAACAGTTCGTTAGGAAACCTAAATTGGCCACATTACCCCTCAAGCTAGTAGTAATTAAAGAACCATTTCACTAATGGGGTATTAATTTCTTTGGTGCTGTGAACCCATCTTCAAGTGATGGACATGACTATGTTCTTACTATGATAGACTATTTTACCAAATGGATGGAAGCCATTCCAACTAAGCATGCTACTTCGAAAGTGGTATGTAATTTCCTTAAATAAAATATCATCTCTTGATTTGGGGTCCCAGCTAAGATTGTAATAGATAATACTACTTGTTTCTCTTCTCATGAGGTTACTGAGTTTTGCTACCATTATGGGATTATTATTTCCCATTCCTTTGACTATTATCCACAAGGAAATGGTCAAGCAGAATCAAGCAATAAAAATTTGGTTACTATTATCTAGAAACCGGTAGATAATAATAAGAGAACTTAGCATAAAGCATTGTTTGATGCTTTATGGGCAGATAAGATTACACCCAAGAGAGAAATAAGTATGTCACTATTTCAACTCTTGTATGGTTTAAATGCATAAATACCAATCACCTTGGAACTACCAACATTGAAGTTGGCAAAGGCAATTAAAGATCAAACTTTTGAAAATTCTATTAACAAGAGGATCATGTGCCTAACTAAACTAAATGAGCAATGAACCATGGTAGTGGACTAGATTACTACACATCAAAATTAGTTTAAGAAACTCTTTGACAAAAGAGCAAAGATTCATGATTTTCAAATTGGAGATCAAGTCTTATTATGGGACAAGAGGAGAGAACCAAAAGGAATGCACAACAAATTTGATTCTTTGTGGAGAGGTCTATTTACCATTCATCAGGTTTGTGGGGAAAATAGCTTCTTGCTAGGATATCAAGATGGAACACCATTCTCATTGCCTCACAGTGGGAAACATCTGAAACACTTCAATCCTTGAAGTATTAGATGAGTTCATTTATACATTTGTATAGTCTTACATTATTTATTTTTGTTTGGTTTTTTGTGTCTTTTTCTTTCTTAGCTTGAATCCATGGCCCAATGGCATGGATGAAGGAACTTAGAGACTGGATTCTACTCTCCTCGATCATTTCAAGGTTTGATCGATGGAAGTTCCCCAATAAGAGCCAACTATTGTTCCCAAAATCAGCTCCACTCATTTTTGGGACAACCCCTATGAAACTTATCTATTTCACTCTAAGTTCATCATTCGAGACAAGATTCTCTTGATCTCAAGCGTAGCCATCTAACTCCTTGAAAATCTCATGACTTTCCCTCGTTACAACTTCTCAAGAAATGTGAAATTTGTTATGGTCTTTATGCAGTCAGAACATCAAGTTTTTGATAAATTTTTAGGAGTTAGTATTTTTCATTTACATGCAAAAGTGACAAAAAATGCTTCCTTACATGTTGTTTTTTGTTTACATGCAAAGGTGGAAAAAAATTACACCCTTGCATTTTTTTGGTGCTTAGATGTAAAGGTGGCAATTTTCACCACCCTTACATGTTTCCATGCAAGAGCGGTGAAAATCGCCACCCTTGCACTCCTCATGTAGGAGCGGTAATTTTTGCTACTCTGGCATCTTTCTTCCATCTTTCATGTAGAGGTGGCAATTTTTGCTGCCCTTGCACATCTCAATTTTTATGCGTGGCATTTATGGCCACACGTACCGAGTGGTTGGCATCAATTTTTGCCCTTTTAATTCCATTTTCAATTCATTTGAATCATTCCATCTTGTCTGCTCCTCCTCCATGCATCTAATGGACTGTGCGAACAAGTAAGATCATGATTTTTATAGATTCAAGCATGAGATTTAAATTTTCTAGGTAGGGTTTTATGTTCTTCTCTTTTGTTTCCAAGTTTTTGTTTTATTTTTTATTTTTCTCTTTCCTTCAATGTTAGGTTTCTCTCTTTTTCTTGTTTAGGTTTTATTTCTCCTTTTTTTCCTCTCTCTCCTCCCTCTCCCCCTTGAAAAATTTAAAGACCTAAAAATATAAAAAGTCACTGACTGGTGTAATGGCATCGATTTTCACCACCACTACACAAAACTAAATGAACCCAAGTAAGGGCGGCAAAAATTGCCGCCATTACACAATCCTTTGCATTCGTGCAAGGGTGACAATTTTCACTGCCCTTACACAAGTTTCCCCCATGTGCAGAGGTGGAAATTTTTTCCACCCTACATGATGAACACATGTAATGGTGACAAAAATTGACACCTATGCATAGAGACTTTCTCTCACATGTAAGGGTGGCAATTTTTGCCGCCCCTGCATGTATTTCTTTAAATTTTCCAAACTCTGGGAAATTTCAAATTTTTGTTTTTCTGAGCCCAATTTCCTTTGAATTTCTAGCCTACTCACACCTTATCCCTTTCAAGCACATTCCTATGGTTGTGATCACTAATATGCAATTTTTTTAGATTGCCCATTTTTTCTCTGATTGCATGATCATGATTTTTGTTGTAGTTTCTCTCAAGAATCCTTCTTCATCAACATCCATTTGATGAAAGCCCTTCCAGATGATTGAGGTTTCTCCAAAAAAGTTGAAGATGATGATGTACAAGTATCAAGGTGTTTTTCTAATCACCTTAGTTACTTCTAATGTCAACGATATTAAGGATACAAAGATTGGTCACATGGATATGGTTGAGTTTATGGAAAGAACCAAATCAAACAATCCCAGCCATGAAATGAAGAAGATAATCAAGAGCAATATTCATTTGGTCTCTTCTTTCCCTATAGCCACTCACAACACTAAGTTCGTTCTCTAGTGTGCTCAGTTCTATAATAAGGATATTAGGGATGTGTTAGATGCTAGTGGTAATGTGGTGATCAGACTGGACTCTAAATTCATTGACAAGGTGTTCATGTGCCCTCCCGCTACTAAAGTATTAAAACTTGATTTCATTGAAGCACAAAGGGAATATGACAAAGATCCTAAAATAGTGAAGAAAGTAATCAATAATAGATGGCTCAAGACTCCAAGGGTGAACTTGTCAAGATGGCCACGAAACTTTCTGAGTGATTTCATATAAGTTCGTGACCTGATCACCCTTTTCAGCAGGGTAAGAGGTTTAACTTCTTCCTCACATTTTTATGAGTGAATGTACCCCTTTATTAAGATAATTATCAAGGCAAACAAGCTATTTTTTAGGGAAAACAAATCAGCAATACTCTGCATGAGCAGTTGATGAAAGTATCCACTACCTCCAAATTCTACATAACGTCATAGCTGGTGTATATTACAACATCAATGAGAACCTTCCAAGGTTTAACATCAAAAGGAGATAGGAGAGTAACCTTGGTGTATCAATATTAACCTCAATTGACATTAAATGGTTCTATCCATCATTTTATAAGGGTAAATGATGCTTTCTTCACAGTATTTTTGTGTCTCTTTGATCCCCAATTAGAATAGAAAAGAGTGTATGTTCTTGCAGTTCCCTTCTTTTTCTTATTTGTGGGTTGGATTTTTCCAACATCATCCTTATATGCTCCCAAGATTCCCTTCAGACAAATTAATCTTGATGGAGTTGGGTAGGTAAATAATCATCATACATAATAAGCAGATGGAACTCAAGAAACCTAGTTTTAGGTTCTCGATTGAAATTGGCAGGTTCTTAGTATTGACCGCTGGAAAAGTTGGAGTTATGGACACTAAAATGAAACTCATAACCATGAAGCATTTCAAAAGGAGACCAAACTTTGACTATATAGGTGTAAAAGATATAATCAGAAGGAAGACCCAGTTTCATGAGCCTATGATCAAAGATGTTTGGGTTGATTTGAGGATAGCAGAAGACATCAAAAAGATGGACTATAGTAGATTATCTCTCGAGCAGATAGAGTATATGGGACTCACTGATATCCCTGAGAATCTAGTGGATGATAGGGATTCAATCAATAATAGATACCATGCTGAATAGATCACTAATACCCCTCTTCCCCCAGTCTAATGGTCTCAGAAGGAGTTGACTTCTTTGAGGAAAAGGTTCGAACCAATATTGGCAAACACTAATGATTGGTTAGAAAATAAGGGAATCACCTTGAAAGATTTCATCACAAGATTAGAAGTTAAATTTAAAGAGAAAACAAGGAGAAGGGTAGAAAATAGGATGAAGAATAAAAGTGATGTCACTGCTTTTTATAGGCCACATAAGCCTAGGATCATCTTCGTGACAAAGAAGTGACAAGTTGTAGAAAAAGAGCTCGAAACAACGGATATGAGGTTGAAAAGCAAACTTCCAGAGAACCAATAATGGAGCAAATGGAGACTAATGATAGGCCCATGGATCAACAAGAAAAGTAAACTCTGTCTCCACAAGTAGGTGTACAACCAGACGTGGGAATTTCTTCTTCCCTACCTAACTCACATGTTGTAACTCCTTCACCTATTTCTCCAATCAATATTCCCTCTTCTGAAGCTACCTCTCCTTCCAAAATTATTTTTCATGACCCTCAAGGTGCTTTTAGAGATGTTATTCATTCCTTAGGGTCAATCCCTAGCTTGTCATCTCTATCTTTTGATATCGGAGATAGTTTTGCCTTCGATCATTCAGTAGCAGGTATAGTTCTTACTGATACTTTGCCCATTGTTTCCACCACTAGTGTAGGTGCAACTCCAGTAACACCAACTACGAAGATTGATACTAATGTAATTACTTCTTCTCTCCCACCTTGGTTTTTGACTTATACACCTAAAAGGAAAAAATAAGCTATCTCCCCATATGACTTCAATTTCACTAAAATGGTGTCAGCCAAAGTCAAGATTCCCAAAAAGCCATTTTTTTTTCAAATATGATTGAGGATAAAGGGCACAAATTTATAGAAATAGAAAAACCTCCACAAGATGTAACTCTTGAAAATTTTGATGTAAATGATTACTCTATCTCTCGAATTGAGTTAGGAAAGATAACTCATGAAAGCGCTAAGAGCGATATGCAGTCAGCTATGGACATCTTGGTTTAGAAGTTTGACAGAGAAAGATAAATGAAGGACCATTATAAAGCGATGGTGGAACAACTGACTACAGTAATAAAGAGAATAACTTTCACTCTAAAAATAGTAACTCTAGAGGCTATTTCCATTGATGACCCTGTGATTCAAAAAGTAGAAAGGACCTATCTCAAGGGAAAAGTACTTGAAGAGTACTTAGAAAAGATGCAAACACAAGGAATTTCCTTGCTCACAGAGTTGTCTGAGAAGATGGGTAAGATGAATAAAGTGAGAGAAAAATTAGATGACCTTATCAATATCATTTCTCAAGATATTGAAAGCATAAAAAAGTATCTTGATAAGTGGGTGGATATGAAGAAGTTGAAAACAAACACCCTAGTATCAATTGGCATCATTGCTGATAGAGACTCTTATATTGAGACAAAAGAAGCATTGATATATAGGAGTTAGGTGCTTAATGAATTGATCAGCAACCTTGAATCATCAAAAGACCTTAGTGAACAAAGTGACATCATTTTGTTACACAAGTTAGAAGAGCTACCTTGCAAGCTTACATTGGAAGACAACCAATTCCTTTTAGTAGAAGAAATGGTTCAGGAATTCAAAGGTATGTTCTAAAAGGAATTTGAAGATAAACCATTCTTGGTGGCCTTTATGGACAATATACTGGATAATTAGTTAACTCTGGATAATCTAAAAACTAGGTTAACTAGTCATGCAAAATTGGTCACAGCTGTGAAAGATGCCATAGTTAGGGTGAAGATGATTTTTAAGAATACTGTTACTCCAGACAGTATCAGGATACAAGCAGCTATCACCATGTACGATGCTCATATAAAGAAAGATGGAGCTACAAATTGAATCAAATTTCTATTGATTTAATTTCCTTTTTTCTAAATGCACTTTTGTAACAACTTTAGACAATTGCACATGTACTTTTGTCATGTGTAATTACATGCAAAAATATGGAAAGTCCAAAGTCAACAAAGACTTCTATCTTTGACTAGGTCTGAATATTTAAGTCTTTTCAAAATCTTCAAGGCTTCTCTATATAAATAAAGAAAGCCTCTTTTGTAAATATATCTTTTGGTGATTAGAAGCAAAAACTCTACCAAAATTGAGATGCCTTTTGAGACTTTGAGCTCATATTGTAAATCATATTTTTTTGAATGAATGAGAAAGCAGGTTACTTTTCAAACTTTGCATTGGAATGACTTGTGTTATTTAGGGAATTGTTCTTATGTCATTTTTCCTAATAATATCTCATTTATTTGATTAAATAAGTAGAGTGCATGGAAATTATCAGGAAGATGTTCTGAAGTTAATTATGAAGACTTTATGTTGCTATAGTTACCTTTAGTTTGTGTTTATTATGTTTTGGTGAAAAGGGTATTAGAAAGGCTTTGTACTACTTTTATCCTTTGTGATCTTATACTCTATTGTGGTTTTTGGTGGAGACTTTGAGTTTCAATTCATTCTATAGTTTTATTAGTCCTAAATCAATAAGAGAAGCAATGAAAGACTTTGTGCTTTCATGGGTTTCTTGTGGATCTAGTTACTACCCAGGAAGTTTTCCTACTATTTACTGGACATCATTTCTAAAAGAAGAGGATTGCTTTCAGTTATTACACCAGAATTTTCCTTTGCCTTGTGAACATCATTTCTAAAAAAAGAGAGATGGATGGTATGATCTCACCCTTGAATCTATTTTCAATTTATATTAGTATATTATAGTTTATAGGGAGCCTCCCCTTGCTAAGAGGAGAGATTTATCTCATTATACTATGGTTGATATACCCATTTTGCCTTCAGTTAGTTGACGACAAAATATTCACCCAACAACTCATATCCCTCAAATTTTGGGCATATGAAGATTGATCCTCCTTCCTCTTTACATGTAGTTCCTTGGAAGGTATGTCTTTAAACATAACTTCATTCTTGCTCATGATAAATCCACTTGGAGGGTATAGATACCTCTTAAATCTCTTTTACTAGGGCTGATCTTCTTGATCCTCACCTCCTCTCTTCCTTGAATATATCTTTGAGGGAGGGGAAACTGCTAGTTATTGTGTTAGTGGATTAGTTAGAATAGTAGCTAGACTAGCCAGTGGGATGGCTGGCATTATTGGGGCTCCTTATAAAAAAATGGATATGTGGGTGGAACTCACCAATGTAACCTCCCTAGTAATAATTTTATCCCAATTAGCTACTAGGCTTGTTATTTTTTAGAAGGATAGTCTAGCCTTAGATTGCGATGTAGTTATTTACTCCACATCAATTGGCTTGGTGAAATTAACATCACTAAGCTTGCACTTCCCTTTTCCTTTCATTAATGATGGAGCTAAAGGATCACCATTGTATTTTGGGAGGAAACCTTTTAGCTCCCAAACTTGTCTAAGCTCTTGGAGGGCAGTGGTATCATATGCACCAAGATCAACCCCATGTTCCTTCAACCATCTAAAGGTTATTCTCATAATTTAAAAGGCTGTATAGGGGATGGAATCATTCTCTTTAATATTTAAGTCCACTTATGAGATGGCTCGAGCTTTAATATTGGTTATTATATACACTAAAGATAGTGTCATCTTATCATCTTCCATGTCCTTCGGGATGGGAGCGATATTATAAGTAATAACTCCTTCAATGTCAACCTCATGTAATCCAAATTTATGACATCCTCCTCAGTGGTGTAGTCAGATCATATATCTTCATAATGTGAATGATGCAAAATCACATTAGTTACCATGTTTACCAACCATCTAATGTCATAGTTGGGCCTAAGTGGCATCTTATCAATTGCATAATGACCCATTTCTTGTTCTAATCCCTTCACCTTGGAAATAGAAGGACATGAATAATATCCAATCACATAGAAACTTGAAGGGATTGTTTATATTTTTAGTTGATATCATCTCATGTGGAGGCATCATCTATAAGCTCAGCTTTATTACTACCAACCTATCATCTAGGTACCTTGAAAATTTGTGTGGATACCTTGAGTAACCACTTATTCTAATGTAGGTGAATGTTCTAAATTTATTATAGGAGGCACCATATTTATCAATTATCTCCTTGGCTACCTTGGAAATTCTATTGAGGCTTCCCAAAGGAAAAAATACACTCATCATAATGTTAAAGAAGTAATTATAAACCCTATAAAAGTTTTTCTTAAATCCATCCATGGTGATTTCTAGATATATCTCATAAATTCTCATCCCATTAGGGTTCTTGGTGAGCCCTTGGAATGTCTTATTGTACACCAGGATATACAACAAATAAGATGACATGCAAAATATACCTATGAATGCCTCTTTTGAAATAATTGTAGCTTAGAGCTGCATCATCTGCCTGTGTAGATTATCACTTAGAATGGAGACCCAATCCAGCTTCTTCTATCTCTCCAACACATAGATTAGGATTAAAAACATCTAGGGCTCAAACTTATCCATGATGGGCATCCCATAAATATTGGAAGCCATAGGGATGATTTACTAGGGAATTTCATTAAATTCTACCAACTTCAAACTTTTGGACATTATGGAGACCTTTTGTCTTCTCTTGGCCAATTAATAAGAGTTGACAATGTCCCAAATTACCTTATCATTTTTCTTTGTATACTCTTAACATTCCTCCAGGGAGAGTGTAGTAATTTCATGTTGGGGAGGAATTCTAAGCATGATACTAAGGGCCATAGGTGTGAAAGAGTAGACAACCAAATGGATACCATTGATGATGGTCCTGGTGTCTAGTTGGTATGCTTGAGCACATGTAATAATCAATTTTGGGTATGGGGTAGTAAAGGGGAATGCTACTGTAGGGGTGATGTAACTCATGCCAACATTAGAAAATACTAGGTGGGGGTATGGATACTATAAGACATTTAATAGGGCCAAAAAATGTAACCCAAAGACATCTGTATCTTTAATTCCATTCAAGGTATAGATAATGTTGCTCTTCACAGTAGTCAAGGATGCTGCCATTTTTCCCTAGCTTTTTAGTGCAATATTCTAAATTTGAACAAACCCTTCAATTTATAAACCCTATAATTACCTCTCAAATCCTCTCAAAGAAAAAAACATAAGGAATTGAAAATATAGTTACTATTAATCTAAAGGGTTGCAACAATGGAAGATGAAAATCTATGAAGAATTCACCGTAATCACTTTCTCGCATTGCACTTGGCTAGGGTACACAAATAGCTTGAAGACATAAATTGAAGCTCTGAATGTAGAGGGAAAATGAAAATGAAGGAAAATAAATTAGTTATAATAATTTGAATTTTGAAATTAGGGTTACCATTAATTCTTTGAAGCATAATGACTAATTACCAACTACCCTCTTTAAGTCATTTAAGCTTTTTTTTACAAGAGAGGGAAGGTATAAATGTTTCATTTATATCAAGTGATTCTCCTTGAAACTCATGGACCCATACAAGTGGAAAATATGTTATGGTACCTTTTTGGGCCCTTGAGGACTTTTGTACCTTTTCATTCATTACTTCCTTTAGTGTAGTGATGTAATATGCCTTGAGCTCTTTATGGGATGTAAGAACACCATGTGTCATTTTTAAACTTTAAAAATTAAATAATTTGGGTCTTCAAGGACATTTTAAATATTTCGCACCAAAATTTAAGTGAGCAAAAATTTAAAAATGGATTGAAACCTAAAAGACCCTAAGGAGTTGCCATGTCACATCACTTTATTATCACATTTAGGCATTCAGGCCATGAAGACTTTTCATACCTTGCCCACCAAAAGATAAGTGGAGTAATCCTCAAAAGGGGCTCAAAATTTATAAATCCCTAAGAACCTACCATGTGTCCAAATTAGACATAAGCTCAGACTCTCGGCTACTTTTCACCTTTGCACTAACTTTTTTCATTCGGGGAAAGGTGTAAGATCCTCCTAACCCACAACAAGATTCATAAAAGTTCCTTGAAATAAAAACATGTCCTTTATTTAGTTCATATGGAAATTACTCACCTCAGTCACCAAAACATGTTGAAGGTATAATTTGGAAATTTCATCTAGGGCCTCAAAATTTCTTCTTTAAACATAAGGCAACAAATCTATGTACAAAAAGAGGCTTGGCTCTGCTTCTATCTTATTACTGTGAATCGTCCCACCATGAAACCTTTGGTTAAACCATGTTATTCCTTATAAACTATAGAAAATGTCCTTCATTCATAGAGAATGCCCTTTGAACCTTTTGTAGACATTTTTTGGATATTTTACAAGGGCAAGATGATCCCACAAATCCTTTGGGCCTTTTGTGCAGTGAATTATTTGAAGGGCAAGTTCCCTCTGGACTTTTCTACTATGGATAAAAAGTCTAAGACATATAGTATAAAAGCATTTAATATCAAAAGATAAGTTATGGAATTATTTTGAAACTTTTGAAGTGGACAAAATGTCTGGTGAAAATAAGTTTTTAGGGATTTTATCTAAGATAAAAGTCCTGAAGATCTATTTCCATCAAACATTGTGTTTGTGCCAAAAGGACTAAAAGGTCAAAATAACATAACATTTTAACTTGGAAAAATTAAAATAAAAGACTTGGAAAATTATGAACATGAACTTCAACCTCCTGAAGGGATATATAGAGATAGGACTGGGGCCAGTGGCTTAAACATTTACACTCACCTAGTTTGAACTCAAGTGTTTTACTGATAAGGGAACTTAAGCTTCAAGGAGACATTTAAAAAAAAGAGGAAGCATGGTAGATGCTAGTTAAATTTTTGTTTATTTTTTAGGATAAGAATATCATTTGAAGATATGGTCAACTAAGGGGGAGCAATGAGTTTTATGAATCTGCTCCAAAGTGTTATGTGGAATGATTTAGAAAATATATTTGGGGACAATAATCCTAAGTCAAAGTTTTGATAAAATATTTGAAGGATGGTCTAGTTGGTCAAAATGCTAAAGAATGAAGCTATGTATGCAAGATATGCAGGAAGATAATGAAGATCTTTAGGTGTCTAATCAAGGATGTGTTTGAAGAGTTGACGAGAGATCTCATTTGTTGAGAAGTATTTTTGAAGATATCTTGATCTAGGTGAAGCATGGAGCTAGGGGGAGCTAACTTAAATAGTTTTAAAGGCTTGAATAGCTATACATGATGTGAGGAGGAGCATATGTGAGATTTTCCAATCATGGTGGAGATATGAAGATGTCTACTACAATTATGAATTAAAGAATATTGATATGATGACTTGATCAAACCAAGTCATGTGTTTTGATAAGGTATTGAATATTCATTTATAAAAAAAGTGGGGGGGGGATTTATAAATAATCATGTTCTAGGATCAAAGGACTATATAGTTGAATTTGAGAGAGAAGGTATGAAGGCAATTGTGTTATTTCTTCATGGTTAAAGATGGTCTGAAGTTGATCAAAAGGGTGTCTAAGCTCATATGACTTAAGGGGAGTCTGTATTAATGTTTTTAAGGTAAGTTCAGGCAATTTCTGATGATCATGTATGTTTTGTCTTCATAGAAGCTATGCATGATCAAATAAGAATGTAGTCATGGAGCATGTTTAAAGACGCTCAAGGTAAGAATAGGTATGCACAATGTTAGGTAGAGTCTGTATCATCTCTCAAAGGTGGTCCTTTCCTATTATTAGTCCTTGAAATATTTTTAGGCTTGTAGGATTAGGATTTGAGACCAATTTATCATTGTGTTAAATGGGGAGAAAGTGCTTAAAGAGATAGATAGAGTCTATACATAATTGGTGTTGACATCAATGATAAAGGGTAGGATTATTGGAGATTTGTCTATGATATCTCCAAGGTGACCAAGGTTGTTGATGGAGTGTCATGTGTGTTAGATTGATAATGAAAAAGTGTGCTTTAATTTGCTTCAGTGTTCATGCATTATTTCAAGGAAAATGTAGGTATATTTTCTGAATATGAAGTATTAATGTTTCTCTTTTTTATTGCTTGGAAAGCTATGGTATAAAATTAGGGAGGGAAATATGTAATAAATCTTAAATAAATTAATGGGGATGAGTTTGTCTCTAAAATATTCATATAATTATGTAAGAAATAATGTATACTTAGGTAATATTCTATAGAGCAGAATGAAGTCATGGCAAACCAGAACAAGATAATCCTAGATATGGCACATTGTATGGTGTATAGCTAGAAGGTACCACATTAATACTAGGTAGAAGTTGTGAATACAACTGTGTACACTCAATATAATTCCCACACAAGTTTTATATAATGTAACATTAGAATAAGCATGGTCTAGGAAAACACTATATGCAAGTAGTTTTCATGTTTTTGGATCCACTACTTCTATATTGGGTAAATTATACATGTTGATTAGTTATTTTGAGCAAAGAGATGATTACATATTACCAGATGTATCTATATACATAATTGTGGTGAGAAAAGATGTTTTTATAGATGAAAGAGTACTATTATTTTATGCTAATGGTAAATCTACTAATAGTAATGTATTTTTACATATTGATAATGTTTCTAGAACAAGTTCTAATACTAAATTTGAATAGGTTTCAAAAATTAAAAAATTAAAAGAGTCAAGTTCTAGTGGTGAAAAGAATGTTTTTTCACTCTTCACAATCAAATCAAGAAGACCAACACAAAATGCCTAAGTGGTATTGTACCACAATGAAGTATGTAAAGAAAGATGAATTATCTTACTTGTTGGAAGGATAATCTAAAATGTTAGAAAAACATAATGTGTAAGGTGAAGAGCAAGTAAATTTTGCTCTTACTATTATTTCACAGGTATTCAAACTAATCAAAAGTTTAAAGACCAAAGTCAAACCAAAATGGATGTTTTCCATGAAGGTTGGTGATAGAGGAAGGAACATATAGAAAAAACATGAGTGTTGTGAAAAATAAATGTCCCATAATTACTCAATAATGAAAAGTAGTAGGCATTAGGTTTTCAACAACTCGACACAAAAATATCTCTTAGGAGATATGCTATGTTGTTTAGTCTTGATGCATATTTAATTTTTTTGCAATTAATCACTCTAACAAATAGGTAAAGCATGCCGCATTCAAGATGTGATAACAATTCAAGAAATAATAGAATCAAACAAACTCAATATTCAACACAATTTTTTATGCTACTTGATGGTTTTAATAGCTCATTTCCCATATACTTTGGTAAGATAGATTGACAACAATAAAGAAATTTGGATACATTGTTGTAGTGGAAAAATAACTACACTTAGGTTAAGTTCATACATAGACTTAATAATTTTATTGTAATAATGACTAAAATATGTTATCTAGTCATTAAGAGAGGGTATTAGAATATTAGCTTATTATTTTACTATTATAGTAGTTAGTTTTATGGGTCAAAAATATAATACCCAAAAAATACATGCTAATTAATTTCATAAAATGAGTTTAGGTATCAAGGTAATTAATAATTATTTAATTTAATAAAGAATATTTAATTTTTTTTTTTAATTATCCATTTAAATAATCTCATGTAAAAGTTTAGGTGGAAAAGAATTATTTAATTTATAAAAAGTTTTAGACACCAAGATAGTAGAATAAAATAAGGTAATTAAATCCAACCTAAGTTACCCATAAGTAAATAATTAACTAACACTTATTTAAAAATTATTATTTTCCAGTTTGAGTTAAATATCACCCTTTAAGGGTAAGAAGAGAACTAATTTATTTAATAAGTGGTTTAGAGAAACTCATATAAATAAATAAATAAGTGAAATCAATTTAAATAAAATAAAGTCAAACCTACTTGTAAGTAGATGAATAAATCAAAGCCATATAGTTAATTAGTTTTGAGCCCTAAGATCTAGGGATTCTAAGTGTTGCCCTAATTTCACATTTAAATAGTTAAAAATCATTCTCCAAGTTTTCTTCTCATTTTAATTTAATTGATTTACAGGTTGGAGGTTTAAGGAGGGGAGATTGAGGAAGGCTCTCATACCCTAAAGATATGAATGCACATTTTTTGAATATATATAGTTATATATACACTAAATGTTCAAGGGTATATAAATATATTAAGAATATATCAAAAATATTATTTATTTTGTATTATATTCAAAATATATATTATTTATTTATTTATTTTCCTTTTTTTCCAATCTATAAATATATATGTATTTATTCATAGCCACAGGCCACAAAGGGGTCAGTTATCCCCCCCCCTCCCCAACTATTTTTTTTGTCATTTTTTATTAAATATATATATATATATATATATATATATATATATATATTTCCATATATATGTATATGTATATGTATATATATGTATATGTGTATATATATGTATATGTGTATATATATATATATATATATATATATGTATATGTGTATATATATATATATATATATATATATATATATATATATATATATATATATATATTTAATTTTAAAAAATGACAAAAAAAATAGTTGGGGAGGGGGGGGGGGGGGGCTAACTGACCCCTTTGTGGCCTGTGGCTATGATCACAACTTCAACTAGGGGCCATCGGCCCCTAAACAATAATGGGGGTAGGGGTTGGTCAATTGGTCGAGCCCCTTCCCTCCCTCCATATAAAGGAAGTGAGGCTTTGAGGGGGGGTCGGCTCAACCACTACCTCCTCCTCTTCAACATACTTTTAAAATTTTATTTATTTTATTTTATTACTATTTTTATTTATTGATTTATTTTTTAATTTCTTTTATATATAAATAATTTCTTTTATTTCAATTTAAATGTAAATTTTATTGAATTCATTCATTTATTTTTATTTTTTATTACTATTATTATTTTATATACTTCTTTTATATATATATATAATTTCTTTTATTTCAATTTAAATGTAAATTTTATTGAATTCATTCATTTATTTTTATTTTTTATTACTATTATTATTTTATATACTAACTTGTCTATAATCATATATATATAATGATTATAGACAAGTTAGTATATAAAATAATAATAGTAATAAAAAATAAAAATAAATGAATGAATTCAATAAAATTTACATTTAAATTACTATTATTATTTTATATACTAACTTGTCTATAATCATATATATATATATATATATATATATATATGATTATAGACAAGTTAGTATATAAAATAATAATAGTAATATATATATACTAGCTTGTCTATAATCATATATATATATATATATATATATATATATATATATATATATAAGATTATAGACAAGCTAGTATATATATATTACTATTATTATTTTATATACTAACTTGTCTATAATATAGAATTATAGACAAGTTAGTATATAAAATTATATATATATATATATATATATATAATTTTATATACTAACTTGTCTATAATCTTTTATATATATATATGTATATATATAATTTTATATACTAACTTACCAAAGCGAATATATCAATACACAAACACACAAATAATATTTTTTTAAACTTTAAATTTGTTAGAAATATAAGTATGCATATATGTAAATTTTTTATTTATTTAAATGTACATCATAAATTTACGTGTGTATTTTTATCTCAATTAAAATTTAATATAATGACACTATCATTTTTATTCATTGTTGAATGTTCATAAAACAATATAATATCAATTTTCAATATTCTAAAATGAATATGTTATCATTTCCTTTGTCATGCAAATTAATACATTTGAAACAATAATTTTCACATTCATATTTCAACCCTCTAATAAGGTAAAGGGAAGTAAAGAGGGGTATTTTGTGTAGTGTCATATTAAAATGTAACAATAATTTATTCTTACAAAACTTATGTGGAATAATAAAGAATACATTTTCATAAACAACAACATTCAACTTCAAGAGAATAACATGCTATATATCTCCCTTTGGAATCCATTCAACCCATTTTTATCAAGACTAAAAAATACATTAAAATACTATAATGATAGTGTCAAATCTTCATTTATATCACATTGTATACATGCTTATCATATCAAGACTCCTTTGCCTTTTACTAAACATATGAGCAATATTGAGATAGAAAGAAATGCAATGGGCATAATTTTTTTTTTCATATTCATATTTTCAACAAAAAACCTTTTCACATATTGATAAAAATAATTAAAAATGAAGGAAAGGTAGTAACATTCTTACAATTATTCATTCTAAGAAACATTATAACATGCCCAATAAAATAAAAGATATATAAGTCTTAAGTTTACATGGATAAAATCATTGTCTCCATACAACCCTTTCAAAAGAGATCATAAAAGATATTTTCAAGGATACAAGTTAGGATAATCTCTTAAATAACATGAAAGACTTGGGATGCCAAAAGAGCATATGAGAGTAACCATCATGCTTCAACATCAAGCTCCAAACTCCAAAACCTACACATAAGTTTCGAGCTCCAAGAACACTCCAAAGAAACATAAAAATAGGCCAAATAAAGTTGCTTGACTACCCATCCTTTATGCATAATCACATACAAACCTCACCAAGTGAGGTTCATGCATAGCCTCCCCCAAGCCCAAGGGAAAGAGGCATGCCTCAAACTCATATGCACAATGAATAAGATTGAAAGGGAAATGGCTTGTATCAAAAATAAAGAGAAAAAAATAACAAAGTATTCCCAAAGAAAACACAAAAAAAAAGGAATTCAAAAAGGACTTCACTAAAGTTAAGAGAAGATGAGTCTTTTTTTTTGTCATATAAGTTTGTTAATAAATTGAAGGCTTTCAAAACCAAATAAATATTTCTTGTCAAGAAATAATTTACCTCTTTATATATCCTATAATACATCATGCCTCCTTAGACATCCCATAACCCTCATTAAACCTCCCATATCTCATAAAAGAGAGTGGTTTTTCAAACTTATAAAAAGGTTCCACTTCTTATATACAAGTTCATGCCACTAAGGTTAGAGTGGGCTTGTGCAACAAGCTATAAGAAAGAGCTCCAATCTCATTCCCCAAATACATACACTTATGCTAATCCCAACATAGGTGGCATAGAGGTGATCTCAAATCCCATACCCAACATTCAATCAACAAATAAAGAAAATAACATGAAAGAGAAAACATGGCAATAAAACACAAGTGAACATCTTAAAAGGAATTCAATAACAAAACCTCAAATCTAGCACAAAACATTTATTCATTTTATTCTAGAAGATATTAATTCAATAAAAATAAAATAAAAAAACAAAATGAATGAACAAAACCTAACTCAACCAAAATCTCCAATTGACACTTCTAAAAGCCTCTCTCTCCAAGCATCTTAGCTCTCCAACAATCTAAAATGCATAAACCCAAAAAGACCAAAAGAAGGCTTTTAAGAGAAGAAGAAAATTAAAAAAAAACAAATAAGAGGGTGCCACATGACCATCCTCATCCTAAGGATGTGACTTTCCTCCATAAATTTATCTTACAAATCTCTTAAATGCCCTTTCACACTCACATGTGTGTTCCTTGTACTTAAAAACACAACACAACTTTTTTTGTTCAAAAAGAGAGGTTTTATTGTGGAAGCAAAATATAGGCCATAAAAAAGGACTTTATATTATATAAAATTGGCTGAAGAGCCTTGAAAACCCCACCTATCCAATGGGTATATGTATGGGTCCAAAAAGGACTAGTAAGAGAAGCTCTACTTGTCAATTACTCAAGTTAAAAAGTGGTTGGAAAGACAAATCCGAATTTGAAAACATGGGTTGGGTTTGTGGGTCCACTCAATCCTTAACAAAGTTAAATAAAATCATTGAAGGTTGACATAGGTTTAGGATGATTAAAATTATAAGAGAGGTTTAAGTCATAACATAAATATTTAAAAAAATAATAAGGTGAAGAATTTAAAAGACACAAAATAATACAATTAACAATTTGAAAAGAAAGGTGGGGTATAAGATTTAAAGTTTAAAGTGATTTTAGATGTGCATATGATTCCTCAAGGCATGTCTACATCCATCATAATCCTGCCTTTGGTCCCCTGCACCTGCACACTTAATACAAATATCAAATATATCCATAATAAAAATAATTTATATATATACTAATATGAACTAGTATAACTACCACTATAAAAATGTTGCAAGACAATCGTATTTATTAGTTAGTTTAATATAATCAACTATAAATTCATAAAATAGAACATCCTGCTGTTTAGTGTCAACATATCGATAACATGGTATATCCACTCATAAATAACCATGCATATAAATAAAATCTAACAAATTAATAATCAATGTCTATGATGTCAAAAAAATATAAAGTGTGGGCACCCCATGCCTCCAAATAGTCTAACATATATCCATCGAGTCCACAAAACATGTAATAAAATATATAATAGGGAGTGATGTCAAAATGGTGTCTCACATCTCCCTCCTTTAAAATTAGACTTCCTCTTGGAAGTCACTAGAATAGATACAGATACCAGGATTGCAAAGGTACCCCATCCTTCCAAGTAGCTACAAACTCATCATATCTATCCCACGAAGCCCTAACCTAGTCCAACTCACAGCTTCAAAGGCCTAATTTCTATTGAGCCAAAATACGTATGGCATCTAAGATCAGCTTCCCATCCCCTTTGAAATTCAAATCCATGCAATCCAAAACATGAGAAATATCTGGAACATATCTCCTCAAAAGTGAAACATGAAAAATATCATAGGATAAATATAGGTTAGGTGGAAAAGATAGATGATAGGATAATGGTCCCACTATCTCTAAGATCTCAAAGGGACCTAAAAAATAGGGTGCTAGCTTAGAGCCTTTTTAATAGCAAGTCAAGATTTTATTTAATTATACTCATAAAATGGCCTTATCCCCTATTTTAAAATGTCAATCTATCCTCTTTTTATTAACATACTTCTTCTACCTATCTTGCACTTCCTACAAGCATTATCAAATGAGGACTACGTAATGCTCTATGTCCTATAGCATAACTGGTCTAATCAAAACCCTACTCTCAAGCCTATCCCAACTTAGAGGAATCCTACATCCTCTACTATAAAGAGCCTCATATGGAGTCATATTAAGGAAACTATGGTAACTATTATTGTAGGCAAACTCAACCAAGTATAAATAGTCCTCCAAACATGATTGTTGATCCATCATGTATATGCATAACATGTCCTCTAACACTTGGTTGACCCATTCTATTTGCCTATCTATCTATGGGTGATACGATGTGTTAAAGCTAAGATGAGTGCCCAATGTGTTATAATTTAATTTCATGCTTAGGTAGCTTTGACAAGTCCAAAAATGGGCAAAAATGTACCTCTCTTTCTCATCGCTCTCTTAGACAAGTCAAAAAGGTCAACCAATTTCCACTTAGTATAGATAAGAGGAATAGAGTGAAAGTGGGTGCACTTAGTGGGTGAAATTAGTATTTGTATACTCTAACTTCATGTTCATAGTTCTATGTCTAGTGGTTTGTGCTTCATGAACCATCACTAAGAGTGTTGGTGACTCTAAAATGCTTGTACATCCCCAATGGCTTCAGTTTTACTATCTGATGGCATTGGTCTATGTTTATCAAGTGTTGTACATGGAATTAAAGGAATTTTTATTACTTTTCATGTTGGATTCAACTTAGTTGACATGTGTGAAGGTGAAGAAGTTAGCATGACTATCTCATTTTGCTAGTATAAGAAACTATTGATGTTTGTAGATAGTATTATTGAGTTACAGAGTTTTACCCTCATGTAAATGATTTTAGGATAAGACTAGAATATGTGTTTTAAACATTTGAGAATATGATTGATCAGATTAATCATATAAGTGTTGGTATCAAGAGTGTCACTAATGATATGTAAAGACTAACACTTGATATAGTTAAGAATCCTTGAATAAGACATCTACAGGTTTCATGTTAAAACCTAAAAGAGGGTTCAAGACATGAGAGGAAGCATAATGGTGTTTGAAAGTCATGAACCTTACTAAGACCTCAAATAAATTCCATAGACTGAGTGAAAGGTTATTAAGATGATTATCAAGTTCTATCTTAGCACACAGTCCTATATTATATAGTAAAACCTACAGGCAGTCTCTAGTAGTCTGAAGTCAATCTAAATGAGATAGAGGAGTGTTGAAATGGGGGTGTTTGAGCTCAATAGAGACCTTAAATCAGGTTTGAGAGTATTGAGAGTATCATTATGATAATGGTGAGGCCATAATATGGCATACATAATTAGAATAATGTGTACAGGTTGAGAAAGTTACAATTGAGAAGTTTTACCTTTAATTTTTTGAATGAGGGTTTTGCTCATATAATATGTCATCCTATGGTGAAGTATCTTGAGGTAAAGACATGCCTAATAATTTATCTATTGCATCCCAATCCTAAAAATGATGTCTTGATATAATAATGTGGTTATTTTATCAAGAGAGTGATGTTTGAGTGGTTTCTAACTTAGACAAGTTTTGACCTAAAACACTTAGTGAACACAGTGTTAAGATGACTAAAGGTAACACAACTTGTAGTGACCTATAATAATGAGTGAAACTATGGTCTCAAATCATTATATGAGCTCAGATAAGTGTGAAATGGCCTAATTAAACACCATAGTCACACATAAATGAGTACTTACATGATCTTTTCAACTTCTATCTAATGCACATTTACAGGTAATATAGTACATATAACAGACTGGTTCTAGTAAGTGGAGAGAGTGAGTTTGAATGTTAACATAGCCCTAAGGCAATAGTGAGATAAAAAATTATGGAATGGTTTTAGTGACCTCAACAAGATCTTAGGGAATGATACATGATGTTCAAACATAAATAAACACCTAATGGAATCCCATTTTCCTAAGATAAGTATCTACAATCTGCTATAGTCACAGGTTAGCTTGTGCTAATGAAAGGTCTTGGATAACATGTAGAGATATAGGATGGAGAACCATGTTTAATTTAGTCTCAAACTGATATATCACATCCTCATGTGATTATTAGATATAGGAAATAGATAGGTTGAACTAAAATCTCAACCTACAATCAGTCAAAAACACTGCATATAGTCCTCATAGTCTTATAAGCCTGTCTTGAAGAATTTAAAGTTTTAAGGGGCCTTGAAGCATGATCAAGCTATGAAAATTTGTAAAAATGGTCTTTGTAACCTAATAAATCTCTCAAAATTATCATTTTGGCTAAGTAAATAGGGGAGATGCCATCTATTTTATCTCAAATAGAGGGTACTCTAGGAGTAAGATAACTGCAAGCATAGTGTGTGAATGGAAAGAGAATGTAATGGAGAGTATTGAAACACTTTGGAATGATGTGTAATTTTTATTTGGACATGAAAAAGTGTTAAAAGTCAACTATAGTCTTGAGAAGCACTTATAGGTGGTCAAATACTGAAGAAAGGTAGCCTAAGCCTTTAGGCCTAAACTTAACATGAACCCTAATGGCTTTAAAATTCACTTATAACATCATGTGGCTTTTAAAAACCAATTAAGGACATTTAGGGGAGAGTGGAGAATCTAAAATAACCATTCGTCTATAGGGAAATAGCTCAAATTGGTAATTTTGGCCTAAATTGGTCTCAGGCCTACTCAGAATGCCAAGAAGGAGCTTAAGAGCCATCTTCAAGTGCTCATATATGTATGGAACAACTGCATGAGACCTCAAAAAACTAGGGGTATTTAAGGAGGTTCATGAACTCAAGATTTATGGAATTGGTTCAGGGGTTAGATGTCTAATATTTATGAACCAATGTTAAGAATTTAAGAGACTTAAAACCCTCTCAAATCCCTTGTGTAAAATTGATGGAAAAGCAAATTAATGAAGATGTACCTAAAAGTGGCTAATTGGTTAGGAAAGTTACTTGAACCTATCTAGCACTCACCTAGGCTCCATGACATCCATTTTACCCATACTATCACTTGTATGAACATACCAAAATCTAAATTTCTTACAATTTTTTTATATGTTTTTTAGGTAAAGATGAGAACTGGTGGATGAAAGCCATTGAGGGAGCTCTATAAGGACTTATTATACCTTCCTATACTCATATTTCACCCAAGTGAATAATTGAAACTCCTCTACTAATCTTTTCATTGTAGGCAATCTTAGACAGAAAGTGAAAAGATAAGTGATTGCCTAGTGAGAAGATGAGAGCTCTAATATTGGATCTTTTTGAGGTCCAACTGATGGAGAAAAGGACAAAGTGAAGTTGAATAGATGTCCTAACATATCTTATATGGATTTTATTGAGAAAATACTAGTCACCTTTCTGACAAATGTGAAGAATGAAGCCAAGAGGGCTAGCAAGTGACTATGGATAGTGAACACAAGTGTCAAGAAGAAGGTTATAAGTTAGAGGGATATCTAATGATTATCACATATTTTTACAACCCCCCATGATAAATAATATGTGTTAAAGACTTCCTAATTTAGTTTCAAGTAGTCTAATGACTCTTCATCACTAAGAGGCAGTTTCAAGCAAGATAATGAAGAGTCTCTATGCCAAATTAAGGGAAGGTGTCATATTTCAAATGGACACTTGTCTAAGGTTAGTTTATGGTCTATTTTACACCTCATTCTCTCAAATTGTAACTAGTTTTCATGTCTTAACACTTGACATTATGACCCTTAAACTTTAATTCTTCCCTCTTCTCTCCTATGCTCTATTTATGCAAGCCATTTTGGCATTTTTAATCTAATCCACACCTAGTATAGTGAAGACCTACTAGTTTGAATACTATATTTACCTTTGAAATAAAGATTTATAATCTAGTTTTGAGTTCATAGCTTCTTGTCTAAGTATGTGAAATGGTGCATAGTGGAATGAAATGTGATAAGTATCTATTCTTGTCTTCTATTTACTTTTCCATGTTTAAATACAATTAGTTTTCCTTGTAACAGGTCACATGAAGTGTAGTCATGTGTATTTATCTATCTTTAGGTGTAAAGAGTAGCATTAGTGTCTACAACATGACTTCATGTTCACTCACCTTGATAAGTATAATGCATATAACCTATATGTTTCAAACACTTATGTTAGAGAAATATAGGATGATGCAAATAGTATTGTGAGTAATGTTTCATAGTGCAAATATATGGTAGTTGTAGACACCTAAATCTAGCCACCAATAACCTCTAATCAGGATTTTGTCTAATTTCCACCCAAAATGCACAATTTGGCCTAAAAACATTAAAACATGCCAAATTATGTGAAAATAACATATTCAAGTTCCAATTTTTGCTAGGGTATATCTAAATTGAGTAGTGCAATTTATGGGCTAGCTAACTTTGATTAGATCATTTTGAGTCAAAATGCCCATTTTACATCTAGGTGCTTTGGATTGTTCTTTCCTATCAAATATATTGAATAATACATTTGCCTTTGTTATTTTCTATTGGTAACATCCTAAATGGGATAACGGATCAAATTCATCTAACATTGCCTTCCAATTCTAATCCAGTGGAATTTTGGACCAATAACAAGGCATTCTAATCAATTTAGGTAATTTGTGCACAAAGTACTTAATCATACTTAAGAGATAATTAAACAAAATTAGAGCCTAATCAATAAATCCATTGAAACTTGTTGAATGATTTGTTTTGGAAATGAATATTGAATATCTACATCATTAGGAGACCTCACTTTTTGGGAAGACATCCCTAGGTCATAAATGACACAAATATCAGAATTCATGCCCTCCATGCCTCAAAAATGACTTCCATGATGCCCTCCATACCTATTAATTATCTCTTCTTACAATGTCATGATAATGATAATTATAAACTTAAATCTAAAAATTTAATTAATCCTCAAACACACATCTCAATCTCAGGATGGATGGTTCAGGTTAATTCTAGACATTCTCAAAAATCTATAAATAGAGAGGCCATGAACATCATTCTAAGCTATTTTGGTACAAAGTTATAATGCATAAATATCTTCAAGAATCCATTTTAATTAGTGTTACCATGACAAATTGATTCCAAGCTAAGCCAAGCCACAAGCCAAAGGTGCCAAGGAGAGATGGAGGCAGACAAACTTCCATTGCCAAGGACTTCATGAGCACAAAGTCAAGCAAGCCACTACTACAAAGGCATTTGAAGCATCCAAGGAAGGTGAAGTAATTATTTTTATTTTTACTTAATTTTTAGTTGTGTTTGTCATTTTTTTTATTACTAATCTCATCATAGTAACTAGGCATGAAGATGTTAGCTTAGTGTGTTTTTTATTTGGTTTCATTTAGTAACACCATACTAATCTCCTCTTCTTAGTCAAATTATTAGTTCACATATGTCATACTCGATATGACTAGATGCATCCCACACATGAAGAAGAGCATTTTTCTTTGTTACAGGTTTACACAGTAATTGATGTCAGTTAGTGAAACTATCATTAGTTGGATAGCTACTATTGGTCACTATTAGTATAATGGATTTTAGTTAGATAACCATCATCGGTTAGTAAGTGTAACAATCATTAGTTATAGAACCAATGTCGGTTACTATGTTTTTCTTAAAACATAAACCTGAGATCTCTTTTTTTGAAGTTAATTATTTCAAACCCAAAATAGATTCAAGGCTAAAGGACATGCTAACATTTTTGTTGTAGGACCAAACTTGAAATTTGCTAAAAACATGTTTAGATCACCTTTTTCATGTTTAAAAATGAATTAGGAACATTATTTTGGTGCTTAAAGTAAAATTTAAGGTGCTAAAGAAGTATTTTTAGCATTAGTTTTCAAAGTTACAACTAAGACCAAGGGGTCAAATGAACACCACCTCATTTTTTGAATTTCGGCTTAAAATTTAACACACTTTTAATTCTTGTCTTCAATAGTTGTTTGATCTAATTTTGTTTGGAAAAAAAAAGGGATGTTGCATGTATGATCTTCCATTTATCCCCTTTAGGGAACACTTGGAATCAAAAGCACCATTCCTATTGCAAAAAGCCTTGTCCAAGGCTTAGAAATAAAGTCATCTAAAGCACTCCCAAAAAAACCCATCAAAGTTTGGATAACTTTGAAAATGACCCTAACATATTTATATTAGTATTTTATCTAATGCAAACTTAACAATAGGATGTGGTGGTTGTAAAAAGGATTAGACCTTTTTACAACTAGATAATGCTATGGTCACCCAATTTCCATACTTGTCTTTTGCATTGTTTGATGTAAAAGTCATTGTGAAATTGATTCCCCTAGAAACATTTAAAAGCTTGTTAGTTTAGTCAACCCCACATTGCCATACCCTTGATAGGATTTGGATGATTATACTCAATGTATTTTGGTCATTTTTACTTGGTGTCTTTTGAGACTAAAACTTAATTTTTTGTTCATAAGCCATGTCAAAACAATGTATTTGAATTGAGGAGGGTAGTGTTCTGTTGCCCAAATCATGTTAAAACCATTTTTCCTTTGAGTCTTTTAAAGCATAACATAGATCACATCATTTAAGCATGCTTACACCATTAGGATACTCAATTTATTTCAAGACTTGTTTCACCTTGTGCCAAAAACCATTTGTTTCAAACCATGTCATGTATACCATTTAGACCTTTATCTTGTGTTGTCATTTTGTCCAATTTTGTATAGCTTGTTTGGTAAAATACTAGTTTTCAATGTTGAGTTTTCAATTAGCCTTGTCAAGTTTGGATTCAAACATTAATTGATTTATGTTTAGGCCTTAATTCATGGGGTTGATACACATATCTTTCTCTTTTAGATTAAATTAACTTCGATTAATTGATTACACAAATTTGAAAAGTATTGATGGTTTATTTGTTTAATGCCTATCCTCGTCATTGTTTGTGCCTTTATTTGGGAGAAATATAGCCTTTTATCTTATGACTTATGCTAACTAATCATGTTTATGTTTGATTCCATGTGCTAGGTCTTTATCAAAGTTATTTCCAAACATGTTAGATTAAATCAAATCACATCAAATTTTTTTTTAACTCTAGATTTTGATGTCATTTGGCCAAAAGTCGTAGCATATGCCTACTTGTTTGAGCCTAGCTTTTGACTTCGTGTTTGGATAAAAGACCTAGTAACTCAACTTTTCCCTTTCCTAGTTTAGACCTTGTTTGGAACACTTTGACCTAGACATTTGACATGCCAATTTTTATTTGGATACTTGACCTTTTATGCATATGACATTTGACATTAGACATTTGATGTTAGAATATTTTATGTCAAGTCTTAGCACAAATTATTTTAATTATACAATTCTAATTTCAAATCATTTTAGAGATATAGCTCCACCCCTTTAACCAAGTTAGACCAAGTTTGAACCATTTGTCCTTTGGATAGTTTTTTAGAGTTTGTAGAAATCTAAGCCTTTTTTTTTTGGAGATTTCATAATTTACATAGATATGTCTAGCTACACTTATAGTGGAATCATGTATAATCTAACTTATGATAGAATGGCTGCATAAAATCCCACTAGGAACCCCTATAGAGAAAGATTTTCTAAGGAGTTTTATTATTCTCCCTATAATACTCCATATGAGGAACATAGTCAGAATCCACATGATCCAACTCAAGACCTAGATTGGTATGTAAAGGCTTGTGAGGAGGACTTTGACGAGCCAACTATAGATAATGTTTTTTTGGATATGGATCCATACCCTCTTTACAATAATTAGTACATGGAACACATTCAATAACCAACTTATGAGCCAACCCATAATTGGGATGATATGGTTTATGAGGAAGAATTGGATGCTTTGGCTTGTGCAAGTAATCAGGATCTATAACATTGTACCATTTCTATTCCAAGACTACAACATCACACCATTTCCATTCTAAGACCTTGTCTTTTAGTTTGTGTAAGCAATCAAGCTCCACACCACCCTATCATTACCATTTCATGACTTTGTCCTTTGGATCATGCTATAAATCATGCTCCCTAAGGCCCTACCATTATAAAACCACAAGTCATTCTTCCTCTATTGCCAATCCCATCTAAACCTCAACTGATACAATACTTCAAAGACCAAGATGTGCTCAAAAATGATATTTTATAACTCATTAGAAACCAAGGCCAAGAGAACCAAACAATCCAAAATGTTTCTATTGAATCAACCATTTATGATAAGTTAGCATGTGATGAGTCACCTATTGATCCTATCCTAGTTGTTGAGGAGTCTCACACTAATGAAATAGTCTTTGTCAAGTCACTACTTAATGATTATAACCACCTTTCAGAAAATCATTACCTTGACCATATGCATATTTTTCAAGAGACTCCTACTGACAAACCAATCTCTAAGGATTTATCTCTTGACCTTTTTCGCATCCTAGAGGAGTCCCACTCTGACAAAGTAGTCTTGGTGGAGCCCATTATGCCATCATATATTGTTACTTGTCTAATAGTAAATATTCAACAAGACATCATTATAATAAAGTACCCATTAGATGAAGAAATAGAGTTAGATTTAGGTTTTATTCTTGATCTGACATCATATTTAGCATCATAATCACAATCAACATCAGTCTCAAAATCAGATTCAGAGTCCCTTGAGTTAGAATCACTTTAAAAAGAAGAATATGTTCATGGCTATTACAACATTAGTTATACATGCCTTATAGATAAATTTGAATACATTTGTGATCCTTATACAATTTTTGAGGATGAGTAATTTAGCTTCAACATAATCTATCCTAGTATATTCTACAAGGATTATGCAGCCTCTCCCCATTCCATAGGCCATTACCATCAACCAAAATAGCCATATTATTGATATTCCATCTCCTATAAGTGTTGATTGGGATCAATATAATCAATTTTTTTGAATTGAATCTATGGTGACATAGCAGTTGAAGAAGAGTAAGGAGGTCAAGACCACATTCATATAGCAGAATAGCAGTCTCTTAGTGAAATCTTTTCAGAGGCACTAGGTGATAATCAAACTCAGAACTTGACATCTTCTAGTGAAATTTTTTTATAAGTGCTAGAAGAAAATCAAAGTCAAAACTCCACATTCCTTAGTGAAACCTTCTCGAAGGTGTTACAAGACAATCAAGACAACTTCATTGGTGAAACCTCTTTTAGGAACCAATAGTTGAGCACAAAAGTTCTTCATTGATTGATGAAGACAAAATCAAGATCAAATCCAAATAGATTCCAATCTATAGCCTAATTAGATGGTATCTACTCTCAAGATCAAACAATAGAAAAATATGGTGGTCCTATCGAGAGAACAATTCTTTGGCCTGACCATAACCAAAGTTCTATCAAATCTAGCATCATTAACATTATGTGTGATTGAAATTCTTAATATTTATTTATTTTATAACTATTCTACATTCCATTATCATCAACTATTCCATTTCAAAATTAAGCCTACCATCCCTTATTCATCCTTGTTTACCATCCATGGTCGCACTTTCCTTTATAAAGGCTACAAATATACCTTATCTCGATGTTTGAAGCAATCAAAATCAACAACCAATGAAGATCATAAAAGAATTCTTGTGATAATCAAATCTACAGGCAGTTCTTAATAGATTAGTTATTTAGATAAGGTGTGGCATAGTAATTAAAATGATAAATTATTCTATTTGTGTCATTTATTGATTAGGACATGAATCTCCCCATCAATAGGAAAAATAGAATTAAAAACCACACCCAGGCCAAAAACATGTACCATACCATTTCATTGCCATGCCATTGCAATTGTTACATATGCCTATTTTCCATTATCACATACCCAACCATAAACTCCATCACTTGGGGGAAACCCTCTTACCATTTTATCCAATCTATCAAAAACCATCATTATCCTTAAAAAGACCACACCATCCTATCATTCCATTCCTATCTAGACCAAAGCTTGTTTTTACTCATCTTACCCAATCCTATTTTAATCTTGGTTACTTTGGTTCTTCCCACAATTTTTATGGGGGGATTCTAATCAAATTTAAATAATCAATACAATTCATGTTTATATTGATAGTCTATGAAATTAGTGTGACATTTGATCTGGTAAGATGTCTTTCATCCTATATCTATGTTTGTTTATGTGAGCTTGATTATAACTGCTTATGGGTAAATCAGTGTCTCACTAGTCTTGATACTAATTATAACCACCTATAGGTAAATTAGTATCATTGACCTTTTCCATTGAATCCTAGTTATAAACACCTATGGGAAAACTAAGTACAATACTTGTTTATCATGCAATTACGCATCACCTTGTCATTACTATTTTCATTTGACTGGCCATTTTCCAAATTTGAGAAGTTGTTGAGACCTAGTTGGTTTTTACTTGCCTTTTGTGTGGATGGAATCAATATGATTTGAGGTCATTTTAAGACTAAGTTGGTCATGTTAAATTCATATTGAGGTCACTTCAGTCCCCTTTTCTATACACCCTCACCATTTTATGAGCAACCTAAGTTTGAGCGCTCTCACTATTTTATGAGCAACCTTACTTTAAATGCTTTCACCATTTTATGAGATTGAACCATTTAGCATCTCATCCTTTTTTATTAAGTTGAGATACTTAAAAAAATTCCAAAAAATATTTGAAAAATTGTTAGAAAAGAATAAAAACATTAACCACTTCTTTGCCTTAAGGATTATAGGAACCCTTACTAAGTTATAAGCAAATTATTTATCACTTAGTTTCCCCATCCTTTTTGGATTTTTATCTTACACACTTGCCATTGTTCAAGACCATTCCTCTTCTTTTATCACATCCATTCTATTTGTTTATTTAGTTATCACATTCTTCTTATTCCTTAGGAGAACTACATTTGGCCTGAAATTTTTATTGGATATTACATCAATGGAACTATGTAGGCAATGCCCACTTGCCTAGTGCATATAAAGACAACTTGACCACCCCCTTCCTTTTTTTATTTTCCCCCATTTTGTTCATTTATTAAGTTGTTGCCTATTTTCCAGGGGTAATGTTTGTATGGTTTTTATTACATGTTTGTTTGTTTATTTTTGTTTATTTTGTTTGTTTGTCTACCTATTTGTTTACTTTTAGCACTGTTGCCTTGATTTAGTTTATGTGTGTTCATTGAGTGATTCCTTACCCAAACTTACACTTTAATCCATCCATATTCATATGTTTATATTGTCATCATTGTTTCTATCATTGGTGCATTATTTTATACTGAGTATTAGATTATGAGAATCAGTCTTTATGCATATTTTGGCCATGTCCTCATGATGTTATACCATGATGCCTACTGACACATGATATAAAAAAACCTAAGCTTCAATAAGTCTATTTAGTAATGGTGGCATCTCTTCGACATTGACATCCCAATTACATCTTAATCATATCCCAAAAAGAGTAATTAGACATGAAAGAATTTCAAACTTTATTAGTTTAGATGTGCATCTTCCTACTAGTATGTTATTCCAATTCATAATTAACCTCTGTGTTGAGTTATCATCATCCTCGACCAAGTTTATCATGTTTGACATAATTGGGGTCCAATGATTATAACCACCTTTGAGAAAATCATTGTGTTTTCACCTCTTTACTTTTCTATCCATATAGGGGCATTTTATTATCTTGTTTATCTATCTTAATAGGGGAAACTCCATCTTCTCAATGATTATAACTGCCTTTAGGTAAATCATTGTGTTATCATACTACATTACCACTATCAGGGTACAATGCTTATAACCATCTTTGGGAAAGCCATTGTACACCATCACACTTTATTTATTAATAAATTTGACTAATTTTTTTATTATCATTGTGTTTTCATCCCATCATCTTTCCTTTCTTTGGTCCCCTTGTTTTGATTCTTTCTTTTTGAGGGACTATTTTCTAACCTACTTGTGCTAACCGTTTCCTTGAGGGGGCATCATAAAATTATTTTATCATCATTGTAGTTATAGGCATACAATAACTTTTCATTATTTGATAAGACATTAATATGATTATATCTTGTAATTCTTTCTCAAATAGGGGCAAATTATAGACACCTAAATCTAGCCACCAATAACCTCCAATCAGGGTTTTAGCCAATTTCCACCCAAAATGTACAATTTAGCCTAAAAACACTAAAAAATGCTAAATGATGTGAAAATGACATATTCAAGTGCTGATTTTGGCTAGGGTATCCCTAAATATGGCAATGCAATTTATGGGCCAACTAACTTTGATCACATCGTTTTGAGTCAAAAAGCCCATTTTACACCTAGGTGCTCTAGATTGATCTTTCCTATCAAATATCTTGCACAAGACATGTGCCTTTGTTATTTAATATTGGTAATATATTAAATGGGAAAATGGATCTAAAACATTTAACATTGCCTTACAATTCTAATCTAGTGGAATTTTGGACCAATAATAAGGCATTTTGATTAATTTGGGTAATTTGTGCACAAAGTGCTTAATCATGCTTAAGAGATAATTAAACAAAATTAGAGTCTAATCAAGAAATACATGGAAAATTGTTGAATAATTTGTTTTGGAAATTAATATTTAATATATTCATCATCAAATGACCTCATTTCTTGGAAAGACAACTCTAGGCCATAGATGCCACAAATATCAGGATTCATGCCCTTCATGCCTCATCAATTCCTTTCATGATGCCCTCCATGCCTCTTAATTGTCCCTTATTCTAATGTCATGATGAGGATAATTATAAAATTAATTATAAAAAATTAATTAATCCTCAACCACACATCACAATCTTAGGATGGACGGTTCAGGTTGATTCTATACATTCTCAAAAATCTATAAATAGAGAGGCCATGAACATCATTTTAAAGATATTTTGGTGAAAATTTATAATGCATAAATATATTCAAGAATCCATTTAAATTATTATTAATATTAAAAATTGATTCCAAGCCAAGCCAATCCATAAGCCAAAGGTGCCAAAGAGAGATGGAGGCAGACAAGCTTCCATTGCCAAGGACTTCATGAACACAAAGCCGAGCAAGCCACTACTACAAAGGAATTTAGAGAATCCAAGGATGGTGAATAAATTATCTTTGTTTTTTCTTACTTTTTAGTTGCGTTTTTCATTTTTTTTGTAACTAATCTCACCCTAGTAACTAGGAATGAAGATTTTAGCTTAGTGTGTTTTTGATTTGGTTTCATTCACTAACACCATACTAATTTCCTCTTCTTAGTTAAATTCCTAGTTCACAGTAGTCTAGTGGAGATCTATCTAGTGTATTAAATCATTAGAATAGTTTACTTTCATTTTTCTTTCTATCCCTTTTCATTCAATCAAGCAAGTAGTGTAGGTGATAAAATATCAAAGACTAATCTAGGGAGCTAGTCCTTAAACCTAGAGGTTCACCTATGCTATAGGCAACCTGAAGGCCTAGAGATAATCTAATGCTTCACTCAATGTTCAAAATTATTGAATAACATCTCTAGGGTAAAAAATTGAGTTACAATAGTTTTGTCATGACTAGTGGGATCATTTTCTCAAGTACATCTTGTCAAGGTGAATGCTGGTATTAACATCATAGCTACATACGTGTGTTATACTTAGCATTTGACAACTCTACTAAAGGTAATTTCTAGTTACAGACTAATTTTTATCATTATTTTTATTCATACTTTATGGTCATTACTAGATCAACTACTAGTATAGGTAACAACCCCATAAACCCACTCCCTCAACCTAAACTTCCCATTAAAGTTTAACATCTTAAATATATCTTGACATTTAAAGAGAAAGAATACTTTGAAAGACAAGAAGATCAAGAGAGTGAAGGGGAACTTGAGGATAATATGGCCAAGCAACTTGCTTTCCCATCCTTTAACACTATAAATATTATACACCTTAATGCCTATGATGATATCTCTCCCAATGCCACCAAGAGTGTTCCCATTTTTAATGGGGAAGGTCCTATCACCCCAAGTGAGCATATTAGGGATATTTATAACTTATAAAACTTTCATAATGTCACTAAAATTAAGATTTAAATTAGGTTCCTTATCATGTCTCTTAGGGGAAAATACCTTGACTGGTATAGGACAGTACTAGGAGAATATATCACGACTTGGGATGAGTTTGGGGAGTTTTTAACCCAAATATTTAAGGACAAAAGTGATCATACATCACTCATTCATCAGTTTAATGTGATTCAAAGAGGTCCTAAAGAGACTATGCATGAATTTAGTGAGATGTTTCAAAGAACTTGGTATACGTTTCCCCCTCCCATGATGCCCCCTACAAGCTTTGTTTTCCCTACATACCTAAGGGCTATTAGGACTGATATAACCATCATGTTGCATTCCATGGGTGGATACACTTTGCTTGAAGCCTATGACCTAGCCATTAGAGATGATAATGTATTAATACAAGTTGGTAAAATCTAACCAAAAATCTATATTCTTATTCTTCCTAACATGTCTATTACTACCCCAAGTCTTGCTCAAAATCTAAATGCAAACACCAAATCTAGAGCTATCCCAAAGAAGATAGAAGATACCATAGATTGGGAGGCAAGATATAAAGCCTTTAAGGCTCAAGTTAGGAAAGTAAATCTAAAAGATGGAGTTAACCAAAACCCCTACCCCTATCCTCCATAGGAAAATAGGTCCCCACCTCAGAAATATGGTCAAAGGAGAGGGCAAGGCTAGCCTAACTTCAATAGGCCACCCATTACATATAATCCAACCTCTACCTCTAATATGAGAGCTATGGTTTTGATTTATAGTAACTTGGTTCAAGGAGAAGAATATCAATCTCAAGGATAATATATGCATTCCAATGAATATGGAGGACATGCCTTGGTATATCAAGGATAAATTACTCCTCAATTAATAATAGAAGATGAGACCTTCATGCAAACATAAACAAATGAAGATGGTAACCTCAAAGAGTGAGACTTGTAAAATTTAAAGTGGAAGATACATTTTTAATAAATCAAAGTACTTCAGTGGTAGATAATACAAGATCAAAGAGGAAGGATTTGGGATATTTTCATGGTGTTGACTCAATTTTAAATAACCCTTCGACAAGGCAACAAGGTGTGAATGTAAGTGTGATAGTCCCTACAATTTATACAACTCTTCAAAATCAAAATGTAGTAAGGGTGACTAAAAGTGCTCCATTGCCTCAAGATCAAGGAAATTATTTTCCTTCAAAGATAAAATAAAAGGTAAATCTCCCTTCTTTTAACATCATTGATTCTTTCAAGAGTGCCAAAAAATCTATATCTCTTTGGGAAGTACTTCACATGCCTAGTCAAAAAGAACTTCTTCAAGAATAACTATCCCAAGTCCACATCAGTCCTAAACCATCACGACATTATGATTTATCCATCACTAATGATCCTACTCATATTTTTAAACCCTATACCAATTCTAAAAATCCTCTACCCTTCTACCTCACTCTCATTTTGAGAGACAAATTTGTTCACAATTGCATTGTGGATAGTGGGGTAAGTACCTCAATGATGCCCAAGCTTGTGGTAGATAAATTGGGCTTGAAATATGAACCATAAAATAAGAGAGTGATATAACCAAATGGGAGACTAGATAAATTAGTGGGCATCATCAAAGGTTTGAGAGTTTTCTTGAATGACTGTTCAAGATTTCCTATCCTTCAAGATATAGTGGTGGTAGATATACCTACTCACTTTGCTATTTGCCGATAAAGGGATTTCACCACAAAGATAAGAGTCCATCTCTAAGATGATTCATCCTTATTGGCCTTCAAATTAAGGTATGGATCAAATATGACTATTATAAAATAACTATTGGCCAAGTTTCATATTCAAACATATGTGGAAGCAAGCTCTAATTTGAATTATACCATTAATGATCAATAAGAGCATGCTATGAATGATGTAACATCCTCCAAAATTGAGGGTATCTCTAATATTTTCCTAGATGTATATGGCCCTAACACTTATGGACATGATCCATACACTTTTATTAAATAGACTGACCTTAGCACGTACATCATCCATGAGGAAGATGATCAACATTATGAGGTAAGCATTGATAATTCTTTTCAAAAATATGCTGAGGGAAATTACCCTAGTCATATGTATGATGATGATGGTATTCAAATTATGGTAATTTAGGATGATGAGAAATATAATTCTAGTCTACCTACCCAAGATGGAGAAGTCCATGAATATGATAGCCATAAAGAAGAAGCTGATCTATGGTAGTAGTTATATGATATAGTTCAAGAGTTTGAATAACTGAGTAAGTCAACTCCCCTTCTTAAGAAGCATGAATCTAATGGTAATATTGTTTTTATAACTTATAAACATGAATGAGAGTGTCTTAACATGCATGAGAGTGGGTGTTAGGTCACTACCAATAAGTTTGCAATCATGGAGTTTGATGAATCCAAGGTAGAAATGTGTGTAGTTGAAGAGCAGTCCAAACCTTAGTCTAATGTTAAACCAATTTCAAGCATGTTGGAGAAATAAGTGAATATTATTGATGATTATAAACATAAATTGCATCATGTTTTAGAAGAAGGTAAAGTTGAGACAACTTTGATGGCTCCCAAGATTTAGTTTGAGAAGTGCCAATTGAACATGATAGAAGTTAAGTAAGCTACAAATCTAAACAAGATTCTTGGACTGCTAGATAAAGTACTCATGAGAGATCCAAGTGACACACTTGTAGTCAGTATAATATCTAATGATGGTAACTTATTTGACTATATACATAATCAAATTTTCATTGATAAGTATGAATCACATGAAGATATGTTTTCTTGTAGCAACAATGATACAAGAGGCATTGTATTTGATTCTAATTGAAGCAAAGGTGATTTGTTCTTCACAAAAAGTGTTTGAGTTATTATATATACTATGATAAGTGTTATTTTCTTATGTTGTATGTGTTTTCCCATGTTCTTGAGAACACAAATGTGTTTGCTTTAGTTTCTTGTCTTGTGTGTTTGTTTCTTATTGTTTGGTGTGGTTTGGTGTCCTTTCAAATGCTTTTTAGTGTAAAGTATAGTGTATAGGTGACTCTATAGCCCAATGGATAGGATAAGGCTACTGGTCCTTAGCATAGATGGCTTGATACCCCTAGGAAATTGATAAAAATTTGACTAATTTTACCCCAAGTCAAATTAGGTCAACCCCTTATATATTTTAAATTTGTCATAGGGTCTCCTAGGTTGGAAAATGTCCACCATGGTCATTAATGATGTCACTTAATATGTTTTAAGCATTGGTCATATTTGTCATTTGTCCTTATTGCCATTTTATGTCCTTTTAGGTCTTTTTAAATATTTGTATAGTTTTTATAAGAGTAAAAGTGTTTGAAAAGGATATCCAACATCCTACATGTTAGAAATGGTCAGATAAACCATTTTGAAATTATCTAATTAAAGGTTTAATGTAGTTTCAAGAAGATAAATTGCAAACAAGGGAGTTTCAATAAAATTTATGGACTGTATATAGTTCTAGTGCATGTGAACACTTTAGGGAGGTCTCATCAGATCCATATATTTCAATTTCTTGCTCAGGTAGTTTTGATAGGGCCAAAATGTGCAAAAACTGACCTCTCTCTCATCGCTCTCTTGAACAAGTCAAAAAGGTTAATCATTTTCCACTTGGTTTGTATAGGGGGAATAGATTTCAAGTGAGTGAACTTGGTGGGTAAAATTAGTCTCTATGTAATCTAACTTTAGGTCATAGTTCTAGGTTTGGTGCATTTTGCTTCATGAACAATCACTAGGAGTGTTGGTGACTCTAAACTGGCTGCACATCCCCAATGGATTTAGTTTTCCCATTTGAAGGAAGTGGTCTATATAGATCAAGTGTTGTACATTGAATCATAAGACATTTTATTCCTTTTCATGTTGTATTCAACTTAGTTGACATGTGTAAAGATGAATTTAGTAGGACTATCTCATTTTACTAATAGAAGACACTATTGAAGTATATAGACAATGTTGTCGAGTTACATAGTTTCACCCTCATGTAAATGATTTTAAGACAAGACTAGAACATTTTTTTTTAGCTTATAAGAGTATGATTGATCATATTATTCATATAAGTGATAGTCTCAAGAGTGTTACTGATGATATTCAAAGACTAACACTTGATATAGTTAAGAATCCTTACAGAAGACATCTACATGTTTCATGTTAAAACCTAAAAGAGGGATCAAGACATGAGAGGAAGCATAATGGTCTTTGAAAGTCTTTAGCCTAACTAAGACCTCAATAAAAGTCCATGGACCTAGTGAAAGGTTATTAGGATGATGATAAAGTTATATTTTAGCACACCATCTTATATTATATAGTAACACCTTTAGGTAGTCTCCAATAGTTTGAAGTCAATCCAAATGAGACAGATGAGGTATAGAATGGGAGGTGTTTGAACTCAATAAAGACCTTAAATTAGGTTTGAGAGCATTGCAATTATCATTGTGATAATGCTGAGGCCATAATATGGTAGATATACCTAGAAACATGTCTACAAGTTAGGAAAGGTACAATTGAGAAGTTTTGCCTTAACTTCTCTACATGAGGGTTTTGCTCATATACTATGTCATCCTATGGTGAAGTGTCTTGAGGCCTAGATAAGCCTAATGGTTTCTCTCTTTCAGCCCAAGCCTTGAGATGATGTATTGACATAATAATGTGGTTTTTTAATCAAGAGAGAATGATTTTTGAGTTTTTTCTAACTCAGATAAGTTTTGACCTGAAACACTCAATAAACACAGTGTTAAGATGAATAAAGGGAACACAACTTATAGTGACATATAGTAGTGAGTGAGAATATGGTACCAAAGAATGAGATAAGCTCATGTAAGTGTGAAATGGCCTAATGAAACATAGTAGTCACACATAGATGAGTACCCACAGGAGATTTTCAACTTTTATCTAATGCACATCTATAGGTAACACAGTCAATACATATATCAGACTAGTTCTAGCTAGTGGAAATAGGCAGTTTGAATGTTAACATAATCTTAAGGCAAGAGTTAAAATAAATATGGAATGGTATTAGTGACCTCAATATGATATTAGGTGATGAGACACAATGTTTAAACATAAACATACACCTATAGGAATCCCATTTTCCTAAGATGAGTATCTACAATCTGCTACAGTCACATGTTAGCTTATGCTAATGAAAGGTCTCAGTTAAAATGCATAGATATAGGATGGATAACCATGTTTAATTTAGTATAAAATTGATATATCATATCCTCATGTTATTATAAGATATAGGAAATAGAGAGGTTGAACTAAAACCTCAACCCACAGTCAGTCAAAAACACTGCATATAGTCCTCATAGTCTTTATAATCCTATTTTGAAGAATTTGAAGTTTTGAGGGGTTTTGAATCATGATCAAGATAGGAAAATTTGTATATATGGTCTTCATGATATAATAAATCTCAACATAGTCTTATTTGGGATAGGTAAATAGGGGACATGCCCTCTATTTTATCTCAGATAGAGGGCACTCTAAGAGTAAGATAACTATAGGCATAGTGTGTGAATGGTAAGAGAATGTGATGGAGAGTATTAAAAAACTATAAAATGTTTATTTGGACATGAAAAAGTGTCAAAAGTCACCTAATATCCTAGAAATAACTCAAAGGTGGTCAAATACTCAAGAAAGGTAGTTTAAGCCTCTAGGCCTAAACTAAGCATGAATCCTAATGGATTCCAACTTCACTTATAGCATCATATGAATTTTCCAAACCAATTGAGTAAATTTAGGGGAGATTGGAGAGTCTAAAAGAACCATCAATCTATGGGTAAATGGATCAAATTGGTTATTTTGGCCTAATTTAATCTTAGGTTTACTTAGAATGCCTAGAAAGAGCTTGAGAGCCATCTTCAAGTGCTCATGTCTATATGGACCAACTGCATGAGACCTCAAGAAACTAGGGGTAGTTGAGGAGGGTCATGAACTCAATATTTATGGAATTGGTTTAGGGCTTAGATGTATAACCTTTATGAACCAATGTTAAGAAGCCAAGAGACTTAAAACCCTCTCAAAACCCTGGTGCAAATTTGATGGAGAAGAAATGAATGGAGATGCACCTAAAAGTGGATAATTGGTTATGAAAGTGACTTGAACCTATATGACACTAACCTAGGCTCCATGCCATCTATTTTACCTATACTATCACTTGTATAGATAAACCAGAATTTGAGTTTATTATAGGTTTTGATGTGTTTTGTAAGTACATAGGAGAATTGGTGGTTGAAAGCCATTAAGGGAGCTCTGTAGGGACTTATTCTAACTCCCTATACTCATTTATCACCCAAGTTAATCATAGAAAATCCTCTACTAATATTTTCATTGTAGGTAGTCTTAGATAGAAAGTGAAAAGATAAGTAACTACCTAGTGAGAAGATGAGAGGTATGATATTGGATATTTTTGAGTTCTAACTTATGGAGCATAGGAAAAAGGGACTTTGAATACAAGAGGTCCTAAAATCTCTTCTAGAAATTTTCTTGAGCAACTACCAATCACCTTAGTGACAAAAGTGAAGAGTGAAGCCAAGAGGACTAGTAAGTGACTGTGGATAGTGAACACAAGTGTCAAGAGGAAGGCTATTATTTAGAGGGGTATATGATTATTGTAACATATTTTTTACAACCTCCCATGATAGATAATATTTGTCAAATACTTCTTAATTTAGTTTCAAGTAGTCTAATAACTTTTCATCACCAAGAGTTAGTTTCAAGCAAGATAATGAAGAGTCTCTATGCCAATTTGAGGGAAGGTGTCATATTTTAGATGAAAACTTGTCTAAGGAAACTTCATTTTCTATTTTAAAACTCATTATATCAAATTATAACTAGTTTTCATGCCTTTACACTTGGAATTATGACCCTTGAACTTCACTTCTTCCCTCTCCTCTCCTATCCTTTATTTATGCAAGCCATTTTGGCATTTGTAATCTAATACACACCTGGTATGGTGAATCCATACTATTTTGAATACTATATTTGCCTTTGAAATAAATATTTCCAATCTAATTTTGAGTTCATAACTTCTTTTATAAGTGTGTGAAGTGGTGCATAGTGGAATGATAAGTGATACGTGTATATCCTTGTCTTGTATTTACTCTTCTATGTTTAATGAAAGTAATTTCCCCTCTAACAGGTCAAATGAAGTGTAGTCAAGTGTATTATATATATTTAAGTGTAAAGAGTATAATTAGTGTTTGTAATCTGACCTCATGTTCACTCACCTTGAGAAGTAGAATGTATATCACCTCCATGTTTGAAACACTTATGTTAGAGTAATCTAGGATGATGATACTAGTATTGTGTGTCATGTTTCATAGAGAAAGTGTATGTTAGTTTAGTGGAGATATATATAGTGTATCACCTCATTATAATAATTTAATTTCATGTTTCCTTTTATTTTTTTTCATTCAAGAAAGTAAGTAGTGTAGGCGATAAGCTATCAAAGACTAATATATGGATCTAGACCTTAAACCTAGAGGTTTACCTCTATTATAGGTAACCCATAGGCCTAGAGGTAATCTAAAGTTTCACTCAATCTAGAGAAGGATTTAACAACCTCTATAGTGTGAAAGATTGAGTGATAATAGTTGGTTTGAGTGAAGATGTGCTGAAGACTCAAGTGGTTTGTCCTCAAAATAAATCGACTACCAAGGAGAAAATTGCACCATATAAAAAGTACATGAACCACTAATGTTAACTTGAGGTCATAAGTGGGATAGTTAAACTCATAATCATTGAGTTTATAAGACTCAAAGGTATTGACCCAATTGTCCTACATGAGAATGGATCCTAATTCCAATTTGGAAGCATCAATACACACCAAGAATTCACCCTCTAGATTAGGTACTACTAAGATCGATGCAATAGTTATATGTTATTTTAATATATAGAAGGACTACTCACACTTCTCTGACCAAATGAACTTTCATTTTCATTGAAGGGAAGTGATGGGGTGTGATATTTGAGATAATTCCTAGACAAAGTGGTGATTATAACCTACCAACCCCATGAAGCTACACACCTATATCACATTGGTGGGTATATGCCACTCAATAATCACTTAGATATTTGAGGAGTATATTTATATCCCCTCACTAGAGATGAAATGACCCGAGTATTGAATCTCTATCTAAAATAAGGAACACTTGCTCAAGTTTCCATATAATTTATTTTCTCATAAAATTTTCAATACAAGACATAGGTTCTCCACATGCTCCTCTTCACTTTGAGAGGAGATCAATATATCATCAAGGAAAACTAGAATAAAATTATATAAAAAGGTTATGAATACACCATTCATAAGGGTCATGAAGACTACATGTGCATTAGTCAACCCAAATGGCACCACTATGAAATCATAGTGCTTATAGCATGTACTAAAGGTGGTCTTATGAATATCTCCTTATACTATTCTCAACTAATGGTACCCAAAATTAAGATTAATTTTAGAGAATACCCTAGCCCCTATCATTTGGTCAAATAGATCATCAATCCTTGTGAGGGGGTAACAATTATTAATCATCACCTTGTTCAACTATCAGTAGTCAATACACAAGTGAAGGGAACCATCTTTCTTCTTGACAAAGATCATGGGTGCTTGCTAAGGAGAAAAACTTAGATGATTGAGTCCCTTATCTAAAATTTCTTCCAACTACATCTTGAGCTCAAAAATCTTAGGTGTAGTTATCCTATAAGGATCCCTAGATATAGGTTTTTTGACAGACACAAGATCAATCCTAGAATCTAGCTCCCTCAAAGGGGGTAGTCTAAGAAACTCATTTAGAATCACATCTAAAAATTCTTGGAGTATAGGTTGGTCATCATATGTCACTCCTAAACTCTCCTCATCTGATCTATTACTAATTATGATAAAAAACATCTAACATCCCTTATGTGCACTCTATCTAAGTTGCATATTAGAAATCACAAAATGAGTTATGAGTATCTTGATCCCTATGATAAGAGCCACACTCACACTATTATCACAACACTTAATAACCTTGTTACGATAATCCACCTTATATTTGTGGGACTTGAGATAATCCATACCCAAAATAACATCATAAGAACCCAAATGTATGATACAAAGATTGAGAGTGGTGGTGAAGACACCTAAGTCAAGAGTAAAACCATTTAAAAAGAATCTATTGACATCTTAGCCCCAGAGGATAACACATCATCCTAATGGTCACACTACCTAGATGCCACAAACCCAAAATGATCCATAAGGGATGGCATAATAAATGAACTAGAAGATCTTGATTTAAATAAAACTGATATAGAAATCCCATAAATACTACCTATAGTCTCAATCACTGTAGCTTGGTTCTCTTCCTACTGATTATCTACTACTGCATATATGGAATGATCACACCCCACATCACCAATAGTCTGTTATAAGATAGGGGCCTTCTACTAGCTATCAATATAATATCTAAGTGGGCACTCTTATGCATAATGATCTAGATTTCCACATAAGAAACATGCTCCCTTGGTCTTCTTCTTGCTCATTTGCATCCCTTATGACCTTTGATAACATGATCTTATAAAAATTATGGGCTCTTGATGATATTATTGATGAGTTTATGCTAGCCCCAATTTATGTCTATTAGGTCTTCTATCTCTATTAGGTCCCTGGCCACCCTACCCTATATCTCTCTAAGAAATTTGTGGAGGGTGGTGGCATTGCTACTGAGTGTGCTATTGAGAGTGCTGATGAGACTATTAAGGAAGCCTTGATGAGAACTGAGAGTGCCTTTATCCACCCTTAGGTGGTCGATAAGTGCCTCATGATCTAAAGTATCACTATGCTCAAATCTTGACCTATAAGCATTCTCTATCTTCCTATTGTTTCCATTTGTTTTCCTCTACCAAATATGCTTTCTCCAAAACAATCTCAAGGGTAAGATGAGAGAGAAGATGAATTGCTCCAACTATATCTACATTCAAGCCCTTGTTAAACTAACTAACTTAGATTTTCTCATCCTAAAGAAACCCCACATACTAAAGTAGGTCTATAAATTAGCTCTCATACTGAGCCACACTATCAATACCCTATCAAACATTGTCGAACTAAATTTTCTTATTTTTGAAGTTCTATGATAGGTATCAAGTATAAAAATGGTCCTAAAAAAGATCCAAAATACATAAAATATTGAGCCAAACAAAGTTTTTGATCCTCATTATTGTACCAAATACTCACTGAGTCTCTGAGGAGGATAACAAATAAGTCCTTGATATTAGTCTTATAGGCTTATAAACCAAAGAAACTATCTAAACTCAAAATCCATGCCACTATAGAAAAACTATCTCCCTCTCCATGAATGGTGGGTGGCTAAAGTCTCAACAAGCCCCACATGATAACTCTAGGGTCACTCTTGGGTGGATGACACTCCTCGTGCCTCCTCCTATGTGGTGAAGAATCCCTCTCTATTGGCTATTGTGATGGACTATGTGACCTCTCTCTAAGTTGAGATGCCTCTTATGATGGGAGTGGGAAGTGTATCTGTGACTCCTCCCTAACCGTGGGTAATCTCTCCTAAAGTACTCCCATCATTTGCTATAGGGATTGAATAATCTAAGGTCCAAGGTCCACTAGAGGGGGTGGTTATTCAAGTGGTGGTGGTCTTACATCTTGTGCATGAATCACACATTTGTCCTTCTGCTATTTTATCTACATAATTATAGGATGGGAATTAGGAAATTGCAAAAGGATAAGTTTAATAAAATATCGACCCAAATTTACTAGTGTTAAATCCAGGATCTCATACCAAAATGTAATGTCTAAAAAACACACACTAATTAATTTTGTAAAAAGAGCTATTTTTTTATCTATAGCTTATTATTCACATTCGATGGAAAGCCTAGGTAAAAAGGTAATTAATAATTATTTAATTTAACAGGGAATATTTAAATTTTGTTTCTAATTATTTATTTAAATAATCTCATGTAAAAGTTTACATGGGAAATAATTATTTAATTTATCAAAAGTTTTAGACACCAAGCTAGTCAAATAAACTAAGGTAATTAAATCCAACCTAAGTTACCCACAAGTAAATTGTTCACTAACACTTATTTAAAATTTATTAGTTTCTAGTAAGAGTTAAATATCACCCTTTAAGGGTAAGAAGAGAACTGATTTATTTAATAAGTGATTTAGGAAAACTCATACATAAATAAATAAATGAAATCAATTTAAATAAAATAAAGTCAAACCCACTTGTAAGTGGAGGAATAAATCAGAGCCATAGGATTAATTAGTTTTGAGCCCTAAGATTTAGGGATTCTAAGTGTCACCTTAATTTCATATGTAAACAATTAAAAGTTATTCTCCAAGTTTTCCCTCTCATTTTGCTTTTATTGATTTACAGGTTGGAGGCTTAAGGAGACGAGCTTAAGGAAGGAAGGCTATCATACCCTAAAGTTATATATACACTACATGTTCAAGGGTATATTTAGTTTTATATATATATATATATATATTATATATTATTTATTTACCCCCTTTTTTCAATCCATAAATATATAATATTTTATTTATTTATATAAATTTATATATTTTAATTAAAAAAAAACAAATGATTAAAAAAATAGTTGGGGGAGGGGGTGGCTAACCCCCCTACAACACGACTAGGGACCATCGGCCCTAAAACTATATGGGGGTAGGGGCTAACTAGCTGGCCAAGCCCCCTTCCTCCCTCCCTCCTTGCTATAAATGATGTGAGGGCTGGGGGGAAGGGGAGGAAGGGTCAACTCAGTCATCTCCCCCTCCCCTTCAACATACTTTTTTTTAGAATTTTATTTTTCATGTTTAGTTGTAGGTCTATGTTTTCTAGCTCAATACTATTCCAAAGCCATTCTTAAGATGGAATTTTAAATGTATAATATTCTCCATGATCTTATTTACCTATTATAATCACACACACACACACACACACACACACACACACACACACACACACACACACACACACACACACACACACACACACACACACACACACACACTAACACACACACACACACACACACACACACACACACACACACACACACACACACACACACACACACACACACACACACACACACACACACACACACACACACACACACACACACACACACACACACACACACACACACACACACACACACACAAAATTAAATAATCTTATTTTTAACTTTAAATTTGTTGGAAATATAACTATGGATATATGTAAATTATTTATTTATTTAAATGTAAATCATAAATTTACTTGTATTTTTTATCTCAATTAAAATTTTAATCAATTTAATTTTAATATAATGGCATATCATTTTTATTCATTTTTGAATGTTCATAAATCAATATAAGATAAATTTTCAACATTCTAAAATGAATATGTTATCATTTCCTTTGTCATGCAAATTAATACATTTGAAACAATAATTTTCACATTCATATTCCAACCCTTTAATAAGTTAAAGAGAAGTAAAGAGGGTATTTTGTTTAGTGTCATACTCAAATGTAACAATAATTTCTTCTTACCAAAATTATGTGGAACAAGAAAGAATACATTTTCATAAACAACAACATTCAACTTTAAGATAATAACATGATATACATCTCCCTTTGGAATCCATTCAACCCATTTTTATCAAGACTAAACACTACATTAAAATACTACAAAGATAGTTTCAACTCTTCATTTCTTTCATATTGTATACATGCCTATCATATCAATACTCCTTTGCCTATTACTAAACATATGAGCAATCTTGAGATAGAAAGAACTACAATGAACATAATTTTTTTTTCATATTCATATTTCAACAAACAACCTTTTCACATATTGATAACAATAATTAAAAATGAAGGAAAGGTAGTAACATTCTTACAAGTATTCATTTCAATAAAGATTACAATATTTTCAACAAAATAAAGGAGAGACGAGTCTTAAGTTTACAAGGCTAAAATCATTCTCTCCATACAACCCTTTCACAAGAGTCCATAAAAGATATGTTTAAAGCTACAATTTAAAATAATCTCTTCAACAACATGAAAGACTTGGGATGCCAAAATAATACATGAGATCAACCATCATGCTTCAACATCAAGCTCCAAGTTCCAAAACCTACACCTAAGTGTCAATCTCCAAGAAAAATCCAAGAAAAAATAAAGATAAGCCAAATAAATCTGATTGAACACCCATCCTTTAGGCATCATCACATGTAAACCTCATCAAGTAAGGTTCATGCATAGCCTCCCCCAATTCCAAGGGAAATAAGCATGCCTCAAACTCATATGCACAATGAATAAGCTTGAAAGAGTAATGGCTTGGTATCAAAAAGAAATAGAACAAAATAACAAGGTGTTTACAAAGAAAACACAAAGAATAAGGAAGTCAAAAAGGACTTCACTAAAGGGAAGAGAAGAGGGCTCTTACTTTTTTTGTCATATAAGTTTGTCAATAAACTCAAGGCTTATAAAGCCAAATAAAATAGTACGTGTCAAACAATAATTTACCTCCTTAGGCCTCCCATAATACATAATTCCTCTTTAGACCTCCCATAACCCTCCTTAGACCTCCCATATCTCATAAATGAGAGTGATTTTTCAACCTTATAAAAAGGTTTCTCTTCTCATAAGCAATTTCATACCACTAAAGCTAGAGTGGGCTTGTCCAACAAGCCATAAACAAGAGCTCCACTCTCATTATCAAAATACATGCACTTGTGCCAATCCCCACATAGATGGAATAGAGGTGCTCCCAAATCCCATACCCAAAATTCAATCAACAAATAAGGAAAATAACAATAAAGTGAAAACATGGCAATAAAACATAAGTGAAAAGCTTAAAAGGAATCTAAGAATGCCTCAAATCTAGTAAAAACATTTATTCATTTTATTTTAGAAGAGATTAATTCAAGAAAAGCAAGAGAAGAGAAATCATTCAATCCTAACAAAATAAAATTAATGAAAAATACCTACCTCAACCAAAATCTCCACTTGAAACTTCCAAAAGCCTCTCTCTCCAAGCACCCAAGCTCTCTATTAATCCAAAATGCATAAAACCAAAAAGACCAAAATAAGGTTTTTAAAAAGAAGAAGATAACAAAAATAAAGACCAATAGGAGATTATGAGACCAAAATGGACCTCAAGTCACTATAGTTCAATAGGCATAAAAAGGTATGAAAGGATGGTAAGGAGAGGCAAAGGGAAAGGCACATGAAAAAGTATGAAATAATGGAAAAGTGAATGGAAAATAAAAAAGGCAAGGTAAATGGTTCTATTGTTATTACTGATGTGGAGTTGCTCATCCTGATCAATATATGATACAACCAGAATAGTCAATTATGTAAATTGCTATCCCACATCCCTTCTAAATAGTTGATATGTCAATAACATACTATTAATTTAGACTCTAATAATGCTTTTATGATGTTCTTTGGTCATTGATTTTGTTTCCTCTAAACTTTGAGGTAAAATGTCTTTGTAGCTTCTATTAAAGAAAGTGCATTTAGGGATGTTAAATATAGACAAATAGTGGATAAAAGTTTTGATTTGGTAATATAGAGATGGATAATAATGTAATATATAATGGTTTGGTAAAAAATGAATATCAAGGTTTTTAGGCACATACAATGTTACTGATTTGAGTTTTAACATAATTTTGGTTATGACAAGGCCAAAGAGTTATAAATATACTCTCGATAGGACCATCAGATTTTGTTGTTGTTTAGGTCTAAGAGATGATTCCATCTAATTATGTTGTAGAATGGAATACGTACTGATGTCTTCATCAAGTATTGAAGAAATGTTGTGCTCAGCTATTGGCACCTCGAAGAGGTTTTCACCAATAAATTTATCTTCATTATCCCATAGTGCCTCTAAGAAAGTTTCACTAAGGAACATTGACTTTTGAATTTGATTATATTCTAGCACTTAAAATGAGGTTTCACTAGAAGATTCTAATTTTGGACTTTGATTTCCCCTATCACCTTTGAAAATGTTTAATTAAGAGATTGTTCTTATTTTACATGAATGTGGTTTTGGTCCCCCTAATATTCTATAACTGATATGTCACCATGGATGCAGTTCAATAAGATGTGATTTTGTTAGTCCTAATAAACATTTGTTTGAGGTGGAATGTTAATATAATGGCTATGTTGGGTGGTGTTTATGGAAAATGGAATGGGAAGAGGCATCACAATCCTCATAGGAGATACTAGGAGAACTTGTGTTGATGCTGAAGTAATCATCCTCAAAAACTATAAAATGATAAAAAATGTATTCAAATTGATCTGCAAGGCATATGTAACCAATTCCATAACAACCATGAATTTATTATGATTTTGAAGCTGATTTTGACTTAACAGATTCTGAATCCATGTTGACACTAATGTTGATTATGCTTATGATGCTAAATCTGATATCAGTTTAAGAGTAGAACCTAAATTCAATTTTGATTCTTCATCTAATGTTATGGTAAAGATGTTATGTTAAATGATTAGTATTGGGTGAGTAATGTCATAGGGTTGAATAATGGGCTCTTTATAAATAGGCTCAATTAAGAAGGACTCCATAGAGACTAGATCATCAAAGTGAGGATTCTTAATAAAAGGGAAAGGGTCAATAAGCAATTCCACAGAGATTGGCTTGTCAAAGTAAGGCTCCTTAAAAATAGGTTAATGGTCAAAATAATGATTTAACCAAAGGTGATTATAATCATTAGGGGGTGAATAAAAAAATACTAGATTATCAAAGTGAGGCTCCTCAACCAAAGGGAAAAGGTCAATAGATAACTCCATAGAGATAGGCTTATCAAAGTGAGGATCCTTAAAAATAGGGAAATGGTCAAAGGGTGATTCAACATAGGTTAACTCTTCACACACACATAGGTGTTTCAACAAAAAATCATGAATTGGTTGGTTATCTTAGCCTTAGTTTACACTTGGTTGTAACATATCAGATCTAGACACATATTAGTCTTTAAAAGATAACTCTTAGAGAGGTAATGATTGGCTCTATTGTGGATTGAAGACTATCATGGATTTTATAAAGTGGGGGAAATTCGGTAATGGATGAAGAATGACCCATAGTTTAATAATGAGCTCTTTATAAATAGTCTCATCAAATATTGGCTCAACAAAGGCTAGATGTAGGTCTAGCATTGTAAATGTGATCTATCTAGTCACAATTGCACACATTTGTTAGAATAATGAGCAACCAAATTTGGAAGGGTTTAGAATGGTAATATAATGGGACTTACAAAGATTTCTTGATAATAAGGCCAAAGGAGAAGGGCCTAAGATGGTAATGAATGTGTATTATAAAGCTTGGTTTCTGGCACAAGCCAAAAGATGAGGGCTTGGAATGGTAATGAATGGGTACTATTAAGTTTGGGTAATAACACATATCACTAGGTGGTTACTGACATAGGTAGTGGATCAGGTACCATTATAACTGAAAGGGTGAGCTTGATAATTTAATATACCCAAATAAGGGTGACCCAGGCATATGATAATCAACATGTCTGGGTTTAGAAATTAGCCTAAAGAGGGCCATCTTGGTCTACAAAATAGTATTGAACATTTTCCATGGAAATTGGCATTGGTCTAGGTAAAGTGAAATTAGTCTTGAAAATAAACATGAGATAGGGACTTGAAAACAAACTCGATCAAGGCACATTTAGGTCTATGACTAGGTCTCATGAAGAAAAGGTCTAACATTCATAAAACACTTGAAATGTAGTCTAAAAGATTGGTTGATGCTTTGTTATGTCTTGAAACTTAGTCTAGATGAAAAACTCAAAATATTGTTGTAAATAGTTGAAATTTGGCTTAGAATGGAGCTCTTTATCCAAAATTATTAATGATAAACTTAGTCTCAAATATAACCAAGGTTTAATGTCTTACACACAAATCGTGAAATGAAGAGTAAGTATGAATCCTAGTTTTGGAAAAGTGTTTTGAACAGATATAATCTAGGTTTAAACAGGAAAAATGGCGCTATACCTTTAGACACAAAGCACAAAGCTATAATCAAAAGGTACAAATGAAATCTAAAAACTAAGGTAAATTATAGGTCTTTGGAAATAAGTTACAAAGCTATACTTTAAAATAATTAGGTTTGAAAACTAAAAGGCAAATGTTAGGTCTTTGGAAACAAGGCACAAAGCTAGACTTTAAAACAAACCAAGTCTAAAATCTAAAAGGCAAATGCTAGGTCTTTAGAAACAAGGCACAAAACTATACTTATAAAACAACTAGGTTTGAAAATTGAAAGGAAAATGCTAGGTCTTTGGAAACAAGGCATAAAGTTATACTTTTAAAATTACTAGATCTAAAAATTGAAAGGCAAATGCTATATCTTTGGAAACAAGGCACAAATCTATCCTTTAAAACACATGTGGTTGAGGTAAAAACTACAAGGCAATTAATCTAACTCTAAAACAACTCAAAAAACTTGGGCTCAATCTAGGTATATGGATTCAAAAAAAAACTTTGAACTTTGTATAAGACACTCACCCTAGGCACACACCTAAAACTAATTGAAAATTCAATCTCAAGTAAACAAAAATAAGAGTGATAAGTAAAGCATTCAAACCCAAGTGATAAGCAAGTCTCTAATGTGAGATAATCATGCTTATGGCTACTCTTGAAAAGAGAGTTTTGACCTCAGTTTAAGGAAATAAAATGAATCAAGGCACTCAAAAAAGAGACTAGTTTTGAGATCTAGGCAAAAGAGTCTTTAAATCAAGCAAGGAACTAGTCCAAGTTACATAATTCAAATGTAAGAGGTAAATACCCAAGAAAAAATTAAGCAAGGCATATGTATAAACCACTCAATTTTGAATCTGAACTTTTCAAAAAAAAATGTTGAACTTAATTTAAAATACTTGGATGCTTCAAATGGATAACATCGTAGACCTAAATAGATGGCATAATGACACCAATTATAAACCAAAATCATACATGGATTTAAACTTGGTTTGAGACAAGGTAATGGTTTTTGAAATAACACGATCAACATAATGAAGCTATCTTGCTCAAAAGGTATGAAAATGTTTTTTTAAATTTCAAAACTTGAAGGTAAATACTTGGGACAAAATGGGTAGTGTAACAATGCTCCATTTTAAACAAGTGAAACACACAAAAATGTTTTTGACAAAGTTCAAGGAAAAATGTGGTATCAAATGGATAGAATAACACCTCTTAGGCTATATTGGTTTATAAACATGTGATTGGTTTGTGACTCATTTTGATGCAACAAAAAAAATTGTTTTATTCTAAAAACACACATGTAAATTAAATAAAAATAAAAATAACACAAATAGATCATCTTATTACCTATAACTGACATAAGTGTACATAGATTCAGCCAAAGTTTCAACTGATATATCAATGCTTACAAGGAATTAAGTGTTAATCCAAAAAAGAAAGTATAGATGTAGGTAAATTTTTTTACACCCCCCTATGTCTCTCGAACACTGATACATGGCATGAACTTAGAATGAGGAACACTTTGAATTTAACATGAAATTTTATGGCATGTGGGGTTTTGTCTAAAATCTATAAGTTTTGCACATACTAGATGGTCCCAAGTATGGCTAACAGAAGGGTACAAACATGTCAATTGAATCCAAATAACCTAGATTACTATGCAAGAGTCTATTACTTTTCATAACAACTCCATCTGTGTACAGCTTAGTGGAATTTGATGTCTAGTTGTTGCATGGTTTGGGTACTTGTTGGGATGGATAGGCTAACCACTCACCACTATCCCATCCAATAGTTTGCCAACTTTATATAACCCACCATGGAACAGGGTTGGTACAATGATAGTAGATGAAAACCTAGGTCAAAGCACACTTAAGGAACTTATGGGGAGGTGATGAAATCCCACCCACAAGCTAAGTACACAAGAAGAAATAATTTAAAAGGAAATAATTTAAAGGTCACTTTTGAATCACCCAAGTCACTTGGAGCTTGGGGAGATCATTCACAACTTTATTTTTGACACACTTTATAAATAAGGGCAATAAACTAAGCACTTTTTGGTCACCTTAGTTTCACTCAAAGAAGGGTGAACATCCCCATCTAGTGGCACTTGAAATAGGTTTTCATAGGTTTCCCAAGAGGGGAGATAGTATCATGTGAGTATTAGGAAAACCAAATAAAAACACACTAATGAAAATGTTATCAAATAAAATTGCACCTGTCTTGACTCTATAGCTTATTATGCAAGTACCTAATGATACAATGTAAAAACCTCCAAAGCTAGGGGACCTTGGCAATTTGAGGTTAATCTCTGAAGAAGGTAGACTTCCTTTCACTAAATTTGATGCAAATTGATAAAATACCAATTTTGTGTAAATCTTAATTTTTAATGCTTTTTGATCCTAAACTAGGGTTTTCGTAGGGAAAAGGGTTAAAGAATTTAAATTTGTAGAAAACTAAAAAATATGGTGATTTCACCAAATATTTTTATAGTGGATTTTAATGCTAGTTTTATGAACACAATAGAGCATAAATTATGTTGAATTTGTTTCAGCACAAACTTATACATATGAGAAATCAGAGGTAGTATTTTATCTATTTTTCACAAAAGGAAAAAGATCTTTATTCCAAATAATATTTTCAAGAGGGTAAAATACCAAAGATAAATTTCTTGAAATTGAAACATAGAGACAATTATTCCATAAATAAGCAAATAACTTACACAGAGAGATCTCTCAAGACAAGAAAGGTAAATATTAAAATTTATTTCTCTCCAAAGGTTATGGTTTATAGTAAATATATTCAAAATGCAAAAAATATAACTAACAACAAAAATATATATTGGGCCATAGGGTCTACTCATAAAAGACATGTAGTTAAAACTCAAATGCCCAGTGAAGAAAGTCATGCAAATCTAAAATCCTCATGCAAGAGAGGTAAGTTCTTCTATTTTTGGCATTTTTTGGACTTATAGAATAGATATAACATGTCATGCATGAGTTGGAAATTATCTTGGGAATAACATGGCATGATATGGCATGGATGGAAATGCTGGATTTCCATGCAATGCTTCTTCATCTAGTAATGGCTGAAAATAGCTCTTCATGCAAAAGAGGTGCCCAAAATAGAACCGGTATTTCAAAAATAAAAGATAACTTTGAAAATAATTCCAAGTTACTTATCCATGTAAAAACCCCAAATTGCAAAATTCAAGTGACACTTTTACAAAATTTTAAGTCTTTATCACTTTTGCCAAAATGAAGCGTGCAATTTGCACTTCATGATTTTACACTTTTTTTTTATCAATCTATACTTGTCAAAATGGAAAGTGAAATTTGCACTTGTGATTTTTGAAACATCCACATTATAAAAAATATAAAGTGTAAAATGTGTTTTATCTTTCTCAACATCAAATATTTCTCTTCTAAAAGTCCTTATCTAGAAGTTCCCATAGAGGTTGGAGGTGCTAAAAGCACCTAAAAGTTCTTGTGGAGGTTAAAGGTGTGAGAAGCACCTAGAAGTTCTCAAGGAGTTTAGAGGTGATGGAAGCACCTAGAAGTTTTGGTGGTGGTTGGAGGTGTTGAAAGCACCTCAAAGCTCGCATAGAGGTTGGAGGTGTTGGAAGCACCTAAAAGCTCCTACAGAAGTGGGGGATTATAGGTTTGGTAAGATCCAGAGCTTGTCATGCACTTTACACATTAAGAAACATGAAATATACACAACAAGTTTTAGATTTTTTATATTGGGTGCATGGTAGTATCTAGAGCTCAACATGTATTTTGCATGTTATGAAAATGTGTAAAGTGCATGGTGATTTATGGATTCCACGATTTGGGTTTTGATGATTCACATGATCTATAACCCATGAAGAAAATTTCACAAGTATAAATGGAATATAGAGTTCTAGATTCTATAAGCATAAAGGGAAAGATGGGGTTTTAGGAGAATTCAAGGTTTTTCCTTAAAAACAAAGGGGGTTTCTTTTAGGGTGTTATATGTAATAAGATTTTTGGGACAAAAATCTCAACATTTTTGGGACAAAAATCTCAACATTTTTGGCAACCTCTACAAGATGATTGATTGATAATAATTTTTAATCCAATATCCTTCTAAGACATTAGGCATGGAGTCAACCTTATCTTGACAAACTCTAACCTAGGGAAGAAAAAACTAGGATTTTCCTAGACATGAACAAAATAGGAAAAATAACACAACCTAAGGAAACAACTCCTAATGAGTCTTGACCTATGCATAAGCACTTATTAAAAAATAAACAACTAACCTTACATAAAATAACTGATGAAAAGGCCATCTAAACAAAGCCATTGATTGGCTGTACAAAATAACAACCCTTTATTACTAATCTAATATGGTTTACATGCTTGAGGGCAACCAGTTGAATATGGAGAATGAGTGAATAGTCAAAAAATTGATGATATAATTATCCAACTATAAGAACATAAATAAAATCACCCAATCCAATTTTTTAAACATAAAATTGTCTTGGAGTGGATAGGTAAGTTGATCGTTCTCTTTTTGATGCTCAATTTTGTGCTGTGAATTAAACACAACATGTGATGGTTCCTCCTTGTTGGCTTCCAACTGAACTAGGTACTTGATAGGGCATAGTATTATCAAAATAAAGTTTGATTAATCAAAATTACTCTCCCTTATGCATTTTAATTCTTCATCATCTTACTGATTGGGATGCACCTATCCCAAGTGATTGAGTTGGGAACACATCATCTTCCTCTTATTATTCTTGCTACTCATGGTTTTCCTTTTTAATATATGTTGGTTTAATGCCAATGCTCGAACAAAATTCCTCTAGTTTATTTCAAAAGAAATCTTCCTTCAGTTGCTCTTCGCTCTTCTACATGAGATGCCTCATTACAACTTCATGATTGACCTCATCTTCTTCTATAATGAATGGAATCTCCTTTATCTAAGAGAGTACTTCATCATCTCACCCTTTTGTACTGCCCTAATATGCAGGGTTATTTTTTTCATCTTCTTCTTGCAGTGGCTCTAAAATTTCTAATTTAGTGGCATAAAGAGGGCTGATAATGATGATTTCCTCATCATACTCACTTGAATTATCCTCCTCCTCATCTAAATGGTATTCAATTTCCTTCCATACAACTGGTCCTCCTTTGAAAAGGGAGATGGGGGGAGGCTAAGAGGTTTCAATCGGTGTAGAAGAAGGGTATTTTATAAGGTTAGCCATTGTGAAGTCAGGATGTATGGTCCAAGAAGGCTGCCATGATTGCACTTGGGGTTTTTTTGAGGAGGAATGGGGGTAGTCTCTTTTGAGAAAAGGGGGGATATAAAACTTGGAACCTTGAAATTAAGGGATTTAATTAAAAGTATAGATGGTTTGTCTTACCTAAAGTTAGGAAAGGGAAGAGTGGCGGTGGTTGGTTGTGATTTAATTTCTTACATCCATGTAAGCAACATATGCATCTACTCCTACTTAGTTACAATCTACCTATCCAAACACTCTTATTCATATCTACATTGTCCCATTACCTCCTACTATTATGTGTAAGCCTAATAAATGATCTCTTCTTATTGCCTACTATACTCCTCTCTTTCAATCTCCATCAGTTGTCTCTAGAAATCAAGCTTTATATCACTAATGCTATTTTGGGGCTGATTAGGAGGGTAATAATAAAAATTAGGATCAAGATAAACTTACTAAGGCTGGTCATACATGCGAACATGTTCCCAAAAAGGCTAAACTATGGTGGGAGGGAGGCCATTATTATGAAAATGAAGATATCCTACTATGATAGGGATATTTGGGATAAAACCAACAACATTTTTAGTCTGATATGGATGGTATGAAGGCATAAAAAATGCATTTTGACAAATATGAGGGGAAAAGGTGTATTTTCCATGAAATCTTGACATATTAGGGCATTCAAATTAGTAACAATCAGGGCTTACTTTTTAATAATAAACATATACACGCAGAGTCACTAGGTGATTAGATTAATTCCAAAAATGGAAAAGACCAAGAATATAACCTAAATCTTGATCTTTGATAATATTTAAGAGCTTGGATTTCTTAAACCAATAGATTATATCTTTAGAGTTGCCATGGTGTTGAATAAACTACCTGAATCGTAAGATGCATTAAATAACACACTAAAATCCTTCAATGGATTATGGGTTTGGGTCCCACTAGGTGTGCCAAAAATTATTATCACATAGGATTGCACCTAACTTGATTCTATAGCTTGTTGTGTAAGAGTCTAATGATACAATGAAAAAAAATCCAAAGCCATGAGACCTTAGCAATTTGAGGTTAATCTTTGGAGAAGGTTGACTTCCTTTCACTAAATCTGATGCAAACTGATAAAATACCAATTTTGTGAAAATCTCACTCTTTAGTGATTTTTGATCCTAAACTAGGGTTTTGATGGGGAATAGGGTTGAAGAATTGAAATTTGTAGAAAATTGAAAATATGGTGATTGCACCAAATATTTTTATAGTGTCTTTTAATGCTTGTTTTATGAACACAATAGAGAAAAAATTATGTTGAATTTGTTTCAACACAAACTTATACAGATGAGAAATCAAAGGTAGTATTTTAGCTATTTTTCACAAAAGTGAAAAAGATATTTATTCCAAACAATATTTTAAAGAGGGTAAAATATCACAGATGAATTCTTTGAGATTCAAACATAGAAACAAATATTTCACAAATAAGCAAATAACTTGCACACAGAGAGAGATCTCTCAAGACAAGAAAGGCAAATCTTCAACTTTATTTCTCTACAAAGGTTATAGCTTATAGTAAATATATTAAAAATTCATAATAGATTGGGCTATGGGGTCCATCTATTTTTAAATAAAAAATGTCATAGAAGACATGTAGTTGTTGAAATTCAAATACCTAGTGAAGAAAGTCATGCAAATCTGAAACCCTCATGCAAGAGAGGCAAGCTCTTCTATTTATAACATTTTTTGGACTTGTGGAATGGCTGAAACATGACATGTAAGAGTTGGGCATGATCCTAGGCATAACATAGAATAGTATAGCATGGCTAGAACTACTAGATCTCCATGCAATGCTTTGTCATCTATTAATGGTTGAAAATAACTCTTCATGCAAAAGAGGCACCCGAAATAGAATTGGTCTTTTAAAAATAAAAGATAAATTTAAAAATAATTCCAAGTTACTTTTCCATGCAAGAAACCCATCTTACAAAACTTAAGTGAGATTTTTACAACTTTTTAAGTCTTTATCACTTTTGACAAAATGAACCATGCAATTTTCACTTCATGATTTTACACTTTTTTTTATCAATCTATACTTGTCAAAATGGAAAGTGCAATTTTAACTTGTGATTTTTGTAACTTCCACATTATAAAAAATATAAAGTGTAAAATATGTTTTCTCTTTCTCAACATCAAATAGTTCTCTTCTGAAAGTCCTTATCTGGAAGTTCTCATAAAGGTTAGAGGTGATAAAATCACCTAGAAGTTCCCATGAAGGTTGGAGGTGATGGAAGCACCTAGAAGTTCCTACAAATGTTGGAGGTGCTTGAAGCACCTAGAAGTTCCTATGGAGGTTGGAGGTTTTGAAATCACCTAGAAGTTCTCACAGAGTTTAGAGGTGTTAGAAGCAATTGAAAGTTCCCATGGAGGTTGGAGGTACTAGAAGCACCTAGAAGTTCCTATGGAGGTTGGAGGTGCTATAATAACCTAGAAGTTCTCATAAAGGTTGGAGGTTCTAGAAGCACTTGGAAGTTCCCATGGAGGTTGGAGGTGCTAGAAGCACCTAGAAGTTCCCACAGAGGTTGGAGGTGCTAGAAGCAATTGGAAGCTCCCATGGAAGTGGGGGGATATAATTTTGGCAAGATTTGGAGCCCATTATGCACTTTTCATGTTATAAAATGTGTAAAGTACATGTCAAGTTCTGGATTCCACTAGATTAGTGCATGGTGAGATCTAGAGCCTATCATGCATTTTACATATTATGAAAACATGTAAAGTGCATGGGGAGTTTTGGATTACATAGTTTAAGGTTTGGTGCTTTGTGGGATCTAGAACCTATGAAGAAATTTGCACAAGTGAAAATGGCATCCAGAGTCTGTATTCCATAAGCATAAAGGAAAAAATGGGATTTTTTGGAGGATTCAGGGTTTTTTTCTAAAATAAAGGGGGTCTCCCTTAAGGTGTTAGATGTAATGAGATTTTTGGGACAAAAATCTCAACAAAAACTAATAACTCAAGACTAGACACTCAAGGAGCAAGAGAATAATATGAGTAACTATCAAATGAAGACAAAATAACCAATTTTTACCTTTTTTGAGAGCAAGAGTTATATGTTAGCTATGGATGACTGTGCTTAGTTATGTGATCAAAAATTTTTTGGTAATGGTATTCCTTGAATCATCTTTCCTTATCATCTTGGTAATGTTGGGATTGGCTTGGATTTGATGTAGTAATTTATGAACATTTGTGTATTATAAAATTATATGACAAGGCTCCTTGAGGTATTTTTCGCATGATAAATTTACACCAAAAGAGCTTCTTGAAGGTATTTTAACACAATAACCTTATACAAAAGAAGATTTTTGAATAATTGGTGAAGCCTTGTATTTATCTCCTTCCAAACTAACCCTAACCCAAGTGTAGTTAGGTTAAGTTTAACCATGGTTAGGTTTGGGAGGGGACCAACCATTAATATTTTCAATTAATAAGTATGGCTCACAAATCCAAATATTTATTTGATATTTTGTGAGTGTTTGACAACTCATAAAATATGATGTCATGATGGTGACATCATATTATATATTTGTGTGATGTCATGATGATGTCATCAATTTGGATTTATGAATTTCTAAAAATAAAAATTCAATAATTAATTAGCCTTGGGATTTTCATCTATGCATTTAATTGGGTTTAACCAATTAAGCAATCCTACTCAAGTTAATTTCCATTTATGATTTTTGATAAGTTGTCCCTTACACATGGTCAAAAAGGTCAATTTTCTGGGTCATAACTTGACCTGAGATGAATTAGAGGAAGATGATGATTGTGTATAGTGAGTTTCCCTAGTTGGGGATACATTCACATAATTTAGAAGATGCACATTATGTGCACTGACAAATCATTTCATTCTAGTTATTTTTAGGCTTAATTTGCATTATTTTCAAGAAGTCACTCTGATGTCCATTTAGACATGGAAGTGGCCAAAAAGGAGTGTCTATAACTCTTATTTCTTATATACATCCAATTCTTAACACCATTTGTGTTGAAATTGTTAATCTTATTCGAATTTCACTCAAATGCACATTTTAGGTCAAAATCTAAAAAACATCCTAAATGGTTTGAACTTGTCACTTACAAGTGCCATTTTATGTCAAAGTATCCCTAAATAGGGTAATGCATTTTATGGACTAGTTAACTTTTATCAATTCATTTCAAGTCAAAATAATGATTTCACCTTTTGTGCTCTGGATCACTCTTTTTCGTCTAATTCATTGGTACACATCACATGCCTTTGTTATTTAATGCTGGAAACATCCTAAAAGGGAATATGGTTCCAATGCATCTAATGTCACCTTATGATTCTTCTCGAGTCAAATTATAACCTAGTAATATGACTTTCTGACCATTTTGATTAATTAAGGACCAATTTTCAAATAATTGCACAAATGTTGATTAACCTTGTTTAAGGCTAATTAATCCAAATCAAGAGCTTAAGTAGATTTTCCATGAGAGTTGTTGAATATTTATTTTTGAAAAATGATTCTTATTATCTACATCACCTAGTGACATCATCTATAAGGTGGCATCCATCAAGCTATAAGTGCATAAAATATCAGGATTATGGGTCACCTATGCCTAGTTAATGCCTCTTATGCCTCTCTAATGCATATTTATTTTGAGGATATTTATGGATTTAATTCCAAATATTAGGATTATCCATGGCCACACATCTCAATCCTGAGATGGATGGTCATTGTTGATCTTGACCAATCTCAAAAATCTATAAATAGAGAAGCCAAGGACATAATTTCTAAGCTATTTTGGTTCAAGGTTATTATGCTCAAATATCTTCAAATCTTGAATATTTCAAAGTTATAATGCTAAATTATTTCCACAAAGCTTCATTGATAGGCTAGTTTAGTGATTTACAATCAAGAGCCTAAGTTTTATGGAGTGTTTTTGAGGCATTGGAGGAGCTTACCACTAGTGTTGACAAAGACAAGGATGTTTGATCAAGGGAGAACATGTTTTTGAGCCACATGGGTATGGTGAATCCATTTGGGAAGGTAATATGGTGTTGATTTCTTTCATTTGTTTCTTTCTATCCTTTGTAATTCCCATAGATAGGCTTGGTTAGTTAGTTCTTTCTGCATGTTTAATTGTTTATGGACTAATTCTTGACTAACTTGCTTTGTAATCCTCTCTACATCTTGGCATGCCCAATGGGACTAGACGCATCCTACACATGAAGGAGATCCTTTTGAAATTTTAAAATATTTATTTGAGCTCTTAAAAAGTCTTGAAAATTGATTTTCTAACTTTATTTTGCCATTTTTAGTTACCAAAATTTTTACACAATAATCAATGTTGGTAGAAATACCAACATCAGTTACTTGGATTAATCGAAGTCAGTCAGCAAATTGACATCAGTTATATCTTGATTAGCCATAACCAATGATGATGGTAATAATCGATGTTGATCACTATGTTTTTCCAAAAACATAGACCTAAGATATACTTTTTCAAATTTATTGTTTCAAACTCAAAAGAGCTTCAAATCTAAAGGACATGCTAACAATTTTGTTGTAGGACCAAATGGAATATTTTATCAAAACATGTTTAAATCACTTTTACATGATTAAAATTTGATTAAGAACTTTATTTTGGATGTTTAAACAAAGAATTTAGGTTTTTTTGGTGAATTTTTTTCAAAGTTTACAACTAAGACCAAGGGATCAAATGAACACCACCAAATCTTTCATTTGGGCTTAAAATTGAACACACTTGTCATTTTTGTCTTCAATAGTTATTTGATCTAATTTTTGTTTAGAAAGAAGAGGGATGTTGCATGTATGCTCTTCAATTTGTCCCCTTTAGGGAACCCTTGGAATCAAAAATGCCATTCCTATTGTATATAGCCTAGTCCAAGGCTTAGAAAGAAAGTCATCTAAAGCACTCCCCAAAAACTTGCCAAAGTTTGGGTGATCTTGAAAATGACCCTAAATTCTTTATATTTTATGCTTTCTTTATTTTCATACAAAATTGGATTGTAAGGGGGACATCATTACCTCCCATGAGTTCTTTAGGGAAGATTTGACCTGGGGTTTCACCTCTTGGCATTGACTTTTTTTGACTCCTTTAGAGTTTCACATGGGATATATTTGCATTTGGACATCGTACTACACTAAGTAAACAGTAGGATGTAGTAGTTGTAAAAAGGACTAGACCTTTTTACAACTAGCCAATGCCATGGTGACCCAATTTCCATGCTTGTATTTTGCATCATTTGACGTGAAAGTCATTATGTAATTTATTCCCCTAAAATGATCAAAACCTTATGAGTTTGGTAAACCCCACTTTGCCATACCTTATCAGTTTAGAATTAAGATATATATATATATATTTTCATTAGCTTATTTGGTCTTTATTTGTGTTTAAAACTAATTATTAACTCAATGAACTTAACCAAAACACATTGTCCTCAATTTTCTAGAGCAAGGGAGGCATTACATTGTCTAAATGGAAAATTCATCTTTTCTTTATTCAAATTATTATCAAAACCTTTGTGTCATGTCATCCACTTTGGCATAGTTATGCTGCCCAATTGAGTCTAGATATTTTACCCAATTTGTTTAAATCCTTCATTTATAATTCACATTCAAAATTGAAACTTTTTGAGTTATAAGGGTTGGTGCGTCAAAGTGGGTTCACCATTTTTTCACTAAACTTGTTTTAACCTGGGTTCAATTTTATATTTAGATTGAAGGTCATTTATTAAGACTCAAAATCACATTATCATCTTGGTGGACTCAAGTCATCTTACGTATCACTCATGATTTGGATCATAGAACATATGTTATCCTACTAGAATTATGTGGCGATGTTGTGCTACCTATTTGGTCTTAACTTTATACTTAGTGATTCACTTATGTTTTTACATCTTGAGTTGCTTCGTTCATTTTGTCTTCTTTGTAATCCAAATAACTTTTCTCTAAACTTCTAAGGTCAACTTGTCAAAGTTGGAGCTATCTTTTTTAGTGTGGATGTATCACAAAGATCTAGGCTTTGGTGTACTAGTTTTCACCTTGGGTCTTTGAGTTACCTTACTCTCTTCCAATCTATATGATTTCAACTTTACCAAAGGTTGAGTAAAATCATGAACCAAATATTTTAAATTGTTCATGGTTTCAAACCACCCTCATTTTATAGTCTCATTGGTACCTTGGTTATTAGTTTAAGAGAGAGCCAAAGCATACTTTGATTGGTTACCAAACATTGGTCCAAAGTTAGTCAAACACATAGAAAAACTCTTTTTAGACATGACTCAAAGGTTCACTCATATTGGAGCCTCTTATGGCCTTAGTTATGAGGATGAGAAATTTTATGATGATTAATATAATTTTGTTGTTTTTTATGATATCCCCACAACAATAGGATTTGAAGATGATTATAATGAATATCAACCCCAAGAAGATCAAGATGAAGCCCTTCTTAGATTGATAGAATCAAGTGTTAGACTACCTTCTGACTTTATTGTAGAATAATTTCATACCTTAGTGAGAGAAGGAGAACAATGATGGAAAGATTAAGCTTTTTCACAAATAAACATACCTTTGTCCTCTAACAAAGGAAAGGAAATACAAACAAAGTCAAAACCCACAAATTTGGATCTTCTAGGTAAGACCAAGATAATAAGTCAACAATATGTAGATCAACTTGTCATAGACTTAACTGACTCCCTAGTTGCCACTTTAATTCAAAATAATGCTTCAAAAGAACATGAAGATATGGTGGAAAGTACGCAACAAGTATTGGATGAGAACATTACCATAGTGGATCAAGGTAATCTAAATGAATAGTTAAAGTCACAAGAAACCTTACAAGATGTTCCATTTGATACGAAACATACATTTTTAATCATGAAGAACCTCTTGTTACTTTACAAACTTAGAAACATAAACATTTAGTTTGAATTGAGGAAATCCCTCAAACAAACCAAAGATTGGTAAATAAACATAGAAATTTTCAAAATCAACAAAGTGCAAAATAGCTAGATTCAAGGAATGTTTTACAATCTAAGAATCAACGGCCTATGTTCTCAACTCAAGAAATAAACCAAAACCAAATCATGGATCAAAAGTTATACACTTCCTATAGATCCACACAAAACTAGGGGCACATTCCACCCCAATAGCAACAAACCCAATGGTACATTCCACCCCAACAACAACAAAACTAGGGGCACATCCCACCCCAAAAACAATAAAACTAGGGGCAGACTCCACCCCAATAACAACAAAACTAGGCACACATTCCACCCCAACAACATTTTATCCAATCCAAAAATGCAAAAAACATGCAATAATGGAATTCTATGAAGGAAATTTTCCAAAGATTGGAGATGAATAATAGAGTCAAAAAGTACAAATTTGATGAGACATGCTCATATACATTTGACTTATCTATTCTCCAAAACCCCTTTCCACCTCATTTTGTGGCACCCAAATTTGACAAATACAAAGGGAAAGGAGATCCATGTGAACACATACAAGCATTCTTCATCTTATGTCAAGAGGTTGATTACAGTAGTGAGTACTTACTATGACTATTTACACAAAGTTTAGCGAGACAAGTGTTAGGATCCTACTCCTCAATAAGAGTATATATGATTACCTCTTGTATAAGCAACTAAACATGGAATTAAACTAGAAGGAATAAGTAACCATAAATATGAAACAACATAGGATATGAGAGACAATACACAACTTGTATTAATAATCATCCAGAAGAAAATACAATAAAGAAGATGCCACACTTCTTCTTCCCACTCCTCTAGAGCTCCCACACATCTAGGGTTCACCTGTAATTCTCCTCCAACACTTCACTCTCTCAATCACGGTCACAACAATCAACTCAAACACATAGTTGTTGTTCACCTCCACCAGTCAGTAACAACGCTGCCAGTACACCAAGTACACAACCATACTCTAAGTAGATATCCCTTTCCTTGCTGACACCTGCAAATCAATAGACCTTACTTACCATGTAGATGTCTCTACACCTTGAATAACCCTTGTCCTTGCCTCATCAATTCCTCATGATTCTTCAACTAGTACCCCAATAGATCTCCTAGTAGAACTTGCACAACTTGCAACTCTCCCTGATCATACACACTCAACACCCCTTTGGAACTAGGAGGAGCTACTCTAGCTCTCTCTTCAAGCTCAATGGATTTCTAGCACACTTTTACAATACATCCCATGAGTCTATTATAAGATCTCATGCATACAATAATTAGACTTTCTTAATTACAATAATTAGACTCGTAACTCTGAGACCAAAAATAGTCTTTACATGCAAACTGACTGTCTAAAAATAGACTAGTCCAGAACCCACATGCAAACTACATGCACACACAGGTTGTCGACATCAGCTCCTTCCTGACCAATGTCGAATGGTTCATAACCGATGTCAGTTGCTTCTACACTATAATATGACTGATGTCAGTTGATCAGATCGACGTTGATTTCCCTGCAACTTGTCCTGCAACTCAGCAACCTCAGCAACCTCAGCAACCTCCTTCCCTATTTGCATCAGTGAAGCTTTTAGCTCCACAACCTAACAATCTCCCACTTGGAGATAAATAGTTGCACTGTACCTATACCTATACACCATCTAATTTGTTTCTTGGCTTGTATCCCTCTTCAAGCTCAATCTTGAAGACCAACCACCACACACCCTGTGGTGTACCTCCTATCATCCAAGTAACCTACCACATCTGAACCTACAACTCCATGTAGTGAAGACCTTGACCCTGCATAACATGTTAACCTACTGCTGGTCCCTCTCAAATACCTGAGAATCCACCTTCTCTGAATTGGCTCCAAACTCTCTGACAACTCCCACTGCTTGGGAAAACTTAGGCTTACACTAGAACTTATATGATTTCTAACACTATTCTAAGCTCAGATTGAACTATCAAGCCCTTGGTGTGCTTATCAGTTCTGCATCCTATGTATTGAACCCCACCAACACCTTCTTCACATCAGCTCCCACTGGAGACAAAATCTCCATGTCTCTTATGCCAAAGAATTTTGCTGCTCCAAATTCGTCATGACATGCCACTGAACTAACCTTACCCTTAGCTTAGCAAAACCCTATATGTTTGAACATGTAACTAGTATACCATCCACATACAGTAATAGGATAATGTTGCAATCATCATCCAACCTAGTAAAGACAAACATAATAATTACACTAACATTGACTAAAGCCCTGCTTTGTCATCCACTTGTCAAAACCTGTACCACTGTCCTGTAGCTTCCTCAAGACCATATACCCTGACCTTTCATCTCACCTATCCATTCCCACTCTTCTTTATCCTAAACATCCATTCATCTCTCAGTGCTTTCTTCCAGCTGGCAACTCCACCCAAAAAACTCCTGTTTGGTTCTTCTCCAAGGAATCACATTACTCATCCATGCCAAGCTCCCACTGTTTCCTGGATCTACTTGCTCTGCTTCTTTAACAACTTCCTGATTCTTGACCATCAGTGAGCAATAAGTAGTGTAAAAAAGGGAAATGATTAATTTGAGGCTTACTTACCCTTTCAATCCTCCACATGGGTGTTTGAGACTCCTTGACAGCTTGTTGTTCACCCAAAATCTGTCTCAGTGACCGATGTCAATCACATCTCAGTCTACACCTGACCGATGTCAGTTCCCTGCACTAACCCTAACTACTGATGTTAGTTCTCCTTGACTGATGCTGGTGTCCCTATTGCCAATGTCAGTTCCTATATGATCGACGCCAGTCTTAATCTGCCCGACACCACCGACTCTGTTGATTTACACATGACCATCGTCGGTGCCTGTCTGTTCGATGTCGGTTCCTCCTAACTGATGCTGATACCTGTGTTCACCTGTGAGTGATGAATTTTTACCCATGAGCTCCTTTTGGGTCAAAACCTTGTCCATATTAACACAACCTTGCTCAGAATAATTCAGTCCCTCAGCTGATCTCTATCCATCATCTCCTCCATGAACACCAAGGCTTTCCAGTTCTTAAGTTTATCAAAAACATCTGTCTTCCACTTAAGAACATGCATTCCCTTCTTACATATGTAACCAAGCCTACAAAGCCACATCTCTACAATAGAAGGTGAATTAGTAATATAAGTAGATAGATAAAGGATACCTACTTTCTTACCACCATCTAATTCAAGTGCATCCACTGTGAGAGTTACTATGCATCTCTCATCACCCAACTTTCTTGAAGAAATTAGACTCATCTCCAAGACTAGTACCTGCATGACCTCATTCAACACCTGTGTTATCTATCTATAATTTCAGCTTCACTTCCCTTTTGCTAACCATGTGACAAGGCTCACCAACTCCTAAATAAATCTCTCCAAAGTTTCCAAAGACATACCCATGAAAAGATGCTCTATTTTGGGCTGCATGGAAAGAGGCAACAGAATCTATAGACCAAGATTCTACTTTATCCAGAGCAACCTATGCAACAACACCTATAACATCTGCTTCTACATGTTGATCTTCTACCAACCAACAATCTTCCTTTACCTGCTCTTTCTTTCCATCAATCAGACCATTCGTGCTATTCATTTTCTCCATTCATAGCTTACTTTCTTCTACCATTGCTATACTCCCACTCAATCAAAAACCCCTATGAGTAACTTGTAATCAAAAAACACTAACTAGATCTGAACCACCTGTTAGTCAACCCAACCAAAAGCTTTGATACCAACTGTTAGTGGTATCAAGCTATGAGCCAACAACCTTGCTCTGATACCAACTGTTAGGATCATACTCCTCAATAAGAGTATATATGATTACCTATTGTATAAGCAACTAAACACAGAATTAAACCAGAAGGAATAAGTAACTAGAAATATGAAACAACATAGGATATGAGAGACAATACACAACTTGTATTAATAATCATCCAAAAGAAAATACAATAAAGAAGATGCCACACTTCTTCTTCCCACTCCTATAGAGCTCCCACACATCTAGGGTTCACCTGTAATTCTCCTCCAACACTTCACTCTCTCAATCATGGTCACAATAATCAACTCAAACACAGAGTTATTGTTCACCTCCACCAGTCAGTAACAATGTTGCCAATACACCAAGTACACAACCATACTCCAAGTAGATCTCCCTTTCCTTGCTGCCACCTAAAATTAATATACCTGACTTACCATGTAGATGTCTCTACACCTTGAAGAACCCTTGTCCTTGCCTCATGAAGTCCTCATGATTCTTCAACCAGTACCCCGGTGGATCTCCTAGTAGAACTTACACAACCTGCAACTCTCCCTGATCATACACACTTAGCACCCCTTTAGAACTAGGAGGAGCTACTCTAGCTCTCTCTTCAAGTTCAATGGCTTTTTAGCACACTTTTACAATAGAGCCCATGAGTCTATTATATAGATCTCATGCATACAATAATTAGACTTTCTTAATTACAATAATTAGACTCATAACTCTAAGACCAAAAATAGTCTTTACATGCAAACTGACTGTCTAAAAATAGACCAGTCTAGAACCCGCATGCAAACTACATGCACACACAGGTTGCCAACATTGGCTCCTTCTTGATCGATGTTGACCGATTCATAACCGACATCGATTGCTTTTGCACTGTAATACGACTGATTTTAGTTGATCAGACCGACATCGGTTTCCCTGCAACTTATCCTGCAACTCAGCAACCTCTGCAACCTCAGCAACCTCCTTCCCTGTTTGCATCAGTGAAGCTTTTAGCTCCACAACCTAACACAAACTCTTGATTGGTTACTTAAACTACCCAAGGGAGCAGTTTTGGATTGGAATGACTTATTGAAAAAGTTTATTAACCATTTCTCATATAACATAGAACATGAATTGACCATTGTTGAGTTATGCAAAGCCAAGCAATGTGATGGAGAAATTTTTATTGCATATCTACAAAGGTGGAGAGCATTGGCAAGCCACTTTCAACATAATTTACCAGACAAATAATTGGATGATATCTTTGCACAAAATTTACATCTTGAATTTTCATGTAATCTATGGTTATCTTGTGCTAACTCATTTGAATAAATTATTGACAAAGGAGTGCAAATTGAGAAGGCTCTTATTACTAGAGGCCTTGTTAAGATTTTTTTACAAGGACAAGCATCTAATCAGACTAGATCACTAGCTCTTCAAATAATTATGTAAGATATATCTAAGGGCTTTCATAAAAATAAGAACATGGATGGAAATGGGGTAACAAAAACAAGACATGTACAAATGGTACAGGCTATGTCTCCTCCAAATGTACAATTAACTCTCTCAAATCCATTACCTACTTTGTAGAGACAACTCCACAAAGAAAATTTCATAACAATTTTAGAGTCTTTAGAAAACTAGGGGAATTGGTTGAAACATTATTACAAAAGCTCATTGCATCTAATTACATTATATTGCTAGTATCAAGGCCATTTCCTCAAGATCAACCAAAACTAGACTGGTACAAAGAGAATAAATGGTGTAACTTTCATCATGTTACTGGTCATGGTGTATATTGTTGCATTCAATTACAACATATTATTGAGGAATTTATTGAAAATGGTGAGCTAAAAATTAATTTGGCCCCTAATCAGGACATAAATTAGGATATGGGAATCTACAAAGACCCCTTTCTTTGACATGATCCACCATTACTAAGGAATAATCAAACTGGTCATAATCAAGGACAGAGGTATAATCAATACCAACAAAAAGGTCAGAATCATAATGAGCATAATCAAGATCATAATGCACACACTAATAATGTGGCTTATAACAATGCCCCTTATGACTATAATAACACTATGGGATGCATTTTTGTAACCCACATTACCACTATTACTATAATGATGTGTGGCCAATATTGTGTTCCTCACAACATGAGACCCATCATTATAGGGTTAGCACCCTCTCCCCCTAGTAATACCATGTCGAGTTTGCATTATCATATTGCTACTTCATTTGCATGGGTTACTAATCCTGAACAATAGTACCATTCTTCTAATTATAATAACTCCTTGCCACCTCTAGGTTGTGCAGTCACAACTAGATGCCTGTGAGTTACCATTCAGGGCCCTTTTCCCACTTCTTTCCTTAAACCCAATGTGAACATTATGTCAATGGTTCCAAAGCTAAATACTATCCCAACAAAGACTAAACTAGTTCAATCCACAATTTAAAGGCCTTATAGTATAATAAATCAATTAGATAAAACCCCTGCACAAATTTCCATATTAGAACTCTTACAAACATTTGATGTCCATAGAACCATATTCAATAAACTTTTACAAGAGTCTATTGTGCCTGATGATATAAACCTTGATCAATTCTAGAACCTAGTTAGACATTTGTCTTCATTTTGACAAATCATATTTGATCAAAAGGACATGTCCACCCTTGGCCCAAACCATAATAACCCACTATACATTGAAATAATTATTATAGATCACAAGATCAAGTTGGTTCTTATAGATAATGGTTCAAGGCTAAACATCATATCTCTTAAATTGGTGTGACAATTGGGTTACATGGATAAAGACATTCAACTAGAGATTATTACAATCAAGGCTTACGACAATGATGAGAGGGAGTCATTTGGTACAATTTGGTTGCCAATCATGGTTGGGTCTATTTCTCATCACATATTATTCCATATTATGGATATTGAGTTTCCTTATAACATACTTCTTGGTTATCCTTAGATCGATGAAGTGCAGGTAGTTCCATCTACTCTTCACCAATGCCTTAAGTTTCTCCATGATGGGATCAAGGTTACTATTCCCACTGATCAACAGCCATACCATTACTATAAACATCTTGAAGTAGAGTTTCATAATTATAACTATTGCCCAGGTTCTAAATTAATTACAAATAAGAACAAAGCCATCATTTCTCATCCATATCCATCTAATTATATAGACCCTAGTGATCTATCCTTCACTTCAACTGATCCATTTCCTACAACTCTAGCCAAGTAGGTTATTATTAAAGACAGGCATTTCCACATACCATCTAAAGGATGTCTTCCATATTTTAAAATTACCAAAATCCAATAAAACATATGGTAAGACTAAAACTCTCTAGACTCCTAACATACCCAATCAGTTTTGGCAACCAAAGAAGAAGCAACCAAAACCTCTTATGGTTTTTGTACCTGTAATTATACCAAAGAAAGATTAAGAGGCTTTTACTGAGGGAGATTGGTTATATTCTGAGGGCCTTGTATATTTTTTTCAGAATCCAAAGTTTCCTATCCCCAATAGGATAATGGATCATCTTGACTATACAAGGAAAGGCCTTGGCCCATAGGTGCAAGGAATTTTAGATCCCTTATCAGCTAGATTTATCAATGGGAATCATGGTCTCAGATTTAAACCACTAAAGGATGACCTCATAACATTTTATAGTGACTCTTCTGAAGTGACTAGTAATGAGACTCCTAGTAGTGACACAATGTCCCATTATAGCCTTTTTGATGAGCTTGATGATTTAGATTTATTTAATTCAAATGCCATATCAACCATAACACCTATTGGAGCTTCCCGTCCTAAATCAAAAACACATCTTAGTGGTGCTTCCCTTCCTAAATCAAGACATTATATCTTTACCATTGGTGTTTCCCATCCTAAACAAACCCTCACTGTAACCTATGCCTTTGCTATCCTAAACTCATAGATTGGGATTAACAAAATTTGGTCATATGCCTCGATGAGTTTTAAAATGAAGAATTGATTGTAGAATACATGGGCCTATGAGATGCATTCCCCATTGGTGATCATAAATAGGGTTTTGATTTTTCATTGAATTTTTTTACCTACTTTGGAGAGCAAGTAAACTTTCTTGGTCATAATAAAGAACAAACATCAAGATCTTCAAGTGAAAACCTCTTTGAGGCACTTGTTAATCAGGGAAAAAGTAAAGAAAAAGCTAAGCCTTTGAGTGAAAACCTATTTCAAGCACTCCTAAGTAGGAAATTTTTCTCATCCCGTCAGAATGGAGAAAGTCCATCTAGCCCAAGTTTCATAGCTAGTAAAAGCATCTCTTCAAAACAACATCAAATATTTGAGCATCTTGCTCTTAAATTTATAGAGGTCTTTGCCAATTGGCCTTTACCTAAGAAAGCAAATTCTGATTCTTCATATTATCCAGATCTTTGGGATGAATAATAAGAAGATATAGCAAAAGAAGATGATCAAAACCATACATTGCCTACAATTCTAGAAGATGGATCCACACTCCTTATGGAGAGCATAACAAAAGTTAATTTGGGAACCCATAAGGAAGGATCCCAAAAATGTTTATCTTGGATTTTCCCTTATTGAAGTAGAACATGAACATATTATATCCATTCTTAAGGATTATATAGACATATTTGCATGGACATATTCTAACATGCCAGGCTTAGACCTAGATTTGGTGATGCATCATCTTGTTGTTCACCCTGATGCTAAATCAGTCAAGTAAAAGTTGAGAAAGATGCATCTATGCATCATCCTTTTGGTTAAGGCTGAGTTAGAAACATTTTTAGGAGCCAATTTTATTAGACCACTGGACTACTTTTAATGGATTTCTAACATAGTGTCAGTGAGTAAAAATACCCCAGGCATACATGTTTTTACTGATTTTCATGATGTCAACAAAGCATGCCCCAAAGATGATTTTCCCCTTCCCAACATCGACATGATTATTGAATCAACTATAGTGTATGAGATGTTATCCTTAATAGATGAATTTTCTAGTTATAATTAGATTAAAATAGCCCTTAAAGATCATCATAAGACCGCATTCACCACTCCATGGGGGACATTATGTTACCAAGTCATGCCATTCGGTTTAAAGAATGTTGGAGCCACATATCAATGAACAATGATATCATCTTCCATGACATGATGCATGACATTATCGAGGACTGTGTGATGCTATAGTGGCAAAATCAAGAACAAGATCTGGACACCCTGACATTCTATGAAGAATATTTGAGAGGCTTCATGCATATAAAGTCTATTTGAATCTTAAGAAGTGTGTCTTTGGAGTCACATCCAAAAAATTGATAGGGTTTATTGTATCACAATGAGGTCAACCCTGTAAAGGTCATCACTATTATGGAGATGTCTCCACCAAATAATCTTAATAGTTGTGAGGCCTACAAGGCAAGGTCTAGTCTATACATAGGTTCATTTCTCAATTGGAAGATAAGTGCCACCCATTTACTCATCTCTTAAAGAAAGGGGTAGCATTTAGTGGGATGAATATTTTTAGATAGCATATGTAAATCTTAAAACATACTTGTCTAATCCACCTATCTCATGACCCCCAACATAAGGAAGGCCATTGCTTCTTTATATATCAGCCATAGAATATGCACTAGGGGCACTTTTGGCTCAACATGATGATCGTGGTAAGGAACACAAAGTTTATTATTAAGCCACACATTGGTAGCCTATAAACATAATTATATGCTTATTGAGAAGGCATGTTTAGCTATGGTGTTTGCCACTCAAAAACTGTGGCATTATATGCTAAATAACAAAATTATTGTTATCATTAAGGTAGATCCTCTCAAGTTCCTTTTATCTAAAGTATCTCTTCAAGGATGCATGGATAAATGGATTATGCTTCTCAATGAGTTTGATATTGAGTATCAAAATTAGAAGGAAATCAAAGGCCAAGTTCTTATTGACCAACTTGTAGAAGCTCCTATTACAGCCACTCAACCTCTCAACTTTGACCTTTCGAATGATTTTATCATGACAATGAAACAAGCATCACAAGAACCTAAACAATGGATGCTCTATTTTGATGGGTCCTTCACATCTTGAGGGTTTGGAGCTGGAAAATTATTGATCATGCCATTGGGTGATTTGATCCCTAAAGCCTTCCATATATAATTTTAGTGTACAAATAATATGGCTAAATATGAGGTATTGGTTGTAGGGCTCCATCTTGTTGTACAATGGGATATTCAAAGCTTAAAGGTCTATATAGATTCATAGACTAATCATAAATTAGACAATTGATTAGTATCAAACAAGATATGATAAGTTTATCCCTTACAAGCAAATTATTGATAACCTTAAAACACATTTTAAATCTCTACAGTTTGAGTAAGTTCCATGAGTCAACAACAAATCAATCGATGCCATGGCAAAAATTAGTTCCATGATTCAAATGTATGATAGTGCTAAAGAGTATCAGTTATTAATTGAAAATATTCTTTAGCTACTAAATATTTTATTAGATTTAGAGAGGATATGCACCATTGCTGATCCTAATCCCTCACTTGAGTTACCATGGTACCAAGATTTTTATAACTATTTCCATTGTCATGTATTTTCTACCAATCTTTCCAATAACCAAAAAAAACTTTTCCTTCATCACGTAACATGTTATATCCTCCTTAGAAACATGCTTTATTGAAAATGCTATGATGGAATGCTTCTTCATTGTTTATCTTTGGGAGAATCCAAGTTGGCACTAAATAAGGTTCTTGAAGGAATGTGTGGGGACCATACAAATGGTGTAGTCCTAACAAAGAAACTTCTCAAAATAGGCTATTATTGGCCCAAAATGGAGACACCTACTTGTAATTATGTAAAGAAGTGTGTTCCTTGTCAGAAGCATGGTAACTTGATACATGCACCTTCCTTACCATTATATCCAATTACAACACCATTACCATTCTCAACATGGGGTCTTGATCTCATTGGCAAAATTAACCTAACATCTTCAGATGGCCATAAGCACATTTTAACTACAACTAAGTACTTTACCAAGTAGATTGAGGCCATTCTTCTCACTTATATTATCAGGAAACAAATAGCCAAATTCATTCATTGCCATATCATCTATTGATATGGCATCCCAACCCATATTGTATCCGATAATGGTGGATCCTTTGTAAACCAAGATGTGAAATCTCTTTTGTGCAAAATTCAAGATCAAGCACAAGAAATCTAATCCATATAACTCGTAAGGCAATATACAAGCTGAGGCATCAAATAAAACCATTTTAGCCATCTTAAAGAAATTTTTTAATGATGTTGGCTGTAATTGGCATTTGCAACTTTTTCTTACCCTCTGTGATTTATAAAACCAATCATCATACCCCAACTAGAGCTAATTTTACTCCCTTGTTTTTGGCACTAAAATCTATCATCATGATTGAGATTGAGATCCCATCATTAATAATATCACTGGAGCATATTGAAGATGATGAAGACTATAGAGCCTCAAGACTACAAGAACTAGAACTTCTTGATGGTAAGCGTTTGGGTGCCCTAAAAAAATTGTAGGCCTATTAGAAAAAATTATGGAAATGATACAACAAATGAATTTTACCTCAAGAATTTTAGATTAGTGACTTAGTTTTGAAAGAGAACCAGAAGAAAATGAATGCTAAACCCAAAAAGAAAGGCAAGTTTTAGCCTAATTAGTTAGGACCATATATTATCACAATGAACTATGGATCAAAAGCATATCGACTGGCTAAACCTAATGGTGAAGAAATTTCAAGGCTCATGAACATCATATAAATTAAAATATTCTATGCATGAATAGCTTTTAATCATTGTCTATAAGACCCCTGACTTGAGGGCAACTTGTGCTGTCATAATTTTGTCCCACCCTTTTATCTTACCTTGAACACATTTTATATTGCCCTGTTCCACTTTTCATGATTCCTAATAGTAAAGGCTTTGAACCCTTGGCACTCTAAACAAATTCTTCATCCCATTATGGATTTCTCTCTTTGAGAATCATATTATTCATTATGTCTAAGTCATGTTATAAGCTTAAACACTTTTTGTCCTTTAACCAATTATGATCTTGATTATGTCTCATGAACATTATGGACATCTTCAACAATAGTTTTATAAAAGAAGTTTAACCAGGATAGTCTTGTGTAGCTTTAAAAAGGTGAATGACCACATCTTCTTAGTATAGGTACTTCCTACTCTTTCTTATTTTATCAATATCCTCACTCTTACCAATTTGTGAGCATGGGCTATTACAACTAGATTAGTTGTCTTATTAGAACCTCTACTCTTAGGACATACATCTCCTCAACTAGATGGTCCCACTTTATGCATATTTTATCCCAAAAACACCAAAAATATTAGAAATCCTTTGAAAATACCAAAAAAACATAACATGATCCACAAAAGAACAAAAACATTATCTCATGCTTTTGTACATTTATATATTTCCATTCTACCATCCTATGCTCTCGCTATTTTGTGAGAAACTGTTAAGTTTGAATTCTCTCACCATTTTATGAGAAAATATTAAGTTTGAATGATCTTTCCATTTTATAAGCATAGGAATACCAATTCATTTCATCTTGTTCCATGCACTTGCCATTTTGCAAGATCATTCTTTCTCATCTCATCACCTTCTTGTTTGCTAGACCATTCTCATTTATTTGTCATATCTTCCATTTCTTCTATAAAATTAATAATGCTAGTCTGATCATCATTTTTCTTCTATCCCATTTTTTAGGAGAACTACATTTGGCTTGAAGTTCATGTTGAAACATGCATCCATGGAAATACGTAGGCAACATCCACTTGTCTTATACATCTGGAGTCAGCTCAGCCAACCCATTCTTTTTCTTCTCTTCCCCCATTTCTTATATCATTGTTCCTCTTTAATTAGGGAAAAATTGTCACTATTATTTGTTATGATCTGATGGAAAGTAATGCCTCTACTGCACATGCATGAACATTTATCTTTAAACTGCACTAACTTGGTTTTTATTTGTGTGTGCTTATTTGAGTTTTCTTGGTGTTTTGTTGTGCTTTCACACCTCTTCTTTTATTTCTTCTCCTTCTCTCTTTTTATTACTTCTCATCTCTTCTTGGTGTATTTTTTTCTATTTGATTTTGCTTTTCTATTTTGTGTTCAAGAATGCCTTGATGGTCCACATGGATCTTGATTATTCATATCTTGGTCTCATGTCATTAGAACCTTCTTGACTTTTGTTTTTAAACATTTTGTTCCTAATTAAGATCATATCTTGATTTCAAGTTAGGTTCATTTATGTTTGTATTTTTCTTTGTTTTTGATTTTTTATTTAAATGTAAATCACTATAACTCTAGTTTTGGTCATTGTTTTACCATTATCCTTAGTTATAGGTATTCACATCTGAACTAGCTCAATGTAATTAGAATCATATGTCATTCTAAGTTATTCATACTTATGATGCCTAATTTATTTTTCTATAGAAAGAAATTTTTGTTCAGGTCTCAAAGTCTTAACATCAACATCAACTCTGATGAACGATTCTCAAGAACACTTTGTAACACCTAGGCTCATGATATGGAATTAGGCTTCTAGGTAGCATGCATTTCAGGCTTCTTTCTCTATGCTTAGACGTGCATCTCTTTTCATACATTATAATTCCAATCGATTATTGGTCATTTTAATCATTCCTCATTCCATTCTCTCCCAAAATTGGGTGAACTACATTGGCCTTAAGTTCATGTTGGAACATGAGTCCATGGAACTATGTAGGCAACACTCAATTTCTATTGAGGTAAACTTGACTAACTCCATTCTTCTTTTCATCTTTCTCATCACTTTATGAATTATCATATGCTTGGTTTTATATGACTTTATAAGCCATTACACCATCACATGTACGTTTTCACCCACTCACTTTAACCTATATTTTTAGTTATATCTTTGAGCCATTTTGCTTGCCAATTGCCCATGCTAGGGCACAACATCTAAACAACATCTGAATTAAATCAGCTCTACAATGGAAAACCATTATTTATTCTTTATCAATGATCAAGATTTTCCCTACTAGGGCAAAACTATTTTATCATGATCAAAATTTGATCTACTAAAGTACTTCTTATTATATTCTCTTTGGAGACCCCATTTTAGTAGTGCTTCCCTTCCTAAATTAGAACATTCTCCCTTTTCCTCTAATTCCAAGATCTCCACATTAAAGACCATGATGGAAATATTTTAGTGTGCAACTTGGCTTAGGATTGATTAATGCTATAAGTGTGCAGCTTATACTCTCAAATTTGGTGCATTTATAGTGTGTCCCTTACATTTATGGATTGTATCTTTCCCACTCCCCCCATCTTTGGGGCCTATTATACCTCTCATTATATTTTTATCATTGATGGTAATCACATGTGCAAGCATTATCTCATTTGGATGTGATCTATTTCATGGGATAATCTCTCACTTTTTCTTTCTTTTTAAGAGTCCATCCTTCTCTTTCATTAGTATGTCCTCTCGAGGGGGCATCATGGGTCTATTCCAAATTATTCTTGACAACTCTTTTCTTTGAAAAGATGTTTCTTTGAAAAGATGTTTTTTTTTTTTTTTTCTTGAATGTCTCGATACACCTTCTCAAATAGGGGAAAAATATAAATATCCAATGCACATTTTAGGTCAAAATCTATAAAACATCATAAATGGTTTGAACTTGTCACTTACAAGTGCCAATTTAGGTCAAAGTATCCCTAAATAGGGCAATGAATTTTATGGACCAACTAACTTTGATCAATTCATTTCGAGTCAAAATGATGATTTCACCTTTTGTGCTTTGGATCACTCTTTTTCTTCTAATTCATTGGTACACATAACATATTTTTTTTATTTACTATTGGCAACATCCTAAAAGGGAATATAGTTCCAACACATGTAACATCACCTTTTATTATTCTCAAGTCAAATTATAACCTAGTAATATGACTTTCTAACCATTTTGATTAATTAAGGACCAATTTTAAAATAATTGCACAAATGTTGATTAACCTTGTTTAAGGCTAATTAATCCAATCAAGAGCTTAAGTGGATTTTCCATGAGAGTTGTTGAATATTTCTTTTTAAAAATTGATTCTTATTATTTGCATCACCTAGTGACATCATCTATGGGGTGGCATCCATCAATCTACAAGTACATAAAATATCAGGATTATGGGTCACCCATGCCTCTTTAATGCTTATTTATCTTGAGGATATTTATGGATTTAATTTCAAATATTAGAATTATCCATGTCCATAAATCTCAATCTTGAGATGGATGATCATGGTTGATCTTGACCAATCTAAAAAATATATAAATAGAGAGGCTATGGACATCATTTCTAAGCTATTTTGGTGTAAAGTTATTATGTTTAAATATCTTCAAAGCTTGAATATTGTAGATTTATAATGCTAAATTATTTCCATAAAGCTTCATTGATAGGCTAGTTTAGTGATTTACAATCAAGAGCCTAGGTTTTATGGAGTGTTCTTGAGGCATTGGAGGAGTTTACCACCATTGTTGAAAAAGACTGATGTTTGATCAAGGAATAACATGTTTTTCAGCCACATGGGTATGGTGAATCCATTTGGGAATGTAATATGGTGTTTCTTTCTTTCATTTGTTTCTTGTTATCCTTTGTAATTACCATAGGAATAAATAGGCTTGGTTAGTTAGTTCTTTATGCATTTTTCATTGTTTATGGACTAATGCTTGACTAACTTGCTTTGTAATCCTCTCTACAATACTAAGTTCTCCTCCATCACATGTAGCCTCCCTACATATAGCCAAATAGGTTTACATTAGTCCAAGATTCAAAAATTTAAAATCAACCCATGTTATGGTGAAACCACCAATATATGTAGGAACCTCCATGATGAAAATAAAAGTATCAAATTGTATAGACTAGTAATTATGTAATCATTGTGATGGAAACATAATGACTAGATTACATAGACTAATAGTTGCATGACTGCCACATAGGTTTCACCCAGTGCTTCTCTTATCCACCACATTACCAAAATGAAAAAACAAAAAAAAATATATAAATTCACTCAAAAATTAAAAAATTCCACATTTATCTAATATTTTAACCATAAGTGTTAGTAGGAAGGTGTGAAGTATAATTCACACACATTTTGGTAAGACAAGCATTCAAAAAGTTTAAACCATAACATATTTTGTATAAAATATGGTTTCATTTAGGATAATTAATCACACGATTTTTTTTATTTTGAATACTTCAATTTAGAAAATGAAAGGTCAAGAAGATGAAGAGACATAGTCTCTTTGCAACCTATATATGTCCTGCACTTGTAAAATGGAATGTTAGCTTGTTAGAGATAATCTAATCTTATTTCTTGTTTAAGCTGATTGTATAAAATAATAAGAATGATATTATGTGCACATAAGTCTGTTACACACAAGAATAAATTTATATGTAAGATATTACACTATGTTTAGCCTTAATTCTATCTATAGTTTTCTTTATCAATTTAGAGTCCCATCATAACATTCATAGACTACAATATATATAAAGTCTTAATGGGTGCTTCCAGGTATCTCTACTAAAAAATTGTTAATCTTCACACCATTTGGACATGTTATCTATAGTGATGGAATTCTAGTGGACCAAGCAAAAAGAGTAGCCATATTGGGACTCAAACCACCCATCAACCAAAAAGAGATGAGATAATTTTTAGGTCATACTTGTCATTATCACGAGTTCACTCATGGTTATATAGCCATTTCAACACCTCTAGAAAAATTATTACACAAAGAAATAAATTTTGAATGAAATATTGAATTCTAGACAACTTTTATAATTTGAAGTAGACATTAGTCACAACAACCATTTTGGTTTTCCTAGATTGGAATAAACCATTCCACATTCATAATGATACATTAGGAATAATAGTAGGAGCTATATGTTGATGCTTCAAGAATAATAATGGGATATGTGCTTGTAAAAACCAATAAATGGAGGGTAGATCATTTGATTCACTTCTAAAGTCACACATTATCATTAGCAAAGTGATAAGATCTAGTGATGGTGTTTGCACTTCTAAAATTTTGACATTACTTATTAGCCACCCCATTTAATTTTTTCATTAATCACCAAGCATTGTGATCCTTGGTTAATAAATTGATGTTGAAAAAAATAATTTATAGTTAGTTAATGCTTTTTCAATAATTCTAACTCAAAAAATAGGGAAAGAAAATGTTAGAGTATACCACCTTAGCCATATTCAAATAGGGGAAAAACTTGAATTACTTTAAAATGAATCACCATACACATATATTTAGAGTGATTGTGATCCCAAAATAGTTAGAGGATATCACAAACTTTATTGAGTATGATATATTTTTTAAACATTATGTAGAATGTGATAAGAAAATATTCATACGCACTCTACCATTTAGTATTATCAATGAATTTATCTATAAGCTTAGAAAGGATGATGTTCTAGGTAGAGTGACCATGGAACATGGGATCACATGATATTAGAGGAAGCACATTAGTGGTTAGTAGGAGGACATTTCAAAAGTGAATCGACTACAATAATTTTTTTGTAAAGTCAACTTTAGTGGCCAATAGTATTTCAGGGTGTACATAAGGATATGGAGCACTATGATGTCTATTATTGGATGTGAAAACCCAACCAGATGGATGAGATAAAATTGAATCTAGTTTTGGATATATAACTACTTGAGCAATGTGGTATTAAATTCATGGGACCTACTAATCCTGCATCTAAGCTATCTAATACTAATTATATTATAACTACAAAAAACTATTTAAATAAATGGGTTGAGGTAGTTGTGACTCTGAGTTGTAACATAAAGGACACTACATTTTTTTTGTATGAAAACATAATAACAAGGTTTAGATGTCTTCAAAAGTTGATAAGTGACAAGGGTACATAATTTTTGAATAAGAATATGAATACCTTAACATAATAATTTATGATTTTAAATCATAAAAGCACATCATACCATCCTCAAGAAAATTTCTAGGCAAAAACATCTAACAAGGTTATGGAAAAGATGATGACTAAGATTTGCAACATTTAGAGAGATGAGTGGGAAGATTGCATGTCAATGATCTTATGAGCATATAGCAAAAAATATTAATGTGTGATGAGATATACACTATTTCAACTATTATATGGAATGGATGTTATAATGCTAATGGAATACAAAGTTTAAAGCCTAAAAATTACAATGATAATGCAATTAAGAGATAAAGAATCTATGGAACATCATTTACTAGAACTGACTCACATAGAAGAAATATAACGATTAGATAATTAGAATCAAAATGTCCATAAGAAACTTTAAAATGCATGGCATGATCGTAACCTCCAATATAAATAATTCCAACCTAAACATATGGTCATCTTATATGATAAACAATTTAAGACACACCTAGGTAAGATATGCATCAGACATAAAGGACCTTATAAGATTTATCAAGTATCAGAACAAGGCACTACAATTATATCAGATCTCAAAGGAATTATTATTCCAATAAGGATAAATGTTTTTAGGCTCAAGATGTACCACCAATAATATTTAAGAACTAGTCATTCCAAAAATAAGTGTTCCATAACACAAAATAAATTAGGATTTTATTTTATAATTTATTTAACTTTTTGTAAATTTCATAGTATTAATTGTAATAAGGAGAATAAAATATCATTTGAATCTCAAGAAATATCATTCTATAATACAATGAAGTTTTCAATCATTTTAGTTGAAATGATGCATGATTGAGTTCACAAAAGAGGTCTATCTTGGTTTTAAAAAAGACCTAAGTCTAGGAATGAGGTGTGAGAAAACAAATGAAAAGTGAAGGGATGGATAATTTATAACTGTATAAGGTATTTAATGTTAGAATAAAAGGAATATCATAATATTATAAAAAATGATAAACTTCCTAAAACACACTTACTATTCAAAAGGATAAAGTATTGGGAAATCAAATGGAAAAAAATAACATATTTCAAGTCAAATAAAGAAACATTATGTATAACCAAAAAATGTCGAAAGGTCAAATCAAAATGTCTATTTGAATTTAAAACAAACATTCGAAGGTGCAAAAATTAGATAAATGGATAGATCAAGTAAGGGAAAATATTTGGACTTGATTTTTTGTAAAATTTAGGATAATGATGAAATTCATATTTTTAAAATTGAACTGATTGAGAAAGAAACTGATATCTAATGAGATATGTATGCATTCATGACATAATTATTCAAAATTATTCACAACACATCTCACAAAAGATAAAATGAAAATGCAATAGATCCTTATGACTTTATTAGATGTTAAGGAAGAGAAGGGAATCATATTGGTGATACACCAATAAAATTAGAATGATGCTGACCCATTAAATTTTTTTGATGCTATAGACAAAGAGTGATTTTATTGATCACAAATAACTTCATAAAAACAAGGAGTAATTACACTTCTTAACAAACTATAAAGATCAGATGTTGAGTGTTTGGTGTGATTACCAATCTTTAGCTAACACAAGGGAAGTAATTATGATCCTTATTAGAAGATACAATAGGGAGAAATCCACTTGTAAAAATATATAAGGATATATATTGACACCAACACCATTGTACAAGATACAATACTACTAACAAGGGGGAAGTCACTGTAAGTATAGAAGATAAATAAACCCCCATTCACCCATAAATATGGGAGTGATACACTCAAACACAAACTAGTAGAGGAGTGCCCATTGAATAAGTTATTAATGCACTAGTTTATGTCCTTACATCATGTATCTTGAACTGATACTAGTAGACAATAAAATGTGTAAAGCAAGTTTGAAAGAGCACAATAAATATTGTGTATCAAATGGTGACGTTCAAAGAAGAATTTAATTACCTAAAATTCCTTGGAGTAGAGCTCATAATAAACATAAAAACATTGTTGGATGGAAAAATTCATTCTTTATAGTACTAATTTTTGGTACTTATGATCTAATTCACTCAATAGATATATCCTAATGGAGCAATTACACTGAACCTTGACTATTAGCTAGCCAACACATTCCCAAATCTGATATGACCATGGGATGGACAACACCTTATCCAAGTTGTAAATATTTTAGCATGGTGGTTATAAATTCAAAATATTATTGATACACATCCATGAGTACATGAGGATTTTATAAAGTATTTTGGGATGATTGCATCCATAAAAAAGATGTACAATAGAGTGTAAATCAAAATTCATGAGTTGGATAAAACACCTGCATTTCCTCTCCCATTTTTCATTAACATGCACATGGCCAAGGCAAAATTGATTCAATGAAACAAATTAGTTTCTAGGAGTTTTCAACCATTATGATCCATGCTGCAAGGAGCCAACTAATCATAACCTAAACCACATGCTGAAATTCAAGCATGACTACTTCCAAAAGCATAAGTAAAATCCTAGGTTGAATAGAAGGATCAACTGTTGACCACCTCATCATAACCAACTCCATATAAGCACAAATCACTGGCTCTACAACCTTCACAACCTAAAACATATACTCAAAGGAAAACACCTTGGATCAAAAACCTATAGATGCTTAAAATAGTAGTAAAATATAATCTACATCACTTGATAATTACACTAGAAGAGGTGTATATGGTTTTTCTTGAGCATATCAAGGATGACACCTATGATAAGGAATAGGAGAAGGAGTTATTCTTTTGGAAAGTGATTTTCACATGTCAGGCATGAAATGATGTCCCTTATATCTATTTTTTTAAATTATTCCACATCTATAATCTATTGTAGTGGGTACATTTGATAAAAAAGAGGAAGCCAAGAACATATTTAAATCTCTATTTTAAGAAGAGGCATTGGGTTTAGTAGTGGAGGCACAAGTAAATTCATACACACAAGAACCTAGTGCATAGGAAAAAAATGATACAATGGGCCCAAGGGAAACAAAACATATTAGGGGAACCCTTGATTGTGGAGAGTAGTAAAGAATAAAACATCCTCTTTAAGACACTCGTGTGAAAACCTCACATACTTAGAGATATTATACCACATAAGAACATCATAGAGAAAATGAAAACATTAATAATTCTAGAGGATGTAGCTGAGGAATCACAATCAAAAGTGAAAAGAGTAGAGACCCAAGATATGAACCATCAAAATAAAATATTGGTACCTCCATATACATGCCTAGAGTTTGTTGTGCCTAAGCACCAAGTTTTACCTTCTATCATGGACAATCCATCCTATTATCTATCACTCATAACTTCATCTTCATTTTATTCCCTAACCTTTCATAATTAGATCATTCTAATTCTGAAACTCCTTAGATTGAGGTGCATAAAAGGAACAAACATAATAGGATCAACCTCATAGGTGGGATAATCCTTATCCACCACAAGCATAAACTCAAATAGAGGAGTAGCCACCACACAACATTGTCATGGTCAATATGAATTAAGATAATTAATCAAGGAGAAGGATTAGAAAGATAATGATGGAATACTCCAACAATAAAAACAATAATAAGAAAAAGATACATAATAAAAGGAAAACCAAAATAAGGCTAAGATAAAAAAATAACCAATTTTTTTGAGTAGAAACACATAAAATACCTGCACAAGAAAGATGATAAAATTGAGAAGGTTGAATATGAATAAACAATAAAATATGTAACTAATAAATATATGAAGTTTAAGGAAGAATAAGAGTAGAATCTCTGAGATGATGCTATGCAGGGCAAACCCAAATAACAAGTAAATGAACCCTAGGACAAGAGCAAAAACAACAAAGAGATTGAGAAATGCAAGATGAAATGGATAAAGAACAAGTTCAACCATTTATAATTAGTAAGTGAGTTGTGTTTTTATATATTAACCTTGGTGATTAATATACCTATGCTCATGAAAAATAATTTTTTTGAGTAGTGTACGGTAAAAAGTTTTAAGATGTATATTATGGTTGGATTAAAGGAATGTGGGATCTTTTGTTATTGCTCTTGACCCTCATTTAGGATTGGATGTAATAGTGCTTTAGGTAAGCACATACACACCTTGTTTAGTAAAGGTGTTATTGATAAGTGACATGAATGTGTTGTTAGTCTTGAGTTGATGTCTAGAGCTTTAGAAGCTCACTTATGTCACATCTAACTTAGATTAGAGTTAAAATAATATTTTGGTGATAATTCCTATGGAATAGTCCATTTTAGGTGTAAGGAGAAAAATATCTAACTTTGATTCTAAATAATAAATTATAGGCTATCATATTAAGGTGGGGAATCAAGTCTAGGTCCCTAGGCTAGATTAGGGTTGACATGGTTGTGTAGAAATCATGTAACCATTTTTATTTTATTCTTTCCTTTAACATGTAAGTTTTGTCAATGATTTTTATGTATCATTCCACAATATTGGTTAGATTTTAAACATTGTTGTAGTGATAGTTGTAACTGTTATTGTAACACTTCACATGCATCTTTGTAGAAAGTGAATGATAGACATCATAAGTTGTTTGGGTGTATGTTGATCATATATTTATTTAAAATAAATATGGTTTGTTTTTGTGTGTATGTTGTACAAACCTCCCTAGTAATTTTTTTAAACATTATAATAATTGCATAACATCCACTTGCATATAGTAAGTGTTTTTAAACCTTTGCATGAGCGTTTAAATTTAACTTTTGAGATGCATGTTTTCACACATTTTTCATATTCAAAACTTTAATCTATATTGTGTATCACCTAAATAACCTTATAATAGCTGTGTTAAATCTAAATCAACCTCTGTTAACCCCTAATATTTCCAAGTGATCTCTCAATCAATTATTGTTAACTATCATGTGCCATAATTGCCCCATTTCTACAAATAAACCTATTTACTATGATATTTGGTTAAAAAATTCAA